>CM053029.1:532313391-533513391 GCA_028564925.1 Lithobates sylvaticus
TATAGCAAATAATTTCTTATCTGCTTATTAACCACTTTAAGCCCTGGACCATTTTGCTGGCCAAAGAGCAGAGTACCCCAATAAAATGTATGTCCTTTTTTTTTTTTTTTTACCCCCCACAATTAAAAAAAATAAATAAAAAAAAAAAATGATATGGGAAAGAATGGGGGAGATGCTGTGTTTACGCCGGCATCTCCCCGTTCTTTAGCTCCATGACATGATCGCGGGTATCCCTGCGGACATGAAGTCTGCGGGTCCTGCGGGCACGGTCACAGAGCTCACGGCAGGAAATTTAAAGTAACCTACGGGTACGTTATTTTGCCCAGTCATGTCATTCTGCCGACGTATATCTACAGCAGCCGGTGTTCTGTCACAAAATGTCCGCCTATCAAAGTGTCCGCAACGTACTGCGCAGGTGCAATGCTTGCGCAGTAGGGAGGACAAGGGATCCCGAAGATGAACGGCGCCTGCGCCGTGAGTCGAGGTGCAAGCCCCACCATCCAAGTGGACTTAGGGCTACACAAAGTTAGAGGGCCCCTCGTGGGCTCACTTCGCTCGCCACGCTTGGCTCTTTTTTTTTTTTATTCTAACTCTATGTCCACTTGGATGGTGGGGCTTGAACCTGGACTCGCAGTGCAGGCGCAGTTCATCTTCGGCTATTTTCGGAATCTGCTTATCCTGTGTACTACGCATGCGCAGTACACAGCGGACAGTATATGATGGGGGACACAATCTGACAGGACACCGGTCGTTATGTGGTTAAGTTGAAATTCAAGAAATACATACATACATACGAGCTGTTTTTTACTTGCCAAAGAATGTTTAATTGTGTATAGACACTCTTCACTATAAATAGTACCAGCAGTTCCCATTTCCTGTAGACGAGTCTCTTTATATTTAGCACAGTTGGACAAACAGAATCCCAGTGACCCTGGTGGTATGTTTTTAGACTTTATCAGGAAGTGTACATTAATATAGAGTATATGAAATACTAAGCCGACATCACTGTTTTGTCTTCATCTTTTCACGTTGTACATGAGTCTTCATAGTTTTCAGATTTTTAAAAAGGCCTAAATCCATGTAAAGTCATTGTTTGGAATTTTCTTTCACAAGTAAGATGTACATAAATATAACTAGACAATCATAACAAAAGTTGGCATGCAAAAAGATCATCATTAAAGGACAAGTCCTGCCCAAGCTCGTTTGGCTGGGCTTCTCCTATGGATCACAAGAGTGCAGTTAGTTTTGCAGTCCTCTGACCTATTTTCAGCAGAGTGAACTGAAGTCTGCTCTCTGTGGATGTCACGGCTATCAGTCCAAGCACCACGTCATCCCGATAATGGGAGTCTGGATCCGCCAGGTGCCTGGACTGACACCCCGTCTCAGCAACCAGCTGAGATCCTAAGATGGCCCACTCCGCCCCTTCCACAGCTCAGCACTCCAGTGAGCGAGGAGGGAGAAGAGCTGTGACTGACAGTCTGCAGCTCTCTGCTCACGGAGCTGTGAAAACCGAGCGATCTGCGTTGTTCGATCACTTTGTTTTCATTGCAGAGGCGCCAGGGGGAAATATGCAGAATCGGGCCGATGCTGCATCCACCTAGGTAAGTATAAATCTAAAAAAAATAATAAAAAAAGAAACCCTTACTTCTCTTTTTTTATTAGAGGATCAGGTAAGAATTTCTGCACTGTCATTCACAAATTTATTTTAAAGTGGTTGTTAAGCTAATTGTACGTCATTTTAGAGTGATACGTGACCAGCTAGCTCTCTCCTCTCCCCGTCTGACAGCTAGGGCGGGCGGAGATTCCCCCCACTGACGTTAGTCTGGAGGAGGCAAGAACCGGTCACATGACTGCCGATCAGCGCTCTGAAATGGCGTATAATCAGTATAACAGGATTAGGACAGAGAGCGGATAGCATAAAAATGTATATGTTTCAGCAGCAGCAGGAGGGGCGGGGGTGCGCACTGTCATGAGCTGACAGGTAGGGAGGGGGGAGAGCAGACAGAAGACCGCGGATGACGGAGGCACGTAAACTGACCAGTGTCAGGGCTCAGAAGCCACGATAAACTGGTCAGTGTACAGAGGGGAGGGTAGAAACTGGCTGGATCGGACAGGTATTTCAAGGTAATACAAGGGGCCAGCGCTTTTGTCCTTGTTATCACCCAGGACTATATGGTAAAAACACAGTCTAGTCTTAAAGAGATATTTCCACGTAGTGTTTCCTTGTATAAAAATAGTGACAGCTTCCACCGTATACTTCAACCAATTCTTCACCACATGCGGAATAAACTCCCCTTTGGGGATACACTCACCAGACCAATAGTAAAAACAAGCCTTTCAATCAATCACTTATGCATTAGCGTTCCTCCCACGTTTTATCTCCTCTGCAGCAATCGGCAGGATCGTGCACAAATTTCTCCTCGCAAAAACAAAGGGGTATTTCAATAGTGTGATATTGTTTTGAAAGCGTTTATTTAGATGAAAAAAACCTCCCCCCCTCATACAAAATGCGTACCATAAATGAGTTAATCATATGCATTTAAAATAGTGTGTGTCACTATGCCTGTCTCTGTGCGGTTTCCTCCGGAACTGATCCGTCCTGCTGCATAGAACAGCAATTCGATATCCTGTTTGCTCTGGAGCGCACGTCTGAGGCGCACACACGTCACTTCCGGTCTGTAGATCACCGCCCTTGAGGGCGGTGATCTACAGACCGGAAGTGACAATAATACAATAATGCAATAATATTAGTGCCCTAATATTAAAAATCAGCAGCTACAGTATTTGTAGCTGCTGACTTTTAATTTTTTTTCACCCAGGCTGGACCTCCCCAGTCTGTTTTTCAAAAGAACAAGCTCTTCTGCAGATGTATCGGTTTACAGGGATGCGACAATCTATTTACTGCTGACGGGTGTTTTACAATAGTCATCGTTTTATCCCAAGAGGGGAAAAAAAAAGTTTGCTGTAACTGATTTATAACGTCTTAGCTGGAGTTTGGCTTCAATTTGTTAGTGGTGCTAAATCTGCTAGTAGATCTAACACTACCCTCCCCCACAGCACCTTTGGACAATGCTGCTGTCCAAATGTGTCCCCTGTTCTCCTTCATCCAGAGTGGGGGCACTCTAAAGCCCCGTATACACGATGAGAATATCGTACAAAAAAAATACTGCTTTCGAAGCGGTCGTATGATAATCTGATCGTTGATATACAGCTTTCGGACAAAATTTTCCGAAGGGACAAATACGAAAATTTTTCTCAATACCAGATCGTATGATTTTTGTTTTAATCGGTACATTTTTCATCCAAAAATACAATACAATACAAATACATTACTTCTGAATTTTTATTCTATTGTACGAGAATTTTCGTACTTTAGTAACCTCTTCATTTTCGATATGAGACTAGTATGCAAAAAAAATAATTTGTCTGAAAAATCTCAGTGTGTACTAGGCTTAAGACAGGCCATACATGGTTCGAATCTCAGCCGATTCAGCAGGAACTGTGTATGGCCAGGCAAAATGTAACAAGTTGGTTGATCAACTTGGGTGCAACCAGCATGCCGGCTGATATAGCCGCTAGTAGTAATCTGTCTCCTGGCGGGGGCGGCTTCCCTCACACTTCTCCTCCCCCGCTGGGAGAAGACAATGTCCCGGCTGTCTGTGTTGATGGGGGAATCAAGCTAATTTCTTTCCTGCAAAAAATAAATGTGTTCCGTGTATGGCCGGCCTAATACTAGAGGTGTGTTACTGGCCAGATCACCAGGTGAAAACGTAGAGTAAAAAGAAAACCAATGCAGCCACATCATGTAATGATTGGTAAGCTTCAATATATAAAATTTTGTGGGTTAATACCGCTTTAACGGTTTACCACTCACCATACCCTTTATAATGTTCCTCATGCCCTGCGCTGAGAATATGTGGATAAAGGTCAATTGGCAGAACTAGCAGCTGTCACTGGCATTTCACAGTGGCCAATCAGAAATGTTCCAGATCATGTGCTTACTATATCATGGTGATCACCTGGCATTGTTGTATGAGAAGTCTGGAGATGGCCGCCTTAACTGTCGTGTCTCGTACAGAGAGACACTGTGACAGGAACAGTCAGCTGGTTGTGGCTATTAAAGTGCAAGGCAACCTGTAAAAAATTAAAATTAATCTTAAAAGATTATTATAACCTTTCAAAGAGCACAGTGCATTTTTTTTTTTCACATTTTATTTGTCCATTTTGTCAGCCTTTAATAAAAAAAAAAAAATCATAGCAGGATGTATATTAAAACATTGTAAAATAAAAATACATTTTTAACACAAATACATTTTTTAATAATAATAAATAAATACAAATACATTTTTTAATAAATAAATAAATACAAATACATTTTTAAAACAAATAAAAGTATGTGTTTAACTAAAAAACCAGGGTAGACCTTTTTAGATAGGCAATTTGGCGACAGAATTGTAGTCAAGTACTTGCATGGCTAAATTTGCCCTGGGCATCCAGGTATCTGTGACCACCATCATAAAAGGATTACATCAGCCTTTTTACCCCGAGGAACCCTTCAAATAACTATCAGGTCTCCGGTAACCTCTGCTAAAAAGGATTATACCTACAGATTATGCTACATTAGCATAAGTTGCAGAAAGTGTTAAATAAAAGTATGTGGTCTAACTAGCGTATTTACACACCGGGTGTATCATTTATTTTTTAGTTATCTTGAAATTAATAACAAGTGCAGAAAAGAAAGGCAGACCATAAAAATTGTGGTTAGTGGACAATGCCAACTATCAATACAGTAGCCGCAGTGGGATATTGGTCGATCCTTGATGTTTATCCCACAGGCTGAATGAAAAAAGGCGGCGTTTGGCCATCCTAAGGATCCATGATTGAGAAACACTGGGATGTGATAGCTGTGGCCAATCACAGTAGTAAACAATGAGTTGTGCATGAAAGCCATTCATGGCGGTTCAAAGATCAGTGATAAATAAATGTCACTATGGTGACACTGAACTACTCTACTCTGAGAGCATGTACACCTGTGTCACTATCCCTGATAATCTCTACACAAGGCATATGATGACACTGTACTGCACTGGTGACAGTATGTAAAAAAAAAAAAAAAAAAAAGAAAGGTGCATTTTTTTTAATTTTCCCCAAAAATTGTGACAAATTACAACGTCAAAAGACTCACCATGGGGGTTATTTACAAAAGCCAAATCCACTTTGCACTGCAAGTGCACTTGAAAGTGCAGCCGCTCTAAATCTGAGGGGGTAGATCTGAAATGAGTGGAAGCTCTGCTGATTTTATCATCCAATCATGTACAAGCTAAAATGCTGTTTTTTATTTTCCTTGCATGTCCCCCTCAGATCTACAGCGACTGCACTTCCAAGTGCACTTGCCGTGCGAAGTGGATTTTCCTTTAGTAAATAACCCCCCACATGTCTTACTAAATACCCCAGACTGTCTACTTTTTAAAAAAGGGGTAATTTGGGGGGTATTTATACTGTCCTGGCAATTTAGCGCCTTAAAGCGGTAGTAAATCGCAGTTGATGGGGTGGGGGATAAAATCCCCTGCAAGGCAATGTCATAATGTGCTAGCATGCAGTGCATACTAGCACATTATGAGAGACTTGCCTTGGAAGGAAACCCTCCAGCGCTATGCTGTCACTGCTGAGGGCTGACACCTTCTCCCAGTCTTCCGGGTTTCTGTACTCCGGCTACGCGAGTGGCCAGGGCGCGATGATGTCACTCCTGCGCATGCGCACGGAAGCCACTGTTTACGGCACGGGCTCTGAACTGCAAGTATATATATATATATATATATATATATATATATATCATTTTTTTTATTTTTTTCCAAAGAAATGTAGTAGAAAACACTTTGGTCTAAATTTTATGAAAAAATATTATTTGCAAAATGTTATAACCGAAAAGAAGAAAAACACTTTTTTTTTATTTTTATTTTATTTTTTCGTTTCTATATAGCCAAATAAAAACCATGTGATTAGATATCACCTAAAGAAAGGTCTATTTGTGTGAACAAAATGATAAAAATTTCATTTGGGTGCAATGTTGCATGACCACGCCATTGCGAGTTAAAGTGGCGCAGTGCTGAGTAGCAGAAAATGCTCTGGTCATGAAGGGGGGTAAAACCTTCTGGAGGTCAGGTAGTTAACGAGTAGATGGAGGAAGAAAAACTAGATGTCCAGAATGTAATGGCTTCATATGAAGGCATCTACATGTAGTGGTCAGACGAGTGACATTTACTGTATATGTGAAGTTATCTGTCAAATCCACAAACTGGTTTTCGGTTGTAACTCGGTCTCTCGGCCCTCTTAGCTGCAGTCTGTGTGCTTGTCTTTATCATCTAAATATAGAGACTTTTTAAAGCATGTGCTGACCTTCCACTGCCTTCTCACCTTTATCTGTCAAATCAAGCGACCTTGTGTAGTCTGTGTACAAAGAGTCATCAGTTCTGGGGCTGAACCTGTTCTGTCTTCCTATGAAGAGCTCCTTATGAAGGAGCTCACTGGCTGTATTCATCTTGAAGGCAGTGAAACGGTTAACCCATAGGCAGTGCTTGTGTATATACAGCCCCTAGGGCAACAGATGGGTTAAACAAGTGCTGCCTACAGGATTTTCCCCTCCATCCATGAGTGGTTTATGATTATGTGCAGTAAGCATGATGTGAGTGAGCTGTAAAAGATTGTCCTGTTCACATCTTTATATGAATCATCCAGAACCGTGTGTAATGCAGTTAATCAGAGTGAAGTCATTTATTGAACCTTTCTATATAAAAACACAAGCTGCTCAGTTTTGCAGTGTCAGTCATTACAGAGACTCTGGATGAACGCACACAAAAAAAAGTGCCCATTGGTAGACTCCCAAACGATCTATCTTCACATCCAACACATGCCAGGGTGTGTCTGATGCTTGCATTCCCCATCACGCCATCTCCCAAACCACAGATTTATAATAGGGCTGTTACTGATTAAAATTTTCGTGTTCGATTAATTATTTATTTATTTTTTAAATCCATTAATCAACTAATTACAATTAATTATAACGCACATACAGATCCAACTACTTTTAGCTGATCTCCTTGCATTGCAACTCTGCATTAGTCAGTGGTAAATGTGGTATACACTATATACAATCACCTGACACTAGTTAGTTTCCACAATCCATGACTTAACTTCACAGTTCACACAAATACGTTTTAAATTCAAACTGTAGCACTGATGTAAGTAATTTTTTTTTTTTTCTCCAGAGTAGTGTGACAATCCCTCCACCTCCGGTCTAACTAATCACTCACCTTATGGTATGGACCCCTGTGCAAACAGGTGGTCATGTAAGCGGGTATCAAAAGGGCTAACACAGACCATAAACTTCTCTCACATCTCCTTAGATCTCAGCAAGGACGCCAGGTCATGGGTAGAAAGAAAAGATCTAAGTGCTCACCGCTTAAGTATAAGATTTAATTTTTGTGTTCAAACACAAACTACTCACTTTAAAGATGATAAAAACACAGCATGTAAAGCCGACAATCATGTTATTTCCGTAGGGCAGCAGCGGTCACGCGTAGCTCCTCCCCCGTACGCGCTACGTTCAATCAGAACTTTGACGTCACCAGACTCCTCCCCCTTCCCTTCATTAGCAGATGGAGGCACTTGGGGAAGGGGGGAGGGGTCCGGTGACGTCACCGGATCTCCGACGGAACTCCCTGAAGACCCGGAAGCCGGCGGAGAGGTGAGTACCAATCAAAAGAATTTTGATCGATCAAAATAATTAATCGTTTAATCAAGGAATTAATCTTTAATTTTCACAGCCCTAATTTATAACAAACCAACTTGTACTATGATAGTAAAAGGATGGTCCAGCTGTCGCACACCTATCCCGACCCATGTAGTTGGCAAGTAAAAGCAGTCTCGGCTTGCTCCATCCAAGCTATGTACCCAACATATTTCGCCCCCACCCAGGGCTTAATCATGGCAGGGTGAAATGCGCTGGGGGTGTGGCTTAGATGAATCAAGCCGGCTACACGGCTGGGATAAGTGCGCGGTGCCCGGAACATTCCTTTACTAACATAGCGTGTTTTGAGTTGGGACAGACCCGCTCTCAACTCGCACCCTTTTCGCAGAATCAACCTACAGTAGCCTGAGCGGGGACCCCTAAGCTACATTTAAACCAAAATACAGTATATATGTATGTATTCTTACCAACTAAGCCACAGTGTCACGCTTTATTATATTCTTACCAATAGCAACCAGCTATAGGTAACTGTGGGCCTTCTAGCCCACCACAATGTTCAGTGGTTTCTGGTATTGCAGGGCTGCAAGGCACAGTGATAGACATTCAGTGGTAGTGATGCCCAGTGATGTAAGTAACTGAGTTAAAATAAACTGAGTTACCTAACGCAGTTACTTTAGAGGGTAACGAGTAATCTAAATGATTACTTTTCCCCTCATGGTAACTCAGTTACCATTACTTTGGCTTAGTTACCCCAATTACATCTACCGCCACTAGATGGCAGTAGTGTAATTCCGGTGTCCTGCCGAAAAAGTTCCCCCCGCCGGATATGGACCCCCTGTACTGCACAGGCGCAGCGCTTGCTCAGTACGAAGGACTACGGAGCGTCCGAAAATTGCCGAACCTAAATAGCTCTGAGTGAACTCTACACCGTGCAGGTGCAGTTAACATGTAATTGTACGAGGCGATGCCGCACGCTCCTGATGCTCGTGCTACTCTGCAAGGGGCGTCTATCGTGTAAGTAAGGGGTGGGTCTAGTATTACTATAACCAAGGGGCGCATTTATCATTATTGTTATATATCGAGCTCTGCCCATTAATTTAACATTCGCCCTCTTCTGTAGCCATCCGCCCCTTACACGATATAATAATAATAGACCCGCCCCTTGCTTACACGCTATAACAGATCTGCCCCTTGGTTAGAGTAATAATAGAGCAGCCCCTTGGTTACACGATATATAACAATAATAATAAATGCGCCCCTTGGTTACAGTAATACTAGACCCGCCCCTTAGTTACACGTATAGAATATTTAAAAAAAGTCAGTTACTTTGCTGAGTAACTAATTACTTTTCCAATGTAGTAACTGAGTTACTAACGCAATTACTTTTTGGGAGAAGTAATTTGTAACTTAACTAATTACTTTTTTAAAGTAAGATGACCAACACTGGTGATGCCTTGTAAAATGACCAGGCATTTTGCATGTCTGCAATGGGATTAATATTACCATAAGCAGGCTTCCAGCCCTTGTAAAGTTGCCATAAAACTGTGTCACAGCTTAATTTGCTTGACGTTATCAAGGTCTCATCTTTTATTAGATGTCTTCTCCACGGAGGAGAAGGTTGCCCAGAAGGTTGAGACACTTGTGAAGTGCGCTGTTAGAACTTCCAGAAGGGCCAACCCCCTATGTTTCTATGGTGGGGAGATTGCTTTCACAAGCCAAGAAACAATCGCTCTCAGAAGAGAAAAGCAGCGCTGGTCTCAAATCCCTAAATACATCCCCCAAACTGATGTCTAATATTGCGAATATTATTGATGACGGCCATAAAAAGAAAACCTAAATATAAATACAGTGCAAAAATTAGGTCTAATATAAGATGCAAACAAAGTGCAAGGCGCTCATAAGAAAAAAATGATATAGTGATAAATACAATCAAAACAATGTTTAGAAAAACATATTGGGACAATTGAAAAAATAGTCCATAAATAAAGTGATCCAAAAAAATATATGAATAAATCCCAAAACTGTGAATCTCAGAGACTTCTTTTAAAATAAAATGAACATGTGAACTTGCCACCCAGTGTAATCCTCCACCAGTCACACTAAAACTCACCAGAGTTAATGGCTGGTAAAATTATAAACCAGCAACTGCACCTTTTTTTTAAAGTGTTGCTAAACCCACAACAGCATACCTCCCAACTTTTTAAGATGGGACAGAGGGACACCTATTAGCAAATGTATATAGGCATAGGACACACCCCCTGCCATGCCCAGTTAAAGGAGAATTACGGTATACAAAAAAATAAATTAAACCCACTTTTTTATTTTATTTTTTTACCACTACTATTCCTTTTTATATTGACTTTTGAAATTTACAATTGCAACAATTTAGAAATTGGCTGAAAGGTTTAGCACTTTGAAATATAAATAGTGCAGTTTATATACAGCTTTATAAATCAGACCAAAATGAGGGACACATGAGAAGGAATGGGGGACAGAGGGACATTGCTCCAAATCAGGGACAGTCCCTTAAAAATAAGGGACAGTTGGGAGGTATGCACAACAGTAAAATCAGTCTGTATATGCAGCATAGCATGCTTGTTATACTCGCTGTGGAACTTAAGGGGTTAGTCCTCTGCATTGTGTAAAGGCTGTTTTATGCACAGATCCTTCCCTCCTGCACTATCTAGGGAAGGCCAGCTAACACAGGCAGAGTAGCCCACCTGCACATGCTCAGTTGTGTCTTTTTATGCTGGAGAGAACATTTACTTGTGGGCGTGTATACAGGATGTAGTGTAAATCTCCTCCTTCCTGAACTCTCAGCACTGGAGAAACTGAAGTTCATCATGTAAACGGGATATAAAGATCATCCAAAAAGGTATATAGTGGCAGTATTTTAATGTAAAAAGATTTATAAGCTGTGGGCACTGTCGGGGCGGATGAATTATTTTCATATTACTGGGTTTAGTAACACTTTAAGCAATCGTATGCTTTGATCCACAATGCTGTTTCACTGCAATCTGTCCTCCCCAGACCTCACAGCCATGACCCACATGGATATAAAATAGGAGGCTCCAATAGTGTAATACCGTTTTAAAAGACTTTATTAAAATAATAATAAAATGATTCACTCACATTTTACAAATGTCCAACCCGCACTAGGGATAAAAGCATTTTGTATGTCGTCTCCAGCTGCTAACTCAATAAGCTGCGAGTACGATCCTGGTCAGCATGATGACGTCACCCACTCTCAGTGGTAGGCTGACATGGAGCTCGTTTGGATGGGAAAACTGCAATAAGTATTAACATAAAATTTTCAGTTTTCCTGACAGCTGCATGTCGCTGAACTTTCAACCATCAAGAACCTGGTGACATGCAACACTACGACGAGCCGAGAAAATGAAGTTCAATGCTTCCGAGCATGCGTTGAATTCTTTCCGAGCATGCGTAGGAATTTTGCGCTTCGGAATCGGTACAGACGATCAGAATTTCCAATAGAAACTTTCCATGTGAAAAATTGAGAACCTGCTCTAAAATTCGGCCAGCAAAAGTCCGATGGAGCATACACACAGTCGCATTTTCCGACCAAAAGCTCTGATCGGTCTTTTGCTGGCCGAAATTCCGATCGTGTGTACGCGGCATTACGGATGTGCTGATGACCACTATCTTCTATATTGGACTGTTTTTAATAAACGTTCCCTCTTTACCATACCTTTTTTTTTTTTTTTTTATTTTTTTTAATCGATCCGTGAACCTTTGTCAGACTCCATCCATAAATTTGCTTTACATTTGTTTCACTAATTTTGGGAGATTTACAAGCAATTTTGCCAAGGAACTGCTAAGTGGCAGAACAAAAGCGGCATGGTATATTCTCCAGCTGTAGGAATAAGTACCTCTGTGTAATCTGGGAGCAAACATGCCAGCTGCCTCATCTACGGATGGCTGTCTGTTAATTCTTTGTAATAGTTTAGACTGGAGCTGGTACAGTAACAAAGACACCTCTGTAGTTTTGTGAATTCTTCTTAAAGGAAGGAGCCATTTTTACACCAACCTTTCCAGCACACAAATATTTTACTCATTTTGAAGAAACATGTTTTTGCCAGATCATCAAGATTGTTTATGTAACTAATGCAGACTGTAGCAGCAAGTTCAATTCTACAGATTAGATTTTCCAGTTTATGCATTATTTATAGCCCTGTTTATTGTGTCATATGCCTCCAAAAACAGATATTATTTAAAGCCACCACCCTCCATTTTATTTTTTTTCCCTTCACTTTATTTTTTCCTGGTCTTATGCATAATTCAGACACATGCCTGGCTAGCGAATCCAGCTTTGTTCTGCCACGATCCACCGCGCTGCTGTTACACTGGATCCCTGGTTTCCATTTTCCTTGCTGAAATCATCTGGAGCCAAATGCCTAAGACTGGCCATACACAGTGAAAATTTTGTGGTTTCAGGAAAGAAATTTGCATTATTCCCCCATCAACAGTGTTGACAGAATCCCTCCTGCTGAGTAATTGTCTTCTCCTGGCGGAGGGGGACCATGCTTATCGCTAGCAGCTATAGCAGCTGCTAGCAATAATTGCAAGAGAATCCAGCAGGCTGGTTGTACATCTAGCCTGCCCATTAATGGTTCGAATCTCAGGCAGTTTCTGCTGAACTGACCGAGATTTGAACTGTGCATGGCCAGTCTAACCCTGGTCGAGTAGTTTGGCCCCCTGACGATGCGCTACCGGGTCCGTCAGCATCTCTTGGCGCTGTTTGACAAAGGAAGCATCCTTGGATATGTACGTGTATCCTAGGACAGTGGTCACTAACCTTTCGGACCTCACGGACCACTAAACTTGGTTTTAAATCCTGCGGACCACTAACCTGAATTTTACATGCCTTATACACACAATGCTCTGGCTCTCTGCCCCCCCCCCCCCAAAGTGCATCACACTGCTGCCTTATACACACAATTCTACAGCTCTGCCCCCTCCACACTGCTGCCTTATACACACAATTCTACAGCTCTGCCCCCTCCACACTGCTGCCTTATACACACAATTCTACAGCTCTGCCCCCTCCACAATGCATCACACTGCTGCCTTATACACACACAATTCTACAGCTCTGCCCCCTCCACAATGCATCACACTGCTGCCTTATACACACAATTCTACAGCTCTGCCCCCCCCCCCCCCCCACACTGCATCACACTGCTGCCTTATACACACAATTCTACGGCTCTGCCCCCTCCCACACTGCATCACACTGCTGCCTTATACACACAATTCTACGGCTCTGCCCTCTCCCACACTGCATCACACTGCTGCCTTATACACACAATTCTACGGCTCTGCCCTCTCCCACACTGCATCACACTGCTGCCTTATACACACAATTCTACGGCTCTGCCCCCTCCCACACTGCATCACACTGCTGCCTTATACACACAATTTTACGGCTCTGCCCTCTCCCACACTGCTGCCTTATACACACAATTCTGTGGCTCTGCCCCCTCCCACACTGCATCACACTGCTGCCTTATGCCCTGTACACACGATCGGACTTTCTGAGGGGAAAATGTGTGCTCGGAGCTTGTTGGAAATTCCGACCGTATGTAGGCTCCATCCGCATTTCCGACACACAAAGTTTGAGAGGTAGATCTAAAATTTTCTGACAACAAAAAACGTTTGAGCAAATTCCGATCGTGTGTACACAATTCCGACGCACACGTGCCACGCATGCTTGGAATCAAGCAGAAGAGCAGCACTGGCTATTAAACTTAAATTTTCTCGGCTTGTGGTACGTGTTGTACGTCACGAGTTCTTGACGTTCGGAATTTCCGACCAACTTTGTCTGACTGTGTGTATGCAAGACAAGTTTTGAGCCAACATCCCATGGATTTTGTTGTCGGAATGTCCAATCGTGTGTACAGGGCATTATACACACAATTCTACAGCTCTGCCCCCTCCACACTGCATCACACTGCTGCCTTATACACACAATTCTACAGCTCTGCCCCCTCCACACTGCTGCCTTATACACACAATTCTACAGCTCTGCCCCCTCCACACTGCTGCCTTATACACACAATTCTACAGCTCTGCCCCCTCCACACTGCTGCCTTATACATACAATTCTATGGCTCTGCCCCCCCCCCGCACTCTGCATCACACTGCTACGCCTTACACAGACTCATCATTGGATCTCACCTCCTTATCCAGCCATGTGCTTGAGCTCCATGCTCCCTCCCGCAGTCTGTGGTCAGCATTGCTATTGGAATCCCTCCCGCTCTCTGCACTACTCCTAGCCTCCCTCTGAGTTCACAAGAGCCGGAACTACAGAGCAGACATCGGGTATCCATGCAAACTGACAGTATTGACTGCCAGCATGGATTAAGAACAACACTGGAAACATTGGGCGGTATTCATCCCCTGGGGACCACCAAAAATTTGTCGTGGTTCACAGACCACTGGTTGGCGACCGATGTCCTAGGAGGCTTCAGAGTACAGGAGACGTTATTCTAGCTTAGAGAATGGCAGCCTGGAGAAAGTAAGCAAAAATAATTTTTACATTGCGGTGAGGGGGAGGAGTGAAATTATGTCTAGCTCATTTAATAAGTGGAAATCTGCTTTAAAGTGGTTCTAAACCTCCGATATGCAATATGAACAAAGCTTTTCCCTCTATAGTGTGTACTTGTCAAGTGTAATTTCTGTCTGCTGCGTCATTCCTCTATCAGCAGAAATCACTTCAAATTTTCCTGACACCAAGAGAAAAATCGTGGCGGGAGGAAGCTCCAGTCCATTGATAGCCTCTAATCACTCGGTTCCTGTGAGCTGTGTGGAAGGGGGGGTGTCTTTTCCTCTCCAATCAACTCTCAGAGCTCTCCTCACTGAGCTCTGCAGAGTGTAATTTCAGCTGTCTGAATGTAGAGGACAGAAGGCTGCAGATAAACATGTAAAGCTTATGTAGGAGGATTTGTTTAATTTCTGTGCATCACCGGAGGGTAGTCACTTCACTGGGTATACGGAAGGGTTTACAACCACTTTAAAGCTTAAAGTCTTTGAAATCTTTACTCATGTGAAAAAAAAAAAAAAAAACATTTTACAATATGGAAATGTAAGTTATTAATCACTATGAGCTTGTTTAACCACTTTAGCCCCGGACCAATTGTCAGCTTAAGGACCAGAGGTCTTTTTTCAATTTCGCACTGCACTACTTTAACTGGTAATTGCGCGGTCATGCAATTTTGTAACCAAACGAAATTTGCGTCCTTTTCTTCCCACAAATAGAGCTTTCTTTTGATGGTATTTGATTGCCTCTGTGATTTTTATTTTTTTGCGATATAAACGGAAAAGGAGCGAAAATTTTGAAAAAAAAAGAGATTTTCTACTTTTTGTTATAAAAAAAATCTAATAAACTCAATTTTAGTCAAACATTTGGGCCAAAATGTATTCAGCCACATGTCTTTAGTAAAAAAAATGCCAATAAGCGTATATTTATTGGTTTGCGCAAAAGTTATAGCGTCTACAAACTAGAGTACATTTTCTGGAATTTACACGGCTTTTAATTTATGACTACCTATCTCATTTCTTGAGGTGCTAAAATGGCAGGGAAGTACAAAACCCCCCCAAATGACCCCATTTTACAAAGTAGACACCCCAAGCTATTTGCTGAGAGGCATGTTGAGCCCATTGAATATTTTTTTTTTTAGTCCCAAGGGATTGAATAAAGACAAAAAAAAAAAAAAAAAAAAAAAATTTTTTTTCATAAAGTTGTCACTAAATGATATATTGCTCACACATGCCATGGTTATATGTGGAGATGCACCCCAAAATACATTTTGCTGCTTCTCCCGAGTATGGGGATACCACATGTGTGGGACTTTTTGGGAGCCTAGCCGCGCACGGGGCCCCGAAACCCAATCAACGCCTTCAGGGTTTCTAAGGGTGCAAATTTTTGATTTCACTCCTCACTACCTATCACAGTTTTGAAGGCCATAAAATGCCAAAATAGCACAAAACCCCCCCAAATGACCCCATTTTGGAAAGTAGACACCCCAAGCTATTTGCTGAGAGGCATGTTGAGTACATGGAATATTTTATATTTTGCCACAAGTTGAGGGAATATTACAAACTTTTTTTTTTTTTGCCCAAAGTTGTCACTAAATGATATATTGCCCACACATGCCATGGGCATATGTGGAATTACACCCCAAAATACATTATGCTGCTTCTCCTGAGTACGGGGATACCACATGTGTGGGACTTTTTGGGAGCCTATCCGCATACGGGACCCCGAAAACCAAGCACCGCCTTCAGGATTTCTAAGGGCATAAATTTTTGATTTCACTCCTCACTACCTATCACTACCTATCACAGTTTTGAAGGCCATAAAATGCCAAGATGGCACAAAACCCCCCCAAATGACCCCATTTTGGAAAGTAGACACCCCAAGCTATTTGCTGAGAGGCATGTTGAGCCCATTGAATATTTTTTTTTTTTTTTTAGTCCCAAGTGATTGAATAAAGACAAAAAAAAAAAAAAAAAAAAAAATGTATTCAAAAAGTTGTCACTAAATGATATATTGCTCACACATGCCATGGTTATATGTGGAATTGCACCCCAAAATACATTTTGCCACTTCTCCTGAGTACGGGGATACCACATGTGTGGGACTTTTTGGGAGCCTAGCCGCGTACGGGGCCCCGAAACCCAAGCACCACCTTCAGCATTTCTAAGGGTGTAAATTTTTGATTTCACTCCTCACTACCTATCACAGTTTCGAAGGCCATAAAATGCCAAAATTGCACAAAACCCCCCCAAATGACCCCATTTTGGAAAGTAGACACCCCAAGCTATTTGCTGAGAGGCATGTTGAGTACATGGAATATTTTATATTTTGCCACAAGTTGCGGGAATATTACAAACTTTTTTTTTTTTTGCCCAAAGTTGTCACTAAATGATATATTGCCCACACATGCCATGGGCATATGTGGAATTACACCCCAAAATACATTCTGCTGCTTCTCCTGAGTACGGGGATACCACATGTGTGGGACTTTTTGGGAGCCTATCCGCATACGGGACCCCGAAAACCAAGCACCGCTTTCAGGATTTCTAAGGGCATAAATTTTTGATTTCACTCCTCACTACCTATCACTACCTATCACAGTTTTGAAGACCATAAAATGCCAAGATGGCACAAAACCCCCCCAAATGACCCCATTTTGGAAAGTAGACACCCCAAGCTATTTGCTGAGAGGCATGTTAAGCCCGTTGAATATTTTTTTTTTTAGTCCCAAGTGATTGAATAAAGACAAAAAAAAAAAATAAAAAAAATTTATTCAAAAAGTTGTCACTAAATGATATATTGCTCACACATGCCATGGTTATATGTGGAATTGCACCCCAAAATACATTTTGCTGCTTCTCCTGAGTATGGGGATACCACATGTGTGGGACTTTTTGGGAGCCTAGCCGCGTACGGGGCCCCGAAACCCAAGCACCGCCTTCAGGATTTCTAAGGGTGCAAATTTTTGATTTCACTCCTCACTACCTATCACAGTTTCGAAGGCCATAAAATGCCAAAATAGCACAAAACCCCCCCAAATGACCCCATTTTGGAAAGTAGACACCCCAAGCTATTTGTTGAGAGGCATGGTGAGTATTTTACAGCTCTCATGTGTTTTTGAAAATGAAGAAAGTAAAGAAAAAAAAATTTTTTTTTTTTCAATTTTCAAAACATTGTGACAAAAAGCGAGATCTGCAAAATACTCACCATACCTCTCAGCAAATAGCTTGGGGTGTCTACTTTCCAAAATGGGGTCATTTGGGGGTGGTTTGTGCCATCTGGGCATTCCATGGCCTCCGAAACTGTGATTGGCAGTGAGGAGTGAAATAAAAAAATTACACCCTTAGAAAGCCTGAAAGCGGTGCTTGGATTTTGGGGTCCCGTACGCGGCTAGGCTCCCAAAAAGTCCCACACATGTGGTATCCCCGTACTCAGGAGAAGCAACAGAATGTATTTTGGGGTGTATCTCCACATATGCCCATGGCATGTTTGAGCAATATATCATTTAGTGACAAGTTTTTGTAAAAAAAAATATTATTTTTTTTTTTTGTCATTATTCAATCTCTTGGGACCAAAAAAAAAAATATTTAATGGGCTCAACATTGCTCTCAGCAAATAGCTTGGGGTGTCTACTTTCCAAAATGGGGTCATTTGGGGGGGGTTTGAACTGTCCTGGCATTTTATGCACAACATTTAGAAGCCTATGTCACACGTCACCCACTCTTCTAACCACTTGAAGATAAAGCCCTTTCTGACACTTTTTGTTTACATGAAAACATATTTTTTTTTTTTGCAAGAAAATTACGTTGAACCCCCAAACACTATATATATTGTTAAAGCAAAGGCCCTACAGATTAAAATGGTGGGTGTTGCATTTTTTTTTTCCACACAGTATTTGCGCAGCGATTTTTCAAACGCATTTTTTGTGGAAAAAATACACTTTTTTTTATTTTAATGCACTTAAACACACTATATTGCTCAAATTTTTGATGAAATAAAAAATATGATCTTAGGCCGAGTACATGGATACCAAACACGACATGCTTTAAAATTGCGCACAAACACGCAGTGGCGACAAACTACATACATTTTTAAAAGCCTTTAAAAGCCTTTACAGGTTACCACATTAGATTCACGGAGGAGGTCTACTGCTAAAATTACTGCCCTCGATCTGACCTTCGCGGTGATACCTCACATGCATGGTGCAATTGCTGTTTACATATGACGCCAGACCAACGCTTGTGTTCGCCTTTGCGCAAAAGAAGGGGGGGCAGGGGTGCTTTTTTTTTTTTTTTTTTTTTTAGTTTTTCTTTTTATTTAGCTTTTTTATTTTATTTTTAAACTGTTCCTTCCATTTTTTTTTTTCTTAGTTGTCATTTTTATTGTTATCGCAGGGAATGTAAATATCCCCTATGATAGCAATAGGCAGTGACAGGTACTCTTTTTTAGAAAAAATTGGGGTCTATTAGACCCTAGATCTTTCCTCTGCCCTCAAAGCATCTGACCACACCAAGATCGGTGTGATAAAATGCTTTCCCAATTTCCCAATGGCGCGGTGGGTATGCCCACCATTAGAATACCTCCCTTCATCCACCCACTTCTAATGATGGGCATACATGCACCATTTATATATGCCGAAGCATGGGGGCATCCTCCCGCAAAAAAAGTTATGCCACGTACACATGGTCGGACTTTTTTCGACCGTATGTACGTGGCATTAGGAGCAAAATCGCTCCTCCGCCCTCTGCTGCCCCCATGCTTCGGCATATATGCTCTTTTTTTTAACTGTGGTGGTGAAATCACCTCCTACAGCGTTGGAGTCGCGGCTTTATGTATCGTGGGAGCAAACGCTGTTGCTGTCAAGATAAATAAATCCACGCTGCAACTGAATGGCGTACCTGCTAAGCAAATAATGGTTAACATTAAAACAAAGTAACATTAGAGTATAACAGTAAGACCTTACCATACCATACCTGCAAAGCAAATACCAAAAAAAAAAATAGTAAAAAATAAAACATTTTGTTAACGCAACCGGTGCCTAAAATATATATATGCCGAAGCATGGGGGCATCCTCCCGCAAAAAAGTTATGCCACGTACACATGGTCGGACTTTTTTCAACCGTATGTACGTGGCATTAGGAGCAAAATCGCTCCTCCGCCCTCTGCTGCCCCCATGCTTCGGCATATATGCTCTTTTTTTTAACTGTGGTGGTGAAATCACCTCCTACAGTGTTGGAGTCGCGGCTTTATGTATCGTGGGAGCAAACGCTGTTGCTGTCAAGATAAATAAATCCGCGCTGCAACTGAATGGCGCACCTGAAAACAAAAAAATGGTTAACAATAAAACATACCTGAAAAGCAAGCATGATAAAACATAATAAAACATTGCAGAATAGAATAGAGTAAAAAAGAGCAACAATAGAGAGAGAACAATAAAACGACAACTATTTTTGGTTTTTTATTTTATATTTTTTTTGGGGGTTTTTTTTTTTTGTACTTTTTTTTTTTTTATTTTTATTTTTTACACTTTTTTTTTAAACTATAACTATAATTTTAACTGTAACGGTCGGGTCTCAAAATGCGATGGCATTCTTGAGACCCTGTAACTATAATTTTAACTGCAACGGTCGGGTCTCAAAATGCGATGGCATTCTTGAGACCCTGTGAAAGTGTATCCTAGCCTGTGAAATGCTGTACCCTACGCTAAAACCTCACTAGTTCGTGGTAGCGTTCAAAGCAGTCACCAACGCAGAGACCAGGATTGTCAGGACAGCGTGGACAATAATAACGGGTGTCACGCCTAAATCCGCGCTTGGTACAGACACGACATCTTCTTTGGGGGGCTCGTTGGGTAGGGGTACTCTGGAGGACATGAGGATAATGCCTCTCATGCAGCCGGCTTACTGCATTTGGTAGGGGATGGTGAGGTGTGGAATCGCCTGGATACAGGAGTTCCATGACAACCGCTCCCTGGAATTCAAGGAAGGGTAACGTCCCGCCTGAAGCTCCGTATAGCACATGAGCATTCAGCAAAGCCAATTGGAATAAATAAATAGACACTTTTTTGTACCAGCGTCTAGCCTTACGGACAACTAGGTACGGCGCCAACAACTGGTCGTTGAGGTCCACCCCCCCCATATTAAGGTTGTATTCGTGGATACAGAGGGGTTTCGTCACAACACCAGCCGCCGTACGAATTTGGACTGTCGTGTCTGCATGAAGGGAGGTAAGAACGAAAACATTCCTATTATCCCTCCACTTCACAGCGAGCAAGTTATTACACTTCAAGCAGGCTCTCTCCCCCAGCCTAAGACGGGAATCTACAAGCCGCTGGGGAAAGCCCCGGCGATTAGGTCGCACGGTGCCACATGCTCCAATCTGATGATCAAACAAGTGACTAAACAGTGGCACGCTCGTGTAATAATTGTCCACGTACAAGTGGTACCCCTTTCCGAATAAGGGTGACACCAAGTTCCACACTATCTTGCCAGCGCTCCCTATGTAATCTGGACAGTTCTCCGGCTCTACGTGACTATCTTTTCCCTCATAAACCGAAAAGCTCCACGTATAGCCTGTTGCCCTGTCACAGAGCTTGTAGAGCTTGACCCCGTATCTGGCACGCTTGCTGGGAAGGAACTGTTTGAAAGACAAGCGGCCAGAAAACTTAATCAGGGACTCGTCAACGCAGACAACTTGATTGGGCGTAAACAAGGCTGCAAAACATTGGTTGAAGTGGTTTATGAGGGGCCGAATTTTGTAGAGCCGATCAAATTCAGGGTCTCCACGAGGACGACAAAGTTCATTGTCACTGAAGTGCATGAAGCGCAAAATCATCTCGTATCGTGCCCTGGACATGGAGGCAGAGAACACGGGCATATGGTGGTGCGGTGAGGTGGACCAATAAGACCTCAGCGTCGGGAATTTGTGTATGCCCATGTTGAGGGAAAGGCCCAGAAAGGTCTTAAATTCGGAAACCGTAATTGGTTTCCAATCTCTGGCAAGGGAAGGCACTTGGGGATTAGCGGCGATGTGTTGACCAGCGTATATATTACTTTGGTCCACAATAGATCTATAGAGATCTTCCGTGAAAAACAGCGAATAAAAATCGGATGGCTTAAAATCAGCTGTTTCCACCTGAATACCGGGTTGGCCAGTGAATGGGGGAAGTACGGGTTCTGCAGAAGTGGTGGGCACCCAATCAGGATTGGCGAATTCTGCAGGAAGGACACTATGTGATCGACGGACCTGCCTTTGTCTTCTTCTTGGTGGCAGCGGGACACTACTTGTGCTTGCCACCTCGCCAGCTTGAACTGCACTTATGGGACTCGCCACGTCACCAAGTGTTACTGCAGTGCTGGTTTGACTACGTCCAGGGTGTACTAGGCCGCTGGTGCTTGCCAGTTCACCAGAAGGAATAGCGGCGCTAGTACTTCTCTGCTCCATACGAGAGACCTGCGGTTCCTGCACCTCAACAACATCAGAAGATCGGGATCGGGTACGCCTGACCTTAGCAGGGACCTCACCTTCGTCGCCAGAGCTATCTGTCATGGAGCCGCTGTCGTCTACTGGATCGTATTCTGAGCCTGATTCTGACAGATGAGTGACCTCCTCTTCACTATCTGACATACTCAGAAACAAGTAGGCCTGTTCACTAGTGTACTTGCGATTTGCCATTTTGGGCTCTAAATTTAGTAGTACACTAGTGAGATTCACAGGAAAAAAAGCTCCTAGGCTGCTGGCGAATGAATCAAAACGCTACCAAAAAAACTGTTAGCGATCGCAGGGATCAGGCCTGACTCTGCGAACGCTGCAGTTATGTGTGCTTAGTGTTTTGGAAGTGACAGTGATCGATCGATACTGCACTTGGGTGGGCTGGGCTGGGCTGGGCGGAGGGGGAAAACGCAGGTGCTAGCAGGTATCTGGGCTGATCCCGCTAACAATGCGTTTTTTGGAACCCTAAACTGCTGGGACGCTAGTATAGATCTGATCAGATCAGATATTGATCTGTTCAGATACTATACCACTAAGGGAGGTGTATGCTTTGCGCGTGGGTGTTTGCGGTACTGGCACTAACCTGGGGCGACGCAGACCTTATTTGACCCTAAAACCTAATTGATATCACCCGCCGGGCGATCAGGGGGTTAAACCGATAGTTGGGTAATAAATGGCGGGTGCCCTGACAGTATAAAAAAACAAGCTAACTAACCAGCGTCACCCGTAACAGTTATACGGTGATCACTGGTGAAAGGGTTAACTAGGGGCAATCAGGGGGTTAAAACCTTTATTAGGTAATATATGGGGGTACCTGACACTATATAAAAACCTGACGGGGAACCTAAATAACTAAATAACTAACTGGCTAACCAGCGTCACCAGTGACACTTATACTGTGATCACTGGTGAAAGAGTTAACTCTAGGGGCAATCAAGGGGTTAAAACCTTTATTTAGGTTGTAATATGGGGGTACCTGACCTATAAACCTATTTATAATCCTATATAAACCTGGCGGTTACCTAAAAAAAAAAAAACTGGCTACCTAGCGGCACCAGTGACACTAATAGAGCGATCAAAAAAACGATCGCTTAGTGACACTGGCAAAAGGGGGTGAAAGGGTTACCTAGGGGGCAATCAAGGGGTTAAACCTTTATTGGGGGGGGGTAGGGGGCTACCTTGGACCTAAAGGGGCCTAAAACTAACTGCCCTGACAGTTATTGCAGTCACACTGACACTAAATGCAGTGATCAGTAAATAAATGATCACTGCAATCAGTGACACTGTGACAGGGGGGGCAGGGGGTGATCTGGGGGGTGATCAGGGGGTGACAGGGGGGTGAAATATGTGCCTATGTGTGCCTGGTGTCAGTGTAGTGTTGGTGCACTAACCTGATGTCTTCACAGCTCCGCGTCCCGGTCAGAAAGACCGACACGAGGAGCGTGACATCACTTCCCCTTGCCTGTGTTTACAATTACACAGGAAGGGGAAGGAAGCGGACGAATCCCATTGGCCAGAGCGATCGGGAGGGGGTGGCCAGAAACGACTGGCCGTTACCTCGTCCCGCATCGCTTCTGAAGCGATCCCGACCGTCCCCGCCGGCGGAGGGGGGTCCGATCGGACCCCCCAACCGCCTGAAGAATGGCACGTACAGGTACGTGCTTCTGCCTGTACGTGCCATTCTGCCGACGTATATATACAGGGGGCGGTCGGGAAGTGGTTAAAAAGAAAAAAAATCCTTTCCCAGGGCTCAGTAAAGCAGGTCACGCCATTGCTGTAGCTTCTACAGTGATGCACGGACCTGCTGATGGGCGTGTTCAGTGCATCTGTGTTTTTTTTTTTTTTTAAACAAAAAGTTAATGTATTAAGACCCCTTTCACACTGGAGCATTTTTCAGGCGTTTTAGCATTAAAAAAAAGCGCCTGAAAGAAGCCGCAACTGCAATCCCAATGTGAAAGCCCGAGTGCTTGAAATCAATGGGAAGTGCTTGCAAAATGCCTGACAAGCGCCTGCAAAGCGATTTTGACATCAGCGCTTTGTGGGCGCTTTTAACCCATTATTTGGCCACTAGCAGGGGTTAAAAGCACCCCACTAGCGCTCAAAAAATGCTGGTAAAGCGCTAGTTTTACGCGGCGCTTTACGAGCGTTTTTCGGGCGCTGGCAGTGTGAAAGGGCTCTTAAAGTACTTGGGTTTTCACATTGGGATTGCAGATGAAGCATCTTTCAAGCGCTTTACAGGCACTTTTTTAACGCTGAAGCGCCTGAAAAACGCCCCAGTGTGAAAGGGGTCTCAAAGAGGTGTGTGTGTGTGTGTGTGTGTGTGTCGCCTAGGTGGATGCCGCATTAATCTGATGCTGTATCTGTCCCCCACCGCCTCTAAGACCGAGAACTGATCGATCAAACGCTGCTGAACACTCAGTTCTCCATCTTCAGTGAACAGATAGCACTGGAGTGCTGGGCTGTGGAGGAGGTGGGGACAGAATCTCTCCACTCTTGACCGGCTGAGTAGACTAAAGTCCGCTGTCGGCTGAATCTGGGTCACAGAAGTGCAAGAACTAAGCGCACTCCTGTGATCCTCAGGAAAATTAGGGTGAAAAGAGTTTTGCCCATACTTTAATTATTTATAGAACTGCATTTATTTTTTAAGATCTGTTCTGTAGTTTTAGATTTAAATAGCACTTCTATTTATTTTATAAAGGTCTATACTTCTGACAAAAATAAAGGATAGCTAGGGAGGAAAGAGGGAGAGAGATTTTGTTCCATATTGGGGACAGTTGGAAGCTATGATATTGTGTAACGTTAGCCAGTCTGGTCATCTTTTAACCATACTGACAAACATAATCTGTTTATATATAATCAGTTTAATGTGTCTGATCCATGTAAGTCTGGATATCACAAATTCCACTTTATTAGACATCAGTTTGCTTCATACATAGAGATGGGGCCTAGGGGGCTGCTCCTATACCATATAGCACTTAATCAAATCTTCTACAATTCTAGTAGCTCCTGGCTGTATTTGTTAAAAAAAAAAAAAAAAAAAAGGCCTACAACACTCAGGGGAATTGAACCTGTGCATAGTTAGTTATTTTTGACAATCCTATATAAGTTTACTTGTAAACTCTCCTTTCATGTTGTGAGAGTTGCCTGTCTGCCGGTCATCTTTCCACAAATTCCTGGATTCCCAGCATGTTTTGTGCCATCTCTGCTTTATACTTTCAATTTCTAAGGACTACATGTCCCATGGTACCTTGCTGCCTGCAAGAAGTGATTCCTGTACTGACTCCGCCTCCTGGACCTCCTACTCCCAGCAGCTCTGTAGTTCAGGCTCTGTGAAATGTGACACAGCAGTGCCTACTCACAGGGCATCGTGACTATGAAGTGAATTCAAGGAAGTTCTTCACAAAGTACTTTTTTCAAGATTGTTCAGAATAATAGGAGTAGGCTAGAAATAATTGAAATTCAATGTGGGACTGAAATATAGAATTTTAAATTTTTGCTTTAATCCTATTTTACTATACCTGGGGTTGAATAGCTACATATTACACCCTCCCAGGCCGTTCTTCAGCTTTTGCTTGCAGAAAGTCTAGTAAACAGGCTTATAACGGTGACCTTCACTTCTTACATTTGTGAACTTGTTTCCTTAAAGTGGTGTTTCCAGCAAAAAAAAATAAAAATAGCTTTAAATTTCATTAAAAATAAAAAAATAATGGGATAAAAAAAAAAACAATTTTTACTCACCTCTAAATGCCTGTTGCTAGGGGGTCCCTTGTAGTCTGCCTCCTTCAGTGCCCGGGCACTGACATCACTTCCCCTCAGCGCAGTCAGTCATCTGGGACTCGTGGCAGGTCCCAGATGACTGCGCGGCGTATCACGGCGGCGCTCACAGATGCGCAGTGGGTGCCTGGCCACAGCCGTGTGCCCACAGTAAGAATGCGGGCGCTGCCGAGCGGGGGAAGGGGGGGCTTTAATCCCCTGCATCACTGGATCCTGGGACAGGTAAGTGTCAGATTTATTAAAAGTCAGCAGGTGAAGTATTTGTAGCTGCTGACTTTTACATTTTTTTTTTTTTTTTTTTTTTTTTTTAGGGGGCACCCCACTTTATTATTATTATTAATAAAGTAACTTGACATGAGGCTTTGTTGGAGTTTGTTACCTATACACTAATAATAATAATGTGGTGTCTGGGTCTGCCTGGCAACTATTGCCGACTCAGTAGTTCCTTCTTCTCTGCTCCAGGCAGAGCTGTCTCCCACATGTCTCCTAGATCAGTGTGCAGGAGTGACCCTGATTCACCCTTTATCATACCCACGTTTCTGGCCCATTCTCATGCCCATGACATAAGGAATGTGATCCCTGTGCTGGTTGTTATTGGTTCTCTAGTTTACTTTATTACAATACTAAACCTGTATTAAAGAGTAACGTTCTGGCCTTTTATTTCTTGTTTGTGTAGATAAAATAAAACCAGATGTTCCAACCGTTTTAACACATCACTGATGCCAGGAACATATTGCAGACTTTCTGGCAGTAGAAAGGTTTTTGTGAGTCATGGTCATTTTTCAATTGGATAGTTCAGCTTGGTGACTTTAGCAGTGAGGTTCCTGTGAATTAGAAATGCTCTCCTGACTGATATGTATGCCAACTGCTTTTAACTTTTTTTTTTTTTTTTTTTTTTTTTTTTTTTTTTTTTACTAGATTCCCTGGATGAATTCTTTGAGTATGAGGCGGAGGACTTCCTGGTGTACCTGGCTCTACTGATTACAGAAGGGCGCACACCTGAACATTCAGTAAAAGGCAGAACAGAAGGTCTCCACTGCCCTCCAGCACAATCTAGTCAGCCTGAACCCAACAAGCATGAATGCAGTGATAAATTGGCCCAGGTGAGTCCGTTTTACCCCAATGCCAGCACTTAGGCTACTTTCACACTGGAGCGGTGGGGGCGCTGGCGGTAAAGCGGCGCTATATTTAGCGCCGCTTTACCGGCGTTTTAGCGGCGCATTGCGGCCGCTCGCAGGGTGTTTTTACCCCCCCGCGAGCGGCCGAAAAAGGGTCAATACCGCCCGCAAACCGGCGCTATTGCGGCGTTTTGCGGGCGGGTTCGGCGCGCTCCCCCATTGTTTTCAATGGGACCGGGCGCTATAGGAGCGGTAAATATACCGCTCCTATAGCGAGCCAAAGATGCGGCTTGCAGGACATTTTTGAGCGTCCTGCAAGCGCACCGCTTCAGTGTGAAAGCCCTCGGGCTTTCACACTGAAGGAACAGCAACAGCTGTTTCGGGTCGGTTTGCAGGCGCTATTCTTAGCGCAATAGCGCTTGCAAACCGCCCCAGTGTGAAAGGGGCCTTACACTTGAACGTGTGAATTTTCTAAAAAGACCTAATAACTAGGTCTTATTAGACGTGTCTAATTATAAATAATAATGCCTAATTGCAATGGATTTCTGTTAAGTGATGGAGAAAAAAAAAGTGGCTGTGTTGCCCACAATAATCATACTACTACTGCCAGTTCATCGAGTAGATTGCCCTAGACCCCAACCGGGCAAAAAGTTTTCCCATGCAGTGGGGCTGTGTCCACAATGCACGTGTCAACTGCTATTTTTGTCTAGGGCTGAGGCGAAAGCCGATTATTCACCCGATCCTTCGTTCCGTTGGAAAAAGGCGCTTCCCTGTGCTCCAGCACTGGAGCCTGCTCTGGGCTTGATGATGTCGGGAACAGTTAGGACTAGGTAAGCATATCTCCTCTCGACAAAAACCAGAGCCCACTGTTGTTTTTTTTTTTTTTTTTTTTCCCTGGAGATGGGCTTTAAAGGAGAAGTATAGCCAAAGGTGTTTGGCCATACTTTACCTGTGGATCACAGAAGTGCATACTTCTCCTATGGATCAGCCAGTCCTGGCTCGGGAAAGATCCCAACCATATGGTCGGGATCCACTCAGATGCCTGGACCGGCACCTTGGTGATCCCCCTGAGAGCCTGAGCAAGCCCCTCCTGCCACCACCACACCCTAGTGTTCCAGTGAGCACTGGAGGGGAGAACAGCTGACTGACAGTCACTGCTCTCTGCTCAGAGGGGAGAACTAAGTGATCGGTGGTGCTTGAGCACTGCAGAGCCCGCGGGGGACAGATGCTGCATCCACCTAGGCGAGTACAAATGTTTTGTTTTTTAAATCCTGAACTTCTCTTTTAAATTACTTGGGCAAAATAAAGAAATATGCCTGTTCCATGTTTAAATCTGACGTTTTAGAAAATATTTGTTTGGAATACAGTACCAAACGCAATATTTACCTGTAATAGTGGATATCCTATGTCCTTCAAGCTGCTGCTTTATGTAAACAATCTTTCTTTGCTGCCCACATGCCCCTTTCTGCCTCTCCACAATTTACAGAACTCGCACTATTATTGTCTCACAATGCAGTGTGTTCTGTAAATGAAGAAGGAGCCGATAAATGATAAAATTGCCTCTGCCAATTCACAAATATGGCTGAGGAGCATAAACGGGTGAGTGAGCTGTGCAAGTTCGTCATACTTGCAGTCACTGCTGTTAATCCCTTAAGCATCAGAAGAAAACCATGCAAGGCAGTATCCTACAGCATTGGTGAAAGATATTTACATGAAGTAGCAGCTTGTAGGACATGGGATACACACCATTGCAGGTAAATCATGTGTATGGTGCTGCATCATATCATCCCCCCCCCCCCGCCAAAAAAAAATACAAAAGTTCAGCTTTCATTTGAGGTGCGTTATATTCTTTACAGGCAGTTCTAGATCTTTAGTGTACCATTATGTAAGTGCTGGTCACAGCATACAAGTGTTCAGAAAGAACGTAATGGTTACATAGTTAGCCAAGTTGAAAAAAGACCATCCAAAAGAATGTGCAAATGCATTGTATCAATATATAGAAGTATCATGAGAGATATTCACCAAAAAAGGTGGCACACCCAAGCTAAGTAATAGAGGTTTGTGGCGATAAATTAATTGAGAAATGTCCTGAAAAAGGGAATGGGAGTGAGGGTATCACGCACGGGAACCAACAAAGACCACAGATACATGGGCTGCTTAAATACCCCCCCCCGGACTCCTCCCATAAATTCGGGCCACCATACTGCCCTTCTTATTTATGGTCGAAGCCCTTCAACCAGGATGGATGTGAACCACATAAACGTGCCACAAGACTTACTACATGAAATGGACCTAAAGTGTGCCCTGGTCTGCTGGTCGGTATACCAAAAAAGGTTGGCAAAAACATTCAGGTAG
Source organism: Lithobates sylvaticus (assembly GCA_028564925.1). Taxonomy (NCBI): domain Eukaryota; kingdom Metazoa; phylum Chordata; class Amphibia; order Anura; family Ranidae; genus Lithobates; species Lithobates sylvaticus. Next base: position 532,342,437 of record CM053029.1, read on the forward strand.
GGGAGAAAGCTCTTTATTGGTTTAGTGTTATTTACTGAGCAAGTTTGGTAAATGCTTGTGACATTTCTACCTGAGGATTCGGGATGTACCGGGCAAAGCAGGTGGATTTCCACCTGCCTAATCTCTTGATGATATGGTCTGGAATCCTGTGCTAGGATGCGGCTGAGGCTGCTCCAATTCGGAAGGCGTGTCCAGAGTACCGACTGGCGTCAAGGTCTAGGTTGCGCAGGAGGATTCTGACGTGCTTGGTGAACTGGCAGCCACTCAAGGGGTTGGTCGGGAAAGGTAGTAGGGGACTAGAGTTCGACTGGCTGGGTAGGAGGGACAGTAGGCGGTTGAGTATCGATACTGGGCACCAGATGTTTGTCTTGAAAAGATGGCTGCCGACCCAGGGCCAGATTGCTGGGTTTTGGATACTGTGAGCTGGGGAGTGAAATTATCTTGAAAGCGAGCCAGGTGAAGTCTACACAGTACCTGGCCGGCAAGGCTGTTGCAGGTAAACTCGCTAGGCCGCAAAAAAACATTGTAGGCTAGGTAGATGGCCGCTTGAATGACCAAGCTGGGAAGAAAGCCAAACTGAATGAGAGAGGATAGTCGACATGTCTCTGAAGATGGTACTCATGATGGGCAAGCGTTTGGAGTTGGCTATGGGCTGCTGCTTCTGAATTCTGCGCAGGATGGCTCTGATCGCATGGGCTGCGAACAAGGACAGCTTTGTGGGATCCTGTAAGGCCAGGAAGTGTTGGAATGCCGGCTAAGTATAGTCTGATGGTGTTGTGTGATGGAGCCAATTTGGGTGTGGCAATATGAAATGAAAGCTAGTACGTCCTTGGTGTCTGACGTTGCCCCGGGGCAGGATGGAAGAAGGCATTCCAAGCTGCGTGGTAGGCCTCGAGTGTGTTGCAGGATAAGGAATGATTGATGAGCTGGGTCGCGCTGTGAAGGTGCTGCTTTAATCGAATGTCATCTGAGACCAAGGTGGGATAAGAGATGATGTTGGGTCGGCTCCGTGTTTCTGCTGAAAAAAAATGAGATAAAATGGGACAGTGCGTCTGCTGCGACGTTGCACTTGCCCGGAATGCAGTGCCTATTGAACTGATGCTGCAGGGATAATTGTACCAGCCTGCGTAGGAAGGACATAATGGGGAGCGACTTGGACCTGCCCTTTTTAATATCGGCCGTGGTCTGGTTGTCGGTGGCCAAGGCCACCATTATTCTGGTCCAGGTATGGCCCCAGACCTGAGCGGCTGCCGCGATCGGGTATAGTTCAAACAATGAGGAAGACTGGATGAAACTGGGGATTGGGAGTATCTCTGGAGGCCATGGCCCTGCAAATCAATGATTGCCAAAAATTGCAGCAAGGCTGCGGCATCCGTTACTACCTACGATGATAGAGGTGATACTGACGGTATAAACATGGATATGCCATTCCAACTAGTAAGGAGCTCATCCCACATAGACAAATCTGCTACTGCTAGACTAAGGATTTGATCGGGTCCTGTGTCTGAGAGGAAGACCAAGAGGCGCAAAATAAAAGATCGTAAATAAATAACATGATCGAAATAAAAAAAAGACCACTCTTAACCTATTTAGGTTTACTGGAGGCACGCCGGGCTGATTGATTAGCAGGAAGTCATCCAGATAATGAATGACCATCTGGCACTGGGCTTGGTGCAATGGCGCCCATTCAGCGGTGCTTTACCGCTGACGCCCCAGTGTGAAAGGGGGGCCTAAAGGAGCTGACACGAATCGGTGTGTTGCGCCTGGATTCGAATCGGACTGTAAGGTATATGAAGTGAGTGAAATGATTTGCCATGACAGAGGCACAAATCGGTTGACTGACAGCGAACCTGTCTGTGGAACATGGAATGGATAAAAAGGTGAAATTACTAAAATAAGTTGACACAAATCGGTGTGTTACTAACGTGACTGGATTTGAATCGGAGTGTAGGGTATATGGAATGAACAAAATCATTGCCATGACAGAGGCGTGAATTGGTGTGTCACGCTTGCGACTGACAATGAACCGGACTGTGGAGCATGGATACATTGAGATAAAAAATGCCGACATGAATTAGTGCGTCGCAGATGCAACTGAATTCGAACCGGAGTGAAGGGTATGTGAAATGTAATGAATTAAATGTTAAATGGCACGAATCGGTGTGCCGCAATTGCGACTAACAACAAACCGGACTGTGGAGCATGGAATGGAATGAGATGACTAAACCGAGCTGACATAAATCGGTGCATCACTGATGCGACTTGATTCGAACCAAGGTGAAAGGTATGCAAAATAACAATGGATGCCATGACAGACACAAATCGCGTGCCGCAATTGCGACTGACAGCCAACCGGATTGTGGAGCATGGCATGAGCTGACATGATAAATTAGCCGGGACGAATCGGTGAGTCGCTGATGCCACTGGATTCGTAGCGGAGTGTAGGGTAGCATGCAAACTAAAATGACCTGACATGATAGACATTGTTTTTTAAGTGAAAATTGGCCGACTATGAACGAATGAATGATTGATTTTTATAGCACTACAATGCAAACTGAATCGCCTCAAGGGGCTGTATTCGTGCTTTGTTGTCAAGCTTCTTAGAAGAGGTAGGTCTTGAGTTTTTTTTCCTGAAGGCCTGATGGTTTTCTTCCATGCGGATGTAGGTCGGTAGAGCGTTCCATAGCCGTGGTCCTTGGACAGCGAATCTCCGTTCTCCCTTTGATTTGTAGCGGGATTTGGGAATGAGGAGGAGGTTTTGGTTAGATGATCGAAGACTGCGATTGGGTGTATAGTGTTTTATTTTCTCGAAGGTATTTAGGAGCGTCTCCATGGGTGCATTTGTGGGTGAGGCAGAGGGTCTTGAATGTGACCCGATTCTTTACGGTTAGCCAATGTAGGCTCCTCAGGGAAGGGGAGATGGATTCCCAGGTTTTTTTCCCTGTTATCAGCCTTGCCGCCGTGTTTTGAATAAGTTGTAAGCGCGCAAGTTGATATTGGGGGAATCCTATGTAAAGGGAGTTTGCGTAGTCAAGTCGTGAATTAATGACTGTTCCAACTACCACTCCTTTGTCCTCCTTTGGAATGAAGGGGATGAGTCTGCGTCGCCACTATGTGGCGTGTAACAGCAACAGCAAAGTACAAGATAGAATGAAACCAATGAAAAAACGTCTCGGTATTTGTTCTCACAAACTGAGCCACGAGTTTGGTTTTGCATGAGGCTAAATAAGGCTGCATACCGAGATTTAACAAATGACTTGTGAGTTCTGTAACGGGGTTTCGGTGATACGGGGGACCGGGCAAACAGCGATGAAATGAAGAAATGATATACAAATCCTAAATGTGACAGTTGAGCAAGACCCAATCTATGAAAAACCACGAATGGAGAACCAAAAGCCTCTGGAAGTTCAGACACGCGACTCGCGAACACCGAGTGAGTTGGGAAGAGTCGGCTTAGTGATGTAACGAATCGCGCACCGGAACCGACAAAGACCACTGGTGAGGGCTGCTTAAATACCCCCCGGATGCTTCCCATAAATTTGGGCCACCATACTGGCATATGCATGCATATATTATATTGTGTATATGTATGCGTCATGTCATGACTGGGTTTATGCTGCAATGTACGTATTCAGTATAATTAGAAATTAGCAGTCTGACTATTATGAAATTTATATTTTTTGCTCCTTTTTAGTTTTACTTGCTTTGTCTGAACCTTACACTTTGGCTGGAGTGTAAAGGGTGAAAGGTCATCTGAGGTTTGACAGCTGCTGCCTCAAACACCGCATATGGAGCACTGTGTGTGTGAGGTCAGGAAGCTGAGAAGCAGCAGCCTTCAGACTGGGAAGCCTTTGATCCTTTGCCTCTACATCAACTGGTCCTTTTTATTGAGTTTAATTTGTTCCAGAAATTATCATTATACTGCAGGTTGCCATAAGCACTGAAATTCTTGCAACTGATAAGTATTTAAAGCTAAAATCTGGGGAAAGTAGAAATTCAACTTTGAAGTGGGCTGCCTTTGCACTGCAAAGGTTAAATGCTTGCTTAGATCTAGGGCAGTGGTCTCCAGACTGTGGCTCCAAGGACCGAATATGGCCCTTTGCTTGCCTTTATGCTGCCTTTGGGGCACTATTCCCCTCATTAATTCAAGGCATTATTTCCTAATGCTGCATACCACACCAATAAGGCACCACTGGCACACAGCGATGGGCCATATTTCCTTCCACTGATATAAACATTGGAACACTATTCTTCCCACTGACACCAAAAATAGGGCACGATTCCCACCGCTGCCGCCAACGATGGGGCACGATTCCCACCGCTGCCGCCAACGATGGGGCACGATTCCCACCGCTGCCGCCAACGATGGGGCACTATTCCTCCTTTACTTCCACTGATCACCAAGCCCGAGGCATTTTCTGCTCCAACTGGCCATAGTGGACCACTGACCCTCCTAAAATCTGAAGGATAGTAAACTGGGGCTTTTGTTTAAAAAGGTTGGGGAGATCTGGTCTAGGGGACCAGGAAAAGCATTTTACTCACTGATCCTCCACGCTGCAGGACCGGTCCCAGCATCCTCTTATGCTTTAGACTTATTTCACAGGGAAAGCGTCGCTTGTTTTAGCGCCGTTTAAGCGGTGCTTTTGCACCACTTTTTGGGCTCTAGCGGAGCGCGTTTAACCCCAAAAATAAGATTAAAAACTCCCATTTTGCAGCGCTTTTCAGGCGATTTCAAAGTGCTGCCTATTTATGCCAATGAGCAGGGCGTTTTGGGAGCACTAAATAAAGTGCTCCCAGCCCACCCTAAAGATGCTGCTTGTAGGACTTTTCAGAACATCCCACAAGCGCACCGCCCGAGTGGGAAAGTCACACTGGAATGAATGGGAGGCGGTTTTCAGGCGCTTAGCAGAGGCTATTTCCAGTGCTAAAGCGCCTGGAAACCGCCTCGTGTGAAAGGGGTCTAAGTGCTTGGATGCCCTCTGATGTCATCAAGACTGATATACTGAGGAACATTTCACTGCTGGAGTCTAGGGAAGCACCATCTGCCGGGGGAGAGGAGGATCAGGTAAGTAAAAATACTTTCCCTTCTGCTAGACATAAATGATTTAATGCTTGCAGTGGGGCTGCCTCCACACTGCTAGGAAGTATTTTTTCCCAGAGTTGGTTTGTAAAACTATTTTGTCTGCGCTAACCTTCTTCTTCTTTTTTTTTTTTTCTCCTGTAGTGTCGTGAAGCTAGAAAAACTAGGTCTGAGGTCACCCTGTTGTGGAGAAATGATATTCCCATCATGGTGGAGGTGATGCTGCTACCAGACTGTTGCTATAGCGATGAAGGCTCTGGCACAGAAGGGAATGTTTTAAATGATCCTGCAATGAAACAAGATGCCCTCTTGCTGGAGAGGTGGACCCTGGAGCCAGTTCCCAGACAGTGCGTTTCCTTTTTTTCCTTTACGGTCTTTGCTAACGTAAACTGTTTACAAGCTTGCCCTGGCTTCTTTGTTTCTGAGTATTGGATTGTTCTTGTGTTGTGGTGCCAAATACTGCCACAGGTCTGTAAATGATTGCAAATGCCGAAAGTATTTTAGTCATGGCAATTTGATTTTATTTTTCTGAAAGAGCCACGAGAGCATCATTTTAATTGTAATACAGGGCTAAGTGCATGTATGTCCACTAATTTAATGTGTCACACAAAAAAAACAAAACAAAAAAAACATTATATACCTAAATGAAATCACTTCAAAACTAGTTGCAATATTTTAAATGTGTACATAAATCCCCAAAAAACTAATACAAAGTGATACAGAGGTTTATTTGATTTCTATAAAAGTTAGACTGATTTTGCACTTACAGCTTCAGCAAATAAACCCCAGTGTCAAAAAAAGAAAAAACAATTGTAACAAAGCTTCTTTCTTCACTCTTGAGTGGTGATGACCAAACATCCACCCTTAGAACTCCAGACCAAACACCATGTGCTGTCCTGCACCCACATGGATCTGCACTCGCCAAATAGTATTACCACCCTTTTACAAATATGACCATTGCACTTATGAGACCCAGAAAGATGAAAGCTGCCCCTTCAATCACTGAGCTGTTTGTCTTCTGATATTTAATCTCTCCACTCGTGAGCATACAAAGGAAGAGGACATACATAGTGTGATACCCTAGGATTAAAAGCCTTTTATTGACCCAAAACCATTATACAACAAAGCATCCAAAATGTCCCCCAGCGGGACCACAGCAGTGAGTAGCGAGCGCTCCTGTCTGTCTCGCACACAGCCGGCTGCCCTGCGAGAGGAGACCCAGCCTGATGCACAGCTGAATGCCACCGATCAACACGCACAGAGGGATCGATTTACTAAAACTGAAGAGTGCAAAATCTGGTGCAGCTCTACATAGAAACCAATCGGCTTCCAGGTTTTACTGTCAAAGTTTAATTGTACAAGCTGAAGTTGGAAGCTGATTGGCTACCGTTCACAGCTACGCCATATTCTGAGTGCCCCAGTTTTACTAAATCTCCCCCCAAAGCTTGGCTCTGCCCTAATGCATTTGGTCGGTCTGACGAGTTTCAGTATGCATGTACCAGGCTTAACTAAGGCAGTTTACTCGTGTCCGAATGTGCCTAAGTGCATCCCTACTTATTAATAGTAAATGTACCTAACTACCATATATACTCGAGTATAAGCTGAGTTTTTCAGCACATTTTTTTTTGTGCTGAAAATGCCCCCCTCGGCTTATACTTGAGTCAAGCATTTTTCTGCTGCAGAAAATTACATTTTCCGAACCGATTTTGGGGCTCTGTATCTCAGGACCACTTAGTGCTAGGAACCCCAAATTTGGTGTGCAAACCCAGTGGAACCAACACTACAACATATCCAAAGGGGTGCCTAGAACCAAGTGGACCCCGAGATACGGGGCCCCAAAGTCGATTCGGAAAATGTAATTCTCTGCTGCAGAAAAGTGCTTGACGTTTTCAGAACTAACTTTGGGGACCCGCATCCACTGGGTTTGCACACCAAATTTGGGGTTCCTAGCACTAAGGGGCCCCGAGATACGGGGCCCCAAAGTCGGTCAACTGTGTCCATCTGCAGCAGTATCATTTCGGGACCCTTTGGGTCCAAAAACCCCAAATTTTGGCTGCAGCTAGGGGGCATCTAGGAACCCTTAACTACCGCATTTGAAGTTCGGGGGACCTATGGCTGCAAATGGGCACAGTGAGGCTGCAAATGGGCACAGTGAGGCTGCAAATGGGCATTGTTGACCATCTTTTCCACTCACAGTAGCTGCGCATTTCTCACCCTAGGCTTATACTTGAGTCAATGCGTTTCCCAGTTTTTTTTGTGGTAAAATTATTCAGGTTGGCTTGTACTAGAGTATATATGGTATCTTATTGGCTCCACACTTTTATCATACCTCCCAACTTTCTGAGATGGGAAGGAGGGACACCTATTAGCAAAAGTAATTAGGCTTAGGACACACCCCCAATTAATGGAGAATTGTACAAAAAAAATTATTGGTTAAACACAGAAGTTCTTTTTTACCACTGCTATTCCTTTTTAGGTTGGCTTTTGGAATTTACAAATGCAGCAATTTAGGATTTGGATGAAAGATCTAGCACTGTAAAACCCTTTTGGATAGATAATTAGTGCATTGTATAGACAACTATATAGATCAGACCAAAATAAGGGCCAAATGAGGCGAACAGAGGGACTTTGATCCGAATGAAGGACAGTTCCTCAAAATCAGGGACAGTTGGAAGCTGTGCTTTTATAGATCTACTTGTATAGAGCTGTCCTGTTTACCCCACAAGAAGAAAAAATCTGGTCATGCACAAGGATGCTTTTGCAGAAACGGACTGCTGCATCCAAATAGACTAGAAAAAAACAATTTGATTTACTGTAGATCTGGCAAAGCTGATACTTCCAGGCTAATTACAGCAGCTACTTTACTTGTACAGTGCTTGCTCATTCTCTACTTCTAAGAGCCTGCAGACTTTCCCAGCATGCGGTATGCTTCTGGTTAAAGTCACATGCAGTGTTATTATCTGTCTATTTGATACACAGGGAAAGGGGACAAAATGTTCCCCGTGGTATTTTTTTTTTTTCTTGAAATGTTTGTGTTTTGTAATGGTACACTGTAATGAATGTTTTACTTTCCAGAATCCATTTTTACATTGTATTACAGGAACACAAAGTATATTTGTCAGTTTTTTTTCACCAAGTGTAATGTTTTTATATGTTAGGAGTGGAGATCGTTTCATTGAAGAGAAGACCTTACTGCTGGCAGTCCGTTCCTATGTTTTCTTTTCCCAGCTGAGCGCCTGGTTGAGTGTCTCCCATGGGGCTGTACCGCGCAACATCCTTTACAGGTAAGTTGATACTTCTTCTTTTTTTTTTTTTTTTATAAGAGGCCCTAATTGAATTGAAACTTATGGTACCTTTTACCAAATTGCACACAAAGCCAGTTTGCCACAGATGCAGGCACAAGATTTTACACATTATGCTAATAATGCTTTTCTTTCTACTGGTCCCTAATGCAAATAAATATGCAAGCATTAGCTTTCCTTTCCTCAACAAACAGCATGAAGTGCAGATGACACCATGTGAGTTATGGTTTAACTAGTTTAGCAGTCATTGCAAAGTCCTGAGGTTTGCATTTCTGGGCCAGGCCAAAAGTCCAAAGGTTTCTGTCACTAGTCATACAGATTGGGTACTAAGATCCCCTTTTATGTTATTTACTTTCTTCTATAATTTACAAAAGTGCTCATATCAATACCTGCATTACTTAAAGGATAAGTGCACCCCAACGCTAAAATATCTACATCTACAGACATCTACGATCTAACACTAACCTACCTAATCCTGTAAAGAATCAGTACACATACCTATTTTGAAGCCAATCCGACCCGACCCCGCGCTGAGTTGTTAGCTGCGGCTTTGCTGTGCAGGTGGGTGCAGAGGACACAGCCAACAACGGAAGCCCCATAGTAAGTCTATGGGTGACGTCACTCCCTGTTAATTTCACAGCTGTTGTCGGTTGTGTCCTCTGCAGAGCTTCAGAGGCTGGAGACCGGACCGGATCCACTTCAAAAAAGATGTGTACTGATTTCTTCTACTTTACAGGGCTGGATAAGTTAGGCTTATATCGTGGATGTCTGTTGTAGTGATTTTAGTGTTGGGGTGGACTTATCCTTTAATTTGTCCACATGCAATTGCTGTAGTGTTTTTAGATTTGGCCAAGTTGTACATTTAAAAGTACAAATCATCATTCAACTCCCAGAATTCTGCTTCTTGCAGTATATTAGCCAAATGTTCCACAGCTGCATTTACAATTTGGTTTTATTTTAAAGGACTGATGAGTTTGGAGGGTGCTCCTCTAACTAGCTCTTTAACTTTAAGCAGCCATGCTTATCCATGGTCCATTGTTGCGATTTTCATGAAACTAGTCAAGATCGGTGATGTGCAGGAAATGGCTGAAAAGGGCAGGAGTAAAGCTGGCCATACATGGATCAGAATTGGGCTGATTCAGCAGGGACCAGACACATTTTGATCTATTGATCAACTTGTGTACAACCAGCCTGTCAGATTTTTCCCGAACAATTCGTTTTGCCATCTATAGCGACAGCACTAATCATTGTGTTCTGACGGCAGGGAAGGTCTCCTTGCCGGCAGAGCGCAATAACGCTGCGGGAGGGTTTCCCCCATCAATACTAACTGTGTTGATGGGAGAATCGAGCAATTTTCTTTCCTTTCACCTGTGGTGGAAGGAAAGACAATTGCATAATTTATGGCCTGCCTTAGGCTGTAGTAACCATATTTTATGGAAAAATATCCATTCTTTGTTATACTGTGCTTTAGCAAATTAAAGGTCTAAGCCCCCATACACACGGTCGGAAATTCCGACCACAAAATCCGACGAATTTTGACCGAAACTGGTGTTGCATACACAAGGTCGGACAAAGTTGTTGGAAAATCCGATCATTCCGAATGTGGTGACGTTCGTTGCGTATGACAGAACTACGTAGAGTCTAGTAGCCAATAGCTTTGGTCTTGTAATTTGATCTGAGCATGTGTGGCACTTTGTCCGTCGGAATTCTCTATACACAATCGGAAAAAGTCTGATCAGATTTTGTTGTCGGAAAATTTGAGAGCAGAATCTCAAATTTCCGACGGAAAAAGTCAGATGGAACCCACACACGGGCGGATTTTCCGACAACATGGTCCGATCGGACATTTTCCGTCTGAATTTTCGACCGTGTGTACGGGGCAAAGAGTTAGGATTTAAGGTGGAAATATACTCACCTTGCCAACGCCAACATCTTCACTTGGTCGTTTTCTGGGATCAGGATCTTTGGCCATCTTCATTAGCAGGACCAAAATGACTTGACTCCAGTTAATGACTGCAGCAGTGTATTTATTCCATTACCAAGACATGCCAAAAACAGGCAGGTAAGTTTGTTTTATTCCCAGAAGGGACATGCTATGCTCCTTTAGCCATATAGGCTTTGCCTGCTTGCTATTTGTTTTTTCCTTTTGGAGTATAGTTCCAGTTTAAGCTTATTGGCTATTTCATTTGTATACTTATGCATTAATAGGAAGCTTTGGAAGGATTTTACGTGTTGGGGCTCTTACAAACTGGTGTCTGAGCCTGTTCAACGTAATTGCCGGTGCATTTCCCCCAGGTACAGTGTACAATCTAACATTGAAGTGAATGGCTGTGTGCTGCTGTACTCGTGTATAAGGCGGTGTTAACATAAACACAAGTACAACATATTTGCATACACCCATACTCTGTACTCAGGATCTGCACAAGTGAAATTGTATTTGCTACTATAACACATTTTATAAAATGGGCCTAAAAAAAAGAATAATTAAATCGTTAATTGTCTCTTTAAAAAAAAAAAAAAAAAGGAACATGGCTGCTTTCAATCCAAGATGAATATGCACATCCACAATAAGATCATGAACACAAGCTTGTAGCCCTTCCTTATCGGTGCACTTTTTCCCCCCATGTGTACAAGATAAGCTGTGTCCTCCACCTCCAAAATAGGTCTGCTGCTGCTTGTTTGACCTGATTAAGTGGCCTACTTGGTGGTCCACCGTGCATAAGAAGTTACAAACCCATCCTATTACTTTCTTCATAAAGTTGCCTCATCACCCAGATGGTAAGCTGTGTTGGCAGGAAATAGACATTTTCTTCTTTCATGTTCCCTAACAGCTGATGTAATGTTTTCTTATCTTTGATGTGCACACCAGCTAACCTTGAATACCTTGTACAATATGTGCATGATTCTTCTCATTTCCTGTTTTTTTGTTTTTTTCGCTTACTGAAACCTAAAATGCAAAGTATCACTTTAAACCATGTTTATATAAAAAAGAAAAGAAAAAAGGAAATCACAAATTAACAACAGACGTTATACTCCAACTCAGTCAGGAAGCACAGTTGCTTCTCAATTTTTTGTACTTTTCTTCTTCCTTCTGGAAGCATAGGAGGATCTTTAACTCTTTCCACCAAGCCAGAAATATTAATTTACAAGAACTACATCCAGTAAAACAAAAAGGAAAAACGATTTGACTATTAACCAGCACTTTTGACACTTTTTGTTATCTTCAATTGTCAAAGTGAACCTGATTTGTCCGGTAGTGTTGTAAGGTAACAGTGTTGGCACCTTTTTGATCTCCAGGCAGCACAGCTGAAAGATAGTGCCCTACCCCAGCCAGGACATCGGTAAGATTGCAACCATCACCAGCGCTTGCCACACCACATCTACTCTTGCAACAGTGACCCTTCTCTGCCTCCAAACTCCACTCCACAGATCTGCAATTTTTGCAGCTTCCCAGGCTGTCTATAATGAGTTTGGCTTCATCCACTCTCTCCTCACTCTGCACCATCAGGTGGCTCAGCAGAGGCAGTACAGCGGTGGTGGTTTCCTCCACACCACATCTTTGCAACATAGGATACACCCCCGCCACTTCTTGCCCCCCCCCCTTTAATTATCACTATAGCTATCAGAGACTCATTAGCCCCGAGGTACCACACTCCCGCTCACAGCATGGTCACGTGCTCCTTACAATCCACCCTCACCCTGTTACAGTGCACAAATTTATTCCTGACAACCTCACAGTGACCCCCTTCCTTGTGTGTGCATCCCTTCGTAGTCAGAATGCATCTTTGCTCACAGTGCAACCCGTCTCTCCACACTCGCAGCACATTTGCATCATGCCACCTCACCCATTGCTGACAGACCTACCTCTGTGCACCACACAGCTTGCAGCACATTACTTCCCAGCCTAATTCCCCACTTTCTTCTCTATCTGCCTCATCCCCCCTTTCTTGACACGCATCCCTCCATGGCCACCTCCTCTCTCCACTGACATATCTTTCATCTCCCACCTTACTCCCTTCAGAGCATGTGTCAAACCTCTTGCATACTGTGATGGCCTCCATGCTCCTCTCTTGGCATGTTGCCTGCCACCATACACTTTTTTTCACTCCTGTCCTGCACATATTTACTATATTTTACTATCGGCATTACTCTACATAATTTATGCTGCCATACTCCTCACCATCACATACCACCTGTTGCCATATACTTCCCACTCCTCTACTGCTTAGACTACCCATCATAATTACTTGGTACTCCAGATCAGATCATACTGCCCACCCTATACACTCGGCACTGCCTTCCTGCGCATACCGGTCATCTTCATATCTTCTGTACTCCTCTCCTGCACACACTACCCCAAGTCATAACCACCGAACTGCTCTCCTGCACACCTTACCCACTAAAACATTTGTTTCATATTTGTAATACTCTCAAACTGGCTTGTTCTGGAATGGGCACACTTTTGCTGGTCTGAGATTAAAGTGGATGTAAACCCTCACCTATCCCCAGTGAAGTGAACAGCCTCAGATGATACACAGAGATGAAACAAATCTCCCTACATAAGTTTTGCATGAATATCTGCTGTCTTCAGCTTTATATCCTTGGAAAGTGCAGATGGTGTTAGAATTTTCACTGTCTCATTCTGCACTGTGAGAGAAGTCTTGGATTACACTGGGAGACAGCTGATTGGAGGAAAGGCACACACCCCCCTCCAGATAGGCAGAGACTTTCAGAGCTGTCCTGTGAGTAAAGCAGTTTCTGCTTATCTGTTTATATCACCCTCCCTGACACAAATTTCAGGCTGGTTTTATCACATGTCGGAGAACCTGTCAGAAGTTATCATGTTGATAACAGAAGAACAAAGCTCTGCCCAGCTCAAATGTCATGAATCGGGTTTACATCTACTTTAAGCCTCATCCCCTGTCATTTAGCTTTCAAACGCAAGAGCCTAAGTTGACAGTCTCAAGCATTTGATAGCTAAATGGCAAGGAATGTGACTAAGGTTGGCCATAGACTGAGTGAATTTCTTTAGTTGCAGGAATAAAACTCACTCTATTCCCCCATCAACACAGTGTTGATGGAAGAATCCCCCCGCGGAGCCATTGTGTTCTCCCGGCGGGGGAAGCCGTCCCCACTGGGAGAACAGTGATTATTCCTAGCAGCTATAGCAGCCACTAGCAATAATCGCATGTAAATTCCGGCAGGCTGTTTGTACCCAAGTTCTATTGATCAACTTGGGTACATTCAGTCTGCCCATACATGATTCGAATCTCAGCCGGTACCTGCTGAACCGGTCAAGATTTGAACAGTTTAGTACTTTAGTACTGGAAGAGAAGGGGCTCCGTTACAAAATCTAGGTTTAGTATACAGCCTAGGCTTCGAATTAAAGCAGGGTCAAAAGTGAAACAAGGATTCACTGCAAAATCAGGTACTTAAAGTGGTGTTTCCCCCTAAAAAAAAAAATTGCTTAAATCCTAAAAAAAAAATAATAATTTGAGAATTTTTTTTTTTTTTTTACATACCTCTAAATGCCTGTTGCTAGGGGGTCCCTCGTAGTCTGCCTCCTTCAGTGCCTGGGCTGGTGACATCACTTCCCCTCGGCACAGAAAGGGCTCCCCAGTCATCTGGGACCTGTCACTTGTCCCAGATGACTGTGAGGCCAATCGCGGCGCCGCTCGCGCATGCACAGTGGGTGCCCACGGTTGCAATGCCGGCGAGCAGAGCTTCGACCACCCGCATCGCTGGACCCTGGAACAGGTAAGTGTCCGATTTATTAAAAGTCAGCAGCTGCAGTATTTTTTTTTTTTTTTAATGGATACACCTCTTTAAAGTGTCTGCAGTTTAGCACTGTTACCTTAGAAAGTTTTTAATACTGATCAGATTTAGTTCATATACAGTATTTGCCCCTAAATTGCATTGTTGGAGAATATATTGATGCTATAAAAAAAACAATTGCCATAAGTTGAAATCGGCAAAGCAACACCTGGCTGCATGTGGTGCGTCCTAGATATTTTAAGGTAGAACTAGAACCTCCTGGAATAAAGTATACTGTATGTGCTGCAGAGCTTTATTATAAGTGCATCTGCATTTATAGTCTTTACTTTGCCCCCCAAATACCTGTTGAGCCGGTCAGTGAAATCCTCCTAATGCAGCTTCCTATGATGATGCTGCATTTCTCTAAATTTGGAGAAGAGATGCCACTCTCATATAGGCTGTGGTGCCTGCACTACAGTGGAATGAAATTAATGTTGCAGGGTGTGTTGCTATCATCATTTCCAATGCCAATTAATAAGTCTGTGGGTTGTTAATCATTCCTTAGCCACATCTAGTTCCGCCCAATGCTTTCTGGATTGACCGCACTGCCTCTGCTGCTGAATCCCTCCCATTGTGAGCTGTGATGCCTGAACGGGGGAGCATGTGGGACACAAATAGGGGGTTTAGCTCAGTCGGGGGAAGTTAAAGGAATTAGGTGATTGCATATACTGTCCAAAAAGAGCCTTTTATTTAAGTATGTAAAAGACTAATTGTCTGTCCTCCTTCTTATATATTTACAGAGTGAGTCCTGCTGACGGAGAACTGCAATGGAACTTTACACATACCCCAACTGAGCATGTGTTTCCTGTTCCCAATGTCTCCCACAATGTGGCCTTGAAAGTCAGTGTCCAGTCTTTGCCTAGACAATCCAACTATCCAGTGCTGAATTGTAGCATCCATAGTGATCTTGGCTTCTATGAAAAGAGATTCTCCACGCATGAGCAGCGTGTTCTTCCGCCTCGAGAGCTGAAGGAGAGCAGGCAATATGGTGTCCTCAATTCTCAGCATTCTTGTAGCAAGCAAACATGGACTGTTGGACCTGAAAGTTTAATGCAAGCTAGAACAAGTCTAAGCATGAATTTGACTATTCCTGCCACAAGTATCAAGTTAATATCTGGGGGTGGCAGTGGTTATGACATTGGGACATCTCCATCAAAGGTTCAAGGTTTTAGTATGGTCAGCGATTTAAAGGGAGCTCCACCAGACTCTCCTATTAGAAGTTTTAAATCCCTATCTTTGGTTGATACATCTAATAATCTGCACGCAAACCAGCCAGCCGAGGCTAACCCCCTGATAGGCACCTTAATTCAAGAACGTCAAGAAGTAATAGCAAGAATTGCACAACATTTGCTACAGTGTGATCCAGCAAATACGCACCTAACTAATCGTTCCTTCAAATTGCACGACTCCAGCACTATATGTTCTAAAATATTCCGAAACCAATCTGAAGATGAAAACTTTAACAAGATAGAGCAAGAAACACCTGTCATAAATACTCTCAGTTCAGACTTGAATCTAACCCCTGACAACCTGGATAGAAAACTGAAACCATCTTTAGATACACCTATCACTTCCTCCCGCAACAGTCTGGAGGGTAGAACCTCACCAAAACCACAAGCTAGAAGGAAACTTATTTTAATTCAACCTAGTGAGCAAGTTTTCAACTCCTTTCAGAGTTTTGCAAGTAAACAAGCACCAACTGCACTATCTGTATCCACAAGAGAAAATTCAGTCACTTTGCCTGAAATATGTGACTTTAAACAAGATGACCAGACAGAAAAAAATACCAGTAAAGTAACCCACATCTCACACAATGGCATGACTAATGTCCACATATGCAGCAGCAGTAACAACAAGCAGACTGAAAACAGAAGCAGAGACTGTTCTCAAAGTGATTTCTGTAAGAACTGTTCACGAAATGTAGTGGCACTGAAAACATGTGGGGTTAGCCAGGCATTAGAGACTAAATGTATAGAGAATAACACATTGAAAGCACAAGGGTCTGATCATACTAATCAACTTCATAGTATAGAAAATTATGTCAGTTCGGACCGCGATGGTTCAAAACTCAGAGAGAGCCAGGACAAACCGAAAACAACCCATGATGAGAACAAGGATCCAACCAAGTGTGATTGTGCCAAGCAAGAGCAAGGAAAGGCTGCCAGGAGTTGTTCCAGATGTGACCGTCTGAAAAATAAAGAACAAAAGGTATGTATATACATACAAGTGTGGTTTTAATAACTGCAAAGATTAAGCCGTGTGGCACAGTAGACCTAGTTCTGTAACGGTGTGTGCCATTTCCTCTCCTTAAGTTATTAGTCAGGTATAGTCATTTATTGTCTGAAGAAATCCTAGACTGGAATTTCTAACTAAAAGCAAAACTGGATTGGAACACCTGTAATATTTTATTGGTGTCTTTGTCCCCGTTAAGGAAATTCACCCTCTCTATTTGCCCTGTTTACCATTATCATTGAAAGTGAAAGAAAATCCCAAATTTTGGGTTGACCCCATAAAAGTAAAAGACAGGAACCTTCCAATAGAGACGCTAGCTCTGGTGACATGAGGGTCTCCAAGAAATGTCCTTAATCTGCAGAGTTTTCTTTTCACTTCCTATTTTGGTTATGGAAAAGGAACTGAAGGTAAATCTCCCAAATGGGACAAAGATGGCAAAATAAACTTTACAGGGGTTATAACCCTCCCTTACTCTAAAAATGAAAAACAAAGTTTTGCCTATAGTTCTACTTTATTATCCACTATTGTATTTGTGAAATAATTCTTATCAAGCACAATATCTTGAAGCATGACTATGGAAAACCAATTTAAAATGTTGGACAGGTATTGAAAATGTACATGCTGGTTCCAGCCTACTAGTTTGAAGATTGTGCTGCTATGGGTCCTTAACAGAAGTCCTACCCAAGAGCAGACACTATAAGGAAGGCCCATAAAAAAAACCTTTGTAATTTAATTTTATTTCATACCTGGGGTCTGGGCTCTGTGACCACTATTTTGTGGTATCTGCTCTTAGGCAGGATTTTGTATTTTTTAGCCCTGGTTCACATTGGTACGATTTTGACATGACGGCATTTGCGGCGCTGCACCGATTTCAAAAAGTAGCTTCTGTACTACTTTTTGCGATTTCAGGCTGCAATTTACATTGACATCTGTGCAGAAACCTGCACAGATATCTCGGAAATCGCGGCCAAAATCTGGACTGACATGCAGCAGTGAAATCGTGCGCGTTCAGCTGAACTCACGCGGCTTCATTCCCGCTGCTCAGTGTGAACCTGGGCTAAAGCTTTAAAAAAAGTACATGTCCAATTTTATGTCTGATTTTTTTATTTTTTTTTGAAGAAGAATTATTAAAGAAACACTTTTTGTACACAAGCACTCTTTGTAGAGAAGCCATACCTACGTGATAAGACTATGTCACATCGGCCAAATTCATGGTTTTTAACAATGTGCAACAATGTAGATTTTATTGTAGGCGATGCCATGTCGGTACATTTAATTTCCATAATTTTTTTTTGTTTTCGTACAAAAATTCACAAGAATATTATAATTGGCCATAGGGCACATTAGAACAGCTTTAGAACATAAGCAAATGTACACTGAAAGGTATGGCCATCGTATACAAGGGTTTTAAAACAGTTTGCTGCCCCTCAATTCAAAACCGTGGTGGGTAGCAATTTGGTGAGTGGAACTCGGGTAACCTCTGAGACCAAATTCCCCCACCAGTTTCTTGATAGACCAATTTAAACATTCTTATGACCATATAACCAAAATCAAGGAAAAAAAAGTGAGCAATTACAAAGCGCAAAAAGAAGAGTAAGAAAAAAGGAGGATGAGTGCACCATATCCAGCCAATAAGTAACCATGGTTCCAATCAAGGTTTGACAGATATTTGATCCAAGGATCCCAGGTTTTCGCTGAAAGCTAACTTATTCAACAGTGCCAAGAGCCTTTGGTTGACCACATAATCCCAGGATAACTTGGCCTTCAATGACTCAAATGGGATCGTGGGAGACTTCCATGACCTACCAATTCTGGCAGCCAAAAAAATGAATGTGATTTGTCTCCTAGTGTGTCTCGGTAATCCCTCAAGTAAGCATCCCTACAGAACCTGCTGGGGAGATTTGACCAGGTTCACTTGTGTGGGTAGACAACATTATACACTCAAGTCCAAAACTTCCGCACTTTCCAACATGACCACCAGGTATGAAAGACGGATCCTTCTTGCCCACACCCCTTGAAGCACTGAGAGGAGGTTGCCGGGACACACTTTGCTATTCTTACTGGTGACCTATACCAACTGAAAAGTACCTTGTAGTTGGCCTCTATTGGAGAGTTATTGATCTAGGATGCGGAAGCGCATTGAGCAAGCTTGCACCACTCCTCCATCTCCAACTGTTCACTTGATGTCCGTACATTTAAAAAAATAAAATAAACCCCTTTCTTTAGGGCTGTTTAGAAGCAATCCTGCAAATATACAGTGCATCCGGAAAGTATTCACAGCGCATCACTTTTTCCACATTTTGTTGTGTTACAGCCTTATTCCAAAATAGATAAAATTCATTATTTTCCTCAAAATTCTACAAAACATACCCCATAACAACGTGAAAGGAGTTTGTTTGAAATCTTTGCAAATCTTATTATGACAGACTTGCCTACAAAATGGATCACTCCAGCGGCGCCCTGTCACAGCTGACAGGGAATCCATATTCACCCAGTCTTCTTTCCAGGTGCGCAGGCTGCAGCCATTTGAATGGCCGTGCTGCGA
Organism: Lithobates sylvaticus; assembly: GCA_028564925.1. NCBI lineage: Eukaryota > Metazoa > Chordata > Amphibia > Anura > Ranidae > Lithobates > Lithobates sylvaticus. The sequence continues at coordinate 532,361,410 of CM053029.1, forward strand.
TGACGCCGCGGCACGGCTCTCTCAATGGACTGCACGCCGTGTCACCGCCTGAAACGGCGCACGTTTAAGAGATATATTTTCTGTACCTACAGTTAAGCCTTATTATAGGCTTATCTATAGGTACAAAATAAAGGGAGTTTACTCCAACTTTAATCCCTCTTTCACCATAACTTGTTTAAGTTACCGTATTTGCCGGCGTATAAGACGACTGGGTGTATAAGACGACCCCCTATTTTTCCAGTGAAAACCTAGGTTTGGGGCTATACTCGCCATATAAGACTACCCCCCTTCCGAGGCAACACCATTTACAAAAAAACATCAGAAACAAAAAAAACATCAGACTTAACATCAGAAAAAGGAAACTGGTGAACTACAAGTGATGATGTGAATTAAAGACTCTGGACGGCCGCACTCCAAAAATTCAAAAGCCTTTATTGGTAAAATGTTGAATCACACAAAAATTGGTCACAGCAAAGCAGGAAAATGGCTAACGCGTTTCACACTACCAAGGGTGCTTACTCAGCTTGTGCCGTGCCTGCACCTGGGTTCTCTCACTACAGGAACAGCTGTGAGTTTGGGTGGATCATCCTGGAGCGGTGGATCTCTCTTTATTACTGAATTTCTGGTGAATTTCAAGTCCCAGAGATCCCACAATTGGTAGGCAGCAACAATGAATCCTCTCCTCCAAAGCACCATAAATCATACCTGTATTTTAGGGGAGATCTGGAGCTGGATGTGCAGTACAGGATGCTTTGTTAATATGTAGAGCACCAAGTACACACAGTATATGATGCTGTGTTAGTACAGTAGCGCCAGGTACACTTCAGAATACAGTGTGCAGACAGTGTGCACCGCTGAGCCAATCACGGCAGGCATTGTATTTTACTAATCTGTTGATGGCCTGCTCGGATTGGCAGAGGCTGTGACATCAGCCAGTGCCGCTCTGACTCATGTAGCCTGCTCGGATTGGCAGAGGTTGTTACCCAATCCAAGCAGGCTTAGCAGGCTCTGTATTCAACAGAGTGCATCGCCCGCCGGGTTTGGCTGAGCAGCGCATACTGTATACATATTACAATTCTACAGAGCGCCCGGTGGACTGATATCCATCTGGCGGCTTCTTCACCCATGGTATAAGACGACCCCCGCTTTTTGGCTGTGTAATTTCGGTGTAAAAGGTAGTCTTATACGCCAGAAAATACAGTATACTGTCCTGAAGGTTCAGATACAAATAGATGGGTGCTCTTGTACAAAAGTGATTATTTTTCAAACTTCCAGAAAAAGGCCTTTCTAAGCCTGTATTTTGTGATGGAGAACATCCTGTGTTCCTATTTTATTTAACCTTTTTCAGTCATAAGGTTTTAAGCTCTCCAGCCATATCTACCATATATCCTTTATTGGAATGGCAGTCAAATGGCCTATTGCTGCCATTTTCATCATAGATTTTACAGCTTATGAGAAAATATTTGGAAATATTGGGTAGTCACTCTAATGCCGCGTACATACGGTCGGAATTTCCGATGGAAACAGTCCGATGGGAGCTTGTCATCGGATTTTCCGACCGTGTGTATGCCCATTGGTCTTTTTCTGTCAGAATTTCCGACGGACTTTGGATTGAGAACCTGTTCTTAATTTTTCCGACGGAAAACCTTTCTATCTGATTTTTCCGATCGTGTGTATGCAATTCCGACACGCAAAATTCCGACGCATGCTCAGAAACTATTCAACGCATGCTCAGAAGCATTAACCTTCCCTTTTTTATAGTGCAGTCGAACGTGTTGTATGCCGTGGTGTTATTGACCCTCGGAATTTGGTGCGACCGTGTGTAGGCAAGACAGTTTGAGCAAAATTCCGTCGGAATTCCGACGGGAAAACCATCAGAGCTTTTTCCGACGAGAATTCCAACCGTGTGTACGCGGCATTAGTCATTCTGAAGTCAGTCACTGCTATAAAATCCTATTTCTCTGGCTGTCATAATTATTCAATGGCTTTAGTACTTCTTAAGTTGCTGCTCTGGAATGTAAAATTAAATAAACCTCGCTAAAAAAGGGCGCAGCTTATTGGCGCAGCTTTACCCATTTCCATGCTGCTCTGGAATAAAAGGTCCCATTAGGAGTTCTGACTTTGTTCTTTTCTGATCTGCATGCTTGTTCTAGGTCATTGTGTCAAAGTAAGGAAGCTAGGGATGGTCAAGCACAGCCAGACAACTAGCATTTCCAGGAAGAAGTCCTCAATGGCATCTTCTGTGTTTATCCCAGTATAGGATTCCTTTTCAAATGACTTCATTTCTATGTCAAGAAAATCTGAGGAAGTTAGTTGTAGCAAATTGTCTTGAAGAGCATGTTGTAAGGGTAGGTACATTTAGGCCTTTTGAGGTGGCATTCGGTGAAAAGTCCAGAAGCCGATCCTGAACGGCTGCATTGAGCTAAATGGACTCCATACACAAGCAAATGCATTATGGCTTTTTTTCTGATTTCCCTATTCATTACTATTGCTCATCCCAACAGAACCCCTGCTGGGCTATGCATCTGAACATCTGCCAACCACAGCACAGTTACTGAATATGCATTTTATCCAGTATTCATAGAAATAGGCTAATGCATATATTTATATGTTTTGTTTGGATTAAAGAGGAAAACTTTCTTTCCACATATTTGGTTTGGCATTTTTTATTAATATTTATTCAGAGAATTTTTATGAAGGCAGGATGGTTCAGTAGTGTAGTAGACCTTTTGCTAAAAATGCTGCAAGTACGAAATAGCAGCTACCCAGTGAGCCTGTAACGTTCCGTGTGTACTAACATTTCTGCTTCTGCTGCACTGAACTCCTTAGCAGTGTTATTAGCCCTGGTCCGTTCTGCTCTGTGGACTACTGAATACCACCCCTATGTTATGGAGAGGAGGAGACTTTCTGTAGTCCACCAGAGTAGAATTGGACAAGGCCAATAGAAAGAAGCTAAGGGCATTTCTGGTAGAAGAGCAAATACATTTGTTGTACTTGCAGCATTTTTAAAGAGACAAAACATTTAGGAAAAGTGCATGCATTACCGAGATGTACTGCATATTTTTTATTTTGCCCACACATACACGTTAACCATATAGCTAAAGCATGAGTATACTTGAGCAACAAAATTGATTCAAAGCATGGCCTGTTCACCATGACATCTTATGTGTTAATGCAGTTGTGGACCTATTATGGATGCATCAGGGAGCAGAGGGAAACCCAGGAAAAAAACTATTTTGGGGTCCATTTCAGCTGGGCATAGTGTATGCAGCACCAAACTTTCACAGATAATGATTTACCTATATCCGATCCTATTTTGCATGCGTGTGACTCCCTTTTTTTTTTTTAAATAAAAAATCAGACGTGCGACGAATAAAGGAAAAGATGGCCATGGAAACCTATTGTGGTGATAACTAAGTAACCTAGAGATAAACTGCTGCCTACAGTAGAAATGGACACCAGGTACATAGAAATCTGAAGACCAGCCCCCTAGAAGCTTTAACCCCCCACACCTGCAAGCAGTCAAAAAGAGAACCCTTGCATATGAGGAGTGAGAATTATTTTTTTTTTCTTTCAAAGGTGAATGGTTTTTCTATAGTCCATTTTGTCCAATTAGTGACACAGCTTGATAATGATTTGGCAACTTAAGGACATCAAAAGCAGCCCAGACTGTGGGACAGTTACACACAAACACATGCGAACCAGCCCAACAAAAAACTAATTGGGAACCGAGGGCTGCTTGCAGAACCTGTAGACCAAAACTAACATCTTTGGAAACATACATATCTACCTTGTAAAGCTGAGAGAAAGTATGTGCAGAAGGCCAGGTGGAAGCCTTAGAAGAAACCTGTTTTAGAACCTTCTGAATCAACAATCAAGAAATCGGTCTGCCTAATGGAAGTAGTGGCAGAAAGGTTAACTTTGATGGCCCTTGCCACGTTCAGGCAATGGGGAGAACTCCTTGGGGTGAACTGGTAGCAGGAGCTCCATGTGTAACTTCCTATAGAACTGTAATAATCAGCAAAAGGACATTGAAAAACTAAGAACAGTGCAGACACCTGACCTATAATGGTGCTAATGACCAAGTGTTCTAGTCTCAAGTGCAGCAAAGCGAACATGGCCCATCAAATTAAAGTGATCAAACTCCCAGAGACTCACACCAGTTAAAATATGTTTTCCATGTTTGAAGATATACTGTATCTTGCGATTAGAAGATTTGTAAGCTCTTATCAGGGTTGGAAATAAAGAATCTGAATCTGACAAAGCCAGTGAAGCATGGTGGAAGATCTGTTCTTGAGATAACATATCTGGAGCCTACAGACTATAGGCGAAGGCCGGCGAGTTTCTTTCCTGCAACCACAGACAGTGTTAATAGGGGAATCCCTCCTGCCGAGCCATTTTCAGGTGTTTGACCTGACAATGTGTTCAGTGTTGTCACATGAAAAGATATAATAAAATATTTACAAAAATGTAAGGTGTAAATTCACTTTCGTATCTCACTTTCGTGAAATACCTAGAGTAACCAGCTGTGAAGTGGCATTTGGGCATCTAATAATTTGTCTGGGGTTTGTACAATGCTGCTTGCAGTGACAAGTGATCACACCAACTTTGATGCTAATGTAACCCCTAGTACATACCTGATGCAGCAATTACCCTGGTAGCGTCATGGGATTAGTATACCATGACATATGAATCTCTCTGCTGAAACCTTTCCATCCTCTATGCTGAAGGAATGAGGCTAAGAAGATTCCAGTCAGTTATTCTTGTAGCTCCAGGCTGCCCTCAGAGTGTGGTACACTGACCTCTTATCTGTAAAGCCGGCCATAGATGGGTTTGAATCTCAGCCGCTTCAGCAGGAACTGACCAAGATTTTAACCATATATAGGCAGGCTGAATGTACCCAAGTTGATCGGTTGATAAACCTGGGCACAAACAGCGTGCCAGATTTTGCATGCAATTATTGCAAGCGGCTGTTCTAGCCACTAGCAATAATCAGGGACTTCTCCCAGTGGGGACATTTTCACTTAGGGGTGTACTCACTTTGGTTGCCAGCAGTTTAGACATTAATAGCTGTGTGTTGAGTTATTTTGAGGGGACAGCTAATTTACACTGTTATACAAGCTGTACATTCACTACTTTATTGTAGCAAAGTATAATTTCTTCAGTGTTGTCACATGAAAAGATAGAATAAAATATTTACAGAAATGTGAGGGGTGTACTCACTTTGTGAGATCCACGCTTTTACAATTGGGAAATGCCTTCTAAGCAAAGAAAAAAAAAAATGGTTTCAGCCCAACACCAGAAAATGTAACTGTATTAAAAAAAAATGGCGAAATATTTAAAATGACGGCTGAGCTTAGTGCTTTGCTGCCTCATCGGTGACCAGCCCCAAGTCCTAATAAAAAGGAGATTCAATGCACTATAAAATAGTAAAGTATGTTAGCATAAACTTTATTAGAATGAACAGGAAAGTTCTGTAAAGAGAAGATGTTAACCTCCCATCATACTGCCTTTTAGATATAGCAGCATCTGTAGGAATGTGACACAGAAGCTGACAGCCTGCTAGCCAATCACAACAGTGAGTCTTCAGAGATGCAGACAGTTAAACTGCCACAGCTCTAGTCCCAATGCTCGGCGAGTCTCCAGATACTGAACTGACATGAATAGCGGAGGCCTCTGATAACTGGATCACAGACTGGTTAATACTGGCAACTGTAGGACCATTGCAGAGATGAGACCAATATACTGAATGGACTGGTAGAGCGCGCACTCGGCAAACTGGAGAGACTTCTGAGATTTTCAATTTTCGGGCCTGAAAATCAGCACCTGTGGATGGTAGAAAAATCTTTCAATTGAAGGGAGAAATATTGCAGAAAGGATGGAGGGACCTGTTCTCCTGGGGACACTAAGCGCAACTGGGCAGGTGTGAGATGGGAAGGGTTATAACCTCTAGGGCAGGGATGTGCAATTAGCGGACCTCCAGCTGTTGCAGAACTACAAGTCCCATGAGGCATAGCAAGACTCTGACAGCCACACGCATGGCACTTAGAGGCATGATGGGACTTTGTAGTTTTGCAACATCTGGAGGTCCGCTAATTGCATATGCCTGCTCTAGAGGGCTGGCCTTTAGTTTTCTTTATGTCTAGTGTCCATTTCTCTTGTAGGCAACAGTATAACCCTAGGTTGTTGGATTATCATCAAGCTGTGTTCCTCGATGGGCAATAGAGAAAATGACATGGAAGTTCTGAAGCTTTTATCAACCAATACATTGTACCACCTTTTAACCATGCACACATTTCCATAAGACCAGCCTGCAGGTTGATTAAATACCTTTTGGCTGACTGCAGTGTTCATACATTTTGTGCCTCAGTATCCATTGTTTGCTCTCTTGTAACTGAGAGACTAACGAAGCTAGGTTGGAAAGCTCCAGCATTGGCAAGTGTATGGCCAACTGTAGGGTATCTAGCAAGGTATGATATGAGTCAAACTTTGCCAGTGTAGTTTGCTTTAAACTATCACAGACTTTATACCAGTCCAAACAAGTAACGGGCCCATTTTAATATGTGATGCACAAGCCTCATGACAACGTCCTTTACCTCCCTAGTGAGCCAAATCCTCCTTAATTTATGGCATTGCAGCTCACAGCTGGAGGGTTTTAGCAACAGGCAGTGCTGTCATGGCACAGTGGGCACGAGAAGGTGTGGTCAGGTACTGATTAAAAAATCTACAGACTTGTGAACCAGCAGTGACCATGCTAATGGCACAGCCTTTATGGGAGTTTCATCTCCGCTCTGAATTCAGGAGCGGTGCAGCAGCACCACCACCACCAGGGCCGTGGGAGGGACTGCTAAATGCAGTAAACCAGCAGAGGAGAGCGATAACAGACAAATTTACTTACAAAAAAAAAAAAAAAAGAGAGTAGCAGTGACCGATCTTATTATATTATTACAGGAAGCGCCAGCACAAAATCAAAGTTTTACACTTTTGCACAGATGTGGAAGAAATACACAAACCACATGAAGATTCAAGTATGAATACATACCACTAGATGGAGCTAATGAGCATACCTATTTTCTGCTTGCGTATATATGATTCAAAAAAGTACATAATAATATATGTCATTTTATATGTTCTTTTTTGGCGTACCTAGAAATCTGTTACACTACGGACATCCAATAATTGGAGGAAGAGGGGTTTCCACTCACTAGATGGGACTTCGCCTAAGGCCTTCCACCCTTGCACAGGTTTACCTTTACTCTCAAGTCCTGTAAGTTTCTGCTTATATTTAATATTAATAATTGTTCCTGTAGTGCTGTATTTACATGCAATCCTTCTACAAAATAGCTTGGTGTGCCTCAACCATTGCAAATATAAGCTGTGCATTTAGTTCAAAAGTTTGTTACCAGTTCTAGGGACAGCTGCTACATCCACATTACTGAGGGCACTTTCACACTGGGGTGGTGAGAGCGTTACTAGCAGGGCACTTTTAGCTCACTAGCGGCCAAAGAAGGGCTTAAATGCTGCCAAAGCGATTTTCAGCCGCTTCGGTAGCGCTGCCCATTGATTTTTATTATCAAATCTTTATTAGTTTTTTGACATTTCCATTTAACATCTCACTTTTAGTCATAGACACACATATTTATACATAAAAAGAAAACGTCTTTATCAGCCTTCCGTGTTCCCCCCTCCCCCCTTTTCGCAACCCCCAAACAAATAGTCCCCAACAAAGAGGGAAAAAAAAAAAAAAAAAAAAATTGTATAAATTGCCCCCTTCCGTAATTTCCCCTTCCTCCCTCCTCCCCCTCCTCTCGTTTCTCTCCCCCTTTTTCTCCCTCTTCCATTTCTTAAGTACTAATTGTGATTTACCCCTTATCCCACTCCCTACTTTTAAGCTTACCTTTCCCCTTGCATATAAGGGGCGGTAAGATACAAATAGTGAAAAAAAAAAAAAAAAAAAAAAAAAAAAGTGTGGTCAATAATTTTCGTGTCTCTAACTCCCTTAATTTTAATAACTGAGGCTTTTAATGGCCATTTCCGTCCCCCTTTTCTCTCTTCCCCCCTCCCCTCCCCTCCCTCTCTTCCCCTCCCCCTCCCTCCTTCTTTCCCCCCCTCCCCCCTAGTTTACCCCATTACTTTCCCTCCCCCGTGAATCCTATACGGAAGAGTTAGATAGGGAGGGGGCACCCATAGAGTTGGTAGATATGCGGGTGTAGGGGTTCGGTAGTGGAGTGCAAGCGGGGGGCGTAGGGTCTTAAGGGGAGGGCGAGGGCAAGAAAAAAAAAAAAAAAAAAAAAAAAAAAAAAAAAAAAAATTAATTAAATAAATAAATAAATAAATTAAAAAAAAAAAAAAAACCAGGAGCTGATTCCTACCTATCTCCCCGTCTCACCCATACTTCATCCTTATTCAATCTCTATTGAGCATATATCCCAGTCTGTCCAAATTTGCATAAACCTCTCTTTTCTATTATGGATTTTATGTATCCATCTTTCAGCTTCCTTTATCACGTTCACTTCCTTCTTCCAGTCCAGCAAGTTTGGACATTTAGTCTGTTTCCATAGTCTGGGTATTAACAATTTTGCAGCGTTTATTAAGTGAGGCGTGATGCTATTCGTATATGCTCTACGAGATTTCATTAACCCGTGAAACAGAAAATTTAGTGGCGTCAATTCTATATGTCCCTTCGACAGTCTCTCAATCCATGGTGCAATCTCTTGCCAGAACCTTCTAATCATGGGGCATGACCACCATATATGAAGAAGGGTTCCCTTCTGCCCACATCCCCTCCAACACCTTGCGTCTACTTTCTGATATATTTGAGCTAGTTTCGCAGGGGTCAGATACCATCTAGTTAGAAGTTTGTATGACATTTCTTGAGTTTGCGCGCTTTTCGATGTATAATAGGTGGATTCAATTAGCTCTTTAATTTGTATCGATGTAAATTTATATTCTAGTTCCCTTTCCCACTCTCTGATATAGTATGGTGTTGAGCTTTCCCTAGTCCCAAGAACTAACTTATACATTTGTGATAGAAGATGTCTGCCCTTTGTCAACTTCGCGCAGTTGTGCCCATTGATTTTAATGGGCAGGGCGTTTTAGGAGTAGTGTGTACAAAACCGCCCCAAAGATGCGGCTTGCAGGACTTTTTTTTTTTTTTTATATATTTTTTTTTTTACGTCCCGCAAGCTCACCGCTCCAGTGTGAAAACACTCAGGCTTTCACACAGGAGCGACACGAGAGGCGTATTACAGGCGCTATCTTTAGCACTAAAACACCTGTAAAGCGCCTCAGTGTGAAAGTGGTTTAAGAGATTATATACAATTTGGGAGACTGTCCCATAGAAGAATGGACTTTTAAGGATGTACAGCTGACACTGAGGTGAGCACAAATTTGAATTTGAAACAAATTTATTTCATACAAAAATGTTAAAATACAAGCATAGGTAAACATCTCATAAATTGTAAACGTAGCATAATACTGATGTTGATATTGATACTTGTTTCCAATGCTGGTATGGATTCATAAATGTAGATGCATCCAACGCGTTTCGCGGAGTAACATCTCAGCTTCTTCAGGGAAATGCAAAGTAAATCTAGTTGTCATTCAATTGAAAAAACATCATTACTATCAGAATATGCCATATAATTCATTCATCGATCATATATTTTTTATTAATTTACATAGAATTCATAAGGATATTACATTATAAAAGTGTTCACCAATTTCATCAGCATATAGCCATGTGTTACTCCCACAAGTTCGACACAGACCAAGACTACCATCCAGCCAACTGGTCCCTGGTAAAAGGCGCCAGGGCCAGGTCTGGTGGACACTGGATCGTGTATTGACAGATTAGGGCGAAAACTGTACATATAAGCTGTACATTTTTGTTTCTGCAAATGTGTGTAAGCAGAAAAGGCTATATACTATTTCGGCACTTGATTTTCTATTTGGCACAGCCAAGCAGTTTTCAGCCATTTGGAATTGTAGTAGGTTTTACATTGCTTTGAAAAAGTATTCACACCCCTTGACATTTTCTACATTTTGTCAAGTTGCAACCAAAAATATAATTGTATTTTATTGGGATTTTATGTGATAGACCAACACAAAGTGGCACATAATTGTGAAGTGGAAGGAAAAGAAAAATGTTTTTCATTGTTTGTTTTACAAATAAATATCTGAAAAGCGTGGCATGCATTTTGTATTCTGCCCCCTTTATTCTGATACCCCTAACTAAATTCTAGTGGAACCAATAGCCTTCAGAAGTCACCTAATTAGTAAATAGAGTCCACCTGTGTGTAATTTTAATTCAGTATAAATGCAGTAGTTCTGTGAAGCCCTCAGATGTTGGTTAGAGAATCTTAGTGAACAAACAGCATCACAAAGGCCAAGGAACACACCAGACAGGCCAGGGATAAAGTTGTGGAGAAGTTTAAAGCAGGGTTGGGTTATAAAAAAATATATTTCCAAGCTTTGAACATCTCGCAGAGCACTGTTCAATCCATCATCCAAAAATGGAAAGAGTATGGCACAACTGCAAACCTACCAAGACATGACCATCCACCTAAACTGACAGGCTGGGCAAGGAAAGCATTAATCCGAGAAGCAGCCAAGAGGCCCATGGTAGCTTTGGAGGAGCTTTAGAGATCCACAGCTCAGGTGGGAGAATCTGTCCACAGGACAACTATTAGTTGTGCACTCCACAAATCTGGCCTTTATAGAAGAGTGGCAAGAAGAAAGCCATTGTTGAAAGAAAACCATAATACGTCCTGTTTCCAGTTTGTGAGAAGCCATGTGGGGGACACAGCAAACGCGTGGAAGAAGTTGCTCTGATCAGATGAGACCAAAATTTAACTTTTTGGCCTAAAAGCAAAACGCTATGTGTGGGGGAAAACTAACACTGCGCATCACCCTGAATACACCATCCCCACCGTGAAACATGGTGGTGATATCATCATGTTGTGGGATGCTTTTCTTCAACAGGGAGAGGGAAGCTGGTCAGAGTTGGTGGGAAGATGGATGGATCCAAACAGGGCAATCTTTGAAGAAAACCTGTTGGAGTCTGCAAAAGACTTGAGACTGGGGCAGAGGTTCACCTTCCAGCAGGACAACGACTCTAAACATACAGCTAGAGCTGGTTTAGATCAATGGTTTAGATCAAGGCTATGCAATTAGCGGACTTCCAGCTGTTGCAAAACTACAAGTCCCATCATGCCTCTGCCTCTGGGTGTCATGCTTGTGGCTGTCAGTCTTGCTATGCCTCATGGGACTTGTAGTTCTGGAACAGCTGCAGGTCCGCTAATTGCATATCCCTGGTTTAGATCAAAGCATATTCATGTGTTAGAATGGCTCAGTCAAGGTGCAGGCCTAAATCCAATTGATACTCTGTGACAAGACTTCAAAAATTGCTGTTCAGATGCTCTCCATCCAATCTGACAGAGCTTGAGTTATTTTGCATAGAAGAATGGGCAACAATTTCACTCTCCTTGATGTACAAAGCTGGTAGAGACATACCCAAAAAAATTGCTGCTGTAATTGCAGCAAAAGGGGGTTCTACAAAGTATTGACTCAGGGGGCTGAATACAAATGCACGCCACACTTTTCACATATTTATTTGTGAAAAAATTTGAAAACTATTTACCATTTCCCTTCCACTTCCCAATTATGTGCCACGTTGTGTTGGTCTATCACATAAAATCCCAATAAAATAAAATTACATTTTTGGTTGCAACATGACAAACTGTGGAAAATTACAAGGGGTATGAATACTTTTTCAAGGCACTGTATATTCTTGTTTCCAATTGCAACTGATCACGTTGGATTTTACTTTTATCTTTTGTTAGTGAAGAATACCTTTTCTGTGCCACTGTCTAATTTGTTTTGCCTTTTAGTCCGATCTTCTTCTTTTTTTTTTTTTATTTATTTATTTTTTATAGCTTCATGGTTAAGTCTTGACAACAGCCATTCCACTGTCCAATGAGACTGACTCACTGTCAGTCTTTTTAGGACAGTGTAATGTAATGCCGTGTACACACGAGGGGACTTTTCCCACCGGACCTAGTCCGGTGGACAATCCGCCGGACTTTCCAGCTGGCTTCGGCGGACTAAAAAGCGAACGGACTTGACCACACACGATTACGCTAAAAGTCCGGCAGTTCACGCGATGACGTACAGCACGTACTAGAAAACTAAATATACTAGAAAAATACTTGCTACTGAGCATGCGTCCTTTTTGGTCCGCCGGACCATACTACAGACGGCCGTATTGTCCGCCGGACTGCCAAGTCCAGCGGATAGTTTTAAAACAAAACTTAAAACTTTAGTCCGCCGGATTTTTGGAAAAAAAGTCAGTCGGAGGCCCACACACGAGGGGATTATCCGGTGGACTTGGTCCAGCGGACAATCCCGCGGGATAATCCCTTCGTGTGTACGCGGCATAAGGCATATTGGAGCTTAGCCATGTGGCCAGGGGAAGTCTGGCCCCAGTAAGTAACTTAAACCAGAACTCCATTTTTACTGTGCGTTTTTTTTATTTTTTTATTTTTTTTTATTATATTTTTGGGCCATCTTTGTTCACATGAATGCTTACTGTTACAGAAGACTCTGGCTGTACACAGTGCAGCAGCTTCTGCTACATACAGTATGCTGTGCTGTCTTCCTGTGATCTCAGCCTTTCAACAAGCCTTGTATTTTTATCAACGAGTACAAGAAGTTTTTTCTACCAAGATCTGATTGGCCAAGGTGGAGCTTGTGATGTCATCTGCCCACCTCTTCCCCTCTGCCAATCAGAGATGCCTTGCATTCATTGATTAAAAGATTATTTCCTATTCGCTGAGATGTCACATGGCAGACTCTGTCTCTTTCCAGCCACAGAAGGGAAGTGTGTAGGACTCTTCCCCGATCTTAAGGGACATGGATAGGACTCTGCCAGGAAGGCGGCACAGCTTACTGTATGCAGCTGAAGCTGCTGCACTGTATTACATCCTCCAAAACAGTCAGACTGTTCTGCCACAGTATAGATCCATTTGAACCAAGCTGGCCCAAACAAATTTTTAAGGGCCCAATCACTACTGCACAGAAGCCATCTACTACATTAAACGGATCACAAGATATATTCTTAGCTGCCGACACAGCAGTCTTGGTGTTCTTTTTAAGACTCATTTGATTGTGTAAATTTTACAGCATCCCCAGGATGGTCTTTCTATTTAATATGAGAACAATACATACACACAGCACTTTAGCAGAACAGTCATAAGTGGGCTTGTAGCTCTCATTGCTACTTCCCATCCTCGTATTTAAGACATTTGATTTTTTTTCTGTTTAAATACTGCTTCAGATATTTTTTTAGATTGAGTTTTTTCTTCTTCTATATGTGCTACATATAGCAGCATATTACTACATTGAAGCTAAAATCAGAACATTCTCTTTGGTCATCTGTCGAAATATCTAAAGGATCGCTGAGTCTTTGGAAATCCAGGTTGTTTGCAGATTGGGAGTTTGATTGTTCATCAAAAGCCAGGGGTTTACCAGATGAAAATCTTTTTATTTCACTTAGGTTCCACAAAGAAAAACGCAGTCAGGGTATTTTGATCTGGACACTTCCTTACTACAATTTAAAGGTTTATCCACAAGGAGGTATTTATATTTTTTGTATATTTTTTTTTTTCTTCTGCTCTTCCTAAACCTCTTTTTCCAGCGCATTGTTGGGATAACTCTTAAATAAGCATGTTCAGCGTTACACCAAAAAATGCCAGCAATGTATAAATGTAAGGTTGTGCCGATCGTCTGTGAGCTTACTATATTTAGGGAGATAGAGAAAATCCATTAAAAAAATAAATAAATAAATGCTGAATTCTGAGAACAGCATGTGGTTAGGCTGGCCATACATTATACAACTTTCTTATTCAATTCAATATTTCATTAACTTTTTTATAAAAAAATAATAATAATAATAATAATAAATGCATATCTTTTTTGCAGGTAAAACAATTTTGCATTTATTATCATTTTTATTTTTATTTTTTTACTCCGCACCTACGATCTGCTGAGGATCCTGCAGGCTCTCAGTACATTGTCTGCCCATACCTCTGATTTCAATGGACTACGAGAGCACTCACCAGCACCTTTGTAGTTCATTGAGTACTACAAGCTGTTGACCACGGCAGCTGACTGTATTTGTACTTCATTAATTTACAGAGTTCTGTAAATTAATTATGCAGCCGCGTGGCTGCGCTGTTTCTAAATTGTGACAGCGGGTGCAGGGAGAAGATCCCGGGCCCGCTGTCACAGGGAGGGGGGAGCAGGAGGAGAGGAGGCAGGAGATGGAACATGTTACTTATTCCATCCTAAATACAGATAGAACATGGAACTTGTTCCAAAGATGAACTTATCTCTTTAAGGGATCCCTGGCAACTGCTAAAGGAACCCTAGTTGAAAATGCCCAACTTATACTGTAGGTTAATGGGATCATGCCTCACCTCATTTTCCCCACTTGATTATATAGACCTACTTCAAGCACACAAAATGGAAGCCCTTCTAGATCTGTTTTGTGAATCCTTTATACTGTGAGTTTTGTGGTTGGTGCAGGAAGCTGTGGCTGTATTGGACTAAGTTTATATGTGCGGCTGATAAGTCTAAACATCTCACAGGAACAGTATTGTGTTCACCCAAAGGAGATGCAGACAGCACATTATGCTACAGAGAGCTGCTGAAGTGACGAGTCTGATCTGAAGTCATTTTGGATAGAGTAATGAGGGGGTTATATCCCCTGTCAGTTTTTGCCATCTGCATCCCATCGGGGAGATTTCCATTCACCAGATCTAGTGTCCCCACTGGAAGATTTCCCATCTCTTACTGTTCTGGGAACATCCCAAAATGTGTGATTTTTCTTTTACTTTCCATGATAACAGTTAACATGACAAATAGAGAGGGTGACTCTCCCTAATGGGGGCAAAGACGGCAATAAATCCTGACAGGTGTTCTAATCACACTCCACTCTATACAAAACAGAAAAAAAAAAAAATTAGCCTTTCCTTTTACTTTATAGCCTTCGTTCACGCTGCTGCGGTTTGTCATGCAATTTGACAGTTACAAATTGCATGACAAAGTCGCACTGCTTTATCAGCAATGGAACTGTTGAAATTTCCACGACACATGTCGCAGAGACTTTGAAAAAGGTTCCTGGACTACTTTTTACGGTTTCATTGCAACTTGCATAGATCTCTGTTAAACTGAGTTGCAAGCCGCAATGAAATCCGAGGTGCATCGTGATTTCAAAGCCGCACTAGTGTGGACCAGGGCCAAAGCTAAAGTGCAGTACAATATTTGTCCACTAGATGGGGCTCTTTGGTAAAAGATGCTTTAAACCAGCAGAATGATCAGCTACTGCTCCTATTCTGCGCTGGATTTTTCACACCAGGCTTTGTAAATCTGTGCCATTTAGTATGGTGTCTGTGTACTATAATGGGTGTCTTAGTAATGTATGCAAACACATCTCTATTGCTTGTTTCTTTGATAGTGTTTGTATGTAAAGATCAACATATTGACAAGTATGCTGTCTACATTATAAGTACATCATCCTTTAGGGGTCTGGGAGCTAATTACACGTAAACTATTTTTAATTATAAAAGTGCTTAAGTGTTTTTCAATTATAAATATAATAGCCTTGGTTTCCCCTCCTATAGTAACAAAATAATCTGCCTTCCCTACACGCCCCCACATGGGCAGCACCGGGCCTACCCTCCTACTGTTTATATAGGTGGGGAAGGTCTGCCACTGGAAATATAATGGCACTCTGTGTCATTTAAATGGTTAGCTTACAGTACTAAGTTTGGTTGTATCTCCTATTGCAGATCAGAGACCTAACTCTTTGGTTGCAAATTGGCTGTCAGGTTGAAATCCTTTATTTTAGGTTTAGGCTAGTTACAGCTATTTTGGGTTTGTGAACATGAAGACTTTTTTTTTTTTTTTTTTTTATCCATAACAGACAACGTTCCTGTGAGAAAAAAGAAGATGGTTCAGAATGCAGCACTGACCGACAACTGAGTTGCAGCGCTCCACCTGCTCCTTGTCTTGGTCTTCTGGGAAATTTTGAGGTAGGTTTTCTGCAGCCTTATTACGTAATGTGCATACTTGCAGTACATTTCTCTAAAACACAAAATTGAATTAATATCGCCCTTTTTAAATTCAGCTGCTTGTGCTGGGTTTTGCTCAGGCAGTAGATTAGAAATGGGGACATGAGCTCTATAACCCCACCGTACACACAGGTTGAATGAAAGACCAATGGCGGAGAGCGCTGATCGGAGTGTTCTGGTGGGGGGATTGTCCCCCTGTCGGAACACAGCAGCTCAGCGAGGGAAACCGCTGCACTAACGTTCAACTAGAAAAAAAAACTTGTGTGTATCAGGCAATAGTTTGTTCTGGCATTTGAACTAACATGGTCACTGGGTGACTGTGGACAAATGCAATCTTTGCACCACCAGATTTTACCTTTTTAGCAGCTTCATAATCTAAAAAAAATTATAGACTAATCACAGGAATGGTTTTGTGATTGATAAATAGATGGATAGATATAATATTGGCAGAATTTACCCACTTCATAACCAGGCCATGTTTTGCTATTTGCGCACTGTGCTACTTTAACTGGTAATTGCACAGTCGTGCAACACTGTACGCAAATGAAATTTATATAATTTTTCTTAATACAAATAGAGCTTTCTTTTGGTGGTATTTGATCACCACTGTGTTTTTTTTCTTCTTTTTTATTATATAAACCATATATTTATGACATTAAAACGCTGTTAGTTTTAGTGGCACTTTACCGGCGCGCTATTCGGCAGCTACCGAGGCACTTTTAATCCCCACTAGCGCCTGAATAAAGGGGTAAATGCGCCCATGTATCGCCGCTGCCGAATCGCTTTGCAGCCGCTTCGGCAGCGGTGCCCATTCATTTCAATGGGCAGGAGCGGTGTATACACCACTCTTTCACCGCGCCAAAGATGCTGCTTGCAGGACTTTTTTCAACGTCCTGCCAGCGCAGCGTCCCAATGTGAAAGCACTCTGGCTTTTCAACACTGGGACTGCAGGGGAGGCGCTTTTACAGGCGCTATTTTTTTGCCCAAAAGAGCCTGAAAAACGTGGGAAAGGGGTCTAAGTGTATATAGGTTTGCATGAAAGTTATAGCGTCTACAAAATAATAAATAAATATATATATATATATATAGGAATTATTATTATTTATTTTTCATATACCAATAATGGTGGTGATCAGCGACCTTATAATGGGACTGCAATAGTGCAGTGGACCATCTGACACTTTGTGGGAACTGACTTACTGACATCACCAGTGACACTAATACAGTGATCAATGCCAATACTATACCCTATCACTGTACTAAGAGGTTATCATCTAGCGGCAATTAAAGGGTTAAAGCAGGGGGGGGATGCTACCGATTCGTAGCAGTATAGCTTGACTGACAAATGCACTGCCTGTGGATTAGTCTATGTTTGGTAACTACCAATATGTTATATTCCTTACTGGCAATCTGCTGCAGCTGCCAGAAGTAGTCAGGACTTCAGTACTTTAATTTACCTTTTAAGTGGGATTTCCACATTCAACAACAAGGTCAACACATCCAGTGAGTATTCGGTGCGAAGTGGCAGACGATGGGAACAGTTCTCTGTGAAGTTTGGGAACAGAGTTTGTCAGAGAAGATCATTTTATAATTATGTTCACAGAGAGCATATGGCGAATCCCCCGGTAATAGGATTTATTTTTCTTTAATATTCTTATCATATATTCTTATCTTTTTCAGGAGTCTGTCCTAAATTATAGATTTGAACCTTTGGGCACAGTCGAGGGTTTTACAGCAGCTGTTGGGGCAAGTGGAGTTTTCTGCCCAACCCATATGACATTGCCCGTCAAAGTGTCTTTCTACAGTGTTTCGGATGACAATGCTCCCTCTCCATACATGGTAAGACTCAGTCAGTGCTTTCTAGATTTAGAGGTAATACTGCAACGACTATAAAAGTATCCCAGCTAGTGGATTAAAGCTGAATTTGAGTTGTCTTTATTCTCTACCCTCTCATCAACATGCTGATTAAATCTTTTAATAAAAACGTATGTTTTTTATTACCTACCTTCAGACCCAGTGATGTCACCATTGGGTCTCAATGCTTCTTTGTGCAATTTGTGCCGAGCATGGCTGGTGGGAAGATCCACCAGGGTGTTATACATAGATTCTTGAAAACATCACAGCACCCCAGGGCTGGCACTACTAGAAGGCAACTTAAACAGCCGCTTTAGGGTGCTAGGATAAAGGGGCGGTAAAATGTGTAAAAACACGTCTACAGCACTGTAAAAATCTGAATCCCCAGCAAGTGGCTGGGGATTTTTACAGTGCTGCAGATATGTTTCCCGACCACTATAGACGCCCCACCCTGCCCCCTTCCCTGCCATGTTCACCGGGCTCTGCTTTCCCACCTGCGGGCCCAGTGCTGTCATGGCGGATGTCTCCATAAAGAGAATCTGTCATCTACATGCTATCACATAGGGGGCTATTGGTCCCCTATGTGATGGCAATAAAAGTTATGTAAAAATGCATGCGTTGGGGCACCTACCTATGAAAATGGCGATCGTCCTACCAACAACAAATTTTATTCTCTAGGGTGTTTTTTTGGGGGGTTTTAGGTAATCTTCAGGCCTAAAATTATTTTTTAAAACTTAAAAAATAAAAAAAAATAAAAAAGGACTGCCTTTGATAAAGGGGTAGCGGCACCTTCGCCTAAGTAGACAAAAATCCTTGCACCGGCCCTGCAGCACTCTGTCTTAGTACTTTTTTTTCCAAGAGCCCTGCACCCTGATGCAAGCTGTGGGCTGGATCCTGGGACTAGTTATGTAAATCTCAAAATGCCTAGATGATTGGATGTCAGTCTGAGGGAGTTCTAGACAGGCTGAAGTTGCATGAAGATAATGCCCACATGTGATGCTGAGCCTCAAATAACTGAAATCTAATTAATGAAAGAGGCACATTAGGGACAGTCATGTTGGGGAGGAAATGACAAGATGATGCTGGATGTCTTCCAGCAAGAAAATAAGGTAGGCTCTGGTTTGCTTCAGCTTCCAACGAAAACTGTGAAAAGCTCAGTGTTCAGTGAAATCAAAGTAGGCAATTTCAGTACAGAAGAGGAGCCTAAACACAGCTGTGCAAAATTTGAAGGTAAGGCTGAATTTGAGCTTTAGCCACCTGATTTCCTGGGCTGTTTTCGCCCTAAATCCACTTGCGTCCCTGGGCTTTTTAAACTATGCACGAGACTGGGACGCAGGGACTAAACTTTTATTACATCAAGTTCATGGCATAGAACAAAAAATCTGCTTCTTTGAGTCACATGCTAAACTCAGATCAGTTCCTGCCTACTAGGTTACCCCCTAATGGGTCCCCATAGCAAACAAGCAGCTCTTGTACCCTTTTTAGTGTTCTCTCAGCAGTCAGCCTTTTCACCCAGCAGCTGGCTCCCGCAGCCAAAGGAGAGCAAGCGAGGGACTAGGACTTTAGCAGGAGCCATCTCTCATCTCTCGCATATAAAGACCTGTGGACATCTGAGGCTAATATTTAGTTCTAGCTACCAGGTAAGATATGGACCTGGGAAAGAAGGCTTTATCTCTTCCAAAGCTCTACAAAGGCTGCAGGACCCACAATAGAAATTCACCCTTATTCACGTTTATGGGCATTTTTCCAATTTTTGTTCAGTAAAAACACTCCCTGTAATGTAAAAACATCAAATGCAGCTAACCACTTGTTACTGCGTTTAAACAAATACTTGGGGGGCATACCCTAACTATGCATTACATTAAAGATGGTGCTGCTATAAGACGATACAGAACAAAAGATTACAGCGCACACATACAAAAATGTCATTAAAATCCTACAAGGCTATTTAAACATAATAGCAAATATGGGGATTGGGTCGCACCATATGGCCATACAGTGCTTAAGCCCACTACTGCGTCAAAGTACCCCATTTTCAGTGGGTCCTACACTAATCATAGAATTAAAGATCCCACTTCTCAACCATGAGAGAAATACACTCCTCTTTATGGGAGAACTAAAAGGACTCCTCCTATAACTCAGGTGGAAGCTAATTAGAAGTACTGGTGGGGGATGATGGGGTGCTCCATCCCAAGGGGTCTGGTCAGGACCCCTTTAACAGGCAAAGACTTGGGGGGCACATCCTAACTATGCATCACATTATTATGCTATTATGTTCAGGTGCTTTAAATAGCCTTGTCAGATCTTAATTAAATTTTTGTATGTGTGCGATTTAATCTTTTGTTCTGTTACAGCGTTTAGCCGCGTTTTTTTGGCATTTTTAATTTTTACAGCTCAACAGCCTCTGCTCCTGAATGCACAGGCTGTCAATTTTTTTATTTTATACTGCTCCTAAAAGCCTATGCCTCCAAAAGCCTGAAAGTTTGTGTGCATGGATACATAGGCTAACATGGAGGGGCGTTTAGAGGAAGTGAAAAAAAAAATGTGACAGGTGACAGGTGCACTCAGTAGGAGTCGGAAGTGCACCGCTAGGTAGTGGACCTTAGGACTGACTGCGGCGGATTGTACCCAGGGAGATTCCGGACACAGGTCTACTGAATAACTAACACAGATCCCAGTGGGAGCTAGAGCATAGATTTCCCAGGACGCGGAGTCTAAGAGCCAGCAGGTGTTCGCCAGAGCCTCTAGTGGTGAGGATGGACTTCGCTGCAGTCTGGCTCCAGGTCGCGGCCCCCAGGGTCTCGCAGCTCACGCTCACAGTAGACTACAGGAGAAGGAAGCAGCAGGCTGGAACGACAAGGATAGTAAGGGGATAAGGCAGAGGTCAGGGCAACTAGCAGACAGGAACAACAGAGTACACAAGGTTCAGGGTCACAGGCAGACAGGGATGGTCAGGGACATGCCAAAGGGTCAAGGTCACAAGCAGACAGTCGTTGAGAATACGCCAAGGTCGGTAACAGAGACAAACGGAGCACACGGCAAGCAGTAACCAGGAAGCCGAACACACCACGGATACACAATGGTTGATCAGCACCACTGGCTTGCAGTGCACAGGTTAATATAGGTTTCCCTGATAGGGCCTGGGGTGGAGCCATGCTTAGAGGAGAGGTTATAAAAACCACCAGGTGAGAGTGGCTGGCCTCTTAGTCTGAACACATGAGGAGAGGTAAGCAAACAGGGGAAGATTACTGCATAACCATGACAGGCTTTGAAAGTATTTTACAGAAGGTACTACCAGATCTGATAGCTATCTCGCTTAGCTGAGCAATTTATATACATTTTACATATTTTGTTTTTTACTAGTAATGGGGGGATATGCGATTTATTTTTTTATTGAGACTGCGATATTGCAGCGGACAAATTGAACTTTTTTGATACATTTTTGGGACCATTGACAATTATACAGTGATCAGTGCTATAAAAAATGCAGTAATTACTGTAGAAATGTCACTGGCAATGAAGGGGTTAACACTAGGGGGCAATCAAGGGGTTAACTGTGTTCCCTGTGTGTTCTAACTGTAGGGGGGTAGGGACAGACTAGGGGAAGAGAGAGATCGGTGTTCGTACTCCAGTATGAACACACGATCTGTGTCCTCTCTCTTGAAAGAACCGTGATTTATGTGTTTACACACACACATATCCCAGTTCTAGCTCGGCCATCCGGGAATCTTCCTGATTGGCTGAGACACAGCAGCGGCACCAATGCTGCGGTCAATCAAAGTCAGTTAGCCAATGAGGAGAGAGAGGGGGCTCCATGTCTGAATAGACACAGGGCACTTGACAGGAGGGAGGGGGCCAGGAGCACCGAAGAGGGACCAGAGAAGAAGAGGATCAGGACTGCTCTGTGCAAATCCACTGCACAGAGCTGGCAAGTATAACATGTTTGTTATTTTTAGAGAGAACAAAAACAAGACTTTACAATCACTTTAAGTAAATGAATAGGAAGGAAGAAGGAGCTGTACAGAGAGGTGTCTGGCTCATCTTGGGACTAAACCCGGACACTGCTGTGCCAAGTTTCTTTTAGCTCAGAGACGAAGTCAACTTAATCATTCTCATATCTTCTGAATTTCTAAACTTACCATTAATCTGTATAAAAATATTACATTTCTGTAAAGATCTTGCTTACGAGTGCAAAAGAATTTGGTCTGGTGACGGGTGAAGTGAGATTTTTTATTAAATATTAATTTTATAATAATATCTTTAAAGGGGTTTTATACCATAAAACGTTAACCCTTCTGTTGGTCTGATGTCCATTAACTGGGTCCAATGGATTCTGTTATGGGTATTATTGTATCCTCTCTCTGCTCAGAAGGAATGTGCCATGAGTTTTTATTTTTTTGGACATGGTTTAGTTGGTGCATTGAAAGAGAACCTTGTTGCTTCACAGCTCTTTGAATAATATGGGCTTTCTATACAATGCTAGAAGTGTTGCCGTTTATTTTTAGATTGTCTCTTTAGTTGATTGTGAAATTATTATGTTGGTGCTATCCTATTTTTTTTATTTTTCATCCAGGGTTACATTACACTGGATTCTCTTGGCAAGAGGGGTTATCGTATACCTCCTTCTGGAACCATACAAGTGGTTAGTACTGTGTGTTCCTATTTGTTAAAGTAGTAAGTGACCTTGTCCAATTAGGAGACCCTTTCACAATGGCGCAAAAGTATTTAGACATTCAACTCTTATCTTGCACAGTAACATGTTAGACATTTTAAACAGCAAAAATAGGAGAAGAATAAGATGTTCTCCTGCACTCTAATATTCAAATTTCCAGGCTTTATTAAAAATGCATCTGATGGCTGGGGGAAACTATCTGTACCACAATCGTTTCACATGTAAAACCTGCTACTCATGGGGCACGCCCTTCTACTGGGTGTGTGTGTGTGTGTGTGTGTTTTAAGTTTGAGACACATCTTTGTGAACACAGGGTAGGCTTCGGAGAGGAAGATTTTTACATTTTTGTTCCTTGAAAAAACCCTTAACAAATGCAACCAGGACAATTGCATAATCATTCTTTTAAAGTTCAGAGATATACCTACTTAACCAAGTTCCAGCACATTCATGGCTTGACTCTAAAAATATAGTCACATATAGACTGGTCATACATTATACAATTTTCTTGTACAATTTTCCATTAGATTTACCAAAACCATTCAATGAGGTCAAACCTAAACATTTTCAATTTTGTATGTAATCAGGCAGGCCCTTGCACTACATGGCTGAAGGTAAATTTAATAAGACATTTATATAATGTATGGCCAGCCTTAATTTAAAGTGTAGGAAACACCTCAAATACACCATACCAGGAGTAAAATATGATGGTTGCCGTATTCTGCTTTGGGACTGCTATTGGTTAACAAGAGTTTGTTAAAGAAAACCTGGGCTGAAAGAACTATATTAGGCTGCAAATCACTGACATTCTCAGTACTTGGAGCCCCCTGACCTGGACCTCCAATAACGAACGCACACTTGGACAGATATAATTGGATCAGCATAAAAGCTGAGCATCTAGAATTTTCAGAACAGTAATTCCAGGCTACATGTTTTTGAAAATGTAAATTAAAAAAAAAAAAGTTAATCTTCAAAGAACATAAGGAAGGCCTAATAGATTGTCTGAAGATCAAAAGATGCACCACAAGAACCCAATTAAAGCCCTGACCTCACTGTCAGGCATGTAAAGGCTCGTTCATACACACTATAAGAAAATCAGGTGAACGTTTTTCTTCCAAAGAAGTTTCGTACGATTTTCATATAGTGTGTACACAACTTTCAACAGCCGATTCCAAATTTTCTTACGAAAATTCCAGAAGGGACAAACTACAAAATGTTTATCGTACAGGAACAGAACGAACAATTTACTTTTAATGTGCACCGTTTTCGTACAAGAAAAATCAGAAAAGAGAGACTGCGCATGATCGGAAACAATAAACAACAAAAAAAGTTTTGTCGTACGAGAATATTTGTAAGAATTTTCAGACAAATTTTCTTTAATCTGTTCCGATTTGCTGTGAAGCATCGAGAAAAATCGGACTTGCGTTCACCTAATTTTCTTATAGTGTGTACCCCACTTAAAAGTAGAATTTGACCAACCTGCACTACATGTAACAAATTTGGAATAATGAACCAGTGTTAATTTTGGCAGCAAATTTCGATTTCGTTTTAGTCTGAGGACTAAAATGGCATTTTAGTTTTAGTTCCATTTTAGTCTTCTTCGATCGTTTTTTAGTTTTAGTCACCTTTAGTCGACTAAAATCTCCAGTACATTTTACTAAAATCGAATGGGTGTAATTAAATTGTAATGCATTAGTTAACATTTCTCTACAATTTCCAAACTCATATACTGCTGGAGTGAAAAATCAAATATGTTATTATTTATGGTATTGAGGTATGAACATGCACTACAGACCAGTGTTCATTTTGAAGTCAAATTTCAATTTTTAGTTTTTAGTCTAAAGCCTCGTACACACGATCAGATTTTCTGCAGGGAATTGTGTGATGACAGACTGTTGGCATAAAATCTAACCGTTAGTACGCTCCATCAGACAATTGTTGTCCAACTTTCCGCCAACAAATGTTGGATGGCAGGCTAGTAAAAACAGTCTGTCAGTATTTCCTATCATGTGTACACAAGTCCGTCACACAAGTCCAAAGTACAAACACGCATGCTCAGAATCAATGCTCACCAAACATGACATTAGCAGAAGGTGCTCAAATGGTGGTGCTCAAGAGCTGAAATTCCTAGAAGTACATCACTAAGTTTGTGTTTGTTGGCCGTTAATTGTGTACCGTTTGTATCCAAGACAAGTTCCTGGCACACGCCCTTCAGACAAAAGTCTGACGCTTTGTTGGCCAACAATCTGATTGTGTGTACGAGGCCTTTGTCCTTTTTTCCCATTTTAGTCAAAAGACTAAGGAACAGCACCCTCTAAGTGCAGTATGCAAATGTATTTTAATAAATTAGAACAATTTTTTTTTAGTTTTAGTTGACTAAAATAGTATTCATTTAGTCGACTAAAATGTTTTAGTCAACGATACTGCAATGAACTCATCAAAAATACCAGTTTCCATGATTTAAAATACAATTTTAACAGAACACAAAAAATATTGAGCATATACTTTTTTTCTTTTTTATAAATGGGTGAGAATTGATCCAGAGTCTGAATACTTGTGAGTCAAATAATATTGTGTGTGTGTGTGTGTGTGTGTGTGTGTGTGTGTATGTTTTGTGCTTGGTTGCATTAAAGCTGAAGTTGTTTAGTGATTTGTTTTTAATTTTTTTCCCCTTTTAAACACCAGAGACAGTACTTACAGTCAATGAAAAGTGTCCCATGTGCTTGTTGCTGCTGTTGGGTTGAGATCTTCGGTCCTCTACTCCCCAGATACTCCTGCAGATCACAGCTACAGGCATACCCAGAGGCAGAGAGAGGACTGAAGATTTCAACCTAATGCCGCGTACACACGGTCGGACTTTCCGACAGCAAATGTGCGATCGGAGCTTGTTGTCGGAAGTTCCGACCGCGTGTACGCTCCATCGAACAGTTTCCATCGAAAATTTTGTGGCACAAAATTTGACATGTTCTCAAATTTTCCGACAACAAAATCCGTTTGCGTAAATTCCTATCGTGTGTACACAATTCTGACACACAGTGCCACACATGCTCAGAATCAAGCAGAAGAGCAGCACTAGCTATTGAACTTCATTTTTCTCGGCTTGTCGTACGTGTTGTACGTCACCGCGTTCTTGACGTTCGGCATTTCCAACCAACTTTGTGCGACCGTGTGTATGCAAGACAAGTTTGAACCAACATGCGTCGGAAAAAAAACATGGATTTTGTTGTCAGAATGTCCGATCGTGTGTACGCGGCATTACACAGCAGCTTTACTTCAGCTTTAAAAAATACAATATTGAAGTAATTTTTGTAAAATTAAATCCTTGAAGTTTTTTAACGTGTGTTTTTTGTTTTTTTGCATTTTTAGACCTTATTTAATCCAAACAAGACTGTGGTGAAGATGTTTGTGGTGAAATATGACTTGCAAGACATGCCAGCCAATCACCAGACATTCCTCAGACAAAGAACATTTTCTGTTCCTGTAAATCGTGATAAGGGGACAAACCTTGAGAAAAACCTAAAGACACAAGAGCGGACATTACGTTACCTCATCCACCTGAGGTATTTCCCTTTATTTACATTGTACATTTTTGAGAGCGTTTACCAATTACTACCAATTGCTGTTATAAAAAAAAAGTGAGACTGGGTTCACATATGTGCGGGGCTTGTTTCAGTGCAATTTTTCAAAGAGTCCTGTGCCGTTTTCAATTTTTAAACTGTATGACACTGAAAACTGCAATTTTGAAAGAGGAGAAAACCTGTCATATGACCTGTTTTTAAGGCCTTATGCAGAGAACACACTGCAGGACATTGGAAGCGCAACACTGTGCTCTGCTTTTTATAAATAGAAATGTAAAATGCAGGTGCAGTGTTGAGTATTTCCAGCGATGTGCTACAGTGTGCACAGTCAGGACAATGCAGCTCATTAAAACAGGTCTCCTTCCATGTCATATGCTCTTTTTAATGGCTGTGGCCTTGTTGAGAGGATAGACAAGACACAGGTCAGGAATCCTGGAAGGCACAAGCACCTCTTGGATTTCTAGTTTACAACATTCGCTCTTTTCTTCCTAGACAAGCTTTTCCATGGTACATTAGGATTCTTCCAAACATTCTTGGGGGTTCCTTGAGCAGTTACTGCCTCTCAAGAAGGTAACCACTGACACCAATAATCTCTTTAGCTTACAGTGGGGAAAACAATTATTTGATCCCCTGCTGATTTTGTACGTTTGCCCATTTACAAAGAAATGAAGGGTCTATATCATTTTAAAATACACTTATGATAAAAATTAGAGAGGGAATATCAACCAAAAAATCCAGAAAAAACACATGTACAAATGTTATATCAATTTATAGTTCAGTGAGTAAAATATGTATTTGATCCCCAAGCGAAACATGACTTGGTACTTGGTGGAAAAACCCTTTGTTGGCAAGCGCAGAGGTAAGACTTTTCTTAGGTTGGTTACCAGGTTTGCACACATCTCAGGAGGGATTTTGGTCCCCTCTTCTTTACAGATCTTCAATAAATCCTTCAGATTTCTTGGCTGTCACTTGGCAACTTGAAGTTTCAGCTCCCTCCATACATTTTCTATAGGATTAAAGTCTGGAGATGTGCTTCTTCTTGAGCCACTTTTTTGTTGCCTTGGCGGTATGTTTTGGGTCAGTGTCATGCTGGAAGACCCATCCACAACCCATCATCAGTGTTCTGGCTGAGGGAAAAGGGTTCTCGTCCCAGATTTTACAATACATGGCCCTGTCCATTGGCCCCTCAATGCGGCAGAGTCAGTCTGTTTCTTTAGCAGAGAAACAACCCCAAAGCATAATGTTTCCACCTCTCCGCTTGACTGTAGGGATGGTGTTCTTGGGGTCATAATCAGCATTTTCCTTCCTCCAAACATGAGTCAAGTTAATGCCAAATAGTTCAATTTTGGTCTCATCTGACCACAGCACTTTCTCCCAATCCTTCTCTAAATCATTTAGATGTTCATTGGCAAACTTAAGATGGGCCTGTGCATTTTCCTTCTTAAGGAGGGGGACCTTGTGAGCGCTGCAGGATTTTAATCCATGGCGACGCATTGTGTTACCAATGGTTTGTTTGGTGACACTTGGCCCAACTGCCTTGAGATCATTTACAAGCTCCTCCCATGTGGTTCTGGGCTGTCCCTCACTTTTCCTATGATCATCCTTACAGCATGAGGCAACATCTTGCATGGAGCTCAGACCGGGGGCGATTTATGGTTATTTTGTATTTCTTCCATTTGCGAATAATTGCTCCAACAGTTGGCTACAAGACCATCAGCAAGAAGCTTGATGAGAAGGAGACCATTCCAGCCTTGTGCAGGTCTACAATTGTTTTCCTGATGTCCTTTGACAGCTCTTGCCCATGATGATGAGGTTTGAATGGAAGAAAGAGATTCTGTGGACAGGTGTCTTTTATACACATAATAAGTTGTCATTAGGAGCACCACAGGATTAATCTGTGTACCACATGAGACATACTGTAGCCAGTCTGTGGGCGCCAGAATTATTGTTGGTTAGTAGGGGATCAAATACTTATTTTACTCGATTTTATAGCATTTGTATTGTGTGCTTTTATTTAATTTTTTTTCCATTTTTGATTGATGTGCTGTCTCTCTCTGCCATTTAAAATGCACCTATGATAACCATTATAGACCCTTTATTTCTTTGTAAGTGGACAAAACATACAACATTTGCAGGGGATCAAATAATTTTTTCCCACTGTATCTGTAAGGAAGGATTCTTCCCAATGACTGCAAATGTAAGGCACATTCTTCCCAGTTTTCATCACACTAATGTATTGTGAGCTGTAGATATAGTAATTATTAGTAGGGGTTCCCTGAGACCAGAAAGACATTTCAAGTGTTCCTCAGTGTTAAAAAAAAAAAAAAAAAAAAAAAAAAGGTTGAGAAAGGCTGGACTATACAATTGCCTGATGATTCTAATTTGTTCCATTTACCATTCAGGTTCCAGAGTTCCAAGTCAGGAAAGATCTACCTCCATAGAGATGTGCGGCTTCTCTTCTCTCGGAAGTCCATGGAAGTTGACAGTGGGGCAGCATATGAACTTAAATCTTACATAGAAACTCCAACAAACCCCCAGTTTTCACCCAGATGCTGAGATATCGGCCAAGAAGATCTTTGGCTAGATTCAAAGAAAGAAAAGGCTGGATTATACATTGAACAGAGACTTTGGTGTGAATGAACATGACGAAAGACATGGACAAGCTCCAGAGATTTTCCTTCAGTATGTTCTGTGTATTTCATGTAGACTGGAAACAAATAGAAAGTCCTAATCCATTTTTTTTCTACTATAATACATCTTGATTAGGTGTGTGCTGCATTAGCAATCTATGTTAGTTTAGTGTTTACACATTTTATTTTATTTTGTTTATTTAATATTTAATGTTTCAGTTACTACACAGTGATTGTTTGTCTTTGTGTTCTAATGTAGCACAAGGCCTATGTAAAATCATATAATGTATTTTTGACAGTAATATTGAAATCTAAAAATATATACAAATCTTTAATTCAGTGTGAGTTATTTTTTATTTTATTTTTTTTTAAGCATCATTAGACTTTATAAAATGGACCTACTCTGTCGGTTTGGAGAATGTTGATCGACACCTTAGCTTGAGTCATACATGTCGTTAAAGCGGGTTGTACAGTTGTGAATGAAAAAAAAAAAAACCTTTTCCCATGCAAGTTAATGTCCTAACATGCTGCCGCACCGCATCTTGGCACATTATAAAAGGCTTGCCTTAAAATAAATCCCTCCAGCCCCACTTCCGGAGCTTCCGTCTTCACCTAGTCTTCCTTTTGGCTTCGAGGTCTCCTGCCCATTAGATGGCCGAGCTGCGATGCTGTCACTCCTGTGCGCTATAGTAGAACTGCACACTGAATGGATGGTGCCGTTCATTCAGAGTGCAGTTCTACTATTGTGTCAGCCAGTTGATTCCATACTAAAAAATTTCCTTATGATTGCTCAGAAGACGGCTACTTCATTTAGATGTTTTGCAAACTTTAGCATAAAAGGTGACATGCAGCTGACATTAGCCATTAGGGTAATGACAGACAAAAGTTGTGGAGCCACCAACTGGTTTCTTCTGGAGACTTCTGGATCTTCCTGACACTGTACCTGCCCCTCTTGGTGTTTTTATGATTTTCCCACTCCCATCATGGTCCCTATAATGTAAAATTGCAAAATCCAACAGGAAGAGTTGCACCTTGCACACTGCTCTTATATCAGAATCCTGTTAACCACTCGACCACTGGGCACTTCAAACCCCTTCCTAACCAGACCAATTTTCAGCTTTCGTGCGCTCACATTTTGAATGACTATTACACTGTACCCATATGAAATTTTTGTCCTTTTTTTTTACACAAATAGAGCTACATATCTTTGGTAAAAATAACCCAAATCAGTGTATATTATTTGGTCTTTGTGAAAGTTATAGAGTCCACAAGCTATGGTGCCAATCTCTGAAAATTGATCACATCTGATGTACTGGTGGCCTATCTTATTTCTTGAGACCCTAACAAGCCAGGAAAGTACAAAGTAGACATTCCAAGGTATTTAGTAAGAGGCATGGCGAGTTTTTTGAAGTTGTATTTTTTTTTTTCCCCACAATTCTTTGCAAAATCAAGATTTTTTATTTTTGTTTCACAAAATTGTTATATTAGCAGGTTATTTCTCACACACAGCATATGCATAGCACAAACTACACCCCAAAACACATTCTACTATACCTCCTGAGTATGGCAATACCACATGTGTGAGACTTTTTTACACAGTGTTGCCACATACAGAGGCCCAATATGCAGGGAGCGCCATCAGGCATTCTTGGAGCATAAATTACACATATCATTTCTTGACTACCTCTTACACTTTTGAAGGCCCTGGAGAACCAAGACAATGGAAATGCCCCAAAAATTACCCAATTTTGGAAAGAAAACAACACACTGTATAATCTGAGGCATATCGAGTCTTTTGAACATGTCATTTTTTTCAAAAAGTTTTGGGAAAATGTGTAAAGAAAAAAAAAAAAACTTTTTTTTTTTTTTTTTTTTTTTACACAATGTTTCTAACGCATAGCATGTACATACCAAATTCTACCCTAAAATAGATTCTTCTACTCCTGAGTATGGCGATACCACATGTGTGAGACTTTTCCACAGCGTGGCCACATACAGAGGACCAACATGCAGGGAGCAGCGTCAGGTGTTCTAGGGCAGTGATGGCAAACCTTGGCACCCCAGATGTTTTGGAACTACATTTCCCATGATGCGTGACACTGTACACTGCAGAGTGCCTGAGCATCATGGGAAATGTAGTTCTAAAACATCTGGGGTGCCAAGGTTCGCTATCACTGTTCTAGGGGCATACGTTTCAAATCCAATTTGACTACCTATTACACTTTTGTGAGGCACTGTAGTGGCATGGATGAGCCGTGGATGGGGATAGCTGAGCATGAATGAGAATGGCTGAGTATGGCCGGGTACGGATGGGTATAGATAGGGATGGCTGAGTATGGATGGGTATGGCTAATTATGAATGGGGTGGCTGAGGATGGATGGATGGGTGAGTATGAATGGCTGAGCATGGATGGATGAGTATGCTCAGTATAGATGGCTGAGCATGGATGGATGAGTATGCTGAGCATGGATGGCTGGCTGCAGTGGGCACATAGCACTTTGGGCACTACACATCCAGCCCACAGCGCTGCTGCCACTGATCTCTCCCCTCGCACTGTACAGAGAGGGGAGGGAGGAACCGGACGTGATGCTGGTTTGTTAACAAGTGATCGTTACGTCATTTGACGGAGCGATCACAACGGCCGCTATGTTTACCGTGATGCGCGGTCGGCAAGTGGTTAAGATGGCACACCTGTCGCAAATCTGGGTTGAAAGCATGGGTTACATCCAAATCCATTAAAGCTGAAGTTTAAGTGTGGCATTTTTTACATGGTTACAATGGTCCAACTTGGAACAATATATTTCCCAAAGAGTTCAGTGTTCTCTGATTGGGCAAGGTGGAGATCATAACATTAAACTCCTTACCTCTTCATCTTATCCAATCAAAAAACTCGGAATTAATTGAGAAAATGTTTAGCATTTGCTGAATGGCACCTGTGTTGAGCGAGTGACCTCCTGTGTATACAAATGCAGTAGGGAAGCTGTTTGGCACGGAACCTGGAAGCTAGCGGCCCCTACTACAGTGATTTCCAGCTTCAACAGGGATCCCACAGGTATGGCACAGACAGACATACAGACATACAGACATACATATATGCATACATTGGTCCAAGCTGGACCAATATAACTATGTAAAAAGTTCCATACCTAAACGTCAGCTTTAAGGATAAGTGAACTAGAAAAACCAAAATGTGCACATATCCTTTTAGCTCCACTTCCCTGACCCAAACTAACCCACCCTCCATAGCAACAGATTTACCTAAATTCCACAGACTCTGCTGTTTGTTTTACAATTCAACTTTGCAAGACTTCAGTGTCTTGGACATGCCTGTGCATTACAGCTCCATAGACCTCCAAGCCGCACCTCTGGCCCCTGGAGATGGCCCCATAGAAGTCTATTGGACATTTATGCACAGGCCAGGACACTGAAGACTTATGGTGCTGAAAGTAAACAGACAGAGGCCACGGTAGCCAGATCAAGAGAAGTATGCATCTGGGGAGGATGCATTAAGTTAGGTCAGGAAAGGGAGAGTAGGTTAGGTCAGGTCAGGAAAAGGGGGTGTAGCGGCCATAACCCTCAGAGGGGCAGCCTTGAATTTTGGGCTTACCAGTTACCTCCGCTTGGCTTGTCAACGAATATCCAGGGGTTCCCGGGGTTGATACCCAAACACTTTGGATGCTGACACAATAAAAGTCCTTTTAAAAGGTTTTTCTTGCAGTGGTAACATCCAACAAATAGTCTCAGATAGGAATAGAGGGCAAGGGTGAAGAAATTCAGGCACCTTGAACTGCTGACATCCACAAATGTCATAAATCAAACCCAGAGAGTAGCCACTCGCAGCTGGGTACTTCTAAGTCAGATATGCCTCTAGCCAGAGGTATAGCAGCTGACAATGTGATCCGGAAACTTGCAAAAAGTCTCTGACACAGAATGAACGTGCAACCGAATGTGAATAGGAACCTTTCCCACAGTACCTGGAACTTTCTCTGTCTCCTTAGTGGTACTGCAGAAGTGTGGATTCTTTAGTGTCCATGCAACTCAGTGACCAGGCTCCTCTTAAGATGCCAGCTTGTTGGCCCTCCTCCGAAGAGCCCTCCCCCGATCACCTATACGAGCTGTGGTGCCCCTCCAATACCGAGAGCACACCAGGATGCCTTGAATCCTCCTTCAGTTACTGGGCCTCGGGCTAACCGGCTCCGAGACTTGGGAACGGACGGATCCTTGCCCCAGACCATGCGGGTCTGTGGGGCTAGTCAAACTGACCATGTTTGTGGGACGGCAAGTGCTCCCAGGCCCGGGACCAGGAAACACGTGTTCGGCCGCAGTCCTAACTCCAGCACCTTAAGAACCCTTCCCCAGACTACCCAGCGGGGCCAGACGTACCCACTGATTGGCTCCGGGGAAGACTGATACCTAAGACGTCCAACCAGGCCTGGTTCTACGCCTGTCATGTGCACCTCACTGTACCCATGACCAGACAGAACCCTCGCACAGCCCAGCCAAACTGATGCCAAGGTTAACCTACACAATTAACCCTCAACCCTGTTACTGTTCTGAGGGGAAAGACGAAATTTCCATAGATAGCGCACACTTGTGAAAGTGTGACCGCTACAGGGGCAAAAAAGGATAAGTGCACTAATCCTTTAACTTTTCCAGTAATAATGAAATCTGACCTCCTGTCTCCTCAACCTTCATGTTAAAGGCCCATTGGGAGTGGGTCAGGGCCAAGTTCTACTTTTATAGCAAATTTATAAGATTTGCATGAAGTTTAGTTGCCTGCATCCCTAGCTATTTTGAGTGTTCTGGCCGTTTCCACTGAGTGTAAGGTGCTTATGTTTATTTTTCATCATATGCATACTTTAAATTGCATGTGTTTTTTGATGGGTTTTACTGGAAGTCCTCATTCACACTAGATTTATATGCAAGGTGTCAAGAATCCAGAGTTTTCCTGCGGCTGGAGTCACAGGTTGATGCAGATGGTTGCAGGTGCTCAGCCTGTGCAAAGAAATGACAGGCTGACCGTGGCTGCAGTCCCCTGGTGTTCAGATGTAGTTGTGCACATGGAGTGGGTACCTGTGGTTAGGGACAGATGGTCGTCTCAGGACACAAGCTGTTTGGGTCCAAGGGAGACTCTCTGTCCCTAACCACAGGTAATCTCTCCATGTTGGATTACATCCAAAACCACTGTGGCCCCTGTCAGCCTGTCATTTGTTTTGAACAAGCGAAGGGGCCTGCAACTCTTCTTGTCCTGTGAATCTAGCCGCAGGATTCTTGCTGCACCTCACACATCTATCCACCATGTCAACGAGGCATAAAACTCCTGTAATTGCCAACAATGTTAGGTTTTAGGACTCTCAAAGGGTCACCTAAATTTTATATTCTAGCCAGAGTTTTTCTGGAGCTCCTCATGACTGCTGTGCAGGTCTTTGATGGGTTTTATAAGGCAGGCCATAGATGAATCGATATTATTTCTGTGGTGAAAGAAAAGAAAATCACTTGATTCCCCCATCAACACAGTCAGTGTTGATGGGGGGAATGGCTCCTGCAGCGCTATTGTATTCTGCCAGCAGGGAGCCCTCCTGGTCAGCAGACTACAATGATTACTGCTAGCTGCTATAGCCGCTGGCAGTAATCGATGTAGAAAAATCCGGCAGGCTGGTTGTACCTAACTCGATCGTTGGATCGGCTTTGGTACAATCAGCCTTGTCTATACATGGATCTAAATTAGGCCAGTCCCTGCTGAACCGGCCAAATCCATGTATGGCCGGCTTTAGTCTTCTGATGACATAGCCTATAGCCTTCCATGCTTCCAGGCTGGACCCCAGGAACCCAGGGCTTAGGTCTTGCTACATTACCTAAACTTCCTGATTGGGTGCTTTTACAGGTCCAGGGCAGTCGGAAACCCCGTTTTAGGGACCCAGACCCTGAAGGTTTGTTACGCAGCCCGCTGTGATGGGTGAAGGTTGGATTGTTTGTTAATTCAACAAATCCTGTGGCGAGGATAAGGTAAGGGAAGAAACTTAGGTATTAAAAATATCTATATATTTCCTCCATTTGGAAAAAAATGTGGTCATGCCTTAATTCTCCACTAGAGGGAGTCTATGCACATACCTTGTCTTCACTGTAAGCTCAGTGTGATTGCAGCAGTGTGCAGAGGGAGACTGCAAGGTAAGAGAAAGCTGCAAAAGTGCTTTCTTCTCCCTGATGGGACCAGAGGGTTATGGGGACAGCAGCGATGTACCCCCCCCCCCCCCCCCCGCTGGGGGGTGGAGGCCCCGCTAATACCGCTTATTGTTTTAACTGTGGCTGATTTTACTGTTGTTTGTGCCTGCTGCTGGATGGGTTCCTGCTTCCCCCACCCCCTCGTGTTGGGTCGGTGGACCCGAAAACAGCGCACACCAGTGCGGGACATTTTAAAAGTAAAAAGGGGCAGAATTTTTTCTCTGAGGGGGTGGGGCCTCAGCGCTGTGCCGCTAAAGACAAATACAACACAGCTGTGACAGTCTCTCCTCGGCTGACGAGGATAAAACAAGCAGCCTGCAACACAAGGACACAAGGGCTGTGGGACATGTGAGGGTTGCAAACTGGCATTCCTGATACAGGAACAACACCTTTTTTCCAGCACTAGGCTGAATTTTATGGCAGCTTTAAATGTCATGACTATTTTCAACGATTAAGTGCAATTTATATAGTGCCTCTGTTTTTGTACTTAGGACTATGCCTACCAAAAAAGACACCACATAAAGGTTTCACCCTCAGGCGCTAGGATCCCAAGTCGCATTTCCATGCTGTCATCCTTGCCTGAATTACCAGTTATGGCAAGCCAGGGTGAGCCATTTGGAACAAATTGGTGCAACTGCTGCTCACATCTCAGCCCCTGTATACATGACTGAAAATGTCCTTTCCTCCTCCCTGCAGGGTCTGGAAGAAAGATTAGCAGCTTTAATCGCATCCTCCATTCAAATGGATAGGAAGCATGCTAGATCCATGAGGTATTACCCTCAGTCGATCAGGAGGAAGAACAAACCGATGATGATTCCTCTGCAGAGGAAACAACGGTAGATGAGCCTTTTTTTCAGCCTCTCAAATCTGAGAAATTGCTGATACAATCTCTTACGGAGATGGTTCATCTACTTTCCTGCTACCCCTAACGGAGTCTCCTGAAAGTTTGGTTTCTTCCTTGGGTTCCTTAAAACCCTCTCAACCTTTGCATGCGTTTCCTGCACATGCATTACTAGTACAGCTTATTTTTGCTGAGTGGGATCACCCAGATAAGCATTTTCTCCCTCCTAAGAAAATTGCAATTTCCCATCCCCTGGAGGAGAAATTCTCCAAAAGATGGAAAATACCAGCAGCTGACGCTGCAATTTCCAATGTGAATAACGTCCTAACTTGTCCAGTAGACAATGCACAGGATGCTTAGGGATCCAACAGATGAGTTGGAATCCCTGTTAAAATCTTTTTTTCCATGGCAGGTGCCATTAGTCTGCAGTCGCTGCAATAGGCGTCTGTCAATCCCTAAAGGACTAATTTAAACCGGTCCTTAGAGAGCTTCCTGCACAACAAGCTCGGGATTTGGCTGAACTACCAAAAGCATTATGCTTTGCCATAGATTCTATTAAAGATTCTATTCACCAGGCATCCTGCCTTACGCTTATGCTTGTATATATGCGTAGAATTCCATGTAAGCACCATGTAAAGATCTCCTAACTGGGCTCCCTTTTCATGGGGAGCAACTGTTTGGAGAAAACTTGGACAAATATATACAAAAAATCTGAAAAGTTGGGTTGGATTCTCAACCTAGAGAAATCTTCCTTAAATACCGCTAAAAAAGCTGGAGTACTTGGGTCTGATCATACAGGAAAAGCGGTCCCCAGGAAAA
This sequence comes from Lithobates sylvaticus, assembly GCA_028564925.1. NCBI lineage: Eukaryota > Metazoa > Chordata > Amphibia > Anura > Ranidae > Lithobates > Lithobates sylvaticus. The sequence continues at coordinate 532,398,157 of CM053029.1, forward strand.
GGTGTTCTTGCCTCAGGCAAAAAGCCAACTCCATAAGAGAGTTGGTACGGATGGTCAGGTCAAATGGCGATCCCTCCATTCGCCTTTGCATGAGGTTGCTAGGAACTATGGTGGCTTCATTCGAAGCAGTTCCCTATACCCAGTTTCATTTAAGACTGTTGCAAAACAGTATCTTGTCTGCTTGCAACAAAACAATTCAAGCTTTAGACTTGCCAAAGCAGCTGTCCCCAAGAGTGTCCCAAAGCCTCACTTGATGGTTACTATCCCAGAATCTGCTGAAAGGAAAATCTTTCAGACCAGTCATCTGGAAAGTGGTAACAACGGATGCCAGCTTTTCAGGCTGGGGAGCAGTACTAGAAAAGACAACTGTCCAGGGACAGTGGGCAAGAACCAAAAATAACTTTGTCCATCAATATCCTAGAGATTCGGGCAGTACGTCTGGCTCTAAAGACCTGAACTTTCAGGTTACGGGATTGTCCTGTCAGGATTCAATCAGACAATGCCACAGCTGTGGCCTATATCAATCACCAAGGGGACACCGAAGGTTTCTCAGCGCAGAGAGAGGTGAACCATATTCTAACTTGGACAGAAAGGAATGTTCCGTGCCTATCGGCAGTCTTCATTCCGGGAGTAGAGAATTGGCAGGCGGACTACTTGAGTCGCCAGCAGTTATTCCCAGCGGAATGGTCTCTTCACCCGACATATTTTGGGCTGTTTACCAAGTATGGGGGACTCCGGACGTAGATCTTCTAGCGTCCAGGTTCAACATGAAGTTAGTCAACTTTGTGGCCAGAACAAGGGATCCATTCGCATGCGGAACAGATGCGTTGGTGACCCCATGGGATCAGTTCTCACTGATCTATGCATTCCCCCCTATTCAGTTGCTGCCTCAACTTCTTTGCAGGATCAAGCTGGAAAGAAAGCCGGTAATTCTGGTGGCACCAGCATGGCCCAGAAGTTCATAGTATGCATAAATCGTAAAGATGGCAGTGGAGGGCCCATGGTCCCTCCCACTACGGCCAGATCTGCTCTCACAGGGACTGATATTCCATCCTACCTTACGGTCTCTAAACTTAGCAGCTTGGCTATTAAAACCACATTCTGAAGAAACGTGGGCTTTCCTGGTCAGTTATCTCTACCCTGATTAATGCAAGGAAACCAGCTTCCAAAACTATAGAGTCTGGAGGGCTTATGTTTCTGGGTGTGAACCCAATGGTTGTCACCCTCGGAGATATATCATAGGCAGCAATTCTTGCCTTTATACCAATAGGGGTAGAAATAAAATTGGCCTTGAGTACTATTAAAGGCCAAGTCTCAGCTTTTTCTGTGTTATTTCAAAAGACCTCTTGCTACTCATTCTGTAGTCCGGGGTTTTATACAGGGGGTGACGTGGCTTATTCTGCCCCATCAAACCTCCCTTGAACCCTCAGGACTTGAACTTAGTTTTGACTGTGTTACAAAAAACAGCCATTTTGAACCAATACAACATATTCCCATAGTCCTTCTGACAAGGAAGGTATTTTTGGTTGCTATATCCTCAGCAAGGAGGGTTCCGGAATTGGCTGCTCTTTCTTGTAAAGAGCCATATTTGATTTGTCATGGGGACAGAGTGGTGTTATGCCCTTGTCCAGACTTTTTTTTTTATCAAAAATGGTTTCAGATTTCACCTGAACCAAGATATTGTCCTGCCATTGTTTTTTCCAAAACCATGTTCCAGAAGAGTCCCTACATTGTCTTAACCACTTCCTGACCGGCGCACACAGATGTACGTCAGCAGAATGGCACGGACAGGCAAATGGGCGTACAGGTACGTCCCTTTAAATTTGCCGCCGTGCCATTGCGTGTGCGCCGCCAGCGGCACGCGCTAGTCGTGACCTCCGTGAGTCCGATTGCGGGTCCCGTGGACTCGATCGCCGTGGGGATACCCGCGATCGCCTCACGGGGAGGAAGAACAGGGAGATGCTAAAGTAAACAAGCATCTCCCCGTTCTGCCTAGCAACCGTGTCACTGATCTCTGCTCCCTGTGATTGGAGCAGAGATCAGTGATGTTTAAAACACAGCCACGCCCCCCCCCACAGTTAGCAACACACCCCTATCACACACTTAACCCTTACACTGCCACCTAGCGGTTAACCCCTTCACTGCCAGTGTCATTTACACAGGAATCAGTGCATTTGTATAGCACTGATTGCTGTATAAATGACTATGGTTCCAAAAATGTGTCAAAAATGTTGCAGTCACAATAAAAATCGCTGATCGCCACCATTACTAGTAAAAAAAAAAATTATTACTAAAAATGCCATAAAACTATCCCCTATTTTGTAAATGCTATAACTTTTGCGCAAACCAATCAATAATTTCCTATTGCGATTTTATTTACCAAAAATATGTAGAAGCAGAAGGCGACGGCGACGGCGACAGAAGCCTGGGCCACCGCTCGTAAAAGAGCTGGAAGAAGAAAGCGGAGGCCCGGCAAGAAGAACAGAAGAGACCCCCGAAGACCCACAAAGTCAGAACAAGACCCCCAGACGGCAGCGGCGACGAAGGAGAAAGCCGGGCTCCTCCGCTAGTGAAAGAGCTAGTAAAAGAGCAGAAGATATCGGAGGAGTCCGGCGAGAAGACCCCCCAAGACGGAAGAAGACCCCCGGAGCTGTGCAATAAAGTACTTTTAAAAATTGTGTAGTTTTTTTATTTACACTTTTTGCCTTAGGTGAATAGGTAGGGGTACATCGTACCCCATACTCATTCACATAGGGTGGGGGGCCGGTATCTGGGGGCCCCCTTATTAAAGGGGGCTCCCGGATTCCGCTAAGCCCCCCGCCCGCAGACCCCGACAACCAACGGCCAGGGTTGTCGGGAAGAGGCCCTTGTCCTCATCAACATGGGGACAAGGTGCTTTGGGGTGGGGGGGGCCGCAGGGCCCCCCTTTCCCCAGGGCACCCCCCATGTTGAGGGCACTCGGCCTGGTACGGCTCAGGAGGGGGGGGCGCTCGCTCGTCCCCACCCCCTTTCCTGACCGGCCGGGCTGAGTGCTCGGATAAGGGTCTGATATGGATTTGGGGGGACCCCCACGCCGTTTTTTCGGCATAGGGATGCCCCTTTAAATCCATACCAGGTGACGGGGCTAGCGAGGTGTCAATGTCGCCGATCGAGGCAGCAGCATTGACTTCCTTCGCTAGTCCCGTCTACCTTGAGTCACGCTCTAAATGAACGGACTTTCCTCCGTGTGTGGGCAAGTCCGTTCATTTCAAAAGTCCCGCGGACTTTGGCCAAAACTCCGGCGGATTGTCCGCCGGAAAAGTCCGGGCGTGTGTGGGTAAGTCCACACGTTCGGAAAGTCCGGCAGACCTCCGCTGGAAAATCCGGTGGACAATCTCGCCGGAAAGTCTGATCGTGTGTACGCCGCAATACACTGACCTACCTGACATGCACTGACCTACCTATCTGACATACACTGACCCACACTGACCTACCTATCTGACATACACTGACCTACCTATCTGACATACACTGACCTATCTGGCTGACACACACTGACCCACACTGACCTGACCTACCTGACACACACTGACCTACATGACATGCCTGACATGTACTAACCTACCTGACACACACTGACCTACCTGGCTGACATACACTGACCTACATGACATGCACTGACCTACCTATCTGACATACACTGACCTACCTGACATGCACTGACCTACCTATCTGACATACACTGACCTACCTGACAGACATACACTGACCCAAACTGACCTACCTGGCATGCACTGACCTATCTGCCCTTGCCCCCTTAAAGCCTAAGTTTATTTATTTAAAATTAGCCAAGGGGCAGTCAAATAAAGCCACTGTGTCCCATCAAATGCAGCCACTGTGCCCCATCAAATGCAGCCACTGTGCCCCGTCAATTGCAGCCACTGTGCCCCGTCAAATGAAGCCACTGTGCCCTGTCAATTGCAGCCACTGTGCCCCGTCAATTGCAGCCTCTGTGCCCGTCAAATGCAGCCAATGTGCCCCGTCAAATGCAGCCACTGTGCCAGTCAATTGCAGCCACTGTGCCCCATCAAATGAAGCCACTGTGCCCCGTCAATTGCAGCCACTGTGCCCTGTCAAATGCAACAGTCTTACCGGTTGCCTGGGGAGACCGTGGCTTTTGGTGGAAAGTCTGTGCGGCTGTAGGGGTGGTGACCAGGCTCTTTCCACCAGGTTGTCCGCCGAATTGGGGTCTCCTTGACTCACCCACTCCCGCAGGGGAATTGGTAGTGACCTCAGGAACTGGTCCATGACCACACGCTCCACTATTTGTGGCCCAGACAGGGACTCCGGCTGTAGCCATTTCCTCACCAGGTGAATTAGGTCGAACATCTGCGATCTTTGGGGCTTCTCGTCTTGGAAGAACCAGCTGTGGATCCGCTGTGCTCGCACTGCCAAAGTGACACCAAGTCGTGCCAGGATTTCCCGTTTGACCTTTTCATAGTCTCCTGCTTCTGCTGACTCCAAATCATAGTAGGCCTTCTGCGATTCCCCAGAAAGCAAGAGGGCAACCAGTCCTGCCCACTGGGTTTTAGGCCAACCTTCCCTTTCAGCGGTCCGCTCAAACGTTAACAGAAAGGCCTCTGGATCATCATCTGTAGTCATCTTAGAAAGAAAGCGACCCACATGGATGGCTGAGGGCTTGTGTCCAACATCAACTTTAGCAGGTGACCACTGTGCTAAACAGTCAAGGTTTTCCTATCTGCTTTTGCATCAGTGGCTAGCTGTTCAAACAGCCTCTGCGATTGCTCCTGTGCGATAGCATTAGCTTGCTGTAGTGCAGCGTTTATTTGCTGTTGTGCAGCATTAAGTGCAGCGTTTGCTCCTGTACAGCACTAATCTGTTGGCACAGCGCTTTGGTTTGCTCCTGTGCGATAGCATTGGCTTGAATTAGTGCAGTATTTGTTTTCTGCTGTGCAGCGTTTGCTTGCTGTTGTGCAGCGTTGAGTGCAGCGTTTGTTTGCTGCTGTGCAGCATTGGATATCATCAATTGTTTTAGGATTTCCTCCATGTTTAGTCACTCTAGGTACTGGCCTTTTAAGTAGTAACTTACTACAACTGCCCGCCGCCTCCACCATATGTAACCTGGGGGACAGGTAGCAGGTACAAAGCTCCCTGGGATGAGCAGTTGTTCAGGCACAGATACCAAATCCAGTGAGGTAGTGACAAACAGTGCTGTGTTTATTTGTGTTATATACATGTAGCGGTGACACCTTTTCAAGGTGTCCGCTATGTGTAAATTTAGTTATTTTTGTCTCTCAGAACAGTAAAGGGATTCTGATAGATAATTTGATAGGGAAGTGTTGGCATCAGTTTGGCTGGGCTGTCTTGGGGTTCTGCCTGATCATGTGTGCGGTGAGGTACACATGACAGGCTCAGAACCAGGCCTGGTTGGACGCTTGAGTACCGACATTCCTCAGAGCCAATCAGTGGGTCCGTTTGGCCCCGCTGAGGAGTCTGGGGAAGGGTACTTAAGATGCTGAAGTCACGTGTTCGGGGTTCGTTAGGCCAGAGCTGCCTGTTCCTGGATCTGGGCCGGGGTATCCCCGCAAAGGGGTCCCAGTCAGGGGAGTGTGTGCCGCCCCGCAACATGGTTGGTTTGACAAGCCCCACAGACCCCCTTGGTCTGGGGCAAGAATCCATCTGTTCCCAAATCTCGGAACCGGCTGGTCCGAGGCGCAGTGACTGAGGAAGGATTCAAGGCGTCCCGGTGCGCTCTCAACTTGCAGGGGCACCGCAGCTCATGTAAGCGACCGGGGGATGGAATCTTCGGAGGAGGGCCAACAAGCTGGCATCCTGAGAAGTGCCTGGTTGCTGGGTTGTCAAGGACACTAGAGAATCCATGCTTCCCCAATACTGTCAAGGAGACGGATAACGTTCCAGGTACTGAGGAAAGGTTCCCGTTTTGTTTCTGAGTGCCACTTTGATTCAAGGTTAGAGACTTTGCAAATTTTATAATTCAAGTGCTGACTGCCATAATCTCTGGCTAGAGATTTGTTCAGCTTGGAAGCACCCAGCTGCGAGTGGCTACTCTCTGGGTTGGCGAATAGAGACTTTCGTATACTTAGCAGTTCAATGTGCCTGAGTTTTCTTCATCCTTACCCTCTGTCCCCACATGAGACTGTGTCTGTTGGATGTTACCCCTGCAAATAAAAACCTTTCAAAAGGATTTTTATGGTGTCAGCGTGCAAAGTCGTTGGGTACTAACTCTGGGAACCCCTAGACCTGGAGGAACAAGCCAAGCAGAGGTAACCGGTAAGCCCAAAAGTCAAGGCCGCCCCATCGAGGGTTATGGCCGCTACATACAAGTCTATATACAGCTTAAATTAGCCTGGGGAAGAGGACTAAGACCCGAACTGGATCATGGATCAGAGATTTCTGAATGTGTATGAGAGGAGCCTTGGAGACGTATAAACCCCGAACAGGACTTTTCCTGGCTCTCTCTGGGAAGCTCTGCTACAATATATATATATATATATATATATATATATATATATATATATATATATTGGAAGGCCAGTATGGTGGCCTGAAGTTATGGGAGGAGCCTGGAGGGTATTTAACCAGCCCACTTCCTGCCTGTCTTTGTCGGTTTCCTGTGTGAGATACCCACCCTCCCTTCCCCTTCTTAGGGCATTTCTCAAGTATTCTTACTCCAAACAGAATACTCATTTCACATCATTTCATAGCTACTCTCATTCCATCACTCCTTATCTAGGGTATGCCCCCTTATTTGGTGTATCGTACGATAGACCAACGCACACTTTCAGGTCCATTTCATGTTGGTAAGTTTGTGTTAATCCTGTATGTCATCTTTACTCGTATCGTCCGTAGGGCTCTAAACCATAAATATATCTATATATATGTATGTATATATATATATATATATATATATATATATGTGTATGTATGTATATACACACAGAGGCGTAGCTTGAAGCTTGTAGGCCCCGATGCAAAAGTTGACCTGGCCCCCCCCCCCCCCCACTACTACCCACCACTTCCACCGTGTGTGCAGATACACCCACTGCACGCCAAAATACTCAAAGTGGTTTAAGAGGTTAGAGTCCCCAGAGTTCCTGCTTACATTAGAGGACAGGGATCACCCTGGAGAATCAGAGGACAGGGAAAAAAACGCTGCACATACCATGGAGAGCGGTGATGGCAGAAGAGGTGAGGGATCTGTCAATGTGAAAACAAGGGAAAGCTTTGCAGAGACCAGAGAGTTCATTCAGAGAAGAGTGCACTGTGGAAGTGTGTGGGGAGGGGGAATATGTGGAGAGTAGGGATGGGCTCAGGCGTGTTCGCACACTCCACGTGCAGCGCCCAGCAGGATGTCGGCACAGCGCTGCGCTAATCACAGACAGTGAGACATTTCCCGATCTCTACAGCCGCTCATCGGGAAAATGATTAGCGCAGTGCCTTGCCGACTTCCTGGCCGGCTCTGCACGTGGAGTGTGCGAACACGCCCGAGCCCATCCTTAGTGGAGAGAGGTAAAGTTTGTGTATGTTTAGCAGAGGGGAGAGCATTGTACACAGAGGAGAGCTGGGGGAAACTTGTGATGAGAGGGGAGCTGAGAAAGTATGTGTGTGGAGGAGGAGGAGAAGGTCAGCAGAGAGGAGAGCTGGGGGTATTTGTGATGAGAGGGGATGCTGGGGGGATTTGTGATGAGAGGAGAGCTGGGGGTATTTGTGATGAGAGGTGAGCTGGGGGAATGTGTGATAAGAGGGGAGCTGGGGGATTTGTGATGGGAGGAGAGCTAGGAGAGGATTTGTGATGGGAGGAGAGCTGGGGGGATTTGTGATGAGAGGAGAGCTAGGAGAGGATTTGTGACGAGAGGAGAGCTGGGGGGGGGGGGGATTTTGGGGAATTGTCCTTATGTGATGCACAGTTCTAAAGCCCCATACACACGGTCGGAAAATCCGACCACCAAATCCATCGGATTTGGTCCGACGGATTTAGTCCGACACTGGTGTTGCATACACACGGTCGGACAAAGTTGTTGGAAAATCCGATCATTCTGAACGTGGTGACGTTTGTTGCCTACGACGGGACCACGTAGAGGCTAGTAGCCAATAGCTTTGGTCTTGTAATGTGATCTGAGCATGCGTGGCACTTTGTCCGTCGGAATTCGCTACACACGATCGGAATTGGTGTGATCGGACTTTGTTGTCGAAAAATCTATCCAGCAGGAGATAGAACTTTGTCCGTCGGACAATCCGATGGAAACTGTCCGATGGTGCCTACACACGGTCGGAATTTCCGACAACATTGTCCGATAGGACAGAATCCATCGGAAAATCCGACCGTGTGTATGGGGCATAAGCCTTAACTCATTACAATTTTTTGGCGCCGCTGTAAATCTCTCCTCTAAAGAAGGTGTGGCTGGGGGTGGGGTTTGGATGTGGTTGGGACGGAGTTTGGGTGTGGTTGGGGCGGAGAGTTGGACATAGCGGGTGAGTTCCTGCACCTTTTCTCTGAGAAAAAAAGCCCTGGTCTTACCTCACCAGTGACATCGGTCCCATCGTGGCTACAGGACGGCACTCTTCTCCTCTTAACTCGCTGAGCTCGGTTACCATTCCATGTTGCCAGCACACAGCACAGACACTCCCCTATCCTGGGCTGTTCTCACCTCATGCTCCTCTCCATTCAGGAAATGGCTCACAGCTTCTCCCCAGCCAATGAGAACAGAGGGGCGTGGACTGTGGAAGGCAAAGTGGAAGCCCAATACTGGAGCGTGGCTGTGGGGTCCTAGGGCAGATCAGAGCTGGACTTTGTGGAGGATATGATAATATGACAGGGAGGCTGAAGGGGCCCCCTGGAGCTAGGGGCCAGGTTGCGATAGTGACCCCTGCAACCCCTTATGCTACGCCCATGTATATATACTGTGTGATATTACCACCCCCTCATATCACATATATATACCATTGGCTCCCGCTGCTGTCAATCAAATCCAATGACTTGGGGGCGGGACCAAGTCCGGCATTCGCGTCTATGGACGCAAATGCTGGACTCTGGAGCGCGCCCGCAAGGTAATCACCTCGGGAGATCGCTTCTCCTAGGAGGTTATTTGATGCGGGGAGGAGCCATGAGAGCCACCGAGGAACCCCAGAAGAGGATGTTCGGGGCCACTCTGTGCAAAACGAGCTGCACAGTGGAGGGGTAAGTATGACATGTTTGTTATTTTAAACAAATAAAAAACAAACCTTTAGTATCACTTTAATATTGCTGTCTCTTGCTCTCTGTGCTGCTTCCCTGTACTTCCGGTCTTTACAGAAATTAGTTAACAGTGGAGAGTGCAGTCTTGAGTCTGTCTTAGCTTGGAGAAGGGAGAGGGAAGGAGGAGGGAGGGGCAGGGAAGTTCCTTGTCATCCTAGGTTATGGGGATGTGTGTTTCTATTGAGGCACACAGTGTAGAGGGACTCGGCTCTAGTCACTGCATGCAAAGATGACCGCATAGGACTCTGCAAGAGAACGGAGCCACCCTAAACCAGAAAACCTTGGGCAGCAGTCATGGTACCAGCTTGAACTAGAACATAGGCCTTGACCTTTGCTACAATTATGCATTACATCTGCTACCAGCCACTAGTCCTGACTTTTTTAGAGTGTCTTTCATCTTGTTTCTCCCATTGCTGTACATCTACTTTCCTCTACCTTGGGTTGGTTAGTGATGTTCTATGGCCAGAGTATATAGTTTTGTGTATTAAGTCCTAGGGAAGCTTAGAACCAGTAGGCCTGCTTGCCCTAAAGAGGAACTAAAGTTTGCACTACTTACCTCTCCTTCAGTGGTCCATGTTCAGTTATCCCAGCACACAGGATCCCCGTGTGGCACCCTCCTAGTTCAGAGTAGGCTGCTGGGTAAATTTAGTTTAGTTCCTCTGTAAACAGTGGGGCAGGGGTTGATTGCTTAGGGCTGTACAGTGTTTCACAGGCTGCTATTCTAATTCTCCGCCCTCTCTTCTATGGACTTCTAGAAATATAGTGGGAGGGAGGACAGGAAGGCTGAATATTTATGAAACTCCTGCCAAGCCCTGGGGAGGTGTGACCCAGAAGGTAGAGGGGGAGCTCATAAGTAGTCTAAGGCCTGACTGGCAGCAGAAGAGCAGAGTTCCTGGGTCCAGTCCTGCCGGAGGAAACCCCTGTCCAAGGACTCTGCCCCTGGGGCAGAGAGAGATCTAGAGGAGCCACGATGAGGACATTGAGCTCCCAGCTAGGCTCTGCTTGGGGGGCCTACTGAAGAAAACGTCCAGAAAGTGAGCAAAGGAAGTTGGTGGGAGGAGGTCTAACCATGGCCAGATCTAGGGGGTTGCTGGGGTAGGCTGCGCCAGATTTTAGTTGTGCCCTCACAGGCCAGCTACCACATGGACATTCTGTCTGGCCGCTGAGCTCCTTTCCCCCATCCCCGCACTCAGGACCGGGACAAGAGGAGGGCAGCCTGGTGCAGCTAGCTAAAGTAAAAAGTCCAGAGAGCAGTGACAGCAGCAGAAAAGTGAGAGCGGGGAGGAGGTGCAAGCTGTGCTATGCTCTCCTCCTCCTGTCATAACAGCGCTCCTCCCATGTAGCAGGTGACACAGGATCGCTAGATTGGGCTGTGCATGGTTTGATTACCCGCTCCCTATCCACATTTCCTGCTGCGGGGCTTAGGGGGCAGGTAATCAAACCCTGTGTGTACAACCTGATGTAAGAGTGATCCTGTGTCATCTGCTGCATGGAGGAGGGTTGTTGTGACAGGAGGAGCACAGCACAGTGCACCTCCTCCCAGCTCTGTAGCGATTTCTCGCCTGTAAGTTTTGCGGGGGTGGTGGAACTTACAGGTGAGGCAATTTTACTAGAAACACAATAGGGGGAGGGGAACTGAACCATCTGTGATTGGCTTGAGGGGTTTGTAGGAGGGGGATGGGTTTTTTTGTGCTGAGATAAGGTACTGGGGGGGTTTCTGCTAGGAGGAGGAATGGAGGGATATTTGCTAGGAGTGGGGATTAAGGGGGGGGTTGTGCTAGGAGGGGTTAGGAGGGTTTTGGCTAAGAGAGAGAATGGGGGGAATTTGACCTCCTGTACCCTGCTTTGCTGACTCTCTGTCCTCCATCCTGCTGACCCCGTCCTCCATTTTGCTAACCCCCTGTACACTGCCCTACTGACCCCCTTTCCTCCGCCCTGCTGACCCTTGTACACTGTCCTACAAAGTAATGGCCTCTGTACACTGCCCTACAAACTGCTGACCCTATCCTCTGCCCTGCTGATAAACTGCCGTAAACTTCCCTATTGACTCCTATACACTGCTCTGCTGACCTTGTATCCTCTGCCAACTGACATTTTTTGCTGCACCCCACTATGTAAGTAACTGACCCCCCTTTGCAGAGGAGAAGTAACTGTGGAGGGCTTTGTATTCCTAAGGGAGTATAGGCCACTCTTGGTGTAAGAAGTCCTGCAGGATATTTCTCTTGCCAGTCCAGTGCAGTCAGGAGTTATGCAAGATAACTAGGAGTTGTACATTACTGCACAGAAGTTTGCCCCCTGTACAGCCATGAGTTGTGGTATACTGTACAGTCAAGAGAGTGCAGTACAGCCAGAGGTTGTGCATTACAGCCTGAATTTTGTACTTAGCAGCCAGAAGCCAAGCAGTCCTCAAGTTGTACAGTTCCCTTAGTTCCGGGGTATCCCATGCTTCTTGTCCATATCCAAGTTACTGTTCTAATAATACTGTTCTCAAAAAGAAACCCCTAGACCAGTGATAGCGAACCTTGGCACCCCAGATGTTTTGAAACTACATTTCCCATGATGCTCATGCATTTTGCAGTGTAGTTGGGAATGATGGGAAATGTAGTTCCAAATGTAGTTCCAAAACATCTGGGGTGCCAAGGTTCAACATCACTGCTCTAAACGAATAATCGTTTAAGCCTGAGGAAGAATGATGGAATTGTTGTGTGCCCGGCTGTGTGTGTTCTGGGGGGGGGGGGGGGATAGGACCAAACTACCAGTGGTTCCTGCGGGTATAGCGCTACATGTGCTGGAATGTAAACTGAGCTGCGTATTAATGTTGCTGAGAATGAGCTGATATCTGAATACAGGGTCCCCTTTCTCCAAAGTTTTTGCAAATCCTAATAGATCTGTAAAGCTTTCGAAATAAATACATCTAGTAATCTATCCAAGAGAAGTTCAACCACATAGACATGCTGCAGCACGTATTGTAATACACATAGCCTCCGATGGAAAATGAAGGGGGCGGTTGCCATAATGCAGTTTGCTACAGATTTCCTAAAATTCTCTTTTCATGATAAGATCAGATCATACCTTTCTGGTTATGCAAATTCAGCCAAGACAACCAACACAATAGTAACACCCTATGAAAGTGCACCAATAAACTTTATTACTCAGCAGTATGGGAACATGCACACACGTCTAAACACAACTGGTTGTTTAAAGAGAAAAAAGAAGGATTTAACAAGAGCTCGCAGATCAGTGTTAATTTACAAAAGACAATCAAAACAGATTTGTTTGCTATTATTTACACTGCAAGTGGATCAAGGGTGAGGTCACCAGATTTTTAAAATTAAATCCGGGGACATATTTTTTTTTTACTAGTAATGGCAGCAATCGGCGACTCTTTGCCCATCTCCGCCACCGCCGCCCGCCTCACAGCCTGTCAAGTCTTACTCTCCGGGCCCCAGGTGCTACTGGGTGGGGAGCAGAGGAAGATCACTCCACCAGAGAAGGCAAGGAGATAAACAGGCAGGCGGCTGGCCAGGACTTGAGCCAAGACAGAAGAACATGCGAGCGGAGCTGAATGAGCATGCGCCCGAAACAGAAGAAATAGTCCCTCCGCTCCGACCAGAACATGATCATCAAAAAGGGGCACAAATAATGTAAAAAAAATAAACCCCCATAAGCTAGTAGGAACGGCAGGGGGGGGGGGGGTGCAATCTGCATGGGCTGTCTTTGAAATTGCCCCAGCAAATTCCAATCCGGGGACAAAACCGGGGACAGACTTGGTCCGGGGACTGTCCCTGGAAACCTGGGATGTCTGGTCACCCTAATCAAGGGTGCTTTGCAGCGGTACATATTAGGATAAAAATAATAATGCAGCACAACTAAAACAGTGTCTTGTAAATAAATGTGTCCCAAATGATGAAACCAAAAAGTCCTTAAAATGGTTTTGGAATGAGATGTCCAAAGCGTTCATATAGGTGTAATAGTTAGGCCCCTTTCACACAGTCGGACCGTTCAGATCCGCCTGTCAGTTTTGACGGCGGATCTGAACGGGCGCTGACATCCGACCCGGTCCGATCCGCCAAAAGCAGACGTATGGCTCTACGTCCAGATCCGTCGCTGGCGGATCGGATCGGGTGAGATCTGATGAAAACGGACACACTGTCCGTTTTCATCCGATCTCTCCATAGAGACCAGCGGCGCTCGCAAGCCCCTCCCCGCTCAGTGAGCAGAGAGGGACTTGTCATCCGCCGGTTCAGCGGAGATCAACGGAGAGATCTCCCGCTGAGCCGGCGGACAGAGGCGGACCCCGTGGAAGCGGAGTCCGCCTCGTGTGAAAGGGGCCTTAGGTGTCTACAAACTTTGCATAATATAGTGTATATGGCCACTATACAGGACTGGAAATTATGGCAGCGAAGCCTTACAACTGGAATCTCTAAAGTCTATAAAAATATGATTCAGACAGGAACCACACAAAACTCAGAAAAATCAGTTGTGGACGTCATATCATTTTTAGATGATGAAAGGCGACTGGCTACTCACAGTCAGATTTTGCTTAGATTTGATCTGTCGGATTAGCAAAATTTTAAAAACAGCTGTGTATTGTGAGGGCACACACTACATATCTGATACAGAATGCCTGTGAGCTGCTAGTTTTGGGGCTCATGTAGATGGGTATTGTTGCCGAATGCTGTTGCAATAGAGTGCGACATTGTTCAAATGTGAGAGTTTGAGTGCAAAACTCAGCAAAGGTTGCGTTTTGCATTTGATGTGCATTTCAAACACAAGAAACAAACTCACATGTGTCCATTTGCAAAAGCCTCTGTGACCTCAGGGTGCAAGATTTTAGCTGGCTCTTTTTTAATTCGGGATTTGTATAATGATATGGGTGCTTTGAATAGGGACATAATCATATTTTATTGAACAGTGGGCTTCATGGAAAAATTGAGTGAAGGACCTACTGAAGAAGCCTTGGGAGGTGTAACGCATATAGGAATGGAGTCAAGTCAGCACATTTGATGCCACCACTGGGCGGTGGGGAGACCCTGCCGTGAGAAGGCGGTTTACTTTTATACTATGAGCAGAACATGGCACTGAGAGTGCATTTGTTTGTGATTGTTCCATTGTAGATTTTATTAAATTGTTTTAAAACGTATTGAGAGCACTATTGGTTTTGTTCCATTTGCATGATCACATGTCACACGGAGAAAAGGAGGTCGAACAGAAGCTCCAGTCCATGTGTCGGTGCCTGTAATTGTTACTGGAGCCAGTTGCAGTATAGACCTAGAGGGGCAAAAGTGCGTTTGACATTGACTAGCGATTAATTACTTCATACCCCGCCCATAGTCAAATGACATCCGTAGGAGGGATCTCCCATCCTGGGCGGGCGTCATATGACGTCCTGGTCGCCGCGTCACTCAGAAGCCGGTGCGCTTGCCCGGCGGCCGCAATGTTCGCCGAGCACCCGCCATTGCCGGTAACAGAGCCGGGACGTGGATCTGTGTGTATAAACACACAGATCCACGTCCTGTCAGGGGAGAGGAGACCGATCGTGTGTTCCCAGTACAGAGGAACACTGATCGGTCTCCTCCCTTTGTGAGTCCCCTCCCCCTACAGTTAGTATCACTGCCTAGGTAACACATTTAGCACCTTGATCGCCCCCTAGTGTTAACCCCTTCCCTGCCAGTGACATTTATACAGTAATCAGTGCATTTTTATAGCACTGATCGCTGTATAAGTGTGAATGGTCCCACAGTGTCAAAAGTGTCCCATGTGTCCGCCGTAATGTCACAGTCACGATAAAAATTGCAGATTGCTGCCATTACTAGTATATAAAAAAAAAATAATAAAAATGCCATAAATCTATCTCCTATTTTGTAGACTCTATAACTTTTGCGCAAACCAATTAGTATACGCTTATTGCAATTTCTTTTTTTACCAAAAATATGTAGAAGTATACATATCGGCCTAAACTGAGGAAAAAATATATATATATTTTTTTTAAATGGGATATTTATTATAGCAAAAAGTTAAAATATTGTGTTTTTTTTCAAACTTGTCACTCTTATTTTGTTTATAGCGCAAAAAATAAAAACTGCAGAGGTGATCATTTGGGTACATTTGGGTACAGTGTTGCATGACCGCACAATTGTCATTCAAAATGCAACAGCGCTGAAAACTGAAAATTGGCCTGGGCAGGAAGGGGGTGAAAATGCCCTGTATTGAAGTGGTTAAGGTCCAGCCCAGGAGGTGAGTGCATATGGTTCACTGGGTGTTATGCATGTGACACGTGGGTGATCTGTTGAAGAGAAGGATGGGATATCTGGTGGTTGGCCACACACACATATTTAAGGACTTTTTTGTTTCATCATTTGGGACTCATTTATATTAGAGATACTGTTTTAGTTGTGCTGCATCATTATTTGTATCATATCTTAGAGGAGTGGAGTGAAAAAGCCTAAAGGTGCTGGGCAGCAACAAAAAAGGCACAGATTTGTGAGCTAGTTGATTTGTTTGTGATGTATCTATATTAGGTTTATATGTCACAGCTAGTTTATGGTATTTTGTATTAATAGTGACTGTGCTGAGTGTCTTTCACTTAGTACATATTATAGCTCTCACTCATTAAAGCCTCAATCACACTGGGACGGATGTTCTAATGCAGTAGTTCCCAACCTTAGTGAAAAGACAAAGAACAGTGCCTTCTAATGCTGCGTACACACGATCGGAATTCTCATCAGAAAAAGCTCTGATGGTTTTCCCGTCGGAATTCCGACGGAATTTCGCTCAAACTGTCTTGTCTACACACGGTCACACCAAATTCCGACAGTCAATAACACCCGACATACAACACGTTTAACGGCACTATAAAAGGGAAGTTTAATGCTTCTGAGCATGTGTCGAATTGTTTCCGAGCATGCGTCGGAATTTTGCATGTCAGAATTGCATACACACGATCGAAACATCCGATAGAAAGGTTTTCCGTCTGAAAAATTAAAAACAGGCTCCCAATCTAAAGTCCGTCGGAAATGCAGACAGAAAAAGACCAATGGGCATACACACGGTCGGAAAATCCGATGGAAGGCTCCCATTGGACTGTTTCCATCGGAAATTCCGTTCGTGTGTACGCTGCATTAGTGTAGCAAGTTAGGTAATTTAATAGTAAAAGTTGAACATGGAAACACTCACAAATGAGCGATATATTCAGACATGGTATATAATGTGTTCATCCGGTCTATCTCCAGGTGACGCCTTGCGTCACTGGCTGTGGTGGAGGTCCATGATCTGGCCGTCCTCAGGCCACACTATTGGCTCACAGTGCTTCTGGGTAGCTGGAGCGATGATCGACGGTGCACGGTGACGACGTCACTTCCGGGTACAAGGTCAGCGGGCGGTGCTCACTTCCAGGCTTGACTGGTCTGACGGTCCGACCGCCGATCATCGCTCCAGCTACCCGGAAGCGATGTGAGCCAACAGTGCGGCCTGAGGACGGCCAGATCACGGACCTCCACCACAGCCAGTGATGCAAGGCATCACCCGGAGACAGGGCGGATGAATACATTATATACCATGCCTGAATGTATCGCTCGTTTATGAGTGTTCCCATGTTCAATTTTTACTATTAAATTACCTAACTTGCTACACTTAGAAGGCACTGATCTTTGTCTTTTCTATGTTCCTGAGAAGGAGGATATCCCCTATGTGGTGGACTTTTAAGGCACACCGTTTTTTGCCCAAAAGAGAATTTTGAGTAGAATATTGATATAGATATAAAAAGATTTATTGAAAAAAACAGCATAAAGATGAATGCATTTCCATAAGTTTTAATGTCTGACATATTGAATCTGTTTTATGTACTTACAACAGGGCCTTTTCTCCCTGTATTCTGACCCCTGAAGAAGGAGGAAACCGTATATATCTCCGAAACACGTTGGGTCTGAGTAATCATTCATGACGTTGATGTATTATTATGTATTTTGTTGAATTTGTATGGTGTCAAGACGCTTTACTTTTAATGCATTCATCTTTATGCTGTTTTTTTCAATAAATCTTTTTATATCTATATCAATATTCTACTCAAAATTCTCTTTTGGGCAAAAAACGGTGTGCCTTAAAAGTCCACCACATAGGGGATATCCTCCTTTTCTATTCATTATCGGATGTGGCACACAATTTTATAAGTTTCCTATCATTGGGCAACAAAGACGGCCAAACAATATTTTCTTTCTATGTTCCTGAGTTTCTTCTAACTTTTGAGCTGGCAGCCTTCTAAGGACAGGACATTGTTTTCCTTACATGGACTCATTGATTTATACCGACTTGTCCTACTGCCCAGTTTAATCTATTCCATACCAGTTTAATAGTTACAAACTGCTATATTCAGAGTGCGCCATATTACTCCACTGTTTGTATCCCAACCTTAGTGAGACTAGGGCCTGGTAAATTATTTCAAAACCTTCCATGCTTCAACAGTTATTAAAAAAAAGACACAGCAATGCAGCTCCTGACGACACAATCATGTTGAAACGTGTAGGGAAAGGCTTCCTAGAAGTGACATCATCCTGCACAGCCTGTCCGCTCGCAAAACTGGGTTTGCAGCTGGTGCTGACAGAACTATGAATACCTAACCAGTTTATTCTGAGTGTTTGGTAGACACTGCTAAATGTAAGTGTGCTCCATGCTATGTGCATACCAAAATGTTAGGATTTTACACTGTAGGCGCTTCTCTGTTCCTCACTTATGGCCGTTCATGGGAGATGAGAGTGTGCTGACTTTATCCCTGATGGGCTGGAGATGAATAACCCTTTGTGCACTGGAGAAGGAGGTTTGTTAAATCTGATGGTGTGACCTTGTTGGAATACTGGGGAGTCTGAACACGGACTGAATTAGTTCAGCTGCATACTTTGTGTCACTATTTATTTTTTTAGATTAGATTTATTTGCAGGTAGGTACCCAGTTTTTAAGGTGGTGGACACTTGGTGTAGATAAAGCACTGAGAAGATGATACATATTTTTTTGCACAAGAGAACCACAGCACTTTATTTGGTGGACTGAAGACACTTTATATAAACCTTTGCTATACGGATGAACTTGAGGCCGAGTTCACACTGAAGCACGGAGCGGCTCACAGCAGGGGTTCGGTGCGTCCCCGTTCACCATTTCAGGTCCGATTTCAGTCTGCATTTTTGCCTGAATTCGGACCTGAAACAGACCAGAAGACGCACAAGACTCCTGTGCAATTTGCTCCGGTGCCACTCCGGAGACATGCAAATTGGATGTAGGGAAACCCACATTCAATTCGCAATAGTGTGAACCCAGCCTGGCACTTTTTGGATGAACTTTATTTTTATTTTTGATGAACTTGATTTGGAATTGGTGAATTTTTATACACTATTTATTTCACACATGAATAACTCGCCTTTATGTATTTGGCATTGAGTAATACATGTTGGTATTTTGTTATTACAGGTATAGCACAGTTACAAATTTTATTTTATTCTTAGCACCTTATTGGGTTTTAGTGACAGCAGCTTTATATGTGTTTGTAGGTTTACATAGTGCAGACCATAGTGCAGACCATCGCGGTGATCTATGAGGCTGGGTTCACACTATCTTTGCATGCGGCTCACAGCAGGGGTCCGGTGCGTCCAGTTCACCGTTTCAGGTCTAATTTCAGCCAGAATTTGTGGCTGAATTCAGACCTGAAAGGGACCAAAATACGCACAGGTCTCCTGTGCAAATTTGCATCGGAGCCACAGTGGAGATACTGTATGTGAACCGGCTCCATAGAGAGTCGGTCAAAATCTCCTGCTAATTCGCAATAGTGTGAACCCAGCCTCAGAGTCGTAAAAGTCACACTTGCGACCAGGCCCTGGTGTTCCAGCACTGTGTGGGGGGGGGGAGCAGCTGGGGGCCAAGGGGGCCCTTTATGGCCTCTGAAGGTTTTAGTTACCCCTCTGGTGCAGACTGTTTGAAAATACACATTGCAAAGTTTTGATGGAAACAGATCCAGTTATTAACCACTAGACATCCGGCCATAGCCGAATGACGGCCTCGGCGCGGATGTCAATTCCTGGGAGGACGTCATATGACGTCCTCCCCTTTCCTCGATCCCTGTGCGCGCTCACGAGCGCGCAGCGGGGAAATTCTGTGTTGGCCGTGTCCCTTGGACACAGCCAATCACAGATTGCTGTAAAAGGCCAAATTACAGCGGCCGTTTACAGCGTGATCGGCGTGTCCAATGGGAGATGATCTCATATGTAAACATATGAGATCATCTCTCAGCGCCACTCTCCCTCCTCACACAGAGACAGCGTGTGAGGAGGGAGAGATGAACGGCTGCAGCGGCCGTAAGTAGAAAAAAAATAAATAAAATAAAGTGCCATCTGCCCCCACTGCCATCTGTCCCCACTGCCACCACTGCCATCTGTCCCCAGTGCCATCTGCCAGTGCCATTTGTCCCCAGTGCCATCTGCCAGTGCCATCTGTCAGTGCCACCTGTCCCCAGTGCCATGTATAAGTGCCATCTGTCATCAGTGCCACATCAGTGCCACGTGTCATCAGTGCCACATAGTGCCATCTGTCATCAGTGCCATATCAGTGTCACGTGTCATCAGTGCCACGTATCAGTGCCATCTGTCATCAGTGCCACCTGTCAGTGTCACGTGCCATCTGTTATCAGTGTCACCTGTCATCAATGCCACGTATCGGTGCCATCTGTCATCAGTGTCACAAGAAATGAGATAGGTCACCAGTACATCAGGTGTGATAAATTTTGTATGATTCGCACAACGGTTTGTGGACTCTCTAACTTTCACAAAGACCAAATAATATCCACTAATTTGGGTTATTTTTACTAAAGATATGTGGCAGTATAAATTGTGGCCAAAATTTATGAAGAAAAATTAATAATTTCCTAAATTTTATCACAGAAACAAAGAAAAATGCGTTTTTTCAAAATTTTCGGTCTTTTTTCATTTATAGCGCAAAAAATTAAAAACCCAGAGGTGATCAAATACCACCAAAAGAAAGCTCTATTTGTGGGAAAAAAAGGACAAAAAATTCATTTGGGTACAGTGTTGCATGACTGAGTAATTGTCATTCAAAGTGTGAGAGCACCGAAAGCTGAAAATTGGTCTGGATAGGAGGGGGGTTTAAGTGCCGGTAAGCAAGTGGTTAAAGATGTATTTTGGCAATCCCTTGCTTTTTAATTGTGTTTGAAATGTGCGTTGAAATGTATGCAGTGTGAACAAGCCCTAAGAAAAATTTGAGTGGGGATGTTTAAATTACACATCTGTTAAATAAGCTACAGTAAACACTACTGAGAAGTTTCAAACATAGGTTTCTAACCATGTCATAGTGCATCTTTACAGCAGATTCCATGT
Organism: Lithobates sylvaticus; assembly: GCA_028564925.1. Lineage (NCBI taxonomy): Eukaryota > Metazoa > Chordata > Amphibia > Anura > Ranidae > Lithobates > Lithobates sylvaticus. The sequence continues at coordinate 532,418,785 of CM053029.1, forward strand.
TCTATGTCAGGGACTTCAAACTTTCTACCCAAAGGGCCAGTTTACTGTACTTCAGACTATAAGGGGGCAAGACTGTGGCCAGAGGGAGTAAACAATACCTCAGGCAAGGATAGTGCCCCATTGTTGGTGTCAGTGAGGGAAATAGTGCCCCATCCTTGGTGTCAGTGGAAGGGATAGTGCCCCATTGTTGGTGTCAGTGAGAGAAATAGTGCCTCATTGTTGGTGTCAGTGGAGGTAATATCGCCCCATCGTTGGTGTCAGTGGAGGTAATAGCGCCCCATTGTTGGTGTCAGTGAAGGTAATAGTGCCCCATCCTTGGTGTCAGTGGAAGGGATAGTGCCCCATTGTTGGTGTCAGTGAGGGAAATAGTGCCCCATCGTTGGTGTTAGTGGAGGTAATAGTGTCCCATTGTTGGTGTCAGTGGAGGTAATAGCGCCCCATTGTTGGTGTCAGTGAAGGTAATAGTGCCCCATCGTTGATGTCAGTGGAAGGGATAGTGCCCCATTGTTGAAGAAATAGTGTTTCATCATTTATATCAGCGGGAGGATTAATGTTCCATCATTCATATCGGTGGGAGGAAGTTGGTGTTAGTGGAAGGAATAGTGCACCATTGTTGATGCCAGTGGAAAGGGAAAGTGGTTAAATGTTGGTGTCAGTGGAAGGGATAGTGCTCCATTGTTGGTGTCAGTGGAAGGGATAGTGCTCCATTGTTGGTGTCAGTGGAAGGGATAGTGCTCCATTGTTGATGCCAGTGGAAAGGGATAGTGGTTCAATGTTGGTGTCAGTGGAAGGGATAGGATAGTGCTCCATTGTTGATATCAATGGAAGGGATAGTGGCTCATTGTTGATGTCAGTGGAAGGAATAGTGCCCCATCATTGGTGTCAGTGCAAGGGATAGTGCCCCTTAGTTGGTGTCAGTGGATGGAATAATGCCCCTTAGTCGGTGTTAGTGGATGAGATATTTGCCCCTTAGTTGGTGTCATTGGATGGAAAAGTGTCCCTTTGGTGTCGGTGGAAGGTATAGTGCTCCATCGTTGGTGTCAGTGGAAGAAATGGTGCCTCATTATTGATGTCAATGTTAGGAATAGTGCTCCAAGGGCCAGATAAAGATCAGCAAAGAGTCACATCTGACCCACAAGCCGCAGTTTGGATAACACTGTTCTATGTGGTATGTTCAGAGGTCTGTATGCAAACAATTTGCCTTGCAAAGCACTGTAGAATGTATACATTAACACATAAGAGCTAGCATACACTAGATCAGGGTTAGGCAACCTGGGGCCCTTCAGCTGTTGTGGAACTACATTTCCCATGAGGCATTGCAAGGCTGGCAGTTACAATTACTCCCAGTGGCATGATGGGACTTGTAGTTATACAACACCCTGTCCAATGCCCTCTTAAATCCACCACAGATCGCTTTTTTACCGGAGCAGCTATGTTTGCTGCACGCATGAAGGAGCCCTAAGAGGCAGTTTCCCTTATTTTAGAGAAAATGTACCCCATTTTTTTGTTGTCTCAGTCTCCTGAACAGTTTATACTCTTCAGAGCAATGTCTCTGTCTCACCATCAGGATAACGTGGCTATATACAGGCATGCCCCACTTTTAAGTACACAATGGGGTTTATTTACTAAAGCTGGAAAGTGCAAAATCAGGCTCACTTCTGCATAGAAACCAATGAGCTTTCAGGTTTTATTACCAAAGCTTAATTGAACAAGCTGAGGTTAGAAGCTCATTGGTTTCTATGCAGAAGTGAGCCTGATTTTGCACTTTCCAGCTTTAGTAAATAAACCCCATTGTGTACTTAAAAGTGGGGTATGCCTGTAGCATAGACTATATAAGACTCTATAACAACAGAAAGTCAAGTTGAGAGTCACTACTTCAGTAAAACAGTTCAGAACACAAAGAGCTTTTTGCAACTATCCTCTTGAACAGCATCCCTCAAAGTGAAATCCATGGTAGCTCTGGTAACACAGATATGCTGCTGGAGGGACCTGAGGACATAGGGACACCACACTGGAACTGGAGTACTGTAGTAGCAATGAGGGAAGGTCTCCCCACAGTAGCTTGGTCTTCTGGAGAAGCTGTGTGCTATTTTGCTCCAGCCTGGCTGCCCGCATTACAGTGCTGACAGTGGAGTGCCTCTCACATGACTGCAGATTACTTGCCCAGCTACCTCACGTATGGCCTTTGTGAATTCCTGAGGGAGGGGAGCATAGAAACATATCTTCTCTGGGCATGTCCAGGAACCAGAGAGTTGTGAGAAAAGGAGTTAAAGGGGCCTGCTCCTTCATCTGAGCATGGTGAGTAAATGGGCATTCCACTACGTTGTCACTGCAATAGAAAGGATCATCGCCAGGTGCTTTGGTCTAATGCTGGCGTTATTGGTGACCTTCCCTCCGCAGCTGCATCTTGCTGTTATCACACTGTGTTTGGCTTGAGAGGGGATTGTCTGCTGATCTTCTGGACCCCCCAGATGGGCAAATCAAGCAGATCCTTCAGGACAAGCCTCTCAGATTCCCACAGAGCTTCCAGTTGCTTCTGGCCCAAAGCCCCCTGAGGATCTGCCCCCAAAAGCTGCATCCAGGAGGGGAGGATGAGGAATAACCCAAACTGCACATTTGCTGCCAGGTGTAAGAGGAGGGTGGCATGAAATACTTGAGGAAAAATATGTGTCCATTTAGACAAGAACAGAGTAAGTCTTAGTGCTGTTGGTGTAAGAGATGATGGGTCTAGAGGTTTTGGTGTAAGAGAGGATGGATCTAGAGGTATTGGTGTAGGAGAGGATGGATCTAGAGGTATTGGTGTAAGAGAGGATGGATCTAGAGGTATTGGTGTAAGAGATGATGGATCTGAAGGTATTGTGGTAAGAGAAGATGGTCTATAGGTATTAGGTGTAAGAGAGGATTCTATAAGAGAGCATAGGTCTAAAGGTATTGGTGTAAGAGAAGATGGGTCTGAAGGTATTAGTGTACGAGAAGAAGGGTCTTGAAATATTTGTGTAAGAGAAGATGGGTCTAGACTCTAGAGGTATCAGTGTAAGAGATGATGGGTCTGAAGGTATTGGTGTAAAAGAGGATGGGTCTAGAGGTATTGGTGTAAGAGAGGATGGATCTAGAGGTATTGGTGTAAGAGATGATGGATCTGAAGGTATTGTGGTAAGTGAAGATGGTCTATAGGTATTAGGTGTAAGAGAGGATTCTATAAGAGAACATAGGTCTAAAGGTATTGGTGTAAGAGAAGATAGGTCTGAAGGTATTAGTGTACGAGAAGAAGGGTCTTGAAATATTTGTGTAAGAGAAGATGGGTCTAGACTCTAGAGGTATCAGTGTAAGAGATGATGGGTCTGGACATATTTGAGTAAGTTAGGATGGGTCAAGAGGTGTTGGGGTAAGAGAGGATGGCTCTAGTGGTTAAGGATAGGAAAGGACAGGTCTAGAGGTTTTAGTATAAGAGAAGATGGGTCTAGAGGTATTGGTGTAATAGATGATAGGTCTATAGGTAATGGGGTAAAAGAGGATGGATTTAGAGATATTGGTGTAAGAGAGGATGGGTTAGAGGTATTAGGTAAGAGAGGGTGAATCTAGAAGTATTGGGCTAAGGAAGCATAGTCTAGAGGTATTAGGTTAAGAGAGGATGAGTCTAGAGGTTTTAATATAACAAGGCACACGTTGTTATAAAAGAGGATGGGTCTGCATGTATTGGGGTAAGAGAGGCTGGGTCGGAAGGTATTGGGGTAAGAGAGGCTGGGTCTGAAGGTATTGGGGTAAGAGAGGCTGGGTCTGAAGGTATCGGGGTAAGAGAGGCTGGATCTGAAGGTATTGGGGTAAGAGAGGCTGGGTCTGAAGGTATTGGGGGTAAGAGAGGCTGGGTCTGAAGGTATTGGGGTAAGAGAGGCTGGGTGTGAAGGTATTGAGGTAAGAGAGGCTGGGTCTGAAGGTATTGGGGTAAGAGAGGCTGGGTGTGAAGGTATTGAGGTAAGAGAGGCTGGGTCTGAAGGTATTGGGGTAAGAGAGGCTGGGTCTGAAGGTATTGGGGTAAGAGAGGCTGGGTCAGGAAAGGATGGGTTTAGCCTAAAGCCTGTAAACAGTTTACGTAGCTTATAAAACAATACTGTTTTTTTATATTGCTTTTTATTTTACTGCAGACTCTGGTCCTAGTCTTTAACCTCACATTTCCCCACTTTTAAAAACGAAATGGCCACATTCACCATTCTGCCCACAACCCTAATAACCCTGCCTGCTCCCAGATTTTCAAGTGTTGGTTCACCTTTACCACACTGCCTATGCTGACAAGGGTCATCTGTAGATAAGGACCAAAGCTGCATAATGCCCTTGCTATTTGTGTAGGCCATTTGCGTAACTCATAAAGCCTGACTTAAAAACTCCTAGGATAATGCTAAGGGTGTTGCTAGGGGACTCCTAGTTACTGTTCACCTTCGACATCACAGCAGTGAGCTCCTTCTCTGAGCACAGTGATGGTGAACAGCTGAGAATCTCTTAGCAACTTCCTGGGAGTTGTACAGTCAGGCTTTATGCGGTATGGAAATGGTTTACATCTATAGTAAGGGCAATATTCATCTATGGTCAGAGCTGCACAGTTTGTCTCTACCCGCCTACATCGCTTCCATCCATTGGCAGATTTTGGTAAAGGTGAACTAATCCTGTAGAAAATTCGTATTTTTTTCCCACAATACATCCCGAATGCACCCTACACCTCCCCTCCTGTCAGCTTTGTATGCTTCACTATAACTCAGCCTGTAATTACACCTCCACCCATCGCTGCTATAGGAGACGGGCAGGTAGAAGAAGACTACAACTCCCATGAAGCTTTGCCGCGGGTGACGTCACCCGGTGTCGCACGCTTGAAGAGGATTCCCCGCCGTCTGGACGTAAAGGTCCGGGTGACGTAGCCGGTGTGGTGGCCATCTTGGTGTAGGAGGAGTCTGGAGGTAGATTGGGCCAGATAGTGCTGTGAGGCCGCCGTATTCTCTCCACCATGTCCGCCGAGAACCTGGAGAGCAAGACGCCGGATGAGGGCATTACTGATGAGCAGAAGGTGAGGTGATGGCGGGCAGAGTGCCGGCCGAGGAGGGAGGGCGGCTGTGTAATGAGAAGAGAGGATGAGTCAGAGCGTGCTGTGTGCCGGCGACTGCCCATGTGGGGCCCCAGTACTGGGTGCCCGGCTCCCAGCCCGCCCTACTACGAGCAGAGGTACCCCACACTACCAGAGGAGTCCATCTACACCGCTCTGATCCCAGGGCCCCCCCCCCCACCACTCTGATCCCAGGGCCCCCCCCCACACCGCTCTGATCCCAGGGCCCCCCCCCACACCGCTCTGATCCCAGGGGCCCCCCCCCACACCGCTCTGATCCCAGGGGCCCCCCCCCACACCGCTCTGATCCCAGGGGCCCCCCCCCACACCGCTCTGATCCCAGGGGCCCCCCCCCACACCGCTCTGATCCCAGGGGCCCCCCCCCACACCGCTCTGATCCCAGGGGCCCCCCCCCCCACACCGCTCTGATCCCAGGGGCCCCCCCCCACACCGCTCTGATCCCAGGGGGCCCCCCCCCACACCGCTCTGATCCCAGGGGCCCCCCCCACACCGCTCTGATCCCAGGGGCCCCCCCCACACCGCTCTGATCCGGGGGGCCTATCTCCGCCACCCATGCACAGGGTCCCCACACGGCTCTGATCCCGGGGGGCCCACCTATGCCTCCTGCACAGGATCCCCACACGGCTCTGATCCCGGGGGGCCCACCTTCGCCCCCGTGCACAGGGACCCCACACGGCTCTGATCCCGGGGGCCCCATTTACACCCCTGTACCTCTGTCCCCATGGATCATTGTCTTTTTAGAGGGAGGGGTTCTTGGATCCTCTGTACTCCTATGATGGGGCCCCAGCTCCCTCCACTCTCAGGGGCCCACCTTCCTCTCTTGTAATGCCCATTGGCCATAGATATTAGAGAAGTCTGACAATTTGGGATCTCTTGCACCCTCTTTATATGGGCCCTTTCTGCTCCTAAGGGCCCACCTTCCTCTGACATTCTGGCTCATTAGGGGGGCACCTGTTAGCCTGGGGGGGGGGGGGGGGGGGGCACTTCTTTGGGGGGAATCTGACAATCTGGCGTCACAATTTATGTTAATAATCTGTCTCCTTGTATAAACCTCGGAGCCCCTAGAAGTACACCAGACACATGTATAAGGAATGGGGTGAGCACATGGCTGGAGTGGGCATTACGTGTTATACCGATGCATTCTCTATGCCGGGGGCATGAATGGTGTACAGTAGCTGATGATGTCTGACATTAGATGGGGGGGGGGGGGGGGGGGGGGGGGGTTAGGGGGGGGGTGAAGGGGGGGGTGGGGGGGGGGGGGAAATCCTCCTCCTCCTCCTCCCCCCCCCCCCCCCCCGCTGTGTTCATATGACGCTGCTGGAAGGGAGATCTGACCAGCCATGGTCTCTGTGACTCTCCGGCTCCTGGAACTGGCTGGGTTATCCTAGTTGCTGTGCATTAGCCCCACCTAATCTGCAGTAATGAAGAGGTTACATGGAGTCCCTGCAGCAGCAGCTTTATTACAGCCTCACCCTCTTTATAATATCTTCTTCCTGCATAGAGAGTGTTTTTAATTTTTTATTTTTTTTTCATGCCGACTTCATTCAGTTCTTAGAATTCGAATGAACTGGCTGAAATGCTGCAATGTATACAAACAGATTTAATAGTTGTTTGCACTCCAGAAAGCCTTCAGGATGTGCTCCATATTTTCTCATTGTTTTATATTGTAAGTGATGGGTAAACACTGGGCACTCTGCCTTCCGGCTCCTGGGTCATCTAATTGGGTCATACTACCTGTATTAAAGGATAACTAAACCCATGAACAAAAATAGAATTGCCACCTCCTTAAGTCCTTTGTTTTTTAGTTTTGGTTTTGTGAGTTTAGAAGCATCAGAAATACTGTGTTCTTGTCGCTTCCTTGGTGAGCTGCACCCAAAAAAATAACTTCTTCTGTAAACTAGATGGGGATGAAGAGGTAAGGACATGTTTGTAGTTCTTATCATCCGAGCAGCCTAGGGTGACAACCATGGATCCCTTCATATGTACAGCGGAGGAGTGATGCAGCCACCCAGGGACAAGAAGTTTTTTATTTGTAGGATTACTGGGTGGAAAAGCAAAAGAAGCTTGGAAAAGAGAAAATGAATGCAGCCACCACACCAAGAGCTAATAGTCTGCACTACATGATTACACGTTTTGGTTTAGTTACACTTTGAGTTTGTACAGACTTTCCAGATCAACTTTGTTCAACTCCCACAGCCCAGAAATATGCTGTTGGACTTATTTTTTATGAAAGGAAGGCCCTGCAATTGACACTGGTGTCAGTATCTTGCTGGGGAAAGCAGCCTGAAGCCCTGTACATACGGGCAGAGTGTTGGGAGACATAAAAAAAAAGTCAGACGTTCAGCCAGTGTGTATGTCAGTCTGTCCGACAGAAGCCGGCCGAGCATGCTGGAAAACCAGCAGCTAACGACTCCTAATCAGCACTCTCTGCCAGTGACGGGGGGGGGGGGGGAGCTGATCGGAGTGTTCTGGCCGCAGGGCATCCCTCTGTCAGAACACAACAGCTCAGTGGGAGGAGATCGCTGTACTAACTTTGCATAGTTAGTACAGTGGCTGCGGTTTTTTTTTTCTTCCTAACAGCGTAAGGGTTAGCGTGATCTGATATCAGCTGAATGGCACTTGACAGACAGTGATGTAGAACAATGGTGGTCAGTTTTCTTAGTGTAGGGCCCCAGAGTACAACCTCTGGCACATTCAGTACAATGGATTAGTGGTCAGCATTTCTTCTCTGTGTGGTTGTTGATTCAGCACCTGGTCGGGACCCTAGCAAAATTAATTTCTCATGTTCTCCCTGTGCTTGCATATGTTTGGATCTATGGTTTCCTCCTACACTAGCACTAGTTATTAGCAAATTGGCCCTTGTATAATCTATTGAGTGTGCCCAAGATTGCTGCTTCACCATCTGCCCCAACAGCAGATAAAGCTCTTTGAGTTCACATGGAGATTAAAAAAAAGAAAATCGCCCAAGAGCTGCGATTTTTATAATTCAGTAAAGGGTTCCCTAAACTGTTCCGTGCAAGGTACACCCTGTGGATTTTACAAATATTAGCAGGCAGAAATAATTATTTTTAAGGAGTCTCCCCGCACCGCGCAGGGGTTGCCCCTTCGGAGTCTCCCCGCACCGCGCAGGGGTTGCCCCTTCGGAGTCTCCCCGCACCGCGCAGGGGTTGCCCCTTCGGAGTCTCCCCGCACCGCGCAGGGGTTGCCCCTTCGGAGTCTCCCCGCACCGCGCAGGGGTTGCCCCTTCGGAGTCTCCCCGCACCGCGCAGGGGTTGCCCCTTCGGAGTCTCCCCGCACCGCGCAGGGGTTGCCCCTTCGGAGTCTCCCCGCACCGCGCAGGGGTGCCCCTTCGGAATGGCTGAGGGAAGGTCATGGATGTGCCAGCCTCCAGATTATGATATACACAACGGCGCATCCACTGACAGCCAGCCTGGGTGTTTTCACAAGCACTCGCTGTGGGCCTGATAAAATCTTTTAGCTGGCCGATGTGGCCTGCGAGCCGTAGTTTAGAGACCTCAGCTGTAGCAAACTGGTCACTGACTACTAGAAATCACAGCCATCACATGTCACCTACAGATTGTCACCAAAACTCCATACAATGCATAAAGAGATGCAGAATAAGTTTGCTTGATTATTTACATCTGAATGCTATATTGGGACAGGTCCATTTGTAGGGTAATGGGGAGAAAGATGCTCTACATATGTGGAAACCCGCTGTCTATTATTAGAAGAATATTGACTTAGTTTTCGAATGAGGAAGGAAGGGTTAATAATCAGATTTTGATCACTGACTGTCTTGTATTTCCCTAATTTCTTGTTGCAAAGACAAAAGGGAGGGGAAGTCTTACTTGGCTGGAGTTGGGCCTTTAGTAATACTGTTTATGGAGTCTTCTTCCCTCTAATTCCTGTATGAGAATACATCTGAGTCATATCTCCTGAGTGACAATTGAATTCACTTCTATGATCTACAAGCTCAGCTGTGCTGCCAATCTGTATGGGGGGGGAAAAAAACGGCCGATTTTTACACTCTTTTTTTTTTTTTCATTTTTAATTAGATATCTTCAGATTGATTTAGGATGTTCTTGTTTCACATACTATGAACATCAACCCCCCCCCCCACCCCTTTTTTTTATATTTATTTTTGGAAGTGTGGAAAGGCACTGTTATAAGCAACTTTTTTTTTCTTTTTTTTTTTTTCAATATGTTAAAGTGTAGTGCCAGATGTATGTGCCACCAACATTTTTTTTCTTTTTTCTTTTTTTTTCTTTTTCATCTTCCTGTATATAAACTCCCGTTTATCAGTTCACATACTTGACAGCGCTGATAAAAATCTTGTCTACCTTTTTAGCCTTCCTCTGTATATTAAAATTAACTCTTATGCCGCGTACACATGATCGGAATTTTGGCCAGCAAAAGACCCATGAGAGCTTTTCATCGGAAAATGCGATCGTGTGTAGGCTCCATCGAAATTTTGCTGGTCGAATTTCCGCCAGCAAAAAATTGAGAGCCTGTTCTTAATTTTTCAGACGGAAAACCTTTCTATCAGATTTTCCGATCGTGTGTATGCAATTCTGACCCCTGCTGGGAAAAAATTTGAAGCATTAAACTTCCCTTTTTATAGTGCCGTCGAACGTGTTGTGGTCGGAATTTGGTGTGACCGTGTGTAGGCAAGACAGTTTGAGTGAAATTCCGTCTGAATTCCGACGGGAAAACCATCAGAGCTTTTTCCAATGAGAATTCCGATCGTGTGTACGCGGCCTAACGATAGCTGCTTAGTTCACATTTGATGCCTAGCTCCTTAAAGCGGTTCTGCACTGTCTATTTTTTTTTTTAAAGCGATGCTATGGATTGCAAGATGTTTTGTTAGTACTCACGTGTTCCTGTTCCCCGAGTCATTGCTGCCGGTTTTCGTCCTGTAAAGAAGAAGAATCATCCTTCCTGCTGGGGGCCATCTTGCCTGTGGGCATGTGAAACCCCACAGGCACTTTAGATGGCCCAGCATGCACCGCCGTTACTGCGCCAAGCTCGCGCGCGCGCAGTAACGGCAAAGTGCAGCTCACGTTCTCCGAAATCGTTCTCCGGAAGATGTGTCCGAAATCTTGCGAGATTTCGGAAGATGCCCGCACAGAGTGGCGTGACGAGGATCCCCGCACAGACCCGCCCACCCCCGCAGAGACAGAACACAGGAAGTCATCGATTACAAGGTAAGTGAAAAAAAAAATAAAAAAAAACATTTCATTTAGTACTCTTTGCCTGATTTGGAAGGCAAAGAGATTTACTAAATGAAATGTGTGCAGAACCGCTTTAAGGGCTTGAACGCTGGCTTTACATTTGGAAACAGCCAGCTCTGTTGCATTTGAACTGCAGACAAAGCAGGTTAAACATGGATCTCCCTTTTTTTTTATTTTTTATTTGTTTTTTTTTTCTTCCCCCCCCCCCTGTTTATTTTGCATGTGTTTTTTGAAAGGAAAATGCAGCATTTGGAAATAAACACCCATGGACGGGAACCCTCAGGCCACATTGACATCCAAGTGTCCTGGGGCTCAAAGTCCTAAATTGCATGTATTTTAATGGTGGCTGTTCACATATGAGCACTCGGGCACCTGATGCTCTGAAAGCTACAAGAGCTACTTTTGAGGCAGATTTGGGCGTTTTTGACCCCATAGACATTACACACTGGGTTTCTTTCACACTGGGTTAGGCGTCGTCGTTTTAGCAGCACTATTTGGCTGCTAGTGGGACTCTTAACCCCCGCTAGTGGCCAAAAAAGGGTTAAATCTGCCCGCTGCAGCAGCGGCATTTGCTGGCGGTTCGGCGGCACTGCCCATTGATTTCAATGGGCAGGGGCGCTTTAGGAGCTGTGTGTACAGCGCTGCAAAGATGCTGCTTGCAGGACTTTATTTTTACCGTCCTGCAAGCGCACCGCTCAGGCTTTCTCACTGGGGTGAGAGGAGAGGCTCTTTGCAGGTGCTATTTTTAGCGTTTTAGCGACTGTTAATCGCCTCCAGTGTGGAAGCAGCCTAAAGTTCTGGCTTGTAAAAATAAACAATTATACTCCCCTTAGTGCAGGGATCCTTAAACTACGGCCCTCCAGCTGTTGCAGAACTACACATCCCATGAGGCATTGCAAAACTCTGACATTCACAGACATGACTAGGCATGATGGGAAATTGTAGTTCCTGAACAACTGGAGGGCCGTAGTTTGAAGACCCCTGCCTTAGTGGATGCAGCCTCAATCTAATACTGCATCTGTCTCCCGCTGGCTCTGCACTGAGAATTATGTGATCAAACACTGCTGATTGCTCAGAGCAGGGGGGTAGAATTGAGCAGAGAGAGGGGATTGTCAGTCAGCGGATCTCTGCTCTCCCCTCCAACACTCACTGAAGCTCTGGGCTGTGGAAGGAGCTGGCTCAGGCTCTCTGCAGATCACTGAGAGGCTGAGCCTGGACCATCTGAGTGACATCAGCCGACAGCAAGTTTTAGCCCAATGTCTGTGGCCATACTTCTCCTTTTTAATGCATGCTTGATATGAGCATTTACAGGCATTTCTGTTAATGTTCCAGGTGTTTAGGCTGTAAGAAGTGGTCTTTCAAAGGTGGGTTTGAACTGCAGTCAAAGCAGGTCAAACGCAGCCTTTTCCCTGACCAACCATTCACAAAAAGACTGATTGGAGGATGAGAAGTTGGTGCATCCCCTGCCCCTACCTTGTTTCATTCAGTAACAGGCTGTCTTGTATTCTGTGAAAAGCACACATGGCTTTTTTTTGCAGGGTAGATTTGATTTAAACCAAGTCAATTTAAATCACTAGTAAAAAGGCTTGATTTAAATCGACTCGATTTTAAATCATAATTTTTAAAGAGTGACTGTCATCTCTGTCCCACAGCGGCTCCTCCTGACCCGCTGTTGACTCACCGACGGTCCCATTCACTTTAATGGGACGGCTGGTGATATTCCCTAGTGACACAAGGTGAGGGACGTGGTGGCAGCAGGTGAGTGGATGCCCGCTAACAGGCGCTGCCATAATGGATCTGAAATGACAGGCTCTCCTTAAATGTAAGGACTTATTCTTGCTGGTAGTTAGAATCTTTAATATTTGCAAACACAATGAAGGTTTCCTATTTAGAATAAGCTGTCAGGTTGGTAAAAGAATATACAGCCTCATGCTGAATAAACTAAGTTATTAATGTCTCTCTTAAAGTGGAGTTCCATCCAAGAGCTTTAAGTGAGTGACCCCCCCCCCCGGCATGCCACATTTGGCATGTCATGTTTTTTATTTTGGGGGGTGGGGGTGAGCGGATACCCTTTTTTAGAGGCATCCACCTCCCACTTCCTCCCAGGGCTCCGGCACAGGAAGGAAGTTCACCTCTCCCTGCAATATTCTGGGACACGTCACAGGGTCCCAGAAGATTGCCCTGCCAATCGCAGTGCGTGCCCGGCTGTGAAGCCCCAGTAGTGCTGCCGGCGCCATGGAGAGCAGCCGGGCTTCCTACGCCCGCATCGCTAGACCGTAGGACAGGTGAATGTTCGATTAAGTCAGCAGCTACACTTTTTGTAGCTGCTGACTTAATTTATTTTTTTTTTTTTTTATTTTTGGCGGAACTCCGCTTTAAATAGAAAACTAGATTTTTACTCCAAAAGCATCTTATTAAAAATCTATTTAAAAAAAAAAAAAAACTTTATTTTTTTTATTTTTTTAAATCTACCCTGCTTTTTTGTAAATCTGCATGGAGTTTGGCAGTGACATGGTGCAACTGGAGCCCTTCCCTGTTAGCCACTGCTCTCTTACCTGGAAATCCAGTGGAGCTGGCTTGTAATGAGGTATGAATTTACCAATATGCAGCACTGCACACAGCATACCTATTGCCTCTTCCTACATAGCTGGTATACGATTTAAAGAACATGCTGTTGATGAATATTTTTCTTGCAGACCAAAAATGAGAGTTCTGTACCACACCATGGGCATCCCATGGAGAACAACTTGTCTTCTGCCTGAGCTCAACGCTGATAACCAACATCTCTCCAGCTCTGAGGAAAATAACTGTCAAAGCCTTTAGTCTCCCTGTTGGCATCTTTCTGATTTTCTAGAGCTCTGGAAGAAGAGAAGATGGTCTTAAATGTTTGTTTTTTCCATTTTGGATAGAGTAAGGGAGGATTTATAACCCCTGTCTAGAGATGCACCGAAATTTCGACCTCTGTGGTGTTATCGGAAAAATGCCGATAAGGCCCCTTTCACACTGCAGCGACTTGAAAGTCATGATTTTTTTTTTTTTTTTTTCCTGTGATTTTTGACTTGAAGTCGTACAGATATGGTTATCAGTGGGACTCATGGGGTATAATTTGTCATGCGACTCTGGTATTCAAAGTTGCACAAGTGTGAAAGGGGCCTAAGAGAAAAGGTGCAGGTAATGGCACTGAAAACGCACTGCCATTTTTCTGCGATTTTACCATGATTACTGTGCTTATGGTATATATATTTTTTTTTTTTCATAGGTCATGTGACTCAAACGTAACACGGGTGTGTTAATACGTTCTTGCTGCATTTTCAATGCAACACACCTCTCAGTTCGTGTTTTTTTTTTTTTTTCTTTTTTTTCTTTTTTCCTTTTAAATTCTGACAAAAATGCAGCAACCAGCGTGAAGACTCATAGAATCTAAAGGGCTACATTTATCTTGTGCGTTTCTTGTGCTAATAGTGCCAAAAACTTGTCCCTCTTTTGTTTTTATAGCGCAAAAAATAAGTACCGCAGAGGTGATCAAATACCACCAAAAGAAAACTCTTATTTGTGGGGACAAAATGATAACAATTTCATCTGGGTACAGTGTTGTATGACTGGGCAATTGTCATTCAAAATGTGACGGCGCTGAAAAATGGCTTGGGCAGGAAGGGGGTGAAAATGCCCTATATTGAGGTGGTTAAACAGGGGTAAAATGAGCTGCGCTTTCTGTGTGAAAGAAGCCTAAGTCAAGTCGCTCTAAATCTATTTTCTATGGATGTTTGTCCCAAGAGGTGTAAAAATCACTAGAAGATGTGTTGAATATCGTGACACGTGCAGATTGAAGAACACAGATGGCACATTTAGCGATTTGAATATCAGCCTTGCTCACCACACGTCAATGGATGGGCTGTGATGATGGCATATTTTAAAATCGGAGGGAGGAGAACATATGTAGAATATAGAACGATGTCAGCGGTATCCATGGTGATCTGTAGAAAACATCTAATCTCCTTGACTCTAGAAGCAGGCCTTGTTTACAAAGTTCCAGCAATGCTGTCGCTATGTTAAAGTATATTTCAATATTTTGCTTTAACGGTTGCATTTTAGTAAGTGGAGCACTTAGGTCAGGGGTGCCCAACCAGTGGCCCGCAGAGCCCTCTGATGTGGCCCGCAACCTCCTGCTCTGGGATAGAATGATAAGAATACGGTTATTAAAGGTCAGTTTATTACTAAAATCAGTGTATATATGGGCATATCTTTTCTGCAGTGGTTACTGGGCTGCTTTCAAACTGATCCGCAGGTGCAGAGCAACTTGCCTGCGGGTTACCTGCACTGAGCCATAGACTTCTATTAGCTGCGAGTTTGAGCTTTCTGAAAGTGCACCAAACCTGCAGAATATAATAGAAGTCTATTGCAAACTGCAGGAAAGCCAAAGGTACACTGCGTTGCACACGTGGTGCGGGTAAACCACAGCGCATCAGTGTGAAAGCAGCCTTGGACCCCTTTCACACGGACAGTCCGACCAATTGGACCCTCCATTCGCCTCTAAGTAGTGGCAGACATAAACCGACTTGTGTTCTACCTCTAATACGCTCCACTAAAAAGTATTGTGGGCTGCGTCCTTGTCAGCTCTCTAAATGCAGAGTGGAGGACAGACATGCCCCCCCCCCCCTTTTTCGCTTATTGTGGCCTGTGATTGGTTACCAAGTCGCTTAAAGTTGGGTTGCGGTCGAAAAAAAAAAAAAAGGGGGCTTAAAAATCATAAAAAAAAATAATTGGAAAAAAAAAAAAATTTTTTTACTCACCTCTAAATGCCTGTTGCTAGGGGGTCCCTCGTAATCTGCCACCTTCATTGCCCGGGCAAAACGTCACTTCCCCCTCGGCGCCGCACAGTCATCTGGGACCTGTCACGTGTCCCAGATGACTGGGCGTCAAATCACGGCATGCGCAGAGGGTGCCCGGCTGTGAAGCCACAGCCGGGTTCCCACATTAGGAATGTCGGCGCCGTGAGCGGCTCGGGGAACGAGGGGGGTCCTCGTTCCCCCGCATCGCTGGACCCCGGGACAGGTAAGTGTCCGATTTTTAAAAGTCAGCAGCTGCAATATTTGTAGCTGCTGACTTTTAAAAAAAAAAAAAAAAATAATTTTCCCCAGGACGGAGCTCCGCTTTAAGTGCCCTCGCTCTTCAAATGGTTGGGCACTCCTGACTTAGGTATTCGGGAGCTTTCTTTTCACGCATAGCATAGACTGAAATATTACTGTATCTAAAGCTGGCCATACAGATTTTTTTTTATTTTTTTTTTTCTTCATTCAACCTTCTGGCTGAAGAAATCCAATGGCTTTCTCCATCCACACTACCAGTACAGATGAGAAATGTTATGGTGTTTTGTATTCCCACACAGTGCCTGCATCGTATTTGATGACCATCCATTTTTCACCAAGATCTTTCAAAAACGGTTGACTGGAAAAATTGAATTTAGAAGATCCTAAATTCAGTGTGTATGGCCAGCTTAAGAGCAATGATTACTAAATGCAACCAAATTCTGTGAAAACATGGATTTCTGACTTCTTCTAACGTCATTTTCTCCCTCTTCTTCCAGGAAGTGGACGATAAGGTAGTAAGTCCAGAAAAGGCAGAAGAGGCCAAATTAAAAGCAAGGTATCCTCATCTGGGGCCTAAGCCAGGAGGCTCAGATTTCCTGCGGAAACGGCTTACAAAAGGGGTAAGCAACTTTAAAACCTATTTTACTCCTGGAGGTTCCATTCAAAAGCTTTGAGGAGTTGTTAACTTCTGTGGCATCCACAAAATGCTGTTTCAAAACTTTACTCCTGCATGCATTCTTCTGATTTTGCACTCTTCTTTAGTGTTTAAAATGGAAGTAGTCAGCTCCCCAATAAACTCATGCATGCCATATAAAACTGTGGATCAGTCATCTAGCGACTTGAAGCCCAATTGAAGTTAGAGACAGGAAAAAAAAACGCTGCCAGTGCATCCAGGAGCAGTGGTGTTTAGGCTGAAAAATGCTTTATGCGTGTTACACGTTTAGGCGCGTCAAGTGCTTGAGCGTTTATTCATTTCAGTGGCCAGAATAAATTATTCCAGCCGATGGAATGCATGAACACCCAAGTGCTTGACATGCTTCAAGCATTTTGTTCTGCCAAAACATCACTGCCAGGGAGGGAAGGCATCTAAGAGAGATGGCAAAACGTGTATTGTGCGTGAGACCAAACTGTCAAACCAACCAATGGCTGATGTCATAACTGATCACATGTGCAGCATCATGGCAGTTTATAGCACCGGTTCCCGCATCGCTCATCTCCTGCAGTCAGTTCATACTGCCTTCTGTGGACCACTGCGGGTGTCATTACATTGTTAATGACACCCCCAGATTGGGTCACAGATTGCAGTGCGAACTGTGAACTTGCACAGGAATCTGATCACAGAGGTGAGAACACCCATGCGATCCGATTTCTAGTACGGGGGGAAAAAAACAAGTCCCTGCACTTTTCTCCTGTGTGAATCTAATGCAAGGTCAGCCATACAACTGTATGGCCGAACTCGCATCTCCGGCATCGTGTTTGTGATCGGCACCGCAGGTGCGACTCGCATGCATTGTCTGTGATCGCACTGGTGTGAACCTGGGCTAAGTCTGGAGGAAACCGGGCACCGATTATCACCTGCCCAGTACCATCCCAACAGTGAAGCTTGGTGGTGGCAGCATGCTATGGGGGTGCTTTTTTAGCAACAGGGACTGGGTCAGAGTTGAGGGGAAATATGAATGGAGCCAAGTAAAATCAAAACTTGTTCCACAGCGCTCAGGACCTCAGACTGGGCTGAAGGTTCACATTTCAACATGACAATCCTAAGCACACAGCCAAGACAACACAGGCTAAGGGACAACTCTGTGACTGTCCTAGAGTGACCTGAAAATGGTTGTCCACCTATTTTTTATTTTTTTTTTTTTTTTTTTTTTTTTTTTTTTTTTTTTTTTTTTTTTTTTTTTTTTTGTCCACCTATTTTTTATTTTTTCCCCCCCCCATCCACCCTGACTGAGCTTGGGAGGATTTGCAAAGAAGAATGGCAGAAAATCCCCCAATCCAGGTGTGCAAAGCCTGTCCAGTCATACCCAAGAAGACTTGTGGCTGTAATTGCTGCCAAAAGTGCTTCAACAAAGTACTGAGTAAAGGGTCTGAATACTTAGAGGAAATTAACCCCTAAAAAAAAAAAAAAAAAAAAAAATAAACCCTGCAAGGCAAAGGCATAATGAGCTAGTATGCATGGCATACTAGCTCATTATGAATAACTTACCTGAGAACGAAGCCCCCGAAGCGGTCCTCCATCTCCACCGCTGCCATGTATCCCAGAGTGACTTCCGGGTCTCACGGCTCCGGCGCTGTGATTGGCTGGAGCCGTGATGACATCACTCCCACGCATGCGCACTGGAAACGCCACTAGCGGCATATCGCCGTTAGCGGAATGCTCAGTGCGCCTGCGAGCCGATGTCTACGGTGTATGCGCCGGAGACAGCGGTGCCTGTCTTTTTGCAAATCTCCTAAACCATGTAGGTTTAGGAGATATTTATTGGACCTACAGGTAAGCCTTAATCTAGGCTTACCTGTAGGCCAAAGTGGTCTGTAAGGGTTTACAACCACTTTAAAGGGATACTATGGGTTTGTTTTTTTTAATTTTGTTTAAAAAAATAAATAAATAACTTGCCTCCACTGTGCAGTTCGTTTTGCACAGAGTGGCCTCGAACGTCCTCTTCTGGGGTCCCTCCGCTGCGCTCACGTCTCCTCCCCGCAAGAGCTAACCCCCTCTGGGATTATTATTAAAAAAAACTGTAGTATCAGGCTGCAACATAACATTGAAAGAAAAAGTGAAGAGGGTCTGAATGCTGTGTGTGTTTTTAATATATTATTTTTTTTGCACATCTTTGTTATAATTGCAAAGACAATATTAAAGGGTAGGCCAAGTAACCTGTCTTCTCTTTTCCAGCAAAAATACTTTGACTCTGGTGACTATAACATGGCTAAAGCAAAGATGAAGAACAAGCAACTTCCTACTGCTGCTCCAGACAAGACAGAGGTTACAGGGGATCATATTCCTACTCCACAGGATCTTCCTCAGAGGAAACCTTCCCTCGTGGCCAGCAAGCTGGCTGGTTGAGCTGGCCTGACTGCATGAAAACCACCTCATTCCCATCTCTCTTCCTTTTTAACCTTCTGTTATTCTGATCCTCCTCCCTGTACACTAATAGTCAGTCTGACAGCTTAGCAGGCAAGAGTAGTGCAAGCTGCTGTCTTGAGTGTAGGATACAATTCTCTAGTATCAGATTAGTTGTTTAAACCGATGCACTGATAAACAGGCCTGTTTCTGGTATAGCAATGTAAAGAAATTTACTTGAAAACAGAAAAAATTTACAAATGTACATAATGCCTATTGGTAGGACACTTTGGGTTTTACCATTTTAACGTCCGCTTTCCTTTATTCACTTAATGTTTTCCTCATACTGTACTGTTTTTCTATTTAAGATATTTGTTTTTGTTCCCTTTTTGTTCTGAAGTTAAATAATTTTGTTTTAAGAAGCAAAGCAAAATGTCAAATCAGCCTGGGTTCTAAATTTTTTTTTTTTTTTTCTTTTTTTTTTTTTTTTTTTTCTGCCCTTTTAACTTGAATGGCCTTAAACCTTTCTCAGCTTTAACGACAGGATTGGACTTGAGCAATATTTGCTCACACTGCTGTAACCTTTCGTACACAATGAAAGTGGCCCCGTTGAAGCTGGCATCTTTCCTGGTGAATAGCGTAGAATCTTAAGTTGAAGAGTTGGATGATGTGCGCATGTGCATAGACTGTTGAATTCACTTTTGTGCCATTTTGTAAATACAATAGTTTTGCACAACCTTTTTGCAAATGTGTACTAATTTTTACAGTTTACAAGATCTATATGTAAATCTGTAGCACACTTTAGCTCCTTAAGTCCTGGCAGCATTTTATTTCCCAGAGTTATTGCTACCATTCAGAATTCGCGTCTTGTGCGTGAACTTAAAGCCGCAAACGTTTTTGTTTTTTTTTAGTTTTTGGTAAGGATGCAGACCTTGAACAAAAATACTTGTTAGAGATGTTGGAACTGCACGAAGGCCTGTTGATGCTGCTGTAAGATCACCCTAGTGGAGGTGAAGCAGGTATCCTTTATATTAGATCTGGCTTGTATTTGTAGTAACATCACTGATTGTTGATTTGGCTGTCAACATAGCGCAAATTGCATGCGTTTGCACCCGACTCCATTCACGGTGGTCCTGCATGCCACTGTTGTGATCCGCATGCGCCCATCTGCGGCAAAAAGGGTTATTTGCCAGACTGCAGCACTTGCTAGGCCATGAAGGTTGATCTTCATTACTGCAGATATTGCTAAGTAACATCTTCCCGGATGTACAGTTTTCTTGGAAATGGTGTTCAGTAACAGTGGAGTTGCCCAGAGTTGTGTGCAGAGGATGTCCTCTTGTAAACACGGAGTTTGGAACAGGGTTGTGACCAGCATTGGTATGGATGATCATTTGGGACACGGATAATATTTAAGCAAAACAAAAACCTGTAATTTATTGGTAAAGCAATCTTATTATTTTGTTTCTCTGCTAAACCCTTGAGGTGTATATTATTACAGTGCTTATTGATGTCCTGCAGTTGTTAACTGGTATCAACACTTAAAATAGTTTAATGTTGCATAAGACCTCCAATCATGCTGGATATACTGAACATTTATGAATATTGTTAATAAAGATTGCAACTGTACTCTGCCTTGTTTCTCAGGTTTATTGTTTTTTACCTGTTTTAGGAATTTGAAAGTGCTAGTTGTCTGTAAACAATGCTTTGCCATCAATATATGGTTTGCTTTACTAAAGGCAAATGACTGCGGTCTCACTCATTTTCCCTAGAGCTTGGTGAATGTGGTGCTTGCACATGATTGGATGATGGAAATCTGCAGAGTTTCTCTATATTCACTAAGCTGTGGGGAAAATGTGTGCGACTACACGTGCAAAGTCTATTTGCCTTTAGTAAATCTACTCTAAATCGGCGGCTATTGTCAGCAATGGCACCATCCAAATCGGGGCGACACCGCATTTGTGACACCACACCGATTCCCAAAAGTTGTTTCTGTACTTTTGGCGACTTCGGGTGGGATTTTAGTAGACTTCGCTGCAGAAACCTGCACAGATGTCTCTGAAATCGCTCCCGTAGTCGGGACTGACATGCATGAATGAAATTGTGCGCATTAAGCTAAACTTGCACGACACTTGCTGCATTGCCTGGTTTCTAAATTGGAACTACTGAAGCCAGAACAATACTATAGGTAGAAGAATACAGATTAATTACTACATATTAGGGCTGCGACTAACTATTATTTTCATAATCGATTAGTTGGTTGATGACCTTAAAAAAAAAAAGTGTGGTGTATAATTTAGTTAATATGTAAAGTTTTAAAACAGGAAATTTAATCTTAAATATTTGTATGTAGTGCTAAATATAAATAACCAACTATATGGTTAGGGAGCAAAATATCTAATCCACTCTGAGAATAATAGACAGAAGAGATCTACTGTATCTACTATTAGAGGAGAGATATACTGTATCTACTATTAAAGGGTGAATCTTGTAAATATCATCAGACTCGGAGATAAAAAACAAAAATTGCTGCAAAAACGCATTACATGCTTTTCTGCAGCTTCTCCATTGAAGTATATTTGAACTAAAAAAAAGCACAGTTTTGCGTTAAAAAAAATAAAGTCCCTGACTCTCCAAATACACAGCGGCTGAACAAAGCCTCAATGTGAACTTGTCCCATAGGAAACCATGTAAATGAAAAACCAAAAAACACATAGCTGTGAACCAGGTCTAAGACTTTTAGCAACATAATGGGGTTAAAAATAAAATTAGCCCTTTTGCAGTACAAAAAAAAGATAATCACTACTGTAAGGGGTTCATTTTTTTTTTACTGTAGAGTTGTGTAAGTAATATTACAGTAGCGATTATTTGCTCTTTTTCTACTATAAAGGGCTCACTTTAGTTTTTTTTTTTTTAACCCCATTGTTTCTGGCCGATCAATTATGAAAATAGTAATCAATTAATTTCATAATCGATTAGTTGTCGATTAATTGTTTCAGCCCTACTACATATTCAGTTAAAAGGGAAGCACAAAATTGTTACTCGGTAATCACACCAGTGCGTTTAATTTTTATTTTTCATATATTTAAACGAGTATAGCTTACAATATTCCACATCCCATATTCTTTACAAAAAGGGGAAAAAAACAGATCATTAGTCTAGAGGGACTTCACTGGCAAAGCATGAGACAGAAACGTATGTTAAAAATGTATAAATGCTTTATTACAATAGTTTGTAAAATCTAAAAGAAACCTGCTTTATACAGCAGTTAGAAATGCTCATCACCCTCTTGAAGACATAAAATATGAGTATTTAAAGAGAACTAGACAAAAATAGCATTGATGTAATCTTGGTATCGTCACTTTAAAAAAAAAAAAATAAAATTCGTAATTGAAATTTTTTTTTAATTTTTGTATTTCCAGAATATTTATTTTTTCACATAATGTACAAAATATTTGTATTTTTCAACAGCTCTACTATACTGTTTTTTTTCTTAAAGCAAACCTTCCCCATCTGAAGAAAGAAGCAAATGATATTGCAAAGCAAAAACATCCTGGGATATTTTAAACGCACAAGGCACTGTGACCCCTATGTACAGACCGTGCTTTTCATAGATCTGGCCTTTTGCAAGTGTTATTAGGCCAACCTTCAACCTTGGGTAGCAAAGGGTGCCATGTTTAAATGACGTTACTAATTTCCCCAAGTCCTCCTCCAGGATGGTCACATGAGAGGATGCTCCTACAAGTAACAAGCACAGAGAATGTTAATAAGCCCCACCCACCACAACCCTTCAGTTCTTGTCTTCTGCAGGCACATGCACAGCAACTCCTGTTTTCCCTTTTGATTCTTAGGAGGTGCCTGGGAATGCCTCTCCTCACCTCCCTGGGAGGATGTTTGCAGGGCTGGGGGGGGGGGGGGGGGGGACAACCAGCTCTAAGTAAAAGCAAGACGCATTACACTTGCCAGTTAACCCCTTCCCAGCCAGTGTCATTAGTACAGTGTCCGTGTACAGTATTAAATTTGGGCCGTTTCTCCCATTCTTCCTTGCAGGACCTCTCAAGCTCCATCAGGTTGGATGGGGAGCATCGGTGCACAGCCACTTTCAGATCTCTCCAGAGATGTTCAAGTCTGGGCTCTGGCTGGGCCACTCAAGGACATTCACTGAGTTGTCCCGTAGCCACTCCTTTTTGTTATCTTGGCTGTGTGCTTGGGGTCGTTGTCCTGTTGGAAGATGAACCTTCGCGCCAGTCTGAGGTCCAGTGTGCTCTGGAGCAGGTTTTCATCAAGGATGTCTCTTTACATTGCTGCATTCATCTTTCCCTCAATCCTGACTAGTATCCCAGTTCCTGCTGCTGAAAAACATCCCCACAGCATGATGCTGCCACTGCCATGCTTCACAGTAGGGATGGTATTGGCCAGGTGATGAGCGGTAGCTGCTGTCCTCCAGACACCGACACTTGCCATTGAGGCCAAAGTGTTCAATCTTTGTTTCATCAGACCAGAGAATTTTGTTTCTCATGGTCAGAGTCCTTCAGGTGGCTTTCTGCAAACTCCAGGCTGGCTATGGTGTGCATTTTACTGAGGAGTGGCTTCCGTCTGGCCACTTTACCATACAGGCCTGATTGGTGGAGTGCTGCAGAGATGGTTGTTCTTCTGGAAGGTTCTCCTCTCTCCACTGAGAAACACTGGCACTCTGTCAGAATGACCATCGGGTTCTTGGTCGCCTCCCTGACTAAGGCCCTTCTCTCCCGATTGCTCAGGTGGCCCACCCTAGGAAGGGTCCTGGTGGTTCCAAACTTCTTCCATTTATGGGTGATGGAGGCCACTGTGTTTATTGGGACCTTCAATGCTGCAGAAAATTTTCTGTGCCTCGCTACAATCCTGTCTTGGAGGTCTACAGACAATTCCTTGGACATTCCTTATATAGACAGGTGTGTGCCCTTCTAAATCATGTCCAATTAACTGAATTTATCACAGATGGACTCCAAGTTGTAGAAACCTCAAGATTAATCAGTGGAGACAGGATTCGCTTGAGCTCAATTTTGAGTCATGGCAAAGGCTGTTAATACTTATGTACACATGATGATGTTTTTTTTTTTTTTTAAATAATAAATTTGCAAAGATTTAAAACTTTCACGTTGTCATTGTGGGGTATTGTTTGTAGAATTTTTGGGAAAATAATTAATTTAATCCCTTTTGGAAAAAGGCTGTAACATAATAAAATGTGGAAAAAGTGAAGCGCTGTGAATACTTTCCGGATGCACTGTAGTTCACTATAGTTTCTCAAAGGAACATTTGGAAATGTGTGTAGCAGACTTCCAAAAATCAATTACAAGTGTGTGGCAGAAGCAGATACATTAACCTTGTAAAACGTACAAAATGTGTGAACAGAAGACCAAGCCACGTCCATCTTTTGCAAATAAATATACCTACATGTGCAGTAAAGTGCATTTATTGCAAAGCATTACAACCATAATTTGAGGATGCAGATGCTCAGACTCGTTACTGGCTCTTCAAATCCTTGTCTGTACCAAGATATGGGTTATCAGAGCTGGAGAAAGTGTCAATGGATTTTAAGTGCTGTAATCCATCCACTTGTGGTTCAATTGATGACTACGAATCCATCTGCCACAATGGAGGACACTACTTGCAATTCTGATTCATCACCATTTTTATGTGTTGTATTAAACTTTTCCTCCAGCCCTGATGGAGGATTGTGTGCTCCCTGAAATGCATTGGCTGTCTTGTCCTGCTTGTTGTAACCAGTTGGGCAATAAAGACTTTGAACTTGCAAGTTTTTGGTAAAAAAAATCGCAATAAGCGATTATTGATTAGTTTGTGCAAAAGTTATAACGTTTACAAAATAGGGGATAGTTTTATAGCATTTTTATTTAATTTTTTTTTTTTTTTATTAGTAATGGCGGCGATCAGCGATTTTTATTGTGACTGCGACATTATGGCGGACACATCGGACATTTTTGACACATTTTTTTGGGACATTTGTCATTTATACAGCAATCAATGCTATTTAAATAGCACTGATTCCTATGTAAATGACAGTTGTAGTGAAGGGGTTAACCACTAGGGGGCGGGGAAGAGTCAGTGTGACGTGTTGTGTTTTTTTTTTTACAGTAGGGGGGCGTGGCTGTACGTCTGACGTCATTGATCGGCGTTCCCGATGACAGGGAACCGCCGATCACTGACAGTCAGTGTAGGAAGCGCGGGGAGAGGTTTGTTTACATAGACCTCTCCCCGTTCTTCAGCTCCGTAACCCGATCGCGGGATACCAGCGGCGATCGGGTCCGCTGGTCCCGCGGCCGTGGTCACGGAGCTCCCGACCGGGCCGCGCGCCCCCCGGGCAGGCAAATTAAAGGGGACGTACCCGTACGTGCTTTTGCCTGCCCGTGCCATTCTGTAGACATATATCTACATGAGGCGGTCGGGAAGCGGTTAAAAAAAAAAAGTGCCAATGCTTTAATGCTATGGTTGGAGTAGGGGGCCAAACAGGGAGCAACCCCTTGAATGAGAATGTGAATTGGTTTAAGGGTTAAGCATTGTTCTACCACCAACTGAAGGAACAGGTTTCACTATGGTTGATCAGGGCAACCCCAGGAGGGTGGCAAAGGCAATGGTGTAAACCACAGCTGTGGTATTGTCCAAATGAACCTCGACTGGATGACCTGTCTGAATGACGCAACAACAGACAAATTTCTCACAACACCAGGCTGCTGACTGGAAGTTTGGATTCCTTTGGAGACCAACAAACCTCAACAGAACTTCACCCCAACATTGCCCTCAAACAATGCAGGGGACAGAAGCCAGTACAGCAGAGACAGCTTAGATTGAGCATATAACTTGATCAACTTTTCCTATGCAGTGATGATGTTTCATTGTAAAGTTCCAGAGTGCAGTTTAGCAAATAGATAAGAGCCCGTTCACACTACCGTGACTTGGGGGGCGACTTGTCAGAACGCAAGTCGCTTGACATTAGAAATTACATGCAAGTGAATGAGAGCCGTCTTAATGAACGCTACTGAAGTCGCTCCGACTTCAGAAAAGGTTCCTGTACTACTTCAATCCGACTTCTAGGCGACTTGTACCCATTGATTTCAATGGAAGTTGCCTCCAAGTCGGATCCCCTGTCTTAACTGAAGCAACTTTCCAGGAAGTATAAATAGTTTTCTAGGCAAACCCCTCCCTCCCACAGAGCTGATTATTATGTGATTGGCCACTGCCAAAGTCGCCTGGCCTGGGGACGACTTGAAGTTGTGTTGTAAATAACTCCAAGTCACGTCCAAGTTGCCTTGCTAAGTCGCGCTGTAAGTCGTGTTGCCCCAGTGTGAACCAGCACTAAGGGTGAATGCCAATAGCCGCAGCACTCACACGCAACTTCGTAGGGAAGAGAGTTGTGTTTGAAGTTGCTGAACTTGACCCTGCAGTGTTGTCAATAGGGGTAGAAAGACCTTGACCTAAATGTTATCCAGGACAAGGCCCATGCTTTTTAAGTGATGCAATGGAATCTGAGTTGACTTTCTTATGTTCAAGATCCATCCAATGTCTTCCAAGGTCTGTAGCAAATTAAAAATTCAAACAAATGCTAAAACCACAGCTCCTCCCCCTTTACTTTCTCTGGCAGCAAAAATGTGCTAGTCTGATAGGCTTATGATGTAAACAAACAGTCCCCCTGATAGTGTTTACTTGAAGCCCTGAGCTTCAGGCTTGTGGTCGCTATTGCAGTCATTAACTTGTTTTATTAGCCTCTGGATGCCATGGCATGTGAGACACATCCTTGACAGTCAAAGGGTTAAAGATCTTGCTAAGAACATGCAAATAAATGAACATGGATAATCTGCCCATTTCCTAATAAACTGACAATGCACACATTGGCCCAGGCAATACAACTCACAGCCTGGGGAATGACCACAATAGTTTAACTAGAGACTAGCACAACATGTCTGTGTAACTCAAACCATACAAAGCAAGTTAGTGTAGTAACACACCATCTGTTTTTGGTTTACAGCTAGTATATTTTAAGCACTCTGAGTCAAAAGAAAACTGGTAATCTGTTTTTCATTTACTGCTTTCCACAGACAAGATAATTATTCAGTTTGTGCCTCAGAAAATAAAAAGCAAACACACACATCACATTATTCTATAGTTTTGTAAGAAAAATGAATACTGTGTACTTAGCTAGAGCCAGACTAACAAAAGCCCTTGGTAACATCCAATTTCTTTTGTCAGTACAAGAGTTGAAAAGAGTGTCATAGCATTTTCGCTCCACTACCTCTTGTAAGCATTGGGTGCACTGGCACTATCCACACTCTCATACACACACTGTTGCCTGTTCTACCTTTTGCACCTCTCGCCCATACATACTGTCTGCCTTCCCTCTTACCCTTTGCACTCCTTCTGCACATGCTGCTCTCCATAGCACCCTTTGCACTCCTATCTTGCACATGTATGTGTACTGAGTTGGGCAAACGGTTCGGCCTGAGCATGAGTTCAGGCTGAATATTGGCTGTTCGCCCCGTTCGACCATTTGTTCGGCTCGCCGAATGACCACACTGCACTGCGCCACTGCATTGGAAGCCCTGATTGGCTGAAGCATTGCAAACTTTGCCCAATCAGGGCACAGAGCACTGTCAGAGCCATGATTGGAGAAAGTAATTATGACTCTATCCAATCATGGCTCATTAGTCCCGCCCCATGTTGTCCCATAGTGGCAATTTGCAGTGTGATATTGGCACGGAGAGAGATAGAACAGGGCTCTGTTCAGTGCTGCTAGAAAGTTAGTGTACTATTGTGTTTCTATTGTCAGTGTAGAATATCAGTTTAGTTTGAATCTAGTGATAGTTCAGTGTGAGTGTAGTGTGACCATTCATTTTACTTTAGTGTCAGTTTAATTTGTCAGGGCAGGTTTCCTGCAGTATATATCAGTGCATTACTGCATGTTTAACGCAGTATATATCAGTGCATTACTGGGCATTTAACGCAGTATATATCCATGCGTTACTGCACATTTAACACAGTATATATCTGCGTTACTGCACATTTAACACAGTATATATCCACGCGTTACTGCAAGTTTAACGCAGTATATATCGGTGCATTACTGCACATTTAACGTAGTAGTTATCAGTGCATTTCTGTACGTTTACTGCAGTATATATCAGTGCGTTACTGCACGTTGAACGCAGTATATATCCGTGCATTGCTACACGTTGAACGCAGTATATATCAGTGCATTTCTGTACGTTGAACGCAGTATATATCAGTGCATTTCTGTACGTTTAACGCAGTATATATCAGTGCATTACTGCACGTTTTAACGCAGTATATATTCGTATGTTGTGATGTACAGATGGATACCAGCTGTGTAAACTCTGCAACAATAAAAAATTATTGGTGATAACTCTATTTAACCAAAAAAAATTTGTCTATAATTGTAGTTGCTCCCTAGAAAAAGGAATACTTGATTCCCCAGTGATGTGTATTAAATAGTGCAGGGGCGCTAGTTTAGTACTAAAACTAAATAATATTTGTTTCCCTTGAATTTACCCACACAAAGCCTCTATATTAGTTACTAAATACTAGACTTGTGCATTCGTTTTCGTCCGAATGCATTTTCGTCCGAAATTTCAGGTATTTTCGTTATCGTTTTAACAAACGATAACAAAAGTGCATAATCCGAAAATCGAAAGATCTGACATAAACAAATGCTTTATTTTCATTGTGACAACAGTTCGATATAGATAGGAGATTCAACGCTGTGTCCATTGAACCTGTGGTCGAATATGCCTAACCTTAACTCTATTAGTCCAAGATTATTCTACATAGAGAGAAAAGATTCGACGTAGAAAGGAAAGATTTGACGTAGAGAGGAAAGATTGCTGCTGGAATTGGGTGGAATTGCAGCTAAACTATACATCAGTCATACAGTTTAGCTGCTCCGTTGAATCTTCTTTGAACTTTCGACAGACACCATAAGCCTTCAATGACAGATTCGACCTTAATTCATTTGGATTTTCGGACGAATGCAATTTTTAACGAAAAACAAAATAAATAAAAACGAATTTTGGGAGTAACTAAATAAATTTATTTTTCGGACGAAAACGAAATTCCAAAACGAAATATTTTAGTGTGCACATGTCTACTAAATACAAAATAAACTAAATAATTGTGTACAGTGTAACATATTCCACATACAGTGATATATATAATCTCACAATGACCAGCCAACAATTTGGGTGGTTACCATGCACAAAGAAAAAATATATAAGTGAATGCAGATACTTTTTATATTCCGTGACACCTTAATGTTGGGTATACCTTCAATATCTACCAAACTTGCACCTTGGTGAACTCCAATCACCAAAACCAGTGTAATTCAACAGATAAATTACATATGATATTTGTATCTCAAAAAAAACATATTGAATATAAAAATTGCATATACAAAAAATATATAAACAATATATGTGTAACAAGTCCCATTCATCAGTTGACAACTTGACAGGGATGATTCAGCAGTCCATCAACATATAATCATTGCAAAGATGTGGCACTGTTTTTTCAATAAGCTGTAAACCTCCACCATTTAAAACTTGCATGCGACACCCAAATGTGTTGATACCAACTCATCAACACATTTGGGTGTCGCATGCAAGTTTTAAATGGTGGAGGTTTACAGCTTATTGAAAAAACAGTGCCACATCTTTGCAATGATTATATGTTGATGGACTGCTGAATCATCCCTGTCAAGTTGCCAACTGATGAGTGGGACTTGTTACACATATATTGTTTATATATTTTTTGTATATGCAATTTTTATATTCAATATGTTTTTTTGAGATACAAATATATGTAATTTATCTGTTGAATTACAATGGTTTTGGTGATTGGAGTTCCCCAAGGTGCACGTTTGGTAGATATTGAAGGTATACCCAACATTAAGGTGTCACGGAATATAAAAGTATATGCTTTCACTTATATATTTTTTCTTTGTGCATGGTAACCACCCAAATTGTTGGCTGGTCATTGTGAGATTATATATATCACTGTATGTGGAATATGTTACACTGTACACAATTATTTAGTTTATTTTGTATTTAGTAACTAATATAGAGCCTTTGTGTGGGTAAATACAAGGGAAACAAATATTATTTAGTTTTAGTACTAAACTAGCGCCCCTGCACTATTTAATATATTTGTACGTTACTACACATTTAATGCAGTTATATAGCTGTACGTTATGGGACGTTTAACGCAGTATATATCCGTGCATTACTGCACATTTAACACAGTATATATCAGTGCATTTCTGTACGTTTAATGCTGTATACAGTATATCCTTGCGTTACTGCACTTTTAATGCAGTATATATCCGTACATTACTGCGCATTTAACGCAGTATATTTCAGTGCGTTTCTGTACGTTTAACACTATATATCTACTGCACGTATATAATATATACTGCACGTTTTAACGCAGTATATATTCATACGTTACTGCATGTTTTAATTCAGTATCTCATAAAAGTGTGTACACCCCTCACATTTTTGTACATATTTTATTATATGAAGAAAAAGGTGTATATTAACAGCCTACCATACACCACTCAGCGCCAAATGTGTCCAACAGTTCCAAAACAGATAGAAGAATATTCTAAAATTATTTGTGAAAATAAATTAGAATAAATAATATTAAATTAATCTAAGCAGCTAAAAAATTAAAATACTATAAATGATGATTTTGTGACCAAAACCATAAATCAGAAAGTCCTTTGTGCAGTGGTGATAGAGGTAGCCGTTCAAACAACGTTATAGGTGATTGTTGCAAATTATTTAGAGTGTTTGTCATAGCACCATCAACCAATAAATCTTCAGGTTTCACTGCGTGAGGCACACTCCCCCCAAGGGGTTAAACTCACCAGAAAACTCTAGTATACAAGCCCTTTAAGTAAATGTGTCATCAATAGGTTAAATCAGCATCCTCATCATCCTCAGGGATCCAATTGGCAAAAGTACTCCAAAAAACGTCATAAAACAAGAGAGAATTGCACATAGCGTAATCCTGTTTTATTAAACGTTAATTCACATAAGCCAGAACGAACCCCCTAAAGTAATCTATGTACACAAAGAAAGAATTGAATCAGCAATAATGAAATGATAACTTGCTCTGTCACCGTATCCCCGTCCAGCACGTCAGCATGTGTCTCCCTGCAGACGCTCAGAGACACTTCCTGGTGTGGATCCAGTCAGTGGAGCGCAAACGTCACTTCCGGTGGATGTTGTGCTAGGGCGTGACCTTGGGGGGAGTGTGCCTCATGCAGTGAAACCTGAAGATTTATTGGTTAATGGTGCTATGACAAACACTCTAAATAATTTGCAACAATCACCTATAATGTTGTTTGAACTGCTACCTCTATCACCACTGCACAAAGGACTTTCTGATTTATGGTTTTGGTCACAAAATCATCATTTATAGTATTTTTATTTTTTAGCGCTGTTTTTAGTATTACAGGAACGGGACTGTTATATTTTTATACTATCACTGTGATATATTTTATTATATTTTTTCATGTGACAACACTGAAGAAATGACACATTGCTACACTGTAAAGTAGTGAATGTACAGCTTGTATAACAGTGTAAATTTGCTGTCCCCTCAAAATAACTTGACACACAGCCATTAATGTCTGAACTGCTGGCAACAAAAGTGAGTACACCCCTAAGTGAAGATGTCCTAATTGGGCCCAATTAGCCATTTTCCCCTCCCTGGTGTCATGTGACTCATTAGTGTTACAAGGTCTCAGGTGTGAATGGGGAGCAGGTGTGTTAAATTTGGTGTTAGCACTCTCTCATACTGGTCATTGGAAGTTCAACATGGCACCTCATGGCAAAGAACTCTGAGGATCTGAGAACACAGGCCTGCTGTTGTCCAGTCTTTACAGCATGGCACATTCTAGCAAAATTCTCAATTTTATGGCAACAAAAACCCTGAATGTGACTGAATCTACCATTCCCAACCACTTGCTTCCACTTCTTAAGCAATGCTGGTGTAGGAATCCCATCTAATTCCTCTCTAGGGACCTCCACCTGCAGTAAATCAGTCCACATCTGTCTCCAGAAACCATAGGCCTTGTATCTGACTCAACTCGGACATCACTATTTGAGCTGATCAGATCCTCAGCTTCCCGATTATGGGAAGTAACAGTGGCACATGTCCTACTTCTGCTTACATGCTTAGGGCCTTTGTCCTTTGTTAGGGCATCGTTAGACTTGTTTATGTGGGCTTCACACCACTCATTCAAGTCTTTAGCTTTGCCTACAGGGGTTGAACACACATCAGGTTTAACTTTAATTACACTACTTTCTAAATCTTTTGTCTTGCTTGTGGTGTCTTCCAAGCACTTGGATGCCACTGAAAGCTCCTTCAGTTAATATCTTTCTAATTCTGCCTTTTCTCTCTTTTCAGATTCAATATGTAGAGTATGCAGGAAGTGCAAACCAAACAAAGCAACTGCCCACACCTCTCCCTTATTGAACCCAAAACAATTCCCCATGCTATGTTCAAATAAGAAGCTTATCTAGCCGGCTCCTTTGCAACAGACATCCACCGATTGTCTCTGGCACAGGTAGGAAGGGTGAACACCTTCTCCTCCTGGACACCATAAGCCTTTGTAGCCTTACTCTTCCTAAACAGTGTATGCAGCATTTTCCCCCAGCACAAGCAACAAAACACACCACAGAAAACAGGTTTACTTCAGTTGAGCTTTTAGTGTAAATCCCAGACAAGCCCCCAATATTTAGCTTTCATCTATCTATTAAAAGGTTCTTGCGGGAAAACCAAGGAAGCTTAGACTCCTGTAGTGTATCAATGCTTTACTAAACAGAAAATCTGCACATACAACTGTAGGATACACAATACAACACAACTCATAGCTTACAAAATATGCCTACAATATGCACAAGCCAATTATACTTTCTAGCAAAATAAGCATGTACAAAATGAATGCAATAGGTAAACGAAACAGTTACTCAACTTAATCAAGGTAATCTTCTACATAGTTCTCTTCTCTAACCCAAAATATCTCCAAAGTTCTCCAGCTTCTGGCAGCCATGTCTTGCTCTTTCTCTTCCAAAACTCCTTTGTCCAGGGGGTTCCCACTGATAACGACATTTATGTTGAAACTAGTCTGGGAGGGCACGCAGAGACGCCACCACGCTACAGGATAGAGGACGGGCTCCAGTATTTTGCCGGCCGGCAGCTTCCTGCCTGTGGCCAATTCTTGCTCTCCTCGCTGCTGGCTCTATGATTGGCCAAGCATGTGGGGTCACAGTGCATGCTTGGCCAATCATCAGTCAGCAATGCACTGCGACTGGCGCAGTGCATTGTGGACCGTTCGCATCACACGAATTTGATGCGAATGGCCCTCAGAGTTCTGAACTCGACCAGTGGACGAACGGCCGATGTTCGATTCGAACATGGGTTTGAATCGAACACCGGGCCCATCCCTACAAGCTGACAAAGATTTCAAAAGGAGGTTTTCTTACATTGGACTGATTGACTTGTGACCACTTAACATCCAGCAAGCAAGTGAAGAGGATGTGAGGATGAGTGGACACACAGAGTTATATATCCCTCCCTCCCCAATCAGCTGTCAAGGGCACAGCTGATACATAAGGGGATGGGAGGGAAGACAGGGCTGATTATCCCGCCGCCCCGTCCCAGCGCGCTCACGTGACCGCTGCTTGTCGGACGAGGCCACGCCCACCATGCCCGCCGACACACAATATATTATACAAAATATTTTGGGAAGGCTTTAAGGGAAGGTATATCGGGGGATGAGATGTATATGGGCCAGTATCCGCATAGTTATTTCTCCATTCCTCAAGAGGAAAAGCCTTGAGAAATGGCTTGAAACTAATTTTTCTTCGTTTTGTGTTATAAAATTTTGCAAATTAGTAATTTTTCTTCATATATTTTGGCCAAAATGTATACCCCTACATATCTTTGGTAAAAATAACCCAAATCGGTGTATATTATTTGGTCTTTGTGAAAGTTGGAGATATGGTGCCAATCTCTGAAAATTGATCACACCTGAAGTACTGACGGCCTATCTCATTTCTTTAGACACTGAGAGCCGGTTCACACAGGGGCAACACGACTTTCAGCGCGACTTTGGGAAGCAACTTGGACACGACTTGAGTACGAATCACAGCGTGACTTGAGGCAACTTACAAGGCAACTTAAAGTTGCCTCCAGGACAGGGGACTTTGCCAGTGGCCAATCACATAATAATCAGCTCTATGGGAGGGAGGGGTTTGCCTAGAAAACTATTTTTACTTCCTGGAAAGTTGCTTCAGTTAAGACAGGGGATCCGACTTGGAGGCAACTTCCATTGAAATCAGTGGGTACAAGTCGCCTAGAAGTCGGATTGAAGTCGTACAGGAACCTTTTCTGAAGTCGGAGCAACTTCAGTAGTGTACATTAAGACGGCTCTCATTCACTTACATTGATTTTCTCAACCGCGCGACTTGGGGCGTCTTGAAGTCGGATCCCAGGTCGCCCCTGTGTGAACCGGCTCTAACAAGCCAGGAAAGTACAAATACCCCCCAACTGACCCCTTTTTGGAAAGTAAACATTCAAAGGTATTTAGTAAGATGCATGGTGAGTTTTTTGAAGATGTAATTTTTTCCCACAATTCTTTGCAAAATCAAGATTTTCTTTTCTTTTTTTGAACAAAATTGTTATATTAGCAGGTTATTTCTTACACACAGCATATGCATAGTACAAATTACACCCCAAAACACATTCTACTACTCCTCCTGAGTAAGGCGATACCACATGTGTGAGACTTTTACACAGCGTGGCCACATACAGAGGCCCAACATGCAGGGAGTGCCATCAGACATTCTTGGAGCATAAATTACACATATAATTTCTTGACTACCTCTTATGCCCCGTACACACGGTCGGATTTTCCTATCGGACAATGTTGTCAGAAATTCCGACCATGTGTAGGCTCCATCGGACAAAGTTTTATCTCCTGCTCTCAAATTTTCCGACAACAAAGTCCTATCGGACTTTTTCCGATCGTGTGTAGCGAATTCCGACGGACAAAGTGCCACGCATGCTCAGATCACATTACAAGACCAAAGCTATTGGCTACTAGCCTCTACGTAGTCCCGTCGTAGGCAACAAACGTCACCACGTTCAGAATGATTGGATTTTCCGACAACTTTGTCCGACCGTGTGTATGCAACACCAGTGTCGGACAAAATCCGTCAGAAAAAATCAGATGGATTTTGTGGACCGTGTGTACGGGGCATTACACTTTTGAAGGCCCTGGAGAACCAGGACAATGGAAACGCCCCAAAAATGACCCAATTTTGGAAAGAAAACAACCCAATGTATAATCTATGAGGCATATTGAGTCTTTTGAACATGTCATTTTTTTGGAAAATGTGCATAGAAAATGAAACCACATTTTTTTTTTTACACAGCGTTGTCCATTTACACAATATTTTGAACACATAACATGTACATGGCAATAATTACACCCCAAAATCGATTTTCCTACTCCTCCTGAGTACGGCGATACCACATGTGTGAGACTTTTCCACAGCGTGGCCACACACAGAGGACCAACATGCAGGGAGCGCAGTCAGGTCTTCTAGGGACATAAGTTTCAAATCTAATTTTACACTTTTGTGAGGCACTGTAGTGGCATGGATGAGCATGAATGGGGATAGATGAGCCGTGGATGGGGATGGCTGAGCATGAATGAGTATGGATGGGTACGGCTGAGTATGGATGGGTATAGATGGGATGGCTGGGTACGGCTGAGTATGGCTGGGTATGACTGAATACGATTGAGTATGGCTGGGTACGACTGGGTATGGCTAATTATGGATGGGGGTGGATGGGATGGCTGAGCATGGATGGATGGATGAGTATGCCGAGTATGGATGAGGATAGATGGGTATGCAGAGTATGGATGGCTGTGAAGGCAGAGTATGGATGGCTGGGTTTGCAGGGTATGGCTGGGTATGCAGGGTATGGCTGGGTATGCAGGGTATGGACGGGTATGCAGAGTATAGACGGGTATGCAGTGTATGGACGGGTATTCAGAGTATGCAGAGTATGGCTGGGTATGCAGAGTATGGACGGGTATGCAGAGCATGCAGAGTATGGACGGGTATGCAGAGCATGCAGAATATGGGCGGGTATGCAGAGCATACAGAGTATGGACGGGTATGCAGAGCATGCAGAGTATGGACGGGTATGCAGAGTATGGCTGGGTATGCAGAGCATGGCTGGGTATGCAGAGTATGGACGGGTATGCAGAGTATGGACGGGTATGCAGAGTATGGACGGGTATGCAGAGCATGCAGAGTATGGACGCGTATGCAGAGTATGGACGGGTATGCAGAGTATGGACGGGTATGCAGAGCATGGACGGGTATGCAGAGCATGGCTGGGTATGCAGAGTATGGCTGGGGTATGCAGAGTATGGCTGGGGTATGCAGAGTATGGCTGGGTATGCAGAGTATGGCTGGGTATGCAGAGTATGGCTGGGTATGCAGAGTATTGCTGGGTATGCAGAGTATGGCTGGGTATGCAGAGTATGAAGAGTATGGCTGGGGTATGAAGAGCATGGCTGGGGTATGCAGAGTATGGACAGCATGGCTGGGATCGGTGAGCAGGGATGGATGGATGTCTCCCTGAGCAGGCTGTGGACACTACACATGCAGCCCACAGCGCTGCTGCCACCGATCTCTCCCCTCTCCGCTCACACTGGACGGAGAGGGGAGGGAGGAACCGGAAATCACGCCGGTTTGTTGACATGTGACTGCGGTGTCATTTGACGGCGCGATCACGTGGTAAACGGCCGCGATCAGCGTGATCCGCGAGGTGCCGGGTCCAGAGGTCACGGAAGTTCTCGGATGCGTGCCCCAGGGGGCGCACGAGAGCGGAATTCTGGGAGGACGTCACTGTACGCCCTCCCAGAGTTAACAAACCGCCCTGTAGCCGTCATTCGACTATGGCCCGGTTGTTAACTGGTTAATCTATGAATCCAGCGTAACTCTAGCTGGAGAAGGGCTTTATTTCAATCCCCTTCCCTAGGGTTGGGGTGTATACGAAACCTCAGAATAAGGAACTTAATTTTTGGAAACCTGCCATTATGGTATGTCGCCCAAGCGGGAGATCTGGATTGCATACCTGCATGCTCCTCACATGCCTATAGGCTCTTCTCCAGAACTCCAGCTTGGTTTTACCAATATCAAAACAGGTACAATCACAGAGCAACATATATACTACTCCGAACGTTTTGCAGTTATGCTAAAAGGTAATGCTTTGAAGGTCTGACCATTAGGTAAAGTTGTTTTTTTTTGGGGTAAGCATGAACTTACAATAGTGGCATGACCCACAAATGTAAGTTCTTTTATATTTACAGTGATCTTTTTTATTTTCCCCTTTAAACTCACTGCTTACGATTTTATCCCTAACAGAGACTGCTCTTTTAAATGTAAATAGAGGTTTTTCAGTCACAAATTGTCCCAAAGATGGATGTCAGGTCACCTGAGACCAGGTGACAGATGCACTCCGTAGGAGTCGGAAGTGCACCGCTAAGATAGTGGACCCTAGGACTGACTGCTGCGGATTGTACCCAGGGAGTTTCAGGAAGCAGGTCTACTGGATCATAAACACAGATCCCAGTTGGAGCTAGAGCATAGATTCCCCAGGGTGCAGAGTCTAAGAGCCAGCAGGTGTTCACCAGAGCCTCTGCCCAGTCTGGCTCCAGGTCGCGGCCCCTAGGGTCTCACAGCTCACGGGAGACTACAGGAGAAGGAAACAGCAGGCTGGAAGAACAAAGATAGTAAAGGGATAAGGCAGAGGTCAGGGAAACTAGCAGACAGGAACAACAGAGTACACGCCAAAGGTTCAGGGTCACAGGCAGACAGGGATAGTCTGGGACACGCCAAAAGGTCAAGGTCACAAGCAGACAGGAATAGTCGAGAACACGTCAAGGTCAGTAACAGAGACAAACGTAGAGCACACGGCAAGCAGGAAACAGGAAGGCAAACACACAGTGAATACACAATGGTTGATCGCCACTGCGGGCTTGCAGTGCACAGGTTAATATAGGGTTCCCTGATAGGGCCTGGGGTGGAGCCATGCTTAGAGGAGAGGTTATAAAAACCACCATGTGGAAGTGGCTGGCCTCTTAGTCTGAACACATGAGGAGAGGTAAGCAGACAGAGGAATATTACTGTATAACCATGACAATGGATCTAGTGCAAGTATGTATCCACAATGTTTTTTATTTTCTGTTGTTGGTTCGTATACCTTGTAATTATTCTTAGAGGATTCATTTTATCTTTTGTTTTTTTTTAATGCAAGAGTTTTTTTCTCGATTGTATAGATGCCTGTTGATAGGATCTCTTAAGAGAGGCATGTGAATAACCTCTTAATAACAATCGATCACGTAACTTGTCTGCTTCTATCTTTAAAATGATATCATCGGTGCAGTTTTGTCTCACCCTGAGAAGTTGGCTGTATGGTATTGAGTCTATAAGTACTTTCGGGTGAAAACTTGTGGCGTGTAATATTGCATTTCTAGACGTGGGTTTTCTATAGAGTTTTCTGAGAAGGGATCCCCCTTCCTCCTTATAGATCTCCACATCAAGAAATGTAATGCTTTGCTCATTATGGGACATTGTAAAACTTAGATTGAAGTAGTTTCTATTCATTCTTGAGAGACATTGTTCTAACATCTCCTGTGACCCATCCCACACAATAAATACGTCATCAATGTATCAGTACCACCCCATAATGTGGTCCGTATACATTGACATAGCTTCATCCGCCAAGAACATTTGCTTCCACTCCCCCAGGTACAGGTTGGCATACGATTGGGCACAGACAGTCCCCATCGCAACCCCCTGCACCTGGAGGTAGTGGGAGCCATTAAAACTAAATATATTATGTTCGAGGATGTATTCCAATAGGGAAGTAATAAACTCACTGTATAACGGATCTACAGCGTTTCGACACCTACTGTGACCAAGGTTGCGTATTCAGGGTGATGCAAAAAATGTGATGTATCTTTTACATAAGAGAGCAGGGCCGTAACGTACGGTTTCAAGAAATCATCGATTAATCTGCTGGCGTTCTCACTGATTGCGCCTACCCTAGATATAATAAGTCTTCCGGGAGGATCCTGGGTGTATAAAACGTAGGCACTCGAGGAAAATTATTTCTAATAAAGTTCCACATTTGTTTATTATGTTGTTGGAAAAGGCAGTGTTGATCAACATATAAAATTCCTTGTTATATTTCTCGACGATGCCTATTGGCATCCGTTGGTACCAGTCTGGGTTTTTAAGTATTTGGTTGCACATCTTTTTTTTTGGGGGGGGGGGGGTCGGGTCAACGGTGAGCTATAAGAATGCATTACTAAGGATTTCTTGGCTTAGAACTTGAAAGCATATTGTGCTCTCGTATGTTTTTAAAGAGATAATCACTGGAATGTTAATTATACCATCATAATATATGTAAGTAAACCTTTGAGAATCTATTCCAACAAAATGTACGTTTGTAGACATTAATGTTAATGTTGTATACTCATTTACCTATCATTCTATTCTAGAAACATAATTTCTTCTTGCTAAATATCCCTGAAGAAGGAGATAACTCTGTACTCTGAAACGCATCGGGTGCAAGAAGTATAGATTGTATTATACTCTATATCCTATGACGATGTTTACGTTTTAGATATGTAAAAGCATTTCTTGTTTTTTATGTCTTCTATATTTTTCTAATAAATACGTTTGAAATCTTAAAAACTATATTTTTTTTTTTTTAAAACTATCGTGCCTTAAAAGTCCACCACAAGGGGTTTTCCTTCTCTTTTTCTCTAGTGTGCTAGGTGTGAACGATATGGTTTTTGGCAGTGTAAGCTAATTTATGCAGGCTTGGCTGGCAGCCAGGCCTGCTTGTTTTTGTTTCCTGGGTTGGCAGAAATCCAGGGAGAGCTGAATAACTCACAGGCAGTATCACTGAGACCTCCCACTTATTTCCAGAATGTGCTGGAAACTTCTGGAAAGATAAGAGGGTGGGTGAGGAGGAGCTGTCTGGAGTATTCTGAGGGCCCTGACCAATCCCCAGCTTGGATTGGCAGGAGGCAGGTCTCCTCAATTACTCATGGTCAGCCCAGCTGGGGTGTAGTTGTTTGGGTGGAAGCTGGAGATGGAGTGTTAAGCTGTCGGGGCCTTGGAGGGAGCTTCCCAGTCTGGGGGGTGACCTTGGGCTTGGGCTCGAGTGAAGACAGGAGGCACGGGAGCTAGGAGAGAACAGCAGGAAAACACTGCCAGGCAAGTCTCCAGGAGGAACAACAAGTTGCAGCCAAGAGGGCTGGTGAGTGACACACAGTCAGGAGGACTGGGAGGCATGCCTGAGAGGACTGGGAGCAAGTAGCCTGGGATGGGTGCAGAGCCAGTAAGGAGGACTGTGGTGACACGGGCAGTGGAAATAGGCAGCTGCAGCCAGGAGGGCTGGCAGGGCCTGAAGAGGTGGTACTGGGATCAGTAGCCACATGGGATACCTAGCACTAGGACTACTATTTTTGCTGCACAAGAGGGGCTTGCGTCTCTGCCTGCAAATGGCAATTGCTTTGGGCCTGGCTGAGCCAGTGTCAGGCCTGCAATTTTGTTCTAGCTGGTCCTGGGAGCTGTAGTTCTACAAGCAAGTTTGTGCTAGAGGTAGAAGAGGAGACGTGTGTGTATATATACCGGTGGTGTATATAGTTTAGTCCCTAATTTCCTATCTGCAATTAAGTGGACATCCCATAAATACCCTATCCCCATCCAAGTTAAATCCCCTAAATAAAAAAACAAAACAAAAACAAGTACAAGGACTATTTCTTGACTGTTGGATGTCTGGGAATTCGTGTGCCTGGTTGTGCAGAGTGAGAGACAGACCACAACTACCAGCAGCCTCTATGGCTACACCGTTTTTATGTTTATACACGAAAATGACAATGCACTTTAAAATGATCACAGTGCAGCTTGTTTTTTAAGCTGTGTCCTGATGTGTTTCTGTGTGGTTAAAGTGTGTGTTAATAAATTAAGAAACTTTATGATAATACTCTAATACATCTGCCCAGGGCTCTGGAAGGATCCTAACAATGTTGTCAGAATCCACCCAGCTGCCTGACTGACAGTTGGCTTTGCCTCTCAGCAAATGGCTGAGACCCAAAGCCAATTGTGCCCATGATCTTTTTATCGCTAACTCATTTAATCTACTTGCCATTATCGAAACCTGGCTTCATGAATCAGACACTGCGTCTTCTGCTGCCCTATCCCATGGTGGTCTTCTCTGGATTCATTCCCCCAGACCCAATGGATGCAAGGGAGGGGTGCTGGAATCCTTCTAGCCCCACATAGCACCTTTCAGGTACTTCACCCACATCCCTCTCTCCTCATTTGAGGCATACTGCATTTGTGTTTTCTCCCCAGTTTCTCTAAGGATAGCTGTGATCTACCGGCCCCCTGAACCAGGGCCACTGTTAGGAATCACAGGGCCCCGTACAACCTACCTGATGGCCCCGCCTTTCTATCCTAGCACACATCTTCTACCCCAAATCCCCACTGCCAGCACAAATCCCCCCTAATCCCTCCTATTAGCCCTGAATTCCCCCACCCGGTCCTGGCACAAAATCCCACCATCTCCCCTCCCAGAACAAATCTTCTTACTTCAATCCCCCTCCTAGGACAAATTCCCACAAATCCTTCCTCCTAGCACAACCCCTCTAAGTTACTCTTCCCAGTACAAATTCTTCCTCCCTTCCAAAATCCTCCCTAGAACAAGCATCACCTCTCCTGGTTCAAACCTCCACTAACCTACCTTCCCCTCCCCTTCTCCTAGCACATATCCCCCCTACCTAAATCCCCATCACTCTTCCCAACACAGATAGCCGCCCATACCCCTCCCCCAACTTACAAGGGGAAGCAACTAATAGCCAGCAGGAGGTGTGCTGTGTTCTGTCCTGTCAGAAGAGCATTCACCTACAGTATACAGAACATGGGATCGGATCTTACTGTAGATCGCATTGTACTGTACACACACAGCGCCCCCTATATCCTCAAAGGGCTGCTCTTCTCCTGGCATGTGCTGTATAGTGGAATGCTCTTCTGACAGGAAGGAGAGCACAATACAGCGCACCTCCTCCTGGATGTCTCCTCTCTGCTCCAGCCTCCTGCCTCCTTGTCCCAGCTGTGAGTGCAGGCGGGGGAAGGAAGCTCAGCGGCAGCCGTCCAGCCTCATCATCCCTCCGTGTCTCTCACCCAGCTGCTAAAAACCAGCGTGAGGGAGAGGGGGAGAAACCTGTGTGAGAGGCACGGAAGGCATTGTTCTCCACCAATCCTCCTGCTATCCGGGCCCCCTGTGTGCCGGGCCCCGCTATAGGAGGACTGGTGGTCCCCCCTATCAGCGGCCCTGCCCTGGACTGGTATCAACCCTTTTTGATGACTTCTCTGCCTGGCTACCCTACTTTCTCTCTTCTGAAATCCCCACAATCATTCTTGGGGACTTCAACATCACTACTAATACTAACACTCCGGCTACTTCCAAACTTCTCAGTCTAACCTCCTCCCTTGACCTGAAGCAATGGATACATGCTTCTACTCACTCTGAAGGCAATACCCTTGCCTGGTTTTCTCCCACATATGCGCTGCGTGCAACCTCTCCAACTATACTTTCCCTCTCTCTGATCACTACCATATTAATTTCACTCTCTCCTTCTCCTCCACCTCCTCTCCCTCCAACTGCCTAACAGTTACCAGAAGAAACCTACGCCATCTCAACCTTTCTCTTCTCTACTCTGCTGCTGACCACCTCTATGACAAAGATGCACCCCTGTCCTGCACCAACCTAGCTACTTCCGTCTACAACGCTTTACTTTTACCCTAACATCACTAGCCTAGTCTCAAAATACCAACCTAATTGTTCTCTTCGTTCCTTTCAAGACCTCCTGCTCTCTAGCTTCCTCATCACCTCCTCCTTTGCTCATCCCCAGGACTTTTCCAGAGCCTCTCCAATCCTATGGAACTCGTTACCCCAACCTGTCCGATTATCTCCTACTCTATTAGCTTTTAGATGATCCCTGAAAAATCTCCTCTTCAGAGAAGCTTATCCCACCCACACCTAACAACTGTACTTTCATTTTCACCATCATTTCAGTTATTAACTTTTGTTTCACTTGATCCTCCCTTCTAGATTATAAGCTGTAACGAGCAGGGCCCTCTGATTCCTCCTGTACTGAATTGTATTGTAACTGTACTGTCTGCCCTCATGTTGTAAAGCACTGCGAAAACTGTTGGCGCTATATACATCCTGTATAATAATAATAATGTCCACTCCCCAGCCCAGTGTTCTAGTGAGTACTGGAGGAGCGGAGAGTGGTGGTTGACAGGCACTGCTGTCCATGCTTAGCAGACCAAGAACTGGGCAATCAGTGGTGTGAATGCTCAGTTCTCGGTCTTAGAGCTGGTGGGGGACAGCTACATCATCACACTGATGCCACAGTATAGAGTGGAGTATTTTTTTTATTTTTATTTTTTTCAAACCCCAAACATCTCCTTTAAAGCAAATCTTTGCCCATTTAAAGTATACAGTGCCTTGAAAAAGTATTCACCCTTCTTGGCATTTTATGTGTTTTGTTGCCTCACAACCTGGAATTAACATGGATTGTTTCAGGATTTGCATCATGTAATTTACAAAACATGCCCACAACTTTGAAGATGTTTTTTTTTTTTGTTGTTTTATTGTGAAGCAAACAACAAATAGGACAAAATAACAGAAAAAGTCAATGTGCATAGCTATTCACCCCCCTAAAGTCAATACTTTGTAGAGCCACCTTTTGCGGCTATCACAGCTCCAAGTTGCTTTGGATAAGTCTCTATGAGCTTGTCACATCTTACCACTGGGATTTTTGCCCATTCATCCTTGCAAAACTGCTCCAGCTCCTTCAAGTTGGATGGTTTGCGCTTGTGAACAGCAATCTTTAAGCCTGACCACAGATTTTCTATTGGATTGAGGTCTGGGCTTTGACTAGGTCATTCCAACACATTTACATGTTTCCC
Organism: Lithobates sylvaticus; assembly: GCA_028564925.1. Taxonomy (NCBI): domain Eukaryota; kingdom Metazoa; phylum Chordata; class Amphibia; order Anura; family Ranidae; genus Lithobates; species Lithobates sylvaticus. The sequence goes on from CM053029.1 coordinate 532,462,422, forward strand.
ATTAAACCAGTGTTGCTTTATTGTCATTGTCCTTCTGGAAGGTGAACCTCCATCCTAGCCTCAAATCACGCACAGAGTGCTACAGGTTTTGCTCAAGAATATCTATGTATTTAGCACCATCCATCTTTCCCTCAACTCTGACCAGTTTCCCAGTCCTGACTGGGGATGGTGCGCTTTGGGTGATGTGATGTGTTGGGATTGCGCCAGACATAGCGTTTTTTTTTTGATGGCCAAAAAGTTACATTTTTGTCTCTTCAGACCAGAGCACCTTCCTCCATACATTTTGGGAGGGTCACACATGCCTTTTCGCAAACTCAAAATGTGCCATTTTGTTTTTTGCTAAAAGTAATGGCTTTCTTCTGGCCACTCTGCCATAAAGCCCAACTTGATGGAGCGTACGGCTTATTGTCGTCCTATGTACAGATACTCCAGTCTCTGCTGTGGAACTCTGCAGCTCCTGAAGGGTTACCTTAGATCTCTGTGCTGCCTCTCTGATTAATGCCCCCTTTGCCCGGTCTGTGAGTTTTGGTGTGTGGCAGGTTTGCTCTTGTGCCATGTTCTTTCCATTTGGTTATGATAGATTTGATGGATCATCAAAGATTTGGATATTTTTTTATAACCTAACCCTGACTTGTACTTCTCAACAACATTGTCCCTTACTTGTTTGGAGAGTTCCTTGGTCTTCATGGTAGTGTTTGGTTAGTGGTGCCTCTTGCTTAGGTGTTGCAGCCTCTGGGGCCTTTCAAAAAGATGTGTATATATAATGACAGATCATGTGGCACTTAGCTTGCACACAGGTGGACATCATTTCACTAATTATGTGACTTCTGAAGGTAATTGGTTGCACCAGAGCTTATGGGCTTCATAACAAAGGGGGTGAATACATACGCACATGCCAATTATCAGTTTTTTATTTCTGAAAAATAGTTTTATGTCTATTTTTCTAATTTTACTTCAACTTAGACTATTGTGTTCTGATCCATCACATATAATTCAGATTAAAAAAACATTGAACTAAAGGATGTAATGTAACAAAATAGGTAAAAAGCCAACGGGGGGGGGGGGGTGAATACTTTTGCAAGGCAATGTAGCTAAAGGCAAAGCTTTTTTTCCAGTTTTTATTGCAGTCTGTGCCCTCGTTAAGGAGATTTACCCTCTCTATATGACCTGTTCACCATTATCATTTAAAGTGAAAGTCAAATAAAATCCTGCATTTTGAGTTGTCCCCAGAAAAGTAAAAGCGGAGAAATCTTCCAATAGGGACACTAGTTCTGGTGACCTGTAGGGCCCCAAGGAATACCCCTAATTTGCAGAGATTTCCTCTCACTTCCTGTTTTGGCTTTGGGACAGGAAGTGAAGGAAAAGCGCCACAATGGGCAATCCGGGTTCCTGGACAACTGGGCTGACTTCTCAGTCAGTTACCGGCTCTTTAGCAGAGACGGACTTTACCTAAATGGGGAGGGTATAGCTCTGTTGGGAAAGAAGATGGCCAGAAAGTTATAGGCACTTTTAAAGTAGGTGTTGGGAGGGGAGGGACAAGATGGAGTGATAGCCAGCAACGAGCAAGATTCACCAGGGTTATATTGGAGGCATTAGTGGTAGGGTGACTTAAATACCTAAACAAAAGGTAAGTAAATTGGAAAATCCCAATCGCAGCTCTATGACAACTAACAAGGAAATAGTATGCGACCGTACCATGTTAAGAGGCATATACACAAATGCTAAAAGTCTAGCTAATAAAATGGGAGAACTGGAGCTACTAATTTATGAGGAGGATCTCGATTTTGTGGGAATATCAGAAACTTGGTTTGGCAGCTCACATGACTGGCTGGCAACCATTCAGGGGTATTCCCTATATCGTAGGGACAGGGAGGGTAGGAAAGGGGGAGGCAAAGGCATGCGCAGGGGTGTGCCAGGTGTGCCAAGTGTGCCTGGGCACAGCCTAATCACTACATGCAGTGCCGATTCCCCCTGCTGCCCAGGTTCCCCCCATGGTGGACCCCCGCCCCGCAGTGCTGCTGGCTTTTCTTCTCTCCCCCGGGGGATGTTTCAGTATGGAGAGCAGGGGAAGGGGCTAGTAAATATGTAATTTACCAGCCCCTTCCTTTTCTAAATAAACACAGTGAACACACTCGCTCACTGTGTTCATTCATAACTGAAGCATAGCAACCTGTGTTTACTATGCTTCCATTTGTGAATAAACAGGAAGCAGCTCAGCACAGAGCACTTCCCATTCATTCACTGCCCCGTGCAATTGAGGCTGCAGAGAAAGGCATGTGTGTTTGAGCTTTGGGTGCACACCCTAATGCAATAGGCTGCGCAACACATATGGGGGGGGGGGGGGGGGTATGCCTGTACATCAAGAATGATTTGCAAGTGAACGTGAGGGATGACCTTACTTATGGAGAAAGGCAGGAAGTTGAATCCTTGTGGTTGGAGCTCCAAAGGGAGGGTATGACAGTGTATGACTATCCTCTCATTACATTTTTTTTTATATACCATAAAAAATCATATATATATATTAAAATGAAATCATATATATATTAAAATGAAAATACAAAATACATAAAACATATTGGGATAACCACATAAGATCTTATATTAAATTAATATGTAAATTACACATTATATAAAACTAATATGTAAATTACACATTATATAAAAAATCCAAAGGAGTAATGGTCTGTGCAAATGTGTAATTTACATATTAGTTTTATATAATGTGTAATTTACATATTAATTTAATATAAGATCTTATGTGGTTATCCCAATATGTTTTATGTATTTTGTATTTTAATTTAATATATATATGATTACATTTTAATATATATATGATTTTTTTATGGTATATAAAAACATTTTTTAATGAGAGGATAGTCATACACTGTGAGATGATCGTCCGATTATCTGAGCATTAGATCTTACCTTTATAAATGAGGGTGGCAAGGGGCTCTGTATACCGCATGAGATTGCCTCTGATGGTGGTGCCTCTGTTACAGATTTAGATATGTGGGACATATTTATATATTTACTAATTCAAGGGCTCTCATCCCCGTGTAGACCATCACTCGGTATTATAGATCTATTTATCAGTAAGTTATTTTTAAGTTGTGCATTTGCAATGTGTAATTTACACACTAATTTTTAATTTTAACTTTGTATATGGTAGAATTGAAGTTTTACTCATATATCAGATTTATCCTTTCTAGTGCTGCTTATTATTATCATTTAATGTTTATGCACCAGCAAATATGTACATGACATGTATGTTGTTTGGGTACAGTGGCTATTATTGGCCCCTTGCGCTGTATGTCATGAGGAGTGTGGTTCCGATTGGTGGAGATGCCGCGGGATTCACATAAAAGCTGGCTTCTGGTGGGTATGTCACGCCCTCAGATATTATAAAACGCGTCAGGGTCGTGACCTACCGGAAGTGACGTTTGGGCCTCAAGGATTGCGCTCCAGCTAGCCGAACAACCAGGAAGCCATCCGCTGTTGTATACAGCGGACGCTTTGAGCTTTTTCGGCGGCCGGATCCAACACTAAGGCACAGTGCACTTTACTATATGCTTCATATTTTTATTTTCATGGTACGCATAACTTGTACTTGGGGGGCTGTTGGATATTAATAAATTGTAAAACGGGATTACACTATGTGGACATTCCATCTTTTCACATGTTTATCTGGAGCCCTTGATAAAACAACACTGACATCTAGTGGATGGTAGGAGTGGAGCAGTGGTAAAGTGAAAAAAATTCATTGTATTTCAAGGCATAATATTTCCGATTATCTGGTGAGTGTACCCCCAAAGGGGAGATTCTGCAGCACGTGGTGAAGTTTGGGTGGAAGCTCTATACACATCACAACAAAGACCTTTTTCTTACCACTACTCTTATCTCACCCATTGACTCTATATGAGAATTTATGTCTGCATTTGAAGGTGGACAAAAATGCTGCAATATTTTAAAAGGACTTTTATTGGTGTTTTTTATATTGCTTTTTTTTACATTGTTTTCTAAATAAGTAGCTGCTTAGAGGTATTTTATTACCAGTACATTTAAAACCATAAAGCGATTGGTCCAAGTTGCGCGGAGGGGTGTTCATTGGGGTGCGCTTAGAACACCGTTTTTTTTCCCTATCGAGTTTATACATTGATAAATCTCAGATGTGTAATAGAAGAGGGCTAGAAAAATGGATACAATACAGAGCAAATAAATCTAGTAGTGAGGAGAGAGACAAAGCTCGCTCTGATATGTGGTAGTAATTTATATCCAAAAGTCCTGGTAACCAAGCCCATCTGTACCTTAATTTTAATTTGAAGAAATTACTTGAAAAAACTATATTACTGCTCACTGCTGATCTGGACACCAAGTGTCATCTTATGCTTAGTCCCTCTTTTTCATCTCCCCAATTTTTCCTCCCCCTGGCACTTCACGCTATCTTACTATATTCTAGGTATGATGGCAAATTGGCTTATGCTAAATGGTGTTACTCTGAGCCAAGCTGTCTCACAAACTCACTTCTTGCTCTGTCTTTAATTAGTCATGCTGTTCATGTTACAATCTTACTCTTAGCCCCCACCCTTAGAGGGGAGTGGAAGGGAGATGATGAGAGGAGTAATATGGGAGTAATATGGGAGTGTGTATTTTTAGGCGCGCTTTTAAACAAAGAAACTGAGTTTATTTAAAAGGAAGATGCAGGCTTAGACGGCACTGCTGCTACACTTCTACTTCTTCTCTTCACTTCTAACTTACCTACAGAAACCCAGCATACAGACATTATTTACAGCTGCTCTCAGGACAAAAGAATCTTGAGCACATGTCTTAAACTTATTTTTTTGAAACAAACAACTTTATCTCATATCTTTTATCTTATTTGAAGCTACATTTATTTTGCTTATATCTCCCTCTCTTCCTGTGCTCTAGTATTCTCTTTGAAATGAGGAAAGCTTAGTACAGCCATTTACACAACTGCTATTCTTTTTTGAATTTTAGTTGTTGTGCGGTGTATTGATTCATACGCCTACTGTTTGCCCCCCCCCCCCGTGTCCGTCTTGGCGAAGACTCTATGGTGCACCTTTCATTATTGATCCTTCTGGGTAAGCAACTTTGTGATCACTCCCCCATTCTCACCTTGACATTCAACACATTGCTACCTGTGCATTTTCAATCTACTGTCATCTTGTACTAAGTTGTTGTTACAGATATTATCAAATATTATTCCTCCTGAAGAAGCAGAGTTATCTGAGAAACACGTAGAGGAGCCTTCTATACACTGAGGATTCTTTATACCATCTACTCCCACTACATTTATGAGAGTATTATGCCATCTGTGTACTTTTACTTGATTCACAATACAGGGGGTCCCCTACTTACAAACATCCGACTTACAAACGACTCCTACTTACAAACGGAGGGAGACAACAGGAAGTGAGAGGAAATCCAACCCTAGGAAGGGAAATTCACTCCTGTAAGAGTTAATATGGGAAAAAGGTACCTCCACTGATGCTTTATCACCAGTCCATGTTTCCCTAACAACCCAAAATTTTCAAAATCCAATTGTCATTGGGACAGAAGGTGAGGTGAAATCTTCTGAACAGGGGCACAGACAGTAAAACAAATGTTACAGGTGTGATAACCCTTCTCTATGGTATCTAAAAAAACTTAAAAATAGATTTTTTGGCTGGAGCTACACTTAAAAAATGCACCTGTTCCGACTTACAAACAGATTCAACTTAAGAACAAACCTACAGTCCCTATCTTGTTTGTAACCCGGGGACCCCCTGTATATGTTTTGTATTGAGATTGATGTTTTCATCTCTGTAATTGGATACATCAAATCCTTTTATTTTGAGTACTAATAACTCACTGCCTTTTTATATCATGATTTTGTAAATGTTTGGGTACCAAGATAGTCAATTTTTGGAGTGGGGCGGTCTTTAGTTTGCCTCTTTTGTCTGTATTAGGATGATGGTACCCCCTTAAAGTGGTAGTAAACTCTGTTCTACCAATTGCACCTACAGGCAAGCCTATAGTAAAGCTTACCTGTAGGTAAACTTGCACTGTTTAGATGTTATTCAGAGTGCATGCAGCTGGTGACGTTACCGGTAGACTTGTACACAACCGAAAATTTTGTTTAGTTTCAGTTCGTTGTCATTTGTAAAATACATAATTTCGTTCTGTTATATTCGTTATGTTACGTTAATTCATTTTCGGATAATTTGTTATTTCTGTAGAGTGTCGATATTCATTATACTGAATCTTGAATCATGTCAAATTCATTATATCCGCTATAATTTCTTTAGTATTAGTTGAAATTCAATATTTATGTATGTATATATATTCACGATAATGATTCGTAGTTTGGAAAGTCGTTTGTTTATTGCATCTATTAACACACACAATGACAATATCTCTTCTTCTCTGCTCAAATACAATACAACGCCCTTCTCACTCAGTTCTCAGGAATGCACTTTGTCAGTAATCCAACCTCCAGCACAAAATTAATCAGCTGATTGGACTGTAAAGCCGCGTACACACAACAGGACTTTCTGGCAGACTAGGTCCGACGGTCTTCCCGACGGACTTTCGGCAGAGTTCCGACGGACTTTCCGAACGAACGGACTTGGCCACACACGAACTGATTGAGTCCGTTCGAAAGTCCGTTCGTTTTAAACGTGATGACATAAACGGGACTAAAAAAGGAAGTTCAATAGCCAATAGCTTCCCTTGCGTCGTATTTGGTCCGTCGGACCAGCACACAGACGATCGGATTTGCCCACACACGATCGGATTGTCCGACGGACTAATCCCTTCAGACCTAGTCTGCGGAAAAGTACGGTCGTGTGTACGCGGCATAAGATTTACTTTGAGTTGACTTTCATTAGATCTTTAACAAATTATCGAATCATGACGAATTCATTCGTTATATCCACTATAATTTCTTTTGTATTAGTTGAAATTTGATATTTATGTTGATTCGTGATAATGATTCGTAGTTTGGAAAGTTGTTTGTTTATTGAATCTATTAACACACACAATGACAATATCTCTTCTCAAATACAATACAATACCCTTCTCACTCAGTTCTCAGGAATGCACTTTGCCAGTAATCCAACCTCCAGCACAAAATTAATCAGCTGATTGGACTGTAAGATTTACTTCAAGTTGACCTTTTGTTTCATTAGATCGTTAACGAATTACCAAATCATGTTGAATTCATTCGTTACATTCGCTATAATTTCTTTTGTATTAGTTGAAATTCGTAATTTTTTGCAAAATTCAGCCAAATTTCGATTCATTACGAAACGAATTGCACATGTCTAGTTACCGGCACATGCGCTCTAAAGATTCGGCATGCAGTGCCTCAACTGCGGTTTACTACCGCTTTAATTTTGACGTACAACCAAATTCATTAGAGGCCCTTCATACTCTTTTTTTTTTTTAAAGGGTACATTTTATTCAGATTTTCAAGAATGGTGTACAATAACATTCCATAGTACATATTCACATGTAGTATAACAGTTATAAAATTCAGTCATAACTCTGTAGCATATGATCAGAATATGTACCCTGATGTCAAACATCTACTGCATCTTCTCAGTAAAACAAAGTAAACCGACTGCAAGATTATTAACCAAGCTTTGTGTTTCATTCGTGTCCCACCATGCTTTCAAGAAAACAACATAATTTCAGGCCCTCCACAACATCCCGCACCTGCACCATCAGAGGGTTGAGATCATTCTCCACCATGCTAATACGCTGTTCTGCATTGGTGACCCTGTGTCTGATTTTATGCACATCGTCTTTCAATATAGCAAAGTCTACCCATATGGTGTGATAGCTTTTAATGGTGTCCATTATCTGCATGTTGGCTCTCTTACTTGTGCATCGGAGCCACCCTCCCCCGGGTTCTGGCGAGGTAGAGGGCAGGGGATTCGCTAGAGTGTCTGATGGTTCCAACCAGTCCATGTCCCCCTTGGTCCACAGGCGGCCATCAGGTTGGGGAGAGCTGTGTTGTGCTGCCGCCGACTGGGCGCCATCTTGGTTTGCCTCATGGGCAAAGCGGGCAAGCCTCTCCGTGGGTGTTACATCCAGACTCTGTCCGTATTTCACCATTTTCATATGCTGGACGTGTCCCAGAGTTGGGTCTGGTATGTGGATAGCGAAATTCCAAGCCTGGGGCTTGTCAGGATAATTTCAGGATCACAGCGCGAACCGGAGCTCTGAGAAAAGGCTCCTCACATACCGGAAGTTGGACACGCCCGGTCCTTCTTATGCTTAGTCCTTATTACTCATCATCCTGTATGCTAAAGTGTGTTACTACCATTTTTGATGCCTTTCTACCAACCTTGTGAAATGACAATATATTAAATCTGCTTTTATTAACTTGCTTTGTGTCTTTTTCTTTGAAAAGGTGTTACTGCTAAGTGTCAGTGTTACTTTCAGTGATTTTCTGTGTAATTGCATGTTTATACATTCAACCTAGTATGTCAGAAGGGCTGAGGTTCTTTAGGAGGTCGAAATGAGCAACAGGGGATTCATACTATCCAGAAGGAGAAGAAATCTTCCAATGGGACACTAGTTCCTACTAGTGACTCTGGTATTCCTTCATTTTGGAGAGATTTCCTCTCACTTCATGTTTTGACTATGGAACAGGAAGTGAAAGGGAATCTGGACATGGATTATTATTTTATTACAGATACTTATATAGCACTGCCAAATTACACAGTGCTTCACATTAATATTGTACATTCACATCAGTCTCTGCCCTCAAGAAGCTTACCATCTAAGGTCCCTAACTCACATACTAGGGCCGATTTAGACAGAAACCAAATGACCTACCAGCATATCTTTGGAGTGTGGGAGGAAAGCTGCACAGGGAGAACATGCAAACTCCAGGCAGGTAGTGCTGTGGTTGGGGTTCAAACCAACAACCCCAGTTGTGCTAGGGGGAAGTGCTAACCACTTATCCACTGTGCTGCCCCACAGTGGCAAAAAGAAAGGATAGGGGTTGTAACCCTCCCTTACTCTATCCTAATTGAAAGAACTAAGTTTTGAAACTGTTGCTTTGCCTTCCATATGCAAAGCATTTCACTTTAAACTGGCCATAGATATTACAATAAATAAATTACAGCGCTCACAACAAATGAAAATAGAGCAAATAACCCTCAAAAATCTTATCACAAATTGTGTTGATGTATAATCCAAAATTGTACTATTAAAGTGCTTTGGTGCTCCAAAAAACTTTAAACACTGTATATGATTGCAAAAATACAGTTTACAATACAATTCCGAGTATAGTTACAATACAATTCAAGACAAGAGGATACAATTCAGGAGGACCCTGCTTGTGAGAGCTTACAATCTAAAAGAGAAAGACAAGTAATTCAACATGAAATAACCCCCCTCCCTGGCCCCAGCTGCGGGTCTGGAGACCAAGCGCTTTGAGCATTTCAGGAGGGCGTCCCGTCCCCGGGCTCACCCCCGGAGATGGGACGCCCTTAGATGGGACCCCATGCCCCACCTACCCTTCTCACCCACACGGTCCTTTAGCTACTATATGGTTGCCCTTAACTCAGGACCCACAACAACTTCTTTAACCCCCGATTTCCCCCTATCTTTATGTATGTCTGTTAACCTAAGCACTTCTTATTGTTGACACCACGACTCTGTGTGGTCGACGGTTTATTATCTTCACAAATGGTGACCGTGTTTTGTTTATATGTTATTTTTTCACAATAAAAATTGATTATACAAAAAAAACATGAAATAACCGTGAAGGCATGCCTTGATGGAGAAAGTACTACAGAGGTTGCCTAAAGAATATCAGAAGAAGAATATCAGAAAATCTGAGATAAGTAGGCAGAATCTTCTACTTGACTGCCATTATACCTAACGTACCTTTCAACAGTTCCGGATTGTATAGGATATGGACTTGATGGGGAGGGGGAGAAATTGTACTAGAAGGGCTAATTTTTGGTTGTACTCTATACACTGACCTGTGTGTCACATTCTTTTCATACCTGCAGCTTGTGTGTTACGCACTCCTGACGCCTGCACTCATTACGTTATGCACTCCTGACCTCTGCACTCTCTATGTTGTGCACTTCTGGACACTGTGCTTTGTACGTTACGCATTCCTGGCCCTTGCACTCTGTGTGATATGCACTCCTGAGCCCTGCACTCTGTGCTTTACTGCATTTCTGAGCACTGCTGTCTGTGCATTACACACTCCTGACCCCTGCACCCTGTGCATTACGTTCTACTCTGCGCATTATGCAATCCTGAGCCCTGCACTCTGTATATTACGCACTCTTGTGAGCTGCAGAGTAACCTTGACCCCTGCACCTTGTGTGTTACCCACTACTTGGCCCTGCACTTTGTGCAGTATGCACTCCTGAGCCGTGCACCCTGTGCATTACCCACTCCTGTGTCCTGTACTCTATATTATACACACTTTTATGCCCTGCACTGTGCATTACATGCTCCTGATCCCTGCACCCTGTGTGTCATCCACTGCTTGGCCCAGAACGTCTGTGCGTTATGCTCTACTGAACCCTACAAAGTTTGGGGGTATGATTGAAATAAAAAGTAGATGCAACTTTTGGGAGAATTCAGGTGATGGATTTAGGTATTTTAGTAAAAAAATTAAAATAACGTTAAATATTCCATATATGTGGCTGCTGTACCATGTACTTATATTAAAAAGTATTCTGTTCTCATTTAAAGGCTCCCCGCTGCACCCCCCGCTGGACTCTTCTCTTCTCTCTCCTTTTCTTCTCTACTCTTCTTGCTTCATCTCTTTCTATCTCCACTTTTCTATCTTATATCTCTCTTACGCTTCAGTTTCTGTTATATTGTAATTATTTCTTTTGTACAAAATGGTTACACATCACCATTAATGCATATTATATTTGCATATATAGGCAGCCTCTTTTTACTTTGGTCATACTGCTTTGTACTCTACTCGTTTATCGGATCTGCATTGGTCTTATTTCACCATGCACCGTAATCTAGAGCACCGAGTGCTCCACTAAGTGGACTTTAACTAACCTTACATTGTTCGGGTGATGTTTCTAATATTCCCATTGCATCTTCCCGTTTGGGATCTTTTCCTGTATGCTACATTTAAAGTAACCATCTAATTGTCAATGTAACCTGTTGAATTGAATTGTTTTACAAATAAAATACTTTGTAAAAGAGAAAGTATCCTGTTCTCTTTGTATTGCTTCCTTTATGTGAGATCCCTGGTGTTCCTGCCAGTCCCTTCGCTTTCCTATTAAAAACTGACCACACTAAGCAGGAGAACACAACTTGGTCAGTTTTCTAGATATGCTGGGAACTCGGTGTACTCTCCTCCAATGATCAGACTTGTCCTGACACGCCCCCGCTGCACAGCCATTCACTGGCAAGCTCAGTGTATTGCTGCGTCTCCTTCCCAGCTCTTATGCAGCTAAGAACAGAGGGAATGTGATCATTTATAAGAAAAGGGAAAAAAGGTATTTATACATTTTTTTCTTTTTACATCTATACAAAAATGTTTATCATTTCATTTTTATTTTAAACTGAGTGGGTTGTTTCGCAAGGTGATTGTTTACAATCAATTTAATTTTAGATCATTCAAATGCCCATCACAGGACTGAGCTCTCAAATTCTGAGCTCAGAACTACTGCATCAGGGGAGAGAAAGTGAGGGGATTTGAAGCAGAGAAAGCGTTCACTTCTGTGATGGTGAAAGTGAGCAGTAGCACTAGGCTTCTCTAAGCAACATCCTAGAGGTCTTCCAACCAGGCTTCATGAGGTACATGAATGACCTAAACCTATAGCAGGGGCATTATTCTGCTTTAGTCAAAGCTGCACACTTTGTTTTTATTTACAAACATCTCTTTAACCACTTCCCGACCGGCGCACACAGATATACGTCGGCAGAATGGCACGTACAGGCAGGAGGGCGTATATATAAGTCCCTCCTTAATGCCTGTCGTGCCATCGGGAGCGCGCCCCGGTCGGGAACCCCCGTGAGTCCGGTAGCGGGCCCCGCAGACTCGATTAAATAGCATTGATTGCTGTATAAATGACAATGGTTCCAAAAGTGTGTCAAAAATGTCCGATGTGTCCGCCATAATGTCGCAGTCACAATAAAAATCGCTGATCGCCGCCATTACTAATAAAAAAAAAAATATTAATAAAAATGCTATAAAACTATCCCCTATCTTGTAAATGCTATAACTTCTGCGCAAACCAATCAATAATCGCTTATTGCGATTTTTTTTACCAAAAATATGTAGAAGAATACGTATCGGCCTAAACTGAGGGAAAAAAATGTTTTTTTATATATTTTTGGGGGATATTTATTATAGCAAAAAATAAAAAATAATGCGTTTTTTTTTCAAAACTGTCGCCCTTTTTTGTTTATAGCGCAAAAAATAAAAACCGCAGGGGCGATCAAGTGCTACCAAAAGAAAGCTCTATTTGTGGGAAAAAAAGGACGTCAATTTTGTTTGTGAGCCACGTCGCACGACCGCACAATTGTCAGGTAAAGCGATGCAGTGCCGAATCGCAAAAAGGGGCCTGGTCCTTTGGCTGCAAATTGGTCCGGTCTGAAAGTGGTTAAAAGCCCCTTCAGGTCATCAGTTCAGAGTTAACTATGAGTAATGGACCTAGAATTTTTGCTCTCATTCTGGTATGCAACATATGTATTGCAAGCAATGTTTTCGTACTTAGGCGCCCAGACGGAGCGTGTTTATATTTGTGTGTGTGCATACATTCAAGTGGGGTGGGCTAAAATAACATTTGGGGGGACCCCTGATGTTTCACCTGCCTTCCATTGAAGCTAACTGAGAACAGATCGCAGCAAGGGCCAGGGAAGGTGACACCAGAAACTGGAAAGGATGTTTTATGCCGCGTACACACGACCGGACTTTCCGGCAGAAAAGGTCAGACGAAATCATTTCATTGGATATTCCGATCGTGTGTGGGCTTCATCTGACTTTTTTTTTTTTTTTTTTTTTAATTCTGACAGACCTAGAAATAGAACATGTTTTAAATCCTTCCGACGGAATCCAATCCTATCGAGAAAACCGTTCGTCTGTATGCTATTCCGACTGACCAAAAACGACGCAAGGGAAGCTATTGGCTACTGGCTATTAAACTTTCTTTTTCTAGTCCTGTCGTAAGTCATCGCATTTTAAACTAACAGACTTTGGGGTGATCATGTGTAGGCAAGTCCGTTTCAGCGGAACTCAGTCGAAAAGACCGTCAGAGTTTATTCTTAACCGCTTCCCGACCGCCTAACGACGATATACGTCGGCAAAATGGCACGGGCAGGCAAAATCACGTACCTGTACGTGATCGTGCATGTACCTGCCTGTGGGTCGCGCGCGCCGCTAGCGGCGCACTCGCGACCCGGTCAGGAGCTCCGTGACCCCGGCCGCGGGACCAGCGGACCCGATCGCCGCTGGTGTCCCGCGATCGGGTTACGGAGCTGAAGAACGGGGAAGAGGTTTGTGTAAACAAACCTCTCCCCGCGCTTCCTACACTGACTGTCAGTGATCGGCGGTTCCCTGTCATCGGGAACGCCGATCAATGACGTCACACGTACAGCCACGCCCCCCTACAGTAAAATAAACACAACAAGTCACACTGACTCCTCCCCGCCCCCTAGTGGTTAACCCCTTCACTACAACTGTCATTTACATAGGAATCAGTGCTATTTAAATATCACTGATTTCTATATAAATGACAAATGTCCCAAAAATGTGTCAAAAATATGTGTCCGCCATAATGTCGCAGTCACAATAAAAATCGCTGATCGCCGCCATTACTAGTAAAAAAAAAAATATTAATAAAAATGCTATAAAACTATCCCCTATTTTGTAAACGCTATAACTTTTGCGCAAACCAATCAATAATCGCTAATTGCAATTTTTTTTACCAAAAATATGTAGAAGAATACGTATCGGCCGAAACTGAGGAAAAAAAATGTTTTTTTTATATATTTTTTGGGGATATTTATTATAGCAAAAAGTAAAAAATATTGCATTTTTTTCAAAATTGTCCCTCTATTTTTGTTTATAAAAAAAAAAAAAAAAACGCAGGGGCGATCAAATACCACCAAAAGAAAGCTTATTTGTGGGAAAAAAGGATGCCAATTTTGTTTGGGAGCCACGTCGCATGACCGCGCAATTGTCAGTTAAAACGACGCAGTGCCGAATCGCAAAAAGGGGCCTGGTCCTTTGGCTGCCAATTGGTCTGGGGCTGAAGTGGTTAAGGAAAAACCATCCGCGTGTACGCAGCATTACATGTCACTTCCGGGTTCATTCTATCTAGGGGAGATCAGTGAACAGATGATTGCTGGTCCCCCTTCCATCCACCCAGCGACACCTGCCATATGGGTCCTGGGCCTGCAGGTGGAATAGGGCAGCCTGGAAAGCATAGTGGAAGAGAAGGATTAGAACCTCTGTCAGGTTTTTAGTACTGTCTGTGTCCCCATCAGGGAGATTCGCCCTCTTTTTTTGTCTTATTTACCACTATTACAGAGAGCGAAAGAAAATGTAAAAAAGCAGTCACCAAAGTCACAGGAATAGAGAGGAAATCTCTCACTTCCGGTTTTGGCTATGGGACAGGAAGTGAAGGGAAATCTCTCCAATGGCATACAGATGGCAAAAACTCAGAGAGGTTATAACCCTCCCTTACTCTATCCAAAGTAAAAAAAAAAAAAAAAAAAGGTTTTGCCTTTAGTTTTACTTTAGGCTAAGTTTATACTACCGTCAAAAACAGGCGTTTTATCAGTGTTTTGAGAAGCCCCATGAATGCCTGTCATGTCATGCCTGTAATTATGTGCATTGCAGCCACCAGTGTTGTTCACATGCTTGCGTTTGCGTTGCTTCGAGTTGTGTTGCACCAAAATTGATTGGTTGGCTTTACTGTTCCCCAAACTCTTCCATTGATGTCAATATAAACATGCTGCACACCTCACACAACTGCCCCACAAAAACCTCACAAAGGCCTCTATGGTGCTTACAGTGTGTTTGAGATGTGTTTAGAAAGAGTTACTTACTGTGGTGATAGTTCAAGCATCTAGAAGAAGCATCTCAACTCCTTCCATTCAAGGTCTATGATAATGCAACATAAATGAGTGGGCACGCGCTAGTGTAGAGTGTTAGTTTAGTGTTATTATAGTGTGTAAATATAGTCTGTCAGTGTAGTGTAGTGTCAGTGTAGTGTAGTGTCAGTGTAGTGTGTCAGTATAGTGTAGTGTGTTAGTGTAGTGCAGTGTTTAACACAGCATTACATAACAGTTAGTGCTGTATACAGTGCTGTATACTCCCCTTTTTTTTGCTTGCTGCATGTTATTTTTTTTGTTCCCTGCCTGCCCCCTTTTTTTATATTGCCAGTCGCAGTTTTCCTGACTGTGACACTGGAGTTCCCACTTTATTATTTTAAATTTTTTTTTATAGTTTTTACATTTCTGTCAGCGCCAGTCCTCAATTTAAAGTGCACCAAACACCACTTTTCATTCAAAAAAGTGCATCCAATAACACATTTTACAGTTTCTATTAAATTTGGGCAAAAGGCCCCTCATCATGTCTGGGAGGTCAACATGGAGAGGCAGATGTTCCCATGCCACTATAAGGGGGCCAGCACTGTCCACAGGCAAAGGTGGACGTGGTCCGTCCACAGGCAGGGCACCTTTGTCTCTGTTTAGTGATGTTGCCTGTGCGATCCAGCCACAGCATGTACAGGAGGTGGTGGACTGGCTTACTAAACCATTCTCATCCTCCTCATCCTCTATGACCCAAGCTGACACTAGTGCGCAGTCCCCCACAGTTGCCAGAGCAGCTTATTCCGCTTCCTTGTCCACAGCTACTCCTGCCATAGCCCCAGCATCATGCATGGAGGAGTCAGATGAATAATTTGAACAAGCGTCAGCCGCTTGCTTCTTGAGGATGCACAGACATTACTTGATTCTGATGTTGGTTCTGAGGTAGAGGAAGGCAGTAACATGAGCCTACAGAGAGGGGAGAACACTGATAAACAACAAATTGGCAGTGATGTTCCCCCAGCCGCAGCGTATTGCCAAGTTGACTCCAGCGATGATGAGGATGGAGGGGATGCTGATAATGAGGTTACTAGCGCAACTTGGGTGCCTGGATAGAGCATAGGAGGAAAGTGAGGGGGAGAAACAACCCCAACGAGGCAGGATGTCTTCCAGAGAGCAGCCACCCTATTCCATCAGATTGTGGAGCTGCTATCTCCCGACCCACTTCCCACAGCTTAGATGTGTGGGCCTTTTTTAGCACATCGCACTGTTGCAATTTACAAACTCTGCAGAAAGCAAATCAAGTGTGGCAAAAACACCAGCTATTTGGATATCACATGCTTGACAAAGCATTTAACCTCCCACCACTCAGCCCATTGGCAAGACAACCTGAAAACCACATACAAGTGACACAATTCTTCTCCTCCCCACCTTTCGTGTCTAGCCCAGCTATATCTCATGATCTCTCATCAGCCTCCACTGACAATTCTGCCCCCTTTCTTTGAATTTGCAGAATGTGCTGTACCACAATGGCAGGTTCCCAGTCACTGCTTCTTTGCACATAAGGCCATTTCAGCTCTGTACCATCATGTGGAAGGCAATGTTGTGGCATCGTTGGGCAAGGCAGTCAGCCACAAGGACCACATTACTTGTCCAGCAAGCATGGTCAGGGACCATATATTTTGTTCACAGCACACTGGGTAACTCTGCTTGCAACTAGGAAGGATTCTGGACAGAGCTCAGTGCTGGAGCTTGTTTTGTCTCCGTGTCTCCATGCAGCTGGTGGTGATGATTCGAGATCTGTCAGCTCCACCTCCTCCTCTATGCCCTTCTCTGCTGGATAGTCCTATGAACCACCATTACCTTCTAAGCGTTCAAGGGGCCATTTAATGAGTCAGGCTAAAAGATGCCATGCAGTGCTTCAGCTGGTCTGGTTAAGGGACAAGAGCCACACTGGAGCAGGGATTCTTTCAGTTCTGCAGTGGCAGGCCCAGATGTGGTTCACGCCACAGAAGCTTGAGCCAGGAATGGTGGTGTGCGATAATGGCATTAACCTCCTGTCTGCCCTTCGACAGAGAAAGTTGACACATGTAATAATAAAAGAAATAATACAGCGCTTTACAAACATGTGCCCATATACAGTGGTGTGAAAGAGTTCCTAGGAGAAAACCACTGCTGAGCAAAAAGAACATCAAAGCTCGTCTCAATTTCTCCACAAACACATCTTGATGATCCCAAGACTTTTGGGACAACATTCTGTGGACGATGAGACAAAAGTGGAACTCTTTGGAAGGTGTGTGTCCAAGTATATCTGGCGTAGAAGGAACACTGCATTTCAGAAAAAAGAACATTATACCAACAGTAAAATATGGTGGTGGTAGTGTGATGGTCTGGGGCTGTTTTGCTGCTTCAGGACCTAGAAGACTTGCCGTGATAAAAGGAACTATGAATTCTGCTGTCTACCAAGAGATCCTGAAGGAGAATGTCCGACCATCTGTTCGTGTACTCAAGCTGAAACGAACTTGGGTTCTGCAGCAGGACAATGATCCTAAACACACCAGCAAGTCCACCACCGAATGGCTGAAGAAAAACAAAATGAAGACTTTGGAGTGGCCTAGCCAAAGTGAAAACAAATAAACAATGGTAAATAATAAGTGACAAAGTCCATGTAAACCATGAAAATGATATAGAGTCCAAAATAAGACTATATAGGTGCTTCACATCCAAAGTGCAAAGTTGCAGGGGATACTTCACATCTGATACACAAAGATGCAAGGAAGAAATTGCAGACAAGTTCAGGCATAACAAAACACCCCCACATGTGTCTCTACTCACCTGATCACGATGACACCCAGCTTTTCAGTCTGGGAGTCGCAACAGACTTGTAACAGTATCTACCGGGAATTACTGGATGGCAAGATTGGCTGATGAAAATTGGAAAATGAACAATCCTTCCACATTAATTCTCAATCATGAGAAAAACAGGTACCCATAAAGAAAAGAAAGGGACCAATAGTGAAGTATGCTATGAAAAGGGATTTATTGAACATATGAGGGCATACTTACAAACGTAAGTTGAAAGTTAGCATTGGAAAGGTATAAAAACTGCAGCAAACGCCAGTGTTGGCGTTCCACGAGACCGGAAGTGATGTCAGAACCGGAAGTACGTCACGTCAATACATTTCGCCCTCCCACAGGGCGTCATCAAAGGACCTAACACATGTCCTCAAATTGGGGGTGCAACGTTTCTTAAACAGGTACCCAGGTTTTCAAGATCTTCTAAAGGAGGCCAGAAGAGTCTGTAGCCATGTCAGGCGGTCATACACAGCCAGTGTTCTGTTAACTGAAATTCAGCGGGAAATCCACCTGTCCGTAAACCGCCTGATTTGTGACTCTTAACTTTGGCAAAGCTGCAGCAGCTGCACATGCAGCAGAGAGCCGTCAACGAGTACCTGTGTGAGTATAGCACAAGGACAGGCTCAGGGCACCTCTGCTTTTTTTTCCCCATGCCAGTGGCTGATGATAAAGGATGCATGCACTGTACTGTCACCATTTGAGGAGGCGACACAATCCCTCTTGTGTTCCTGCTGGAGCATACTTAGCATGGCATTATGGACAGGACACTCGAGGCAGAGCAGCGGGTGGAAGAGGAGGACTTCCTTTCCTCTCAAGATGTCAGGGCTGGGCTCAGCCCTTCCTTCACTCCGCTGGCCGCTCAGCTGTCGGCTAATTGTCAGCTCCTATCTCTCCACAGTTACTCAGCTGTTGATGATATCCTGCTCGTCAGTTCTGCCTACTTAAGCCATCCAGTCTAGAGGAGCTCTGCCTTCACCTTGGTCAACATCACAGAAACTATCGCCTGCGATCCTGTTCAAGACTTGCTTTGCTGACATCTCTTCTGGCTCCAGATCCTGCTTGCTGTTCCACTACATTGATCCCTGACTTCTGGCTTGGCTGACTTTCCGTTCCTGTTACTGAACTTTGGCTATGTTTTGACTACGTTTGTTCTTTGTACTTTTATTATTAAACAAGTGTGATTTAACTGTACTTCTGTCATGGCCTGATTTCATGGTTTCTGACACAAGGCCCGCTTTATGCAGACATCATTCTTGCAATGCCACAGAACATACAAGTGGAGAGGGAGGAGGAGGAGGATTATGGCAGTTTTGGAGGCATAGAGGCAGAGCAAGACATACGTTGACCCTTAAGAGATGGTTTTCAGTTTCCAGAAACCTTGGGAGTAGTATGTGGCTGGGAGGAGGCAGTTTCAGATACTGTAATCCTCAGTGACCCAGAGGACTCTGCTTCTCGTGCCTCTGCAAACTTGCGGTGCATGGGCTCCCTTACTCTTTAAAGTTTTTATTTTTTGCGATATAAACGGAAAAAGAGCGAAAATTTGAAAAAAAAAAGAGATTTTCTACTTTTTGTTATAAGAAAAATCTAATAAACTCAATTTTAGTCAAACATTTGGGCCAACATGTATTCAGCCACATGTCTTTAGTAAAAAAAATGCCAATAAGCGTATATTTATTGGTTTGCGCAAAAGTTATAGCGTCTACAAACTAGAGTACATTTTCTGGAATTTACACCGCTTTTAATTTATGACTGCCTATTTCATTTCTTGAGGTGCTAAAATGGCAGAGAAGTACAAAACCCCCCCAAATGACCCCATTTTGGAAAGTAGACACCCCAAGCTATTTGCTGAGAGGCATGTTGAGCCCATTGAATATTTTTTTTTTTAGTCCCAAGTGATTGAATAAAGACAAAAATAAAAAAGATTTTTTTTTTTTTTTTTCAAAAAGTTGTCACTAAATGATATATTGCTCACACATGCCATAGTTATATGTGGAATTGCACCCCAAAATACATTTTGCTGCTTCTCCTGAGTATGGGGATACCACATGTGTGGGACTTTTTGGGAGCCTAGCCGCGTACGGGGCCCGAAACCCAAGCACCGCCTTCAGGATTTCTAAGGGTGCAAATTTTTGATTTCACTCCTCACTACCTATCACAGTTTCGAAGGCCATAAAATGCCAAAATAGCACAAAACCCCCCCAAATGACCCCATTTTGGAAAGTAGACACCCAAGCTATTTGTTGAGAGGCATGGTGAGTATTTTACAGCTCTCATTTGTTTTTGAAAATGAAGAAAGTAAAGAAAAAAAATTTTTTTTTCTTTTTTTTCATTTTCAAAACTTTGTGACAAAAAGCGAGATCTGCAAAATACTCACAATACCTCTCAGCAAATAGCTTGGGGTGTCTACTTTCCGAAAGGGTCATTTTGGGTCATTTTGGGGGGTTTTATGCCATCTGGGCATTCCAAGCCTGCAAAAGGACCCAAGAATTTGTGGCATCAAGGATAAGGGTCATTATTGGTTGGCAACCCTCCTTGACCACCGTTACAAGGGGAAAGTTCCGAAAATCATCCTGCCCTCGCAGAGGGAGCACAGGATGAAGTATCTTGAGGACACCTCAAGATACTACTTAAAGAGTAGTTTATGTAAAGCCTTTCCAGACTCTGGTAGGATACAGTCTCATGGAAAAGCTAGTTTAAGGCTTCTTTTGGTCAAAGGAGGAGTGGAGGAGAAGGGGGATGCCTCAGCAATGCATTTCAAATTTTTTTTAGTCCTTGGCACCCAGATTCAAGATCCCATCGGCAGCGTCTGCATCATATGGTGGAAGATTATCTAGGGGTGAAAACAGACACAGAGAGCTTTCCAGTAGACAATACACTAGGTTTCTAGGTCATCAGAAAAGACCACTGGCCAGAACTTGCCCAGTATGCAATTGAGCTGCTGGGCTGCCCTGCATCCAGCTTGCTTTCTGAATGGGCATTCAGTGCTGCAGGAGAATTTGTGACAGATAAAAGAGCACGTCTGTCCTCCGATTCAGTTGACCGGCTGAGATTTGTCAAAATGAAGCAGTCCTGGATTATCAGCAGCTATCAAGCCCCTGATGTCGATGTCGCTGATTAAGTGTTATTGGGGTCTCGACTCTCTGCAAGACTGTCTAGGCTGCCTAGCTTTGTGGGTGTTGATTTTATCTAGAAATAATTTTTTGGTATAGGTTTCATGGGACCAATTTTTCCGCAACTGTTTGACAGGGGACCAAATTTCAATTTTTGACAGCAAGGCCAATTCTTGCTTTCATCAAGAGTACCTCTAGAAGTTTACAGGGTAAAGGCATCACCAACACCCGAAAACCATTTTTTCTGCACCTGTTTGACTGGGGCATCAAATTATTTTTTTTTACAGCAAGGCCAATTCTTGCTTTCATCGGGAGTACCTCTATAGGATTACAGTGTGAAGGCACCATCAACACCCAAAGACCAATTTTTCTATCCAAAGTCTGCGAAAGAGACACGAGACTTTATCTAAAACAATTGTTAATCTTGGCCTGAGTGTACTATAATTTGTCTTATTCACATAAGGCTTGTTCACTGTGGTGCAAAACATTGTTATTTCCATCCAAAGTCTGCAAAAGAGACACCAGAATTTATCCAAAAAATCTCGAATCTTGTTCCGAGTGCAGTAAATTGTGGCCTCATCATATAGACTGGCTCACCAAACCATTGTTTACAAAATAAAGAAAGCTTGCAGGGAAAATCTATTTAAATGTCATTTTTTTTTCTTTATAAATGTCAGTTTTGCTGCAGCAGGTTCTATACACGGGGCAGATGCCCCACTTTACAGGCAGACGAATGGGACCCCCCAATCTTTTTTTTTAATTGGTACATGTCCCCCACGGCATTACCTGGGCCCCCATACCCTTTTTATGACCAATAACTTGCATAAAAGCCTTCAAAATGGGGATGTTTAATTTTTCAAGTTCGGGTCCCATAAACTTTAATGGGGTTCGCAGTTCAGGTACAAAATTTTGCGATGTTCGAGAGTTCTGGTGTGAACCGAACCTGGGGGTGTTTGGTCCCTCTATAGTAAGAACACAGTGTCTTCCTTGCAGTGCCATTAAGGCCAGATTCACACTTGTGTGCATTAGTGCTTTTTTGTGCATTATTCATGCAGCAATGTAGGTCAGGCAATTCATTTGGCTGGGTTACCCTACATCAGTGATGGCAAACCTTTTTGAGCCCGAGTGCCTAAACTAAAATAAATACATTGGTTTTGTGTTGCAAAGTGCCAACACGGCAATTCGCAAGAGAGGGGGGCTGAGCGAAAGAGAGGGGTTGTGTGAGAGAGAGAGGGGTTGTGTGAGAGAGAGGGCGGACAGCGAGAGTGAGGGGTGTGAGAGAGATGCTGAGAGGGAGGGGGGCTGAGAGAGAGGGGGGGCAGAGAGAGAGGGGCATGAGAGATATGCTGAGAGAGAGGGGGAACAGAGAGCAAGAGGGGGAACAGAGAGAGGGAGGGGGGCTGAGAGAGAGGGAGAGGGGCTGAGAGAGAGGGGACAGAGAGCGAGTGGTGTGAGAGAGATGCTGAGAGAGAGGGGCAACAGAGAGAGGGAGAGGGGCCTGAGAGAGAGGAGTGTGAGAGAAATGCTGAGAGAGGTGAGCTGAGAGAGAGGATGAACAGAGAGAGGGAGGGGGGACAGAGAGAGAGAGAGAGAGATGGGGGACAGAGTGAGAGGGGTGTGAGAGATGGGGAACATAGAAAGAGAAGGGGGACAGAGAGAGAGAAAAGGGACAGAGAGAGGGGTGCAAGAGAGATGCTGAGAGAGGGGTGAGCTGAGAGGGGGAACAGAGAGTGGGGGACACAAAGAGGGGGGACGGAAAAAGAGGGGGGCTGAAAGAAAGGGAGGGGGGCTGAGAGAAGAGACCTCTAGCTCTGTCCTGGACCCTCTCGTGTGCCCACAGAGATGGCTCTGCGTGCCAGCTGTGGCACGCGTGCCATAGGTTCGCCATCACTGCCCTACATGCAGCAAATGCAGCAAAGTAGCTCCTGTACCTTTTTCAGGAGCAGACCTTGGTGCTCCTTATTTACTGTTGTGACAAAACGTGTTTATACTTGCTGTATTTGGGGTACTGTTAAGAAATAATGACACCGCAAGTGCGTACCACGTTTGTTGCATATTTTGTCACATGCTCCGGAAATGTGTGCAGAAACGTGTATTTCTTAAAAAAAGAGCTGTATGGGTATTTTTTTTTCTTTCAGATTCATGCTTACCTAGGTGCATCTGTCCCCCTATGCCTCTAACACTGAGAACCGAGTAATCGAACACCACCGATTGCTCAGTTCTCACAGCTCTGTCAGTCACCAGCTCCCTGCTCGGCCCCCTCCTCGCTCACTGGAGCACTGGGCTGTGGAGGGGGCGGAAGTGGCCGGCTCAGGCTGTCAACGGCGCGCTGACAGCCTGAGCCCAGTGCCGGTCCAGGCAATCTGGGTGCATTCTGACTCCATGGTCGTGATGACGCTGAGTCTGTGACGTCAGAAGACAGTGGACTTCAGCTTGCTCTCTGCTGAAAATGTGTCACATACTGAAGCAGAGCATGATCCCCTCCTTTCAGAGACTGGGCCACAGGGCAGTATTCCAACATTATAACGACCCCAAACACACCTCCAGGATGACCACTGCCTTGCTAAAGAAGCTGAGGGTAAAGATGATGGACTTGCCAAGCATGTCTCCAGACCTAAACCCTATTGAGCATCTGTGGGGCATCCTCAAATGGAATGTGGAGGAGCGCAAGGTCTTTAAAATCCACCAGCTCACTGATGTCGTCATGGAGGAGTGGAAGAGGACTCCAGTGACAACCTGTGAAGCTCTGGTGAACGCCATGCCCAAGAGGGTTAAGGCAGTGTTGGAAAATTATGGTGGCCACGCAAAATATTGATACTTTGGGCTCAATTTGGACATTTTCACTTAGGGGTGTACTCACCTTTGTTGCCAGATGTTTAGACATTAATGGCTGTGTGTTGAGTTATTTTTAGGGGACAGCAAATTTACACTGTTATACAAGCAGTACACTCACTACATTACATTGTACAAAAGTGTAATTTCTTCAGTTTGATAATACATTTAGATTATTTTATTTATCTTGCCCTTGGTGGTTTGCGCATTAGTATTTTTTCATAGTCATTTCTTCAGTGTTGTCACATGAAAAGATATAATAAAATATTTACAAATATGTGAGGGGTGCATCGCTGTATCCTGACCTAGGCCGACAATTTAGTTTTTGCCCAAAACTGTAGTTGAGTTTTGGGGTTAATTGTTCTAAATTATGCTTTGGCATCAGTTTGGCTGGGCTGTATTGAGGTTCTGCCTGGTCATAGGTGGGGTATGCACCTGTGACAGGCCGTAGAACACAGTCTGGTTGGACACATTGGGTACAAATGTCTTCTCGGAGCCAATCAGTGGGCAAGTTTGTCCCGCTGTGTATTCCAGGAGAGAGTACTTAAAGTGCTGAAGTCACGTGATTCTGTGTTCCGTTCCGCTCCTGACCAGCCCCCTGCTGGGGTTCATGGCCTGGGGTGTGGATCCATCCGTTTCCGAGCCTCGGAACTGCCTAGTTCGAGGCACAATAACTGGAAGGAGGATTCTAAAGTGGTCCGGTGCCGTCTCTGGTTTTGGAGAGGCCCAGCAACTCTACATGCAACCAGGGGAGGACTCTTCAGAAGAGGGCCACGCACAAGGCTGGCTGCTTGGTAAGAGCCTGGGAGCTGAGCTGTAAGGACACTAATTGAATCTGCATTTCTTATGGTATCGCCGGACCGGCTGCAAGATACTGGTACTGTAAGAAAGTTCCTAACATTATCCTTCAGTTGCATCTAAGTTCCTGTGAGAGACTTTTGTGTTAATCTAAAGTTTCAAAACCAAGTCTGTGGCAGAGACTTTGCTAAGCTAAAATTGTTGGCTGCTAGATCTACAAGCAAGGATGTATCCAACAGTTCAGTTATCCAGTTGCGAGTGGCTACTCCCTGGAACATCTAAAGAGAGACATTTATTGAGTGTCAGCAGTTCCAAGTGCCTGAGCTTCAATACCCTTACCCTTTATTCCCAACTGAGAGACTGTGTTTCTGTTCAACATTTTAAGCAAATAAAAATTCCTAAAGGAATTCAAGTATCGGTCTCTGCAGTTATTGGGCCATCAACCTCGGAAACCCCTAGACAAGAACGACGAGCTATGAGGTGGAGAAGGTAAACGGTAAGCCCAAACAAACCAGCCGCCCCAAGGGGTTATGGCGCTACATGTATTTCATGCAGCCTCCAATATGTAGGCTGTACCACACGTCCTTTGAGAGCCCGTATAGGGGAACATTACTGTGACATAAATAATCCAAATGCTAGAAATATTTCAAATGCAACACGTCACTTTAGGGAATGTCACCAGGGCGATCTTTCCTCTTTCCGTTTTAGAGGAATAGAACGGTTGTCTCACTCGCCCAGAGGAGGTGATAGGGAGAGAAGGCTACTGGGGAGAGAAGCATGGTGGATCTTTAGATTAAAAACTAGATCGCCTCAGGGGTTAAACCTGAGGTGGGATCTGGACTTGCACTTACATTAAGAATGCCTCTCCCCAGAGCCTCTATTTTCCTCCTCTGGTGTTTTTGTTCACATACATAGATTATCATTTTTATTTTTTATATCTAATGTTTTAATTATGTATATGTGCATGAGTGCATGCACGAGTGTGTGCATACATGTTCTTATTAGCACAATAAGGTGTGTGAGAAATAGTGGCATACATATGGATCACCATATATGCAGTGTATTATTATTATATTATACACGGTTTATATATCGCCAACAATTTACGCAGCGCTTTACAATGTATAGGGGGACAACACAATTACAGTACAGTTCAATACAAAAGGTACAGGAGGGCCCTGCTTGTAAAGCTTACATTCTAAAGGGACGTGGTGGTTGTACAAAAGGTAATAGCTGCAGAGAATGATTTGATGGGGGTGGCTCGGGGACAGTTGTTGTTAGGTGTTTGTGGGATAGGCTTCCCTGAATAAATGAGTTTTCAGGGATCTCCTAAAGGTGGACAGGGTAGGGGCTGATCAGAAGGACTGGGGCAGGGAGTTCCAGAGGATGGGAGAGGCTCTGGAGAAGTCTTGAAGGCGAGCATGGGAGGAGGTAACAAGGGAGCTAGAAAGCAGGAGGTCCTGGGAGGAGCGCTGATTCCCCCTTTTTTTGGATAATTGCCTGCAGTCAATTAAGACAATTAATGGTTGGAGCCAGTGATCCTTAGAGCTACTATTTATTTCAAAGGTTCATGTCTGTAATGTGGTTATGACTAAGGCCTTGAAGGCTGAAACGCGTCAACCTTTCTTATTTGTGTTTTGTCACTGTGGCTTGTTAATAAATACTACATTTTTTAAGAGCAATCACCGGAGTGCGGATCATCTTTTCCTCATTTCTCTACTCAGCCAATGACTGTGGATCGAGAACCCGGGAGCTCTGCTTTCTATGTGATGTATGGGTAGTAGCACTGACTTTTTTGTTTATATCTAGGGCAGCACTTTGCAGGGGGACAGCACGGAAAGAGTCCACCCCGGCTTGCGCTACTCTGCTAGTGTAGTGCCAGTCTTATGGGGGCAGACTGGGCTGAGAGGCAAATCAGTCTAGCGCACTGCTTCTGGTATGCGGGCAGCCGGCACTTATTTTTTTCAGTTTGGATAGAGTAAGGGAGGGTTATAGCCCGTCAGTTTATTTTTTATCATCCCTGTCCCATTGCAGAGATTTCCCTTCACTTCCTGCCCCAAATCCCCAAAGCCAAACAGGAAGTGAGAGGAAATCTATGCAAATTAGGGGAATCCATTGCCCCCCCCCCCCAGGCCCTCAGAACTAGTGTCCACACTCGAAAATGTCAGGGCGGGTGTGGCTTTGACAGGAAGGGGTGGGTCATATTTAAATTAGGGGGTGCACGAGTTTAGTCTGGCCTAGGGCAGCACAAAACCTAAATACACTACTGGAGGGGTGTACTCACTTTTGTGAGATACTGTATATATGAGAAGAGGGCGGCAGCGGACACCCAGCTACTTCTTGAATTTCACAGTAATTTTAGAATTAAAGTGAGCGTATATGAATAAATAATATAGTATATTGACATCTGTGATGCTGTTTGTATGTTTCATTTTGAAAGCCTAAAGGTTTAGCGCTGAGTAATGCGGGGAGTACCAACATGGCCTCCGCCACCATCCTACTGCTGGCGTCAAGCTTCTTTTAAAATGTAACATTCAAACAGCATCACAGATGTCAATATACTATATTTATTCATATACACTCACTTTATTTCTAAAATGACTGTGGAATTCAAGACGTAGCTGGGTGTAGTAAGATGTCTGCGGCCTCTTCTTCTCACTGCGGGTGTTCTAACCAGACGAGCAAAACTGGTATCGGTGGCATACCTCCCAACATTTTGTGATGGGAAAGAGGGACACCTACTAAAAAGCATATGTAGGCATAGGACACGCCTCCTGCCACACCCCCTTAAAGGAGAATTAACAAAAAACTTTTTTTTTTTTTCTTTTACCACTACTATTGATTTATATTGGCTTTTAAAGTTTACAAATGCAGCAATTTAGAATTTGGATGAAAGGATTAGTACTGGGAAACACTTTTTGAAAGATAAAAAGTGCATTTTATATACGTGTAACGCCATAACCCCTGGGGGCGGCTATGAATTTGCTGGGCTTACCAATTACCTCCTCCTTGTAGCTCGTTGTCAAGAGGTTCCCAAGGTTAGTATCCAGTAACTTCAGAAGCTGACACACAAAAGTCCTTTTAAGGATTTTTATTTGCAAGGGTAACGTTCAACTATAACACAGTCTCTCAATTGGGAATAGAGGGCACGGGTGATAAAACTCAGGCACTTCAGAAACTGCTGAAATCAATTGAATGTCTCTTTAGATAGCCCAGAGAGTAGCCACTCGCAACTGGGCGCTTCACTGCTGGATAAACCTCTAACTGTAGATTTAGCAGCCAACAAGTGACTCGGAAATTTGCAAAGTCTCTGCCACAGACTAGGTTGTAACTGAAGATAAATTAGGAACTTTTCCCATGGTACCTGGATCTTTCAGCCGCCTTGGCGATACCGTAAGAAATGCGGATTCTCTAGTGTCCATACAACTTCAGCTTCCAGGCTCTTATCAAGCAGCCAGCTTCTTGGCCCTCCTCCGAAGAGTCCTCCCCTGGTTGCTTGTACGAGTTGTTGTGTCTCTCCAATGCCGAGAGCACACCGGGACACCTCTGAATCCTCCTTCAGTTACTGGGCCTCGAACTAGCCAGTTCCGAGGCTCGGGAACGGACGGATCCCCACCCCAGACCATGAGGGCCTCTGGGGCTGGTCAAGATGACCATGCTCACGGGGATGGCAGACACTCCTGGGTCCGGGACCCCACACAGGGTTGGTCCGGACCGGAACCAGGAATCAAAGAGCAAGCCGAACCCTGAACACGTGACTTCAGCATCTTAAATACCCCTTCCCAGACTACACAGCGGGGCCAGACGCGCCCACTGATTGGCTCTGAGAAGGATTGGTACCTAACACGTCCAACCAGGCTTGGTTCTCAGCCTGTCACAGGTGCCTCACTGCACCAATGACCAGGCAGAACTCCAGTGCAGCCCAGCCAAAGTAATAGACCTAGAACAATTAACCCCCAGAACTCCGTTACAGTTCTGAAAAAAACTAAATTTGCATTATAGCGCACACTTTAGAAAAGTGTCGGCGCTACATACAACTCTATAGATCAGACCAAAATGAGGAACATATGAGGAGGAAAGAGGGACAGAGGGACAGTGCTCCAAATCAGGGACAGTCCCTCAAAATCAGGGACAGTTGGGAGCAATGTGGTGGAACGCATTCGCAGCTGACGGAACGTCACTTCCGTTACCTAATCTGACGGGGTTGCTGATTCTGACAGGACTCCAGCGAAATGCTACATGAGATAGTTTGCGACGTTTGTCGTGAGTAGGGCAGACCATTCAAGTAAATGGGCTGCCTTATGATGTTGTGCAAAAAAAAAAAAAACGCGCCCAAAAAGTAAAAAAAAAAAAAAAGAAGGTTAACGCGATGCGTAGGTGTGAATGGGGTTCTGCCAGCCCATTCCAAATGAAAATCCTATCCAGATATGAAGCCAGCAGAAAACATGGACAACCTGAGCCAGACTAGATTGTATGGAAAGGGTTAAGAGTGCTCTCCGGCGCCCCCTGGCGGAGAGGAGCCGCATGTCCTCCGGTTAGGAGGAGATGGTGTATAGGAGGAGATGGTGAAGAGTGGTGTCAGCCGATGGGAGGCAGAGTGAGCCCAGCAATCCTCCGGAGAAGTCAACAATCACAGCTTCCCCTCCACACATCTCATACCCACAATGCACAGAGACCCGCACCAAAATAGACCTCTGCTCAGGTAACATGGCGATCTGACCGGGACTGAGCACATCACCGGACCGGGAGACTGAGCGGAGGAGCCCCGACACCGGGGAGGGAGGAGGAGGAGGACACGGCACCGGGGAGGAGGAGGAGGAGGGGGTGTATGTACACCGAGCAGCATGGCAGCATCCGAGCTTTACACAAAGGTAAGGGGCTGCACTGTATGCATGCATGGATGGATGGGTGGATGGATGGGACATCATGATCATTGTGATCAGCACACAGGACTGTCCTCCGATGGGCAGGACACAGCAATGCCAGGCAAGGACTAGGAATGGGAGCCTGGCATTGTGCTGTCATCACCTGCCCGGGCCATAGATCAGTGCTGCACCCCATAGGATGCCAGCTCTGGGAGATCTCTACCAATGGAAGCCTGCCATTGGTATTGTGCTCAGCACCCATGACTGTCCTCCATTGTCCAGGCCATAGGATGCAGGATAAGGGCATCACTAGGAATGGGAGCCTGGCATTGTGCTGTCATCACCTGCCCAGGCCATAGATCACTGCTGCACCCCATAGGATGCCAGGGTGGGAGATCTCTACCAATGGAAGCCTTCCCATTGGGATCTGTGCTGAGGATCCAGGGCTGTCATCTTCTGCCCAGGCCACAGCAATAGGATAGAAGGGCTAAGACATCACTATGAATGGGAGGCTGGCATTGTGCTGTCATCACTTGTCCAGGACATAGATCAGTGCTGCCCCCCTGATAGGATGCCAGCTCTGGGAGATCTCTACTAATTGAAGCCTGCCACTGTGTATTGTGCTCAGCACCCAGGGCTGCCCTCCATTGTCCAGGCCACAGCAATAGGATACAAGGGCTAAGACATCACTATGAATGGAAGCCGGGCATTGCCACTGTCATCATCTGTCCATACATCATTGTAGCTCCCTAATAGGGTGCAAGGCTGGGATAGCACTATGAATGGAAGCCGGGCATTGTGCTGTCATCACCTGTCCATACATCATTGTAGCCCCCCAATAGGGTGCAAGGCTGGGATAGCACTATGAATGGAAGCCGGGGCAGTGCCATTGTGCTGTCTTCATCTGCCCAGGCCATAGATCATAGCAGCGCCCCATATCAGGCAGGGCTGAGATTGCACTATGACGCGCAGATGATCCACGGCTGTCATCTTCTGTCCAAGCCATTGCAATAGGATGCTGGGGCTGGGACATCACTATCAATGAAAGTTTTTGCACTGCTATTGCTGCTTTGATCCAGGGTTTGTCATCCTCTGTCTAGGACATATAGATCATTATACCCACCTCCCGTATGATGCCAGGGCTGGGACATCACCATCATTAAAAGCCTGATCTGTGCTGATGATCCAGTGCCGTCATCATCATCTCTTGGAGTCACAGATGGTAGCAGCCCCCTATATGATGCCTGGGATGGGATATCACTACCAATGAAGCCTTGTGTTGCTTTTGTGCAGTGATCTTCTATCCAGGCCACAACCATGTGATGCTAGGGTTTGGACATCACTATGAATGGAAGCTGATGATCCAGGGTTGTCGCCCTCGGTTGGGGCCACAGATCAATGTAGGAGCCCATATGATTCTAAGGCTGGGATACCTCTATCAATGAAGGCCTTACTGTTGTGATACGTGCTGATGATCCGGGGCTGTTATCCTCTTTCTAGGCCATAGATCATTGTAGGATCCTATATGATGATATGCATGGGACATCTCAATCGGTGAAAGCCTTGTATTGCTGTGCTGTCATCCTCTGTCCGTAGCTCAGTGTATCACCCAGTGCTTGGGCATCAATAGGAAAGAAGCCTTGCATCCCTGTTCTGATCTTTGCTCAGCATCAACGACTGTCATCCTCTATCTAGGCCACAGAGATAAATGCTGATTATCAAGGACTATCGTCCTCTGTCCAGCCCATAGCTCAACGTAGCTCAAATTTATAATGC
Organism: Lithobates sylvaticus; assembly: GCA_028564925.1. Taxonomy (NCBI): domain Eukaryota; kingdom Metazoa; phylum Chordata; class Amphibia; order Anura; family Ranidae; genus Lithobates; species Lithobates sylvaticus. The sequence goes on from CM053029.1 coordinate 532,493,701, forward strand.
TAAGATTGGGACATTGCTGTTAATGGAAGGCTAGCCTTCGCATTGTGATATGTGCTGTACATTCCAGGCTGTTTAGCCCTATCTAGGCCATATAGATCATTGCAGAATCCCATGTGATGCTAAGGATGGGACACCACTATCAATGAAAAGCATTGCATTGCGATGTGTACTGATCATCTAGGGCTGTCATTCTCTGTATAGGTCATAGATCCCATATGATGCCAGGGATGGGATATGATTATGGATGAAACCTTGTATTGTGTGAAGGGCTGATCATCCAAAGCTGCCGTCCTGTAGGCCATAGATCGTTATTTCCCAGATTATGATGCTAGGGCTGGGATATGACTATGAATGAAGCCCCATGTTGTGCCCTGTACTGATCACCCAAGGCTACCATCCTCTGTACAGGCCATAGATCATTGTAGTCGCCCTGTATGATGCCAGGGCTGGGTTATGACTATGGATGAAGCCCTGTGTTGTGCCCTGTACTGATCATCCAAGGCTGCCATCCTCTGTAAAGGCCATAGATCATTGTAGCCCTCCCCATATAATGCCAGGGCTGGGATATGACTATGGATGAAGCTCTGTTGTGCCCTGTTCTGAACATCCATGCCTCTCATCCTCTGTACAGGCCATAGATCATTGTAGTCGCCCTGTATGATGCCAGGGCTGGGATATGACTATGGATGAAGCCCTGTGTTGTGCCCTGTGCTGATCATCCAAGGCTGCCATCCTCTGTACAGACCATAGATCATTGTAGTCGCCCTGTATGATGCCAGGGCTGGGATATAACTATGGATGAAGCCCTGTACTGATCATCCAAGGCTGCCATCCTCTGTACAAGACATAGATCATTGTAGCCCACCCCATATAATGCCAGGGCTGGGATATGACTATGGATGAAGCCCTGTGTTGTGCCCTGTTCTGATCATCCAAGGCTGCCATCCTCTGCACAGTACATAGATCATTGTAGCCCTCCCCATATAATGCCAGGGCTGGGATATGACTATGGATGAAGCCCTGTGTTGTGCCCTGTACTGATCATCCAAGGCTGCCATCCTCTGCACAGTACATAGATCATTGTAGCCCTCCCCATATAATGCCAGGGCTGGGATATGACTATGGATGAAGCCCTGTGTTGTGCCATGTACTGATCATCCAAGGCTGCCATCCTCTGTACAGGACATAGATCATTGTAGCCCTCCCCATATAATGCCAGGGCTGGGATATGACTATGGATGAAGCCCTGTGTTGTGCCCTGTTCTGATCATCCATGCCTCTCATCCTCTGTACAGGCCATAGATCATTGTAGCTGCCCTGTATGATGCCAGGGCTGGGATATGACTATGAATGAAGCTTTGTGTTGTGCCCTGTACTGATCATCCAAGGCTGCCATCCTCTGTATAGACCACAGTGCATCCAGCTCTGTCGTTCCCTCTGGATTTAGCTGCTAAACATCTGCCGCTCCTCTCGGCTCGCCTTAGTGCTTTGTTCTTATGGCTTGGGTCACTATTTTGCCCACCATTAAGGATCGGATGGGTTATTATGAACTCTTGTTAGAAATCACCCCCCTTCCGGGGGTATAGATCTATTCGTGCTGCTTAATGTGACATTGGATAGCCAGTTTTCCCATTTTGTCCTTGACATGTGCTTATGTTCAGCAAATCCTTTCCTTTGCCCTTTGGATCGGAGGAGGATGCGGGTAGAGGCACGCTCTGCAATTATCCGGATGGGGATAGCGGATTATATTTGTCTTATATAGGACTGAGATGAAGAATTTATTTCTTGTGCTTGTAGACAGATTGTAAAAGCCGGATGTGTTATCCGAGGCAGAAAATGTGTTTTCTATAGTAAAGCGGCCTGATGAAATGAAATTATGTGAGCGGAGGGAGTTCAGATGTTACTCCCTACTAGATGGCAGATGGAGTAACATAAAGTAACACTGATTCAGATATATGATTGGGACAAATAATACTTACTAGGGTATCCTATATTTATAGATATCTTATTGATTTAATTTCAGAGCATTTTACTGATAATTGGCGTGAGCCATGAAACTTGCGTCTACATCCAACTGATGCCCAGACAAGTGTGTCTCACTAATGGCAATTGCTTATGTTTATTTAATTATTATCAATGGATGAGCGTTTTATGAAACTTTACTGCTAACCATGTTATATTTTACTTTGTACAATAACTATATTCATAAAAGTGTGAATATTTTTTTATATATATATATATATATATATATATATATATATATATATATATATATATATATATATATATATATATATATATATATATATATATATTAATATAGAATATTATATTGTGTCCTTTACTAAAGATTGACACTTTTTAACCTGATTTGTAATCAATAAATAATTCAATGATCAATATGAAGGTATCAATTCAGTGACATGCCATTCCTTCCTCCCTTTTTTGTCTAACATATAATACTTAGTTGCCCAAATACAGATGGGTAAGCCATTCTGTGGGCGGGTCTAAAGCTAGTTCATGCATTACATAGTTGAGAATAATATCTGTACAATCAGACTGTATAGTGTATGGTCGTGAAAATTTAATTAGTTCCCAGAAGCTATAACATAAATCAATGATGGAGCGTATACAGCATCTACATCACTGATGACCTTTCTTTCTACTGGATCAAAAGGCTCAGGTTGTTAGGAATGGAGGTTCATTTCAGCTGCAGTTAACAGGTACACTTGAAAATGAATGCACTGCTTCAGTGGCACAAAAAAAGAGATCTGAAACTCTGATATTCTTTTGTTTATTATATACAAGGAAAACGTAGGTGTAGAAAAGGAAATGCAGGCAGAATCTTCATATTTTGTTATGACATTGTGGGGTTGATTTACTGAAACCGGAGAGTGCAAAATCTGGTGCAGCTGTGCCTGGCAGCCAATCGGCTTCTAACTTCAGCTTGTTCAATTAAGCTTTGACAAAAAAAAAAAAAAACTTGGTTTCTATGCAGATCTGCACCAGATTTTGCACTCTATAGTCTTAGTAAATGAACCTCGATATGTTTTCATATATTGTAAGTTCATAAGCAGAGAATGTGGACGGTGGTATGTAGTCTATGATCACATTTCTTGATGCCCCTTTCACATGGTCATCCTCCGCTCTGTGTCAGTGGAACCGGTAAACCGATCCTCTGCTGCGATATATAAGAACGGGACATTGGAGGAGATTTACTGGAGCACCCAAAATCTGCTGCAGCTGTGCATAGTAATCAGCTTCTAGGTTTCTGGCTCCGTTCCCACTAGTGCAACTTGATCTGCAACTTTGGACACAAAGTCGCATCCCATTGATTTCAATGGTGCCCGTTCCAATCAATACGACTTTTCCTGAACTTCTTTGATGCAACTTTCTTGCAACTTGAGTGTCAGAGAGTGTAAAGTCTCACTCTAAATCGTGTGACTTTGGAGTCATGCTACTGGGAACAGAGTCTAAGCCCTGGTTCACACCAATGCAATTTGTCATGCGATTTGACAGTTCCAAATTTGTGGATTTTTGCCATTACCCCATTTCCTTCAATGGAACCGTTACAAATAGTCGCAGCGACTTTGAAGGTTTCTGCACTACTTTGCAATTTAGTTGCGATTTGCATAAAGTTCTGTTAAGTGACTTCAGAAGCCACAATGAAATCGAAAGTGCAAATCGCACTGATATAAAGCTTTGAAATCACGCTGAAGTAGAACGATTTCAAAGATGCACTGGTGTGAACCAGGGCTTGTTGTTAAAGCTTATTTGAACAAACTGAAGTTAGAAGCTGATTGGTTACCATGCACAGCTGAACCAGATTCTGTGTGCACCAGTTTTAGTAAATCTCCCCCATTGCATCCATTCCAATTTTCCCCTCAATCTTCTGGTGGAGGATAAACGGACCCATGCATTCTTTTTTGGTGGTCCAGTGTGGGCCAACTAGCATCTGTTTGGGTCTGCAAAAATGGAGAAGGGCGCAAACTTTTTTCCATTTTGTTTTTTTTCAGCCCTAAGGCCGAAAACGATCGGTTCGCCAGGAACCAGATGACTTTTGGCCCGTGTCCGACAGTAGCCAGTAGTAAGAAAACAAGCATCCAATCAGAGCTGGCAGACGATGTGATCTGGCGGGGCGGCAGTCCACCTGTCGCAATACAAAAGCTCAGTGGGGAGATCGCTGCACTAACATCACTTGTGGTAGTTCTTCTTTTTTTTTGTTCCATTCAGCCCGATGGGTTAAACAAAAAAAGCGTAGTGTGTACCCAGCATTAACAGGCAGGCGTGTGGTTGCATGTAAACGGACGCACATCTGTTTACATCTGCCCATCCATAGAGATACATTACATTCTGTCTGGATCTGTATAAAAAACAGACAGATGGAATGCTAGTCTGAAAGGGGCCTAAGTAGTTTACTGGAAGCTGTTGGTGTAAAGCTGACCACACATATTACAATGTGATTGTACAACCATCAACAACTATGTAGGGTTTGGGCCTGCCTGAATGATATAAGGGTCATGTGCACAGGTGTATATATTTTACTGTGTTCAGATGGACCGTACAGGCTTCTGCTGTTCAGGGCTGAGATGTAAACAAGCTATGACTAAAGTTGAATAAAGCCCTTGACATAGGTGTAGGCCATTTATGTACCTCATGAAGCCTGACTGGAAAGCTCCCAGGAGGTTGCTAAGGCCCCTTTCACACTGAAGCGTTTCTAAACTGCCAGTAAAACACTGAGCGCTTTTGAAGAGCTTTCCATTCATTTCAATGGAGAGGGGAGTTTTTTAACCGCTCCCTGACAGAGCTCTGCCCCAGTGTGAAAGCATTCATTGATTTTAATGGAAATAGTTTTTCGTGAGCTTTTCAGGCGCTTTTTTTTTATTTTTTAGAGTGAAAGCACCTGAAAAGAGCCTAAGTGTGAAAGGGGTCTAAGCGAGGCCTAGCTATTCCTGTTCACATCCACCATCACAAATTCTGAGCTCAGAGCTACTTCATCAGTGGCTGGGGGAAGAGCATGTGAAGGGTTTGAATCGGATGAAAAGTTCACTCCTGTGATGGAGATGGTGAACAGCAAGGCTGGGTTCACACTAGTGCTAATTGGATGTGGTTTTCCCCGCATCCAATTCCAGTCAGGCTTCATGAGGTACATAAATGACCTACATCTATAGCGATGACATTATTCAACTTTGATCAAAGCTGCGCATTTTGTTTTCATCTACAGACACCCCTAAAGTGCATAGATACCGGTAGTTCTTTCCTTTTTTTTTTTTTTTTTTTTTGTGAAGGTAAACTAACCTTTTTAAGTGACGGATTGGGGGGGGGGGGGGGGTAGTCGTGAAACTGTGGCTTATTTTTACTGAGCCCCACCAACCACAAGTGGAAACTGAAGCTGGCCATACATGGTTAGTTTTAGGGGTTCATTTCATTCAGCCAGCGGGCAACACGAATGAGGTGGATGGAGGAATCCCCTGCTGGGACATTGTATTTTTACAGCACCCTCCTGTCATAATACACTGATCAGCAGATTTCCTTTTCAGACAATTAACTTTTGTTGAGCGAAATACCATACACCAAGGATATGCAATTAGCAGATCTCTAGCTGGTGCAGAACTACAAGTCCCATGAGGCATAGCAAGACTCTGACAGCCACAAGCATGACACCCAGGGGGCAGAGGCATTATGGGACTTGTAGTTTTGCAACAGCTGGAGGTCCGCTAATTGCATATCCCTGCCCATACACTGATCGAAATTCATACGGTCCCTGCTGAACCAGCTTAAAGGGTAACTCCACTTTCGTGGGGAAAAAAATTAGCAAATACCGAAAAAAAAATATATAGCGTATACAATTGCGACACAAGTCATATTGTTATTGAATGTTATTAAAAATGACCTTTCCTTTTCAATCTAAAGCCGCTGTAATTTTCTAAAAATGCAATGCAATATGGCTACCTGGAGGTGTTCTGTACACAGAATGTGTACTGACCACTGGCCAGAAACATAATTTCCTGCTTGTGTGATTGGCTCACCTATTATCCCAGAAATCTACACTAAGATACAAGTCAGATTTCAGGCATCCCCTGCAACAAAATTTTTTGGTGAGAAACTTCCAATAGGAAAACGTCTAAAGGGATGCTGGCCCAGCAGCTTTCCTCATTAGAGCCCTGCGGGTGTACAGCTGATTGATAATTATGAAACCACGACCATTAGATTCACTTTCCCACATGGGCACAGAGAAACGCACAGGGATTTCTTCAGAATAACAAAAGTAGGAATCTGCAACAAAGTTTGTTAAAGCGGTTATGCACTCTGTAAATTTTTTTTTTTTTTTTGGGACGGAATATAAAGGATGCTTACCTTTATTGTGGGACTCACCTGTTCCATCTTCCATCTCGATCGCCGCCGGTTTTCGTCCGATGAAGTTCCTCGTCTTCTCCTTTTGTGCTGGGGGCCATCTTGCCTGTGGGCATGTGAAACACCCACAGGAACTTTAGATGGCCCAGCATGCACGGCCGTTACTCGCGCGTGCGCAGTAACGGCACATCTGCCGACATCTCACGAGATTTCGGCAGATGTGGCCGAAATCTCGCGAGATTTCGGAAGATGCCCGCACTGACTCCTGGGATCAATGACACCAGATCCCAGGAGACAGTGCGGCGTGACGACGATCGACGCAGAGACCCCGCCCGCCGCCGCAGAGAGAGAAGACCGGAAGTCTTCAATTACAAGGTAAGTAAAAAAAAAAAAAAAAAAAACATTTCATTTAGTACTCTTTGCCTGATTTGGAAGGCAAAGAGATTTACTAAATTAAATGGGTGCAGAACCGCTTTAAAATCCTTGCAATGTACATAGATCACCCAGAGGGGAATGTTTATTTCTCAACAAAAGTTACTCTTTAAGCCCAACTTGATTGGAAGTGTTTTTTTCACTTCTACAGCATGTCTTAGTTGTATATATTGTTGCTGCCTTCTTTAGGTGATGTTACCTTTCTATTTCATTGTTGTTATTACAGCCGGTTGACATAATGATTCAAGCAGAGAGTTATGCGGGTGCTGGCTCTTATCTCTCATTGTATTTACATATCTTTCAGCTGAATCAGTCAGATCAGTGAGGCGTTTCCGTTTTTTTTATTTGATGTACTGTATGCATGCAGTGTAATGGCCAACCAATGCTTTGTTTTCTCTGTTGTCAGCCTTCATACATGAGTCCCAATGGCTGTTGTTACTCCTATGCAAACAAACCTAGCAACCAATCAAATACTTGCTTTCACTTTCTGGCCTGAATGAGAGGAAAGATGGCTAGAATGCGAATTTCCTGCACTGCGTTCAAAACGCACTGAGTGTGCAACCTGCTGCAGGTGTCAATATAATCCGACACCCCAAATGCAGTGCGTTTTCCCACACCAGATCTCATGATACTGTAGTACCATGTGATCCAGTGCAGTACGTTTTTGAAAGTAGTCCATGTATAGGGGGTCCCCGACTTACGAACGCCCGACCTACGAACAACCCCTACTTACGAACGGGGAGCTGCGGGGACCCTCCGCCATTTTTCGCTATTTTTCGCCGTCTTCTGGCTGTTCTGCGCATGCGCGGCCATACGGAGCCTCGGAAAATGCCGGAAATGTCCGTAATTTGCAGCGCATGCGCAGAACGGCATTAGACGGAACACCGGAAATGTCTGTATTTGTCGGTCTGCGCATGCGCGGCCGACTTACGAACGTTTCCAACTTCCGTACAGGCGGGCAGTCCCTAACGAGTTCGTAACTCGGGGACCCCCTGTACTACTTTTTGTGCAGTCCAGTGCGAAAATCGCACTGCTCTAAGTTGCACACGAATGCAGAGCTGGAAATTCCCTCAAGCTGGAAATTAGGGATTATTTTTTTACATTGTTTACCTGCATGGGGATGCACTAGTGTTCCATTTTTGTGCAGGCAGTCCTATTGATGTCTATTGGAATGCAGAGGTTGCACAGACACAGCCGATGGCTCCCAATATGACATCTGTGTGGGTTCTTGTGTACGGCCCTGGACGTATACTGTCTCCATTGGCTGTGCACCCATACCCACACGGATGTCAAATTGGGAAAAGCAGCTGTGTCCATGCAACCACTGCGTCCCAATGGACATCAATGGGACTGATTGCATAGGGATGAACGAAACACTGTGCATCCACGTGTAGGTAAACATGATCCATGCACAAGGGCACTGTAGTACGCCTGTGTAAATATGGCCTAATACAGCGATAAGTACAGAGCCGTAAGATAAAAATTGAATGAGTGCTGTCATTTACACAAATACGCATGTATACACGTGTATATTGCAACATTTGCAACTAAAATAGGTTGAAGAATACACGTTTACACACCTATACACAAGTTCTTTACAGAACAGTATACTCGGGGGTCCTTCTGTCAACAAGATTCCAAGTATAGGTATCAGTAAATTATTATGTTTGTGTGCACTGTGCAAGAGGCCGAATGGTGTGGTGGTGACTGCTGTGTTGGGTTGAAATCCAAAGTCCTCTGACCCCAGATACCCCCCGCAGCACCAGTCTGCCTTTTCCACCCCCCTTCTCCATTCATAGAAGCTGTACTATCGAAGAGCGCTCTATGAATGATGGAGGCAGACCTTTTATTCAGACACCTGTCTTCCATTCATAGAACGCTTTTCATTGTGGGAACCGATAGTACAACTTCTATAAATACAGGAGGGGGTGGAAAGAGAGGGCAGGGGCATACTTGGCACTTAAAGAGTGCTGCTCGCTGGTACAGCTGCTCGTATTAACCCCCTCAGAACCAGAAAATCACCACTGTGGGGTATCTTGGATCAGAGGACTGAGCACCAAAGTCACCAGTACACCATTCATGGTAAGTACCATACCTGCTGCTATTTTTTATTTTTTTTTAAACAAAATCCCTACATTTCTGCAACTATAGCATTTTGTCTAAAGCATGAAAGAAATATAGAAAAGGAAAGACCGTTAGAGGCACAGTTCACCTAAAGGTAAGGGGCGTCTGTAGATAAAAACAAACAGTGCAACTTTGACCAAAGCTCAATAATGACCTTGCTAAATACACTTACCGTCCACTTTATTAGCTGCACCTGTTCGATTGCTTTGTAACACAAATTACTAATCAGCCAATCACATGGCAGCAACTCATTGCGTATAGGCAATGAGTATTCGCGTATAGGCGAAGACGACTTGTTGAAGTTCAAACCGAACATCAGAATGGGGAAGAAAGAAATTTTAAGTGACTTTGAATGTGGCATGATTGTTGGTGCCAGACGGGCTGGTCTAAGTATTTAACCTCCTTGGCGGTAACCCCGAGCCTGGCTCGGGTCCAGCTTTTTGTGCTGGGAGCGGTAACCCCGAGCCAGACTCGGGCTTGCGTGCAGGATGCAGGGGGGAAGTTACTTACCTTTTTCCCCTGGATCCTGCGATGTCTCCCCGCTGTGTGAGCGAGCCGTCCGCTCGCTTGATTCACACAGTGCCGAGTGCCGCCGATCTCCGTTCCCTGCGACGTTCCGACGCACGGGAGCGGAGATCGGCGCCAAATTCAAAAAAGTTTAAAAAACACAACACACATACAGTACTGTAATCTTACAGATTACAGTACTGTATACCAAAAATACACATCCCCTTTGTCCCTAGTGGTCTGCCCAGTGCCCTGCATGTCATTTTATATAATAAAAAGATTTTTTTTCTGCCTGGAAACTGGAGATTGTCCATAGCAACCAAAAAGTGTCCCTTTATGTCAAAAGTGGTTTTAGACCAGCTAGAAAACACAGATAAAAAATTAGAATCACAATTTATCATCAAACAATAAATTTAATGACAGCGACTATTCTGCAACTGAGCAAATTTCAGTGTTTTTGATTTGATTACATTATTGAATAACTTTCATATATATTTTTATTATATTATAATTTATTATTTTGTGTTTCAAACTTTATCATACCCGGGATGTCTACTAGACTCTGGTTCGGACAGATTTAAGTGAGTTATTCATAAGAATTGCATTCCTACAATATAAAAACGCCAAATTTCCATGCAAAATAATTGTACCGCTTTCAGCACAAAATTCCAGACAGAATCATACCGCCAGGGAGGTTAAAAAACTGCTGATCCACTGGAATTTTCACGCACAACCATCTCTAGGGTTTACAGAGAATGGTCCGAAAAAGAGAACATATCCAGTGAGTGGCAGTTGTGTAGACAAAAATGCCTTTTTCGAAGTCAGAGGAGAATGGGCAGACTGGTTGGAGATGATAGAAAGAAAGTCAACGGTAACTCAAATAACCACTCGTTACAACCAAGGTATGCAGAATACCATCTCTAAATGCACAGCACATGAAACCTTGAAGCAGCCGAAGATCACCCCGGGTGCCACTATTGTCATTGCCTGGTCTGATGAGTCTTGATTTCAGCTGCGACATTCAGATGGTAGGGTCAGAATTTGGCATAAACAACATGGAAGCATGGACCCATCTTGCCTTGTATCAACAGTTAAGGCTGGTGGTGTGGGGGATATTTTCTTGGCACACTTTGGGCCTCTTAGTAGCATTGTTTAAACGCCACGGCCTACCTGAGTATTGTTGCTGACCATGTCCATTCCTTTATGACTACAGTGTACCCTTCTTCTGATGGCTACTTCCAGCAGGGTAATGTACCATGTCACAAAGCTCAAACCACCGCAAACTGGTTTCTTGAACATGATAATGAGGTCCCTGTACTCCAATGGGTTCCACAGTGACAGATCTCAATCCAGTAGAGCACCTTTGGGATGTGGTGCAAGGGGAAATTCGAATCATGGATGTGCAGCCGACAAATCTGCAGCAACTGCGTGATGCCATCATGTCACTATGGCCCAAAATCTCTGAGGAATGTTTCCAACACCTTGTTGCCAGGAATAATTAAGGCAGTTTTGAAGGCAAAAGGGGTCCAACCCGGTACTAGCAACACACCCAAAAAAGTGTCCTGACTTGTTGCTAGGACATTGCTAGGGGTCGTGCCCAGCTGTTAGGGCCAGTTCACACCAGATGCAGTTCCGTTCAGTTCCGTGTGCTTTTTTTCTGCACTAAAAATGCATGCACAGTGTTTTCCATGTAGTCCAATGACTCTAGTTCACACCATGCAGTACCAGCACCTATTTCTAGTATCTGCTACAGAGATATTTGTATCTCAAGGTAGATCCATTTTTAAATGTCCATTCAATGAATGGGTGGGGGTCCATTTCATTTGTGCTCCAAACGAAACTAAAGTACACAAATACTTGCCTCCACTACAGCAATGCACATCCACAAACTCCCTCACTGGTGCCCCTTTGACCGTCTTTGGCAGTTGTAGAGAATTAGGCCTCAAGGATACGTTCCGTGTGCGTCCAGTCCCTGCATCCCAATAGAAATGAATGTTACTGCCTGCATGGGGATGCATGGAACACCTGTACAGCCCTGTGCTGGTAAACGCAGCTCTCTGTGGGTGTACGGTTATGTTGGCTCCATGTAAATTAGGCCTAAAAATTAGTAAAGGTAAGAAGCCTTTAGTGCAGAAGTGACCCATTCTATCTCCTCCTGTGTAAAATAAAAAAAATAAAAAATACCTTCGAGTTCACAACTTTTTTGTTGCACCGCCACCATTTTTTTTTTTTTTTTTTTTCAATTTGTGAAGTTAGTTTACCGGAATGTGGAATTTCTCCTCTGTAAATTTTTAGACAAATACCTTTAGTAAGCCTAGGAGATCTTTGAACATTTTACAATGTAAAGTGGTGCAGAAAGCAGTTTTACCAGTTTGCAGAAAAATTGTTTCTGGCTCTTCACTAAACTTCATTTCCTTGGGCTTTATATCTTTTCCCCTCGTAATTGTGTTTTACATTGACAGTGTTTGCTATAAATGTAGGCTGGAATGGCATGTATGGGTCTTCTGACAATCTGTGATTTGTGTAGGAAATGGTAAAAGGTGCCCACTATAGCCATATGAGGGTCTGAAATGAGGGTAAAAATAACATTATTATTATTACCCATAGCAACTAATAGGGAGGTTTCTTTCTTGTGTGGGTATATATATATATATATATATATATATATATATGTATGTATGTATATATATATATATAATATATATATATATATTATTATACCCAAAAGGGGAGGTTCTGCTTTAAGTCCCCCCCCCCTTCCTCACATTTGGGGGGGAGTGGGTACATAGTTTTCACAGAAACCCGCTCCCACTTCTGCTTGGGTCAGCTAGGCAATCCAAGCACACTCCTAAACCTTGTGGACAGCCTTCCCAGAAGAGTTGAAGCTGTTATAGCAGGGTGGGCCAACTCAATATTGAACCCTATGGACTAAGACTGGGATGCCGATATAGTTTATGTGCGTGTAAAGGCAGGTGTCCCAATACTTTTGGTAATATAGTGTATGTGCCTGCTGTACCATGTACGTGTATGAAAAAGTCTCCTGTTCTTTGTATTTCTTCCCTTTTTTTTTTATTTATTTATTTTTAAATCCCTGGTGTTCCTGCCAGTCCCCTTGCTTTCCTATTAAAAACTGACTACACTAAGCAGGAGCGTACACTGTGGTCAGTTCTATAACTGTGCTGGAAACTCAGCCTGCTCTCCTCGAATGATCAGACTTGTCCTGATTCCCCCCTCCTGCACAGCCATTCACTGGGAAGATGAGTTTGCTGCTACTTCTCCCCCAACTCTTATGCAGAGGTTATGTAATCACTTATAAAAAATGGAGAGAAAAAAAAAGGTATTTATAATGTGTTTTTTTTTTTTTTTTTTTTTAAATCCATATACCACTCATCCCACCAATGCGCCACATTGGCGTGGATGTGGCTGTACGCAAACCCGGACGTGGCTCTTTGGGGGCGCCTGACTTTTTTTGTTTAACTGCCTCTAAACGCCCCTCCATGTTAGCCTGTGTGTCCATACATCTCCTAATCAGCCATCCCTCTCCATGTATATCTACCACATCCTACAGACTTTCTTTTACCTTCCAAGGCTCTGATGAAGAGGGAACACCTCGAAACGTGTTAGCCTACCTTGATTTGCTCTTGTATGTGCATAACAAATTTTTAATGAATATCTTATAACCTAGTTTTTATATGAACTCGTAGTAATTTCTTTGTACTTATCTACTTTGTTTATGAATAAACTATATCACTTTGATTCATGCTTTGGATCACACGCCTTACACCCCCCTCTTTTTCACTTGGCGCCCCAAATGTCCCACAATCAAATGCAATGCGTGCAGTTGTATCGTGTTCATCAGCAAAAATGGGGTTAAAACAGGCAGTGAGGAGTCTTCCCATCAATTCCTCACTGCCTGTCAGTAGCCTCTGAAGGGCAATCCGACCACGGATTATACTTCGGAGGAAAGAGAGCTTTAGATGTACATCTATATCAGATATTTAGAGCAAATTACATGCTAAGATAAAGTTATTATATAGCATTGTAATCTGTTGTACATTTGACTTCTATTTTAGGAATATTTGACTAAATTCAGTTGATTCCAATTTCACAAATTCATAAGGTCATCAATTTCAGATTTACAACAAATGTTGTATTGTTTAGAGTTTGCAAAACAGTCCTATATTCTAAAACGAGGTCATCAAGTTGTTGGCTTAATCCATTTAAATGAACGTATCCAGCTTCTTGTCCATCTCGCCATAAATCTGCGGAGCTCGAGGCAGATATAAAAGACAAATAATGCAGCTCTGTAATCATTATTATACAGATAAATTTATTTTTAAATGCAAGCAGTGTTAGTACTTGAATTTGACCTGGTGTACAGCAGGGCTGGGGTGCGAGAGGCAGAAGCAGCACAAGGAGCTGCACTGCTTGCATTTAAAAATACAAGTAATGATGTATTAATGATTACAGATCTGCATTCATTTGTGTCTTCCACTTTACGTTTTCATGATGGGAAAGTCCTCTAGCTAGTTAGCCTTGCTCCGCCTGCATAGACAACCTAAACCTGACCCCCAGGTGAAGTTTAGAAGTTCCTTTCCTTTGGAGCAGCACCTTTACACATTACATGTTAGGCAACTAAAGTGTATGTCAAGCCAAGTTTAATTTTGAATGGAGTAGGGGAGAGTTATGCCGCGTACACACGATCGGAATTCTCGTCGGAAAAAACTGGTTTTTCCGACGGAATTCTGCTCAAGCAGTGTTGCCTACACACGATCACACCAAATTCCGACGGTCAATAACACAGCGGCATAAAACACGTTCGACAGCACTATAAAAGGGATGTTTAATGCTTCCGAGCATGCGTCGAATTGTTTCCGAGCATGCGTCGGAATTTTGCGTGTCGGAATTGCATACACACGATCGGAAAATCCGATAGAAAGGTCTTCCGTCGGAAAAATTGAGAACAGGTTCTCAATTCAAAGTCCGTTGGAAATTCCGACAGAAAAAGACTGTTGGGCACGCACACGGTCGGAAAATCCGATGAAAAGCTCCTATCGGACTGTTTCCATTGGAAATTCCGACCGTGTGTACGCCGCATTAGAATCCCTGTTGGGTTTTGCGTCTATCCAGGGCTCCATTATGCATGCGGTCGGACTTTCCGGCAGAAAAAGTTAGACTGAGTATTTTCATCGGATATTCCGATCGTGTGTGGGCCTCATCGGACTTTTTTTTTTTTCCAAAAATTCTGACGGACCTAGAAATAGAACACGTTTTAAATATTTCTGACGGAATCAATTCCTATCGGGAAAACCGCTCGTCTGTATGCTGTTCCGACGGACCAAAAACTACGCATGCTCTGAAGCAAGTACGAGACGCCAGCTACTGACTATTGAACTTCCTTTTCTAGGCCTGTCGTACGTGTTGTACGTCACCGCGTTCTAGACGGTCGGACTTTGTTGTGATCGTGTGTAGGCAAGACAGTTTCAGCGGAATTCCATCTGAAAAACTGTCTGAGTTTATTCAGACGGAAAAAACGGTCGTGTGTGCGCGGCATTGGAGAAATTTCCTTTCACTTTCTGGCCTACTGACATTGTTTTTCCAAATAGCAAGTGAGGGAAGCTCTACTGTAGAGGAATACATTTGTTAGGGGTCTAGCCCTCCTCTACTTTACTATCAGATTTTTATAGCTGTCTATGTCCCTGTTGCAGATTTTCTTTCACTTCCTCTCTGGTGAAACAATTGTCACTGGGACAGGAAGTGAGGTAAAATTTCTTTAATGGAGCCCTGGATAGCAGTAAAAACCAAACAGGGTTTTTAACCTTTCCTCAGTCTGTCTCAGGCCTCATGCACGCTATGCTCTTCTGAACACTTTTGCACATCAAGCGTTTGAGCGTTTGTTTATTTCTTTGGACAGAAGAGTAATTTATTCTGGCTATTGAAATGAATGAAAGCTCAAGTATTAAATGCGCCTCGCGTTTAGGCACGTTTACACACGTTTAGACGCATCAGGTATTTTTTCTGCCCAATAACTCTTCTCCTGAAAGTGATTTTGGTGGGTTCAGATTTCGGCCCCTAAACACCGCTGCCTCTATGCCTAAGTGTGTACGGACACACACAGGATAACATAGTGGGGTGTTTAGGGCAGGAAAAAAAGTAAAATGCCTGTCAGGCATTTGACAGCTGCAGTGTTCATAAGGACGAAATCGGGGGTCTCCAAACTTTGTTTTTGTAACTGTCCCTCAGATTTAGGGGGGCTGGACTGTGGCCAATGGGAATAGAAAATGTCCCATCATCAGTGTGAGTGGACAGTGTCTCAGGCATGGTGGTCAGTGGTAGTAAAAAGATTATATTGTGCCTGTGGTCAGTAGGAGGAAGAATAGTGGCCCATTATTGGGAGGAATAGTGCTCCATCATTGGCATAATTGGTAGGAATAGTGCCCCATCATTGGTATAATTGGGAGGAATAGTGCCCCATCATTGGTATAATTGGAAGGAATAGTGCCCCATCATTGGTATAATTGGGAGGAATAGTGCCCCATCATTGGTATAATTGGGAGGAATAGTGTCCCATCATTGGTATTTTTGGGAGGAATAGTGCCCCATCATTGGTATTATTGGGAGGAATAGTGCCCCATCATTGGTAGGAATAGTGCCCCATCATTGGTATTATTGGGAGGAATAGTGCCCCATCATTGGTATCATTGGGAGGAATAGTGCCCCATCATTGGTATTTTTGGGAGGAATAGTGTCCCATTATTGGGAGGAACAGTGCCCTATCATTGGTATTTTTGGGAGGAACAGTGGCCCATCAATGGTGTCAGTGAGAGGAATTATGTTCCATCTTCAGTGTCAGTGGGAGGAATAGTGCCCCATCATTGCTGCCAGTGGGAGGAATAGTGCCCCATTGTTGGTGTCAGTGGGGGGAGTAATGCCCTCCATGTTGATGTCAGTGGGGGGGGAGTAATGCCCTCCATGTTGGTGTCAGTGGGGGGGAGTAATGCCCTCCATGTTGGTGTCAGTGGGGGGGAGTAATGCCCTCCATGTTGGTGTCAGTGGGGGGGAGTAATGCCCTCCATGTTGATGTCAGTGGGGGGGAGTAATGCCCTCCATGTTGATGTCAGTGGGGGGGAGTAATGCCCTCCATGTTGATGTCAGTGGGGGGGAGTAATGCCCTCCATGTTGATGTCAGTGGGGGGGAGTAATGCCCTCCATGTTGATGTCAGTGGGGGGGAGTAATGCCCTCCATGTTGATGTCAGTGGGGGGGGGGGAGTAATGCCTTCCATGTTGGTGTCAGTGGGGGGGAGTAGTGCCCTCCATGTTGGTGTCAGTGGGGGGGAGTAGTGCCCTCCATGTTGGTGTCAGTGGGGGGGAGTAGTGCCCTCCATGTTGGTGTCAGTGGGGGGGAGTAGTGCCCTCCATGTTGGTGTCAGTGGGGGGGGGAGTAGTGCCCTCCATGTTGGTGTCAGTGGGGGGGAGTAGTGCCCTCCATGTTGGTGTCAGTGGGGGGGAGTAGTGCCCTCCATGTTGGTGTCAGTGGGGGGGAGTAATGCCCTCCATGTTGGTGTCAGTGGGGGGGGGGGGAGTAATGCCTTCCATGTTGGTGTCAGTGGGTGGGAGTAGTGCCCTCTATGTTGGTGTCACTGGGGGGCAATATGTTTTCTTCTCTTTTTTTTTTTTTTTTTTTTTTTGGAGTAGTGTACACTGTTGATGTTAGGAGGAGGAATAGTGCCCCATTTTTTTGTTGTCAGTGGGGGGGGGGGGGGAGTAATGCCCTCCACGTTGGTGTCAGTGGGGGGGAGTAATGCCCTCCATGTTGGTGTCAGTGGGGGGGAGTAATGCCCTCCATGTTGGTGTCAGTGGGGGGGGGGAGTAATGCCCTCCATGTTGGTGTCAGTGGGGGGGGAGTAATGCCCTCCATGTTGGTGTCAGTGGGGGGGAGTAATGCCCTCCATGTTGGTGTCAGTGGGAGGGAGTAATGCCCTCCATGGGTGTCAGTGGGGGGGAGTAATGCCCTCCATGTTGGTGTCAGTGGGGGGAGTAGTGACCTCTGGTGTCACTGGGGGGAGTAGTTCCCTCTATGTTGGTGTCAGTGGGGGGCAATATGTTTTCTTCTCTTTTTTTTTTTTTTTTTTTTTGGAGTAGTGTACACTGTTGATGTTAGGAGGAGGAATAGTGGCCCATTTTTGTTGTTGTCAGTGGAAGGAATAGTGCCCCATTTTTTGGTGTCAGTGGAAGGAATAGTGCCCATTTTTTTGGTGTCAGTGGGAGGAATAGTGCCCCATTTTTTTGGTGTCAGTGGAAAGAATAGTGCCCCATTTTTTTGGTGTCAGTGGGAGGAATAGTGCCCCATTTTTTTGGTGTCAGTGGAAGGAATAGTGTCCCATTTTTTGGTGTCAGTGGGAGGAATAGTGCCCCATTTTTTGGTGTCAGTGGGAGGAATAGGGCCTCAAATTGGTGATGGAAAAAGCTTTCCAAGGACAGAAGGCAGGCAGGGGGCTGCAGACCTCTATAGCCAAGTTACTTGTGTACTTGAGCCTATCCCCAACCGCTGGACATTGTGCTCGGTGCAGTATAGACCCAATCCTCAGTGCCAGATAATCATTGCAATATGAATAATTTAGATACCGTCTCTCCTTCTGGTACTGGTTTTCTTTTCCTCCATCTTTGGCATGTGTATGGAAGTTGCACTCTTGACTTGTCTCTTGTCGGTGTTGCCAGGCTGCATTTTCGGTGTAATAAAATTCTGGTACTTGGAAACATAATTAGGACAAACAAGTAACGTATTTGTGTCATCACATGAATGCGGTAGTTGGGAGCCTGTCCATGTACTGCTCTAGAAGTACATATGCCTTCATTTTCTTTAAATACATAATACCTTATGTAGAAAGCATAGCTGAGGAATGTTTTGCACAACCTATGCCCTCTTCAGATGTATGAGCTGTCTGACTAGAACTCTTTTCCCACAGGCCAGAGGACACATTTTCACATAAAACGCCAAACCAGAATCTCAGCTAGAGGTCTCTAAAGTTTCTAACTCTCTACACAGAGGACCAGTTTACTGTCCCTCAGGCTTTAGGGGCCCGGCCTGTGGCCAACGGGAGTAGAAAAGGCTACAGCATCTGTGTGGGTGAACAGTGTATCAGACTTGGTGGCCAGTGGGAGTAAAAAGAATACATAGTACCTGTGGTTATTAGGAGGAGGAATAGTGCCCCATCGTTGGTGTCCGTGGGGGGACTAGTGCCCCATCGCTGGTGTCCGTGGGGGGACTAGTGCCCCATCGCTGGTGTCCGTGGGGGGACTAGTGCCCCATCGCTGGTGTCCGTGGGGGGGACTAGTGCCCCATCGCTGGTGTCCGTGGGGGGACTAGTCCCCCATCGCTGGTGTCCGTGGGGGGGGGGACTAGTGCCCCCATCGCTGGTGTCCGTGGGGGGGACTAGTGCCCCCATCGCTGGTGTCCGTGGGGGGGACTAGTGCCCCCATCGCTGGTGTCCGTGGGGGGGGGGGACTAGTGCCCCCATCGCTGGTGTCCGTGGGGGGGGACTAGTGCCCCCATCGCTGGTGTCCGTGGGGGGGACTAGTGCCCCCATCGCTGGTGTCCGTGGGGGGGACTAGTGCCCCCATCGCTGGTGTCCGTGGGGGGGACTAGTGCCCCCATCGCTGGTGTCCGTGGGGGGGGGGACTAGTGCCCCCATCGCTGGTGTCCGTGGGGGGACTAGTGCCCCCTACGCTGGTGTCCGTGGGGGGGGGGGACTAGTGCCCCCTACGCTGGTGTCTGTGGGGGGGGACTAGTGCCCCATCGCTGGTGTCCGTGGGGGGGGGGCTAGTGCCCCCTACGCTGGTGTCGCTAGTCGGCTAGTGCCCCATTGTTGGCGGTGTTATATTTAGGTGCAAATTTGCCAGCAGAGTCTTTGTACTGAACATGTTGGTTTAAAGAAGAAGTCTCAGGAAATTTTATAAATGTTTGCACACTGGGTGTATAGCCCCGGTGCATGAGACTCTGGGGGTTAGTTGCGGGTGGAAGGTACAGGTAGGCGCTGCCCAGCCTCGCTGCTGGCAGTCAGTAAAAGTCTGCCTGTACTTTCCACCCACACCTAAATGCCTGGGTCTCATACAGTCATGCGACTCCCTTAAAGAACAGATACAAACCATTCATGGTAGACTTGGAATTGCTGGACAGATCACACTAAATTTTCACTTCGGATGATTGGAAATAGTCCTTAACACCAAAATAATTATCTTTTGTTGTGATTGTCAAAAAAAAATAATAATCTAACAGTGTATGACTAGCTTAACCCGAAAATGGTGCAGTGGTCACATTGGGTGTTCAGTGGGGGCTGGATTAGGGCTTTCATACCAATCTATAATTGGATTTGAGAAGATCGTATCTTATCTATAATACATGACCACTGTTTAGTACATTGGTACCCAGACAATTACCGGTACTTCCACCTTTTATTATTGGTATATTGGGCTCTTAAAATTCTCTTGTGATTGTACTGTATACACTGATTGCGCCTAAAAAATTCACTGTTTTTGTGACCGTCAGCATTTTTGTTTGGGATTTATAGCCAATGCACTTGTCTCATTAATAATTTATGGCAGTTTCTATGTCGCCAGCGTCCTGTCTGCATACAGCGTTGAGTTGATCATTGTGCACGCTGCTTTTAGTCAGCTGACAGATATTTTGGTATTCTATCAGGAAGGTGAGTAATGATGGACTCATGAGTTTCATCATGTTGCCTAGCAGCCTGCTGAAACATAATGCAATAAGTTTTTGTGTTCTGTTAGATCACCCAGCGTTCTATCGCTGCGCCATGTAATTAACCCATTTAGTGTCATAGAAGCTGATTAGACCATAGGGGGTAATCAGTGTGGTTTTGATCCATGCAGATGTTCCATTATACAATGTTGGAACGATTATTATCTGTGTACTTCTAACTGTGAGAGATAACAAAGCACTTTTGTTTCCCAAGGCAAGGGATGTTCTATGTCTAAATTGGGTTGTGTCGTGTTTTATAGTGAAAGCCAGGAAAATATTGCAACCTTAAAGAGGAAGTAAACTCTCCCACTCTGATGCTTCTTTTCATTTAGGCCATTATAATAAGCGATTATCAAACTATAGCCACTGTAATCCAGCCCAAATCGCAAATTACTTACTGTTTAAAGAAACTTTAAAAAACTTGTTTCCATGGGTAAGGCAGCGCCATCTTAAGTATTGTTTTCTGAGTCCACAGTAGAGTGTATTTCCGCCCTTACATTGAGCACTTCCTGTACTGTAAACCAAGCCTCCTTCTCAATCCAACATTTCTATGGCAACCCTGCTTCCCTGCTCATAGCTGACTTGTTTTATTTCATAGTATTTACTTGTGCCGATTATCTAGTGTTTGCCTATGTCAGTCTTATGAGCTTCAGCGTGTGTATGGGGCTTTACTGTAATTAGCACTACTGAAATCGCTCCAACTTTAGAAAAGGTTCCTGTACTACTTCAAGATGGCTTCTATCCAACTTGTGCCCATAGACTTTAATGGAAGTTTCCAGCTGGTCATGGAGCTCCTATTCCATCCGTGCTGCCTCCGGCTGATTAGATGGATACCAGCCAGTACAGATTCCCTCAATGGGGTCCGGTGCACATAGGAATAGAAATTTAGTGCTCTCTGTATATCAAAACGCTTTATTTCCTCATTAAAACATTAAAACGTTACTCACAAACACAGCACTTAAGCAGTGCGGGCTCAGGATGCATAGAAACGACAAGATGCTTGCGGGATTACGTTGCCACTGCGACTCCTTCCCCCTATACGCGTTACGTCAAATAGGCTGCTACACCACTGTGACTTCTTCAGTAAAGCGTCTTTTTTAAGTAAAGGGACCCTTTTTTAAAAATAACAAACATGTTATACTTACCTCCACTGTGCAGTTCGTTTTGCAGAGTGGCCCCGATCCTCCTGTTCTGGGGTCTCTCGGCGGCTGTCTCGGCTCCTCCCCACAATAGCTAACCCTCTGGGATGCTCTATCCTAAGGGAGTTAGCTTGCGGGCGCGCTCCCTGTCATACAAGCTGCGTCCATAGACACAGAGTGTATGACTCGGTCCCACCCCCTGGTGGCCAAGTCATTAGATGTGATTGACAGCAGCGTGAGCCAATGGCTGCGCTGCTATCAATCTAGCCTATCTATCCAATAAACAGCCAGACTCCATGGAGAAGAGGACGCCGGGGGACGCACACAGCAGGTGAACGGGCTCAGGTAAGTAAACATGGGGGGCTGAAGGGGCCGTCATTGCCAGGTGTTTTTTCACCTTAATGCATAGGATGCATTAAGGTGAAAAAACACGAACATTTACAACCCCTTTTAAGTGTGTTCTAACTGTGGGGGGGATGGGCTCACTGGGACATGACAGAGATCACTGGGAACAGAAAATCTCTGACATGTCTCCTGTCAGAACGGGGATCCGCTTGTTTACACTGTTCTGCCTTTGTACTAGGCGATCGCGGGGCACTGGAGTACATAGAGTCTGCTCGACCTGCGGGCACGCTCCCGCAGTTTGCATTGGGAGCAAGAGCGTGCCACTGGTGGCATGCGCCCCCCCCCCCCAATTCACGCAGCGTACCAACCTGCCACAGTAAATGTACATGGGCTGGTCGGCAAGTGGTAAATTCAGTATTAATATTTAAAGCAAACTCATCCATGCTTTATTTTTTTATTTTTTTTGAGAAATCGCATTGAAAAACATCCCCTTAGCATTTCTGGTTGCAGCCATCTTGAGTAAGGGCAGATGATTCATATAGTATGTACTTCCTGGGATCCACCTGCCTTTAGTCCAGACATGCAGACAAGAGGGCGTGCTTAGCTGAGAAAGCCCCTCCTCCCCTCCAGATGAAACAAAAACCAAAAATGCAGATGACAACTCCTGGGTATTCACCGCTCCTGCAGCGCTTCAAAGAAGCTGCTTGCAGGACTTTTTTTTAAGTCCTGCCAGCGCCGCACCCCAGTGTGAAAGCACTCGCAGCTGAGGCTTTTTACAGGCGCTATTTTTAGCGCTAAAGCGCCTGAAAAACGCCTCCAGTGTGAAAGGGGTCTTAAGAGAACTTTCATCCCCCTCATAAATTTTTTTCTTTTTTTTTTTTTTATCCTTCACTTCCTACCTGGTTTCCTGGGTTATCCTCGAAACACATACTTGCCGCCACACTGCAGGTCCTGTGCCGCCATCTTCTTTGCTTGCATCATTAAGAGTTGGCTGTCTCCTCTGGGCTCTTAGACTTGACTCCCTGATGACGCATGTGCAGAGCATGTGCAGTGTGTTCTACATTGTCCTCAAAGCCTTCAGGCATGCGTGACATGTGTATCCCAGGAGGCTTTGGGCATCTGGGGATATCATTTTTGCCCAGCAAGAAAAGCGGAAGCGCAGGTTGCACTGCCCTAAAAAAAAAAAAAAAAAAAAGTATATACACACGCACACAGTGCTCAGCATAAATGAGTACACCCCTTTTGAAAAGTAAGACTTTATTCAATATCTCAATGAACACAAGAACAATTTCCAAAATTTTGACAAAACTGCGTTTTATAGAACATTTGTTTAGTTCATTGCATGAAAGTAAGGTTAATAATATAACCTAGATTGCAAAATCTTCAGTTTTACTCAAATAAGTTGATGCAAAAATGAATACACCCCACAACAAAAACTACTACATCTAGTATTTTGTATGACCTCCATGATTTGTAAGGACGGCACCAAGTCTTCTAGGAATTCTCTTTTAGCACCTGGATGCTGGATGGTGAGTGATGCTCAAATTGTCTCTTCAGAATACCCCATAGGTTTTCCCCGATTGGGTTTAGATCAGGAGACATACTTGGCCACTGAACCAATTGGGAGACTGTTATGCCCCGTACACACGGTCGGACATCTCGACTGCAAAATCCGTCAGATTTTTTCCGAAACTTGTGTTGAACACACATGGTCGGACAAAGTTGTCGGAACATCCGATCGTTCCGAACGAGGTGATGTATAAAACGTATGACGGACCTACGTAGAGGCCAGTAGCCAATAGTTTTCGTCTCTAAATTTCTTCTGAGCATGCGTGGCATTTTGTGCATAGGAATTCTCTACACACGATCGGAAAAAGTTCGATCGGATTTTGTTTTCGGAAAATTTCAGATCCTACTCTCAAATTTTTTTCCGTTGGAAATTCCGACGGAAAAAGCCCGCTAGAGCCCACACACGATCGGATTTTCCGACAACATAATCCGATCAGACTTTTTCCATCGGAATATCCGCTCGTGTGTACGGGGCATTAGTCACTTTTCTCGGAAGATGGCTTCTTTGCTTGCTATCACTGTACTAAGTGGAATGTCAGAGGCTCTTTCATGCAAGGTGCTGTTCTTGGTCGCACATCATAAGGTGATGTTGCATCCTAATCCATCTCTATTGCCTAGAATGGTTTCTAGTTTTCACTTGAATCAGGACAGTGTCTTGCTTTTTTTATTTTTTTTCTAATCCACAGTCGGCAGGAGAAAGTTCGCTACCTACTCTAGAGGTAGTTCAGATGCTCAGGGTCTACTTGAGTTGTCGGCACAGGTCAGGAATCCTGATTTGTGCAGCCAGAAGAGCCCAGAAAAGGGCAGGCGGCATCCAGGTTGAATGTTTAGCAGTGGATCTGCCAGTTTATCAATGATGCCTAAAATCCAATTTTTTTTCTGGAGAGAGATTCTTTACCAGGTGTGTGGGAGTATCTTGGGCCATCTGCCATCAGGTGTCAGTGGTCCAGGTGTGCAAGACAGCTATTTGGACTTTAAGTTTATACATCCACAGGGTTTATACCAGGTGGATGTCAAGAACATTGAGGAGACTGCCTTTGGTCTCAGCGTATTACAAACAGTAATAGTGTCAGTTTCTGAAATGGTGTCTCCCTCCTCTCAGGGGCATTGCTTGGGTCGTCCCATATAGTAATGACTGCTCTGTGTCCCGTGATGTATGATAAAGAAATTAGGATTTTTTTGACAGCTTACCTGTAAATCCTTTTCTTGGAGTACATAACGGGACACGGATCTTTCCCCTCTTGTCTGGGAAGGGTATTGCTTGCTACAAAACTGAGGTATGTCCTGTGTAGGATGGGTTATATTGGGGAGGAGTTCTTGTTTGATTTACCAGTGTCCATTCACCAGTAGGTGGCGTATAACCCATATAGTAATGACTGCACTGTGTCCCGTGATGTACTCCAAGAAAAGGATTTTACAGGTAAGCTGTAGAAAAAATCCTAATATTATATCTTTTCATGTGACTACACAGAAGAAATAATACTTTGCTACAATGTAAAGCAGTGAGTGCACAGCTTGTATAAAAATATGAAAATAAGACAATATTATAAAATTGGGTCTGTATATAACTTATTAAAATAAAGTTGTCCCTTTAAATATTGCAGCAGCGCTTAATGTCCTTGTTGTTCCACTGACATTAGTATAGAGGTACTCTGTACTCTGACTTACATCAAAGTAGCTGCTTTTATTTATTATTTATATTTTATATTATATATTTATTGTCTCATATTGATCCTAAGGAATTCATATCCAAAAGCGCAGAGGGGTGGTCCTAAGGGCGGCATATTTAGGTTCTATCCTTGTCTAGTACAGCTTGTATAACCGTGTAAATTTGCTGTTCCCTCAAAATAACTCAACACATAGCCATTAATGTCTAAAACCGCTGGCAACAAAAGTGAGTACACCCCTAAGTGAAAATGTCCAAATTGGGCCCTATTAGCCATTTTCCCTCCCCGGTGTCATGTGACTCGTTAGTGTTGCAAGGTCTCAGGTGTGAATGGGAAGCAGGTTTGTTAAATTTGGTGTTATCGCTCTCTCTTACTGGTCACTGGAAGTTCAACATGGCACCTCATGGCAAAGAACTCTGAGGATCTGAAAAAAAGAATTGTTGCTCCACATAAAGATGACCGAGGCCAGTGATGGTGAACCTTGGCACCCCAGATATTTTGCAACTACATTTCCCACGATGCTTAGCTACACTGCAGAGTGCATGAGCATCATGGGAAATGTAGTTCCAAAACACCTGGAGTGCCAAGGTCCGCCATCACTGGCCTAGGCTATAAGAAGATTGCCAAGACCCTGAAACTGAGCTGCAGCACAGTGGCCAAGACCATACCGCAGTTAAACAGGACAGGTTCCACTCAGAACATGCCTCGCCATGGTCGACCAAAGAAGTTGAGTGCACGTGCTCAGCGTCATATCCAGAGGTTGTCTTTGGGAAATAGACCTATGAGTGCTGCCAGCATTGCTGCAGAGGTTGAAGGGGTGGGGGGGTCAGCCTGTCAGTGCTCAGACCATACATGGCACATTGCATTAAATTGGTCTGCATGGTTGTCATTCCAGAAGGAAGCCTCTTCTAAAGATGATGCACAAGAAAGCCCGCAAACAGTTTGCTAAAGACAAGCAGACTAAGGACATGGATTACTGGAACCATGTCCTGTGGTCTAATGAGACCAAGATAAACTTATTGGGTTCAGATGGTGTCAAGCATGTGTGGTGGCAACCAGGTGAGGAGTACAAAGACAAGTGTGTCTTGCCTACAGTCAAGCATGGTGGTGGGAGTGTCATGGTCTGGGGCTGCATGAGTGCTGCCGGCACTGGGGAGCTACAGTTCATTGAGGGAACCATGAATGCCAACATGTACTGTAACATACTCTAGCAGAACATGACCCCCCCCCTCCTTTCGAAGACTGGGCAGCAGGGCAGTATTTCAACATAACGACCCCAAACACACACCCAAGATGATCACTATCTTGCTAAAGAAGCTGAGGGTAAAGGTGACGGACTGGCCAGGCATGTCTCTAGACCTAAACCCTATTGAGCATTTGTGGGGCATCAACTTACGGAAGGTGGAGGAGCGCAAGGTCTCTAACATCCAACCAGCTCCGTGATGTCGTCATGGAGGAGTGGGAGAGGACTACAGTGGCAACCTGTGAAGCACTGGTGAACTCCATGCCCAAGAGGGTTAAGGCAGTGCTGGAAAATATATAATAAAATATTTACAAAAATGTGACGGGTGTACACACTTTTGTGTGATACTGTATATCTGTTACTTGAGTGCCAGTGTGGGCTTGTAAATGACTACACTGAAGGAAAGAGGAAATTATAACTCAATGTTTGTAAAATGTGTAATGGGAACATGTTCTGAGGTTTTCAGAGGGTGACTAATAAAATCCTAGTGAAAGATTTGGAGCAGTTGTAACCATTTCAGCACTCCTCATTCCTACCTTACTCCCCACTACCACACTCCCTCTTTGAACTTTGTGTATAAGTTTTCTCATTCTCTAATCTGTTCCTAGAGCAGCCATTCTTAACCTTGGTTCCGCAGTACTCTAGGGTCAGAGGTTATCGTTGGTTCATTGGGTTGTGGTGATTGACTTCCTATTTGACACTACCAGCATAGTTCCAGTTCCACCGCCACTTGGCAAAGCCAGCAGAATCGCATCAATGTTCTCTTTTGGCTGTCTGTAAGGGTTTCATCCTGATCACTACTGTAAGGGTGAGAATCTTCCTTCTGACCACCAATGTAAGGGCATTTTTCTCACTGGATCGCAATGAATTTGTTTTTAGCAGGGGTTCCCTGAGACCTCAATTTATTTAGGGGTCCTCTGGGGTTAAAAGCTTGAGAGAGCCTGTCCTAGAGTGGGTGATTGTAAAAAAAAAAATGCTGAAGGGATGATGTTATACTGTATTTCAACTCCTTCAGGTTCTGGAACTGAAAGTGTAACCCTCCCGCACTCATTCCAAAACTGGAAATAAAAAAGTTTTTTAGCTGGAGTTAAACTTGAAGAAAAATGTATTGTCTTTTATGTGTAAAAAGTGGATTAAAGATTTTTTTTTGTTTTCATATAAACCAACAAAATGGAATATGAAGTTGGTTACTATGGAAAACAGAAATAAATTTATGTATAAATTAGTTAAAAAAAAATAAAAAAAAAAAGTTAAAAAAAATTTACATTGACCAACATTATGCATTTCTGTATATTTATAATCCACTATAATATACTTTTTATTTTTTTTTTATAAATTTCCTAAATATATGATCATGGGACCTGCCTATATCTAAAAAGTGCCCCTGTTGTGTAAAAAACTTTAGCTGAAAGTCTTCAACATTTCAGAACCAACGCCTGTGTCACTGTATGGCAGAGCTGTGATGTACGTGTTTGAGGAACAAACCATAGCGAGTAGTGGGGTCAAAGTTATCTGACACTCCTGGAAATGTTGAATACTGAAGAGACTGTCAGAGACTGAAGCACTGGACTTAAAGAAAGGGAAGAGTCACAGGCTGTCAAGACAGGTCAGTATAGCGCCTGTAGCAGCTGCTACTTAACTTCCCCTCTGCAGAGGTGCGTCCCTTTTTGGCATGTGGCCACACATACTTCCAGGTGTTGCGCCTGTGTCCAAACGGCCAGAGCACATCACTTAGCTGCATCCTTAAAGGGCCGATATACTCAGTGGACAGACACTCATGCAACTCTTGTCTACATAGTTGCTGATCCTCCACACTGCTTACCTGTCTGCTGTTAAGCCTTTTAGCTTAGTCTCTGCCGGATGTGCTGTCTACTGCCACAGTTCATGCAATTTTTTCCACGTGTATTTTTTCCTCTTAATAGCTGCAACGTTTGAACCTTCCATCTACCAGCTTTGCTACAGCCGCAGTTCCAGTGAAGTTCTATCTGCATGCTTCACTTCAACTGCAACTCTAGGTATGTCCATCTGCCAGCTTCATCCCAACCACAGCTCCAGGTACACTCCATCGGCCAGCTTCACCCCAACTGCAGCTCCAGGTACGCTCCATCTGCCAGCTTCATCCTACCTGCAGCTCCAGGTACACTCCATCTGCCAGCTTCACCCCAACTGCAGCTCCAGGTACGCTCCATCTGCCAGCTTCACCCCAACTGCAGCTCCAGGTACGCTCCATCTGCCAGCTTCACCCCAACTGCAGCTCCAGGTACGCTCCATCTGCCAGCTTCATCCTACCTGCAGCTCCTGGAATGCTCCATCTGCCAGCTTCACGCCAACTGCAGCTCCATGTATCCTCCAGCTGCCAGCTTCACCCCAACCACAGCTCCAGGTACGCTACATCTGCTAGTTTCATCCTAACCGAAGCTCCAGGTAAACTCCATCTGTTAGTAAAATCCTAGCTGCAGCTCCAAGTACACTCCACCTGCTAGCGTCATCCTAGCTGCAGCTCTTAATACACTCCATCTGCTAGTTAAATCCTAGCTACAGCTCTAGGTACACTCCATCTGATAGCTTCACCCCAGCCATAGTTCCTGGTACACTCCATTCACCAGCCTCACGGCAACCACTGTTGCTGGCGAGCTCCACCTGTTCCTCACCCCATCCACTTCTCCTGGCACACTCCATCTGATGTCCGCTTTCTGAGCCCTTGCAGGTGTACACATCCTATGTACCTCTTCTGTGCTCCAGCTGGTATTTGCGTTTTCTTACTGGTCATTGGATCATCCCGTTGGTGATCCTATCACATCTTCCTACTGTATTTGGAAAAGTGACTTGGGGCAGGATGCAGCTAAATCCAAACTCCTGTGTGGGGATGCCTAGTAAATACTGCTCGTCCCTACGGCTCTGTTTCCCAGCAAACCCAGTCAAAGCCAGTGTAGGGTCCAGTTTGCTCTGTTGCCAGTGCAGGTTTGTGACAATAGCTCCTCTACTACGGCTTTGGCTGCAGTTTTTAAAATATGACAGGGATGCTCTAAGACGGGAGTAATCTTTACCATCGGTGATTAAGGCATCCGTCTTTGAATATTTTGCAATAATATCTCCATTCTAGCACACATAAGTGCAATCACAGCCTGATATTCATGTCTTTTGTTTTTAATTCTAGTGAACAGGCTGGTCATTAGATCTGTAGTATAAAAGGATGTGTGCAATATATTTTATAGGTCCTTTATACATGATTGCACTTGAGTCTTTACACAGAGTAATTCACTAATGGGCAACCCTCCCCCATGATAAAATGAACTCGGACATCGATGATTTAATTAAACAGACCACTTTCAGTGAAATCATGTGACTGTGGAATGTGACCTTTTAAATGGGGGCTCAGGTGTGGGGTCAGCACTTTGGTTAACAAGTCGTCTTACTTAAAAGATGACAGAATAAGAGGAATTTCTTTCTTTCTTTTTTTTTTTGTCAGTTCCATCTTATATTTATCCAAAATGAATCTAATATCAAAAAAGTAAAATATTTTTTATGGGAAACCTTTATTTATTTTTTAAATATCTTACTGATCACATTCAAAAATGCTTGGCTAGTTTCATTTTTTTTTTTTTTTATACATAGGAATAGAAAAAGTGGAAGAATAGTAAGAGACCCCTTTTGTCTCCCTGCTCTCCTATGGTGGCCATACATGACCCCTTTGTCTCCCTGGTCTCCTATGGTGGCCATACATGACCCCTTTGTCTCCCTGGTCTCCTATGGTGGCCATACATGACCCCTTTGTCTCCCTGGTCCCCTATGGTGGCTATACATGGAGGTATTATATATGCAATTGTATTTTCAAATGATGTACTGTCTGATCGGCAATACAATCGGAAGATTGAAAAGGATCATTCGGTGCGCCAAATACTTGACAATCCTATTGAATTATATTGTCAGATTTTCCGTCCAGACCAATCAGAATAATTTTGATTAAATTGATCGGTTATGCTTAACCACTTCACCCCCGGAAGGATTTGCCCCCTTCCTGACCAGAACACTTTTTGCGATTCGGCACTGCATCGCTTTAACTGACAATTGCACGGTCGTGTGACGTTGTACCCAAACAAAATTAACGTCCTTTTTTCCCCCTACAAATAGAGCTTTCTTTTGGTGGTATTTGATCACCATTGCGCTTTTTATTTTTTTGCACTATAAACAAAGAAAGAGCAACTTTTTGCTATAATAAATATCCCCAAAAATATATAAAAAAAAATATTTTTTTCCCTCAGTTTAGGCCGATATGTATGGGATCATAGGTAGAACTTCTAATATTTTAACAAAAAATAATACTCCAGACTCCATAACCTGTGGGTTGATAGGCCGTGCCCTTTATTATAGGTATAATAATATGTAAATTATCCATTTAAATATAATTTTTTTTTTTTTTTTAATAATCAATATATACAACACGTGCCGGGTTGCGCTCTCAGTCAGACTGTAAAACCCTTAAAGGCTGGAGGTGTGATAACAGCTGACAGTGCAGCATCATGGCAGTTGAAGATCAGAGGCCAAGATGGCAGCTTCCTTGGCTGAAAACGATAGCAGGGTTTAGTTCTGTATTAAAGTAGAAGTCCACACTAACAATTAAATCCCTGCATCTACAGACATCCATGACCTAACACTAACCTATCTAGCCCTGTAAAGAAGAAATCAGTATAAATACTTTTTTTTTTTTTTAAGCCGATCCGATCCCACGCTGAGCTGTCAGCTGTGGCTTCACTGTGGAGGCGGGTGCAGAGGACACAGCCGACAACGGAAGCCACATAGTAAGTCTATGGGTGACGTCGCTCCCCATTCATTTCACAGCCGCTGTTGGCCATGTCCTCTGCAGAACTTCCGCCGCTGAAGACTGGATCGGCTTCAAAAAAGGTATGTATACTGATTTCTTCTTTACAGGGCTAGATAGGTTAGTGTTGGATCGTGGATGCAGGAATTTTAGTGTCAGGGTGGGCTTACACTATTAAGTGGATGTAAACCCGATTCATGAAATTTGACCTGGGCACATATATCTGTAGTGTTTACTTATCTCTCTTCAAAGCCATAAGTCCTGTGTCTTTCAGTTGCTTCGTTCCTCTGTTATCAGCATGATAACTTCTGACAAGTTCTTCGACTCAGGAGATAAAAGCAGCTGGAAATTTGTGTTGGGGAGGTTGCTATAAAAAGATTAGAAGAGAGCTGATCTATTCACAGCACAGCTCTGCAAGTTTCTTCCTTCCTCTGCCTATGTGGAGGGGGGTGCGTGCCTTTCCACCAATCGTCTGTCACGCAATGTATGCCCAGGTTCCCCTCCCACTGCTGAAAGAGGTAGTAAAAATTCTAACAGGAGATTCACTTTCTAAAGAATATAGAAAGCTGAAGACAGCAGATTTACATGTAAAACTTATGTAGGGAGATTTTGTTTCATCTCTGTGTATCATCTGAGGCTGTTCACTTCACTGGGTATATGTGAGGGTTTACATCCACTTTAAGGCTTGGTGGTCTTGTCCTTAGGGCTCATGTTTATGGGCTTTGTTTGTCTCTCTTTGAAGTGTGTTTACAACGCCTATCAAACATGGGTCAGCAAAATCCCTTTGACTTTAATTGACAAGTACACATGGAATTCAGAGGCTGCGTTTTGACCTGCTTTGTGAGGCGCTACGTTTCTTTGGACACAGTGGAGTTGATTTACTAAAACTACTGGAGTGTGCAAACTGTAGTGCAGCTCTGCATAGAAACCAATCCGCTTCCAGGTTTGTTTTTTTTTTTTTTTGTCAAAGCTTAATTAAACAAGCTGAGCTGACTACCATGCACAGCTGCACTTGATTTTGCACTCTCCAATTTTAGTAAATCAACCTCAGCAAGTTCTATTGAGGTGCATTTGAACTGCATACTAATGCCCCGTACACACGGTCGGAAATTCCGACCACAAAATCCGTCAGATTTTGTCCGACACTGGTGTTGCATACACACTGGTGTTGCATACACATTCTGACCGTGGTGACGTTCGTTGCGTACGACGTAACTACGTAGAGGCTATTAGCCAATAGCTTTGGTCTCGTAATTTGATCTGAGCATGCGTGGAAAAAGTCCGATCGGATTTTGTTGTCGGAAAATTTGAGAGCAGGATCTCAAATTTTTGATGGGGCCCACACGGGCGGATTTTCCGACAACATGGTCCGATCGGACATTTTCCGTCGGAATTTCCGACCGTGTGTACGGGGCATAAGACCGAGCCCTTTCTTTTTAAATGCTGTCTTTTTTGCATTTACCATTTTTTGTTTATTTATTCATTCATTCATTCATTCATTCTTTACTTACAGAGACTAAAGAGCATCATTGAGAATCCACAATGTGTTCAGTGCTGGCAGCTTGGCTTGTAGTGGTTTGTTTGCTTTCAGCTCCTGTTATATACAGACGTATGAGGAACACATGGTGTGAATGCTGTCCACAGCACATTCTGGCCTATATATAAACCATAGCAAGCTTGATTCTTCTACTTGGACACTGGCGTCTGTTCATAGCGCTGTGCAGAGCTTTGTCAACAGTGTGTGAACTCTTCTGACCTCTGATCTTTGCTTCTTTGTACTATTACTACTCTGGAAACCAGTAGTGAATTGAAACATGGTGGCCATAATTAATGGCTTCTCCTTACCAAAATGCTGGATTCCTAGCTGTCATGCTCATGCAAAGGCTTCAGTACTTTTCCAGGTGCTGTTCAGCAACAAGCAAACGTGTTGTGACTTCACTGTGATTCATGGTTCATGCTTGTTCGGTGTCAGTGACTCAAAGAGTTGGAAGCAGAGACAGACTGGCAACTTGCATGGTCGGCACTGGTACAGGTTTTCTAGGATTGCTGTCTCTTTAGCTCCTTTAATAGAGGTCTTCAAAAGAAAAGTGTTCTTTACAAGGTGGTATAATTACAAATCAAACATACCCATACTTGCCTCTTTCTACATGAGTGATGGCCTGCATTGACCTAAGACTAATGCCCATAACCATGGCCAGCTCTGAGTTCTTCTACATGATTGACAGCATGCACAAACCTAAGACTTAAACCCATAGCCATGCCCAGCTTTGAGTTCTTCTACATGGGTACCAACTTTTATAGACCTACCCAGTCCAAGCTCTTACTTGAGTGATAACCTGCATGGACATAACACCTACTTGCACAAAGCCATGCTTCTCCTAGCTCCTCCTAAATGAGTAAAAACATGACTGGACCTATGAAACATATAGCAGAGATCAATCTCTCCACTCCTCAACTCACCCCCTCGATCTCCTCACGGATCTCAAACTTACTGAATGACATATCGGTATGGATGTCACACCACTTTCTCAAACTAAATTTTTCTAAAACTGAGCTTGTTATATTTCCTCCTTCCTGGTCCCCCACCCCCCATGACTTTACCGTTAAGATCAACAGCACAACCATTGGTCCCTCCACACATGCCAGGGTGCTGGGTGTAATCCTTGACTCTGACCTTCTCCTTCAGCCCCCACATCCAATCACTTGCTAAATCATGCCGCCTTAACCTCCGCAACATCTCCAGAATTTGACCCTTCCTGACTAATGACACCACAAAGTAACTTATTCACTCCTTGATTATTTCCCACCTTGACTACTGCAACTCTCTCCTTAATGGCCTACCCTTACGCAGGCTATCCCCTCTTCAGTCTATTATGAATGCTGCTGCTAGACTAATACACCTCACTAGTCGAACCCTGACTGCTGCCCCTCTCTGCCAATCCCTTCACTGGCTTCCCCTACCCCACTGTATAAAATTCAAAATGCTAACCACAACATACAAGGCCATCCACAACATCGCCCCCATCTACATCGACAACCTCATCTGCAGATATCACCCAAATCGTCCCCTCCGCTCCTCCCAGGACCTCCTGCTCTCTAGCTCCCTTGTTACCTCCTCTCATGTTCGCCTTCAGGACTATTCCAGAGCCTCTCCCATCCTCTGGAACTCCCTGCCCCGGTATATCTGATCAGCCCCTAACCTGTCCACCTTCAGGAGATCCCTGAAAACTTACTTATTCAGGGAAACCTATCCCACACCCACCTAACAACTGTCCCCGAGCCACCCCCATCAAATCATTCCCTGCATCTATTACCTTTTGTACCACCAACCCCCTCCCTTTAGAATGTAAGCTCTATGAGCAGGGCCCTCCTGTCCCTTCTGTATTGAACTGTACTGTAATTGTGCTGTCCCCCTTTACATTGTAAAGCGCTGCGTAAACTGTTGGCGCTATATAAATCGTGTATAATAATAATAATAGCAGTGCTCGAAGTGAGTTAGCCTGCATGATCCTAACAGTTCCTAATACACAGTCATCCCCAGTCCGAGCCTGAAACCTTGCTAAATGAATAACCACTTGCATGGACAGTAGTTTTAACACTTAACACACCTGTGACTATAAAAAGTAGTATACCATGCCACGTTTTTCATGTAATATATAATGCAAGTGATTGAATTTTTAGTTTAGCCATAGGGTACTATGAATTACAGCCAGGTAAAAAACATAGGTCTGAGTCAAACAAGTTTGTGAGTTTATATGCAGATCTGGACTTTCCCTGTAAAAAGCCACATTTGGCTCTTCTATCTTGAGCCTTCTTATTGGTCAGTGAGGATTCCCATCACATTGGAGTCCAATAGAAAGGCCATGCATTCTATCACTCATATAGAAAGAGGCCAATCTGCTTTGGTCTCTGGACCTACAGTACAGGTAGTTTATCATACAGTTTTTAGTGTCTGTTCTGTCTATGTTAGTTTTATTTTATTTTATTTTTGTTTTTATTTTTTCATTGTGTACAGCATTTGAATTTCTCAGGTCTAACAATAATTTAAAATAAAAAATGCTGACAACTTTGGTTTTGTAATTTAGGAAAGGTCAAACTTGTAGTCATTCTATACCTGCATGATTAGGCTTCTGAATGGAACATTGAAATTCTTAGATTTCATACATTATATATGTATATGTGGATTTAAAATGCAATGTCTTATACTTACCTGAGCCCATTCTTCCAGCACTGTGCCCAAGTGCAGTGGCTCTCTCTCTCCATTCTCTCCCCCATCACAGAGCAGATTAACAGTAATGGGAGTCTTTGGCTCCCACTACTGTCAATCAAATTCTGTGGCGAAGGGGCTGGATCGAGCCACGCTGTCTTTGTCTATAGATGCAGACAGTGAGTCTCGGAATCAAGCATGCACGAATGCCTCCATAAGCGTCTTCCTACAGGGGCCCTCGCCAAAGAGAAGGAGCCAGGAAGGCCTGCTGGGGACCCCAGAAGAGGAGGATCGGAGCTGCTCTGTGCAGAACCGCTGCACAGAGCAGGTAATAGTTATGTTTATATTTATTTTTTATTTTTTTACGATCACGTTAAAGAATAAAAACAAGACATTTCATAAAACCACAAAAATTGTTGCTGTCTATGGTGTCCCCATGTCTCCAACAGTTGTATGCACGTGGGAGAATTCAACAGATTCAGAGCTGTGTGTGGTCACTGCCATTGGTGGAGGAAGGCACGATAGCAGCATGGCTCCTATTAATTTCTTGCCATGGTATGGCCATCTGGGCACAGGCAACAAATGATCCTGTTTGTCAGCGGGAAATGATCTGTTTTGTGTCTTACCAGCAACCCCCCCAACTTCAGAAACATTGGTTATAAGATTACAGATGTACAGCAATACCATTAAAACCTATAGAAAAGTTGTTGATTGGAGTGAATGTCATTAGAGCAGAGCACATGTTCAGTCTGGACATTACAGGGCTGAGGACAGTTGCCTAACCTACAATTAAATTTGATTGTTGCTATCATTAGCCTTATTTTTCACTCAGTAAATCCAAAATCCCCTTTATTTTCATGTAACAATTATGACCTTTGCATGTTTCTGTTGTTACAATATTTTTAAAATGCTGTAACAGAAATACAATTGATACATTTTAAATTATACTACTATGTGGCCATTATGTTTTCATTATTGATAATGTTAAAAGAGAAGTATTGTAAATATTCTTTCAGCCTTCATTTAGTCTTGCTTCACACTGGGGCGGCTTCAAAGTTGCCCGACTCTGAAGCCGCTCCTTACAGGGCGACTTCAGCGTGGCTTGCAAATGACTTCTGTAATAGAAGTCAATGCAAGTCGATCTGAAGTCGCCCCCCTAAATGGTACATGAACCATTTTATAAGTCTGAGCGACTTGAGTCGCTCCGATTTAGAATGGTTCCATTGCACTGAATGGAGTGCGATTTGTCAGGCGGCTAAGTCGCCTGACAGGTCACCTCAGTGTTGAGAGATAAGAATATGAATACCGCTCTGAGTCTGGAGGCAAAGTGATGTCCACCCTGATTCGGTACAGCTGGTGCAGGCTCTGCTCACAACAGAGAGGAAAAAGGGAAGTCTGGATGGCCGCACTTCAGCAAAAACTTCTTTATTAGGCAAAAGATAAAATCCAAAGTAGTGACATCTCATGCGATACAGCAAAACAGCAACAGTAGTTTACGCGTTTCACGCCTCAAAGGCGCTTAGTCATAGCTGATAGCTCAGCTATGACTAAGCACCTTTGAGGCGTGAAACGCGTAAGCTACTGTTGCTGTTTTGCTGTATCGCATGAGATGTCACTACTTTGGATTTTATCTTTTGCCTAATAAAGAAGTTTTTGGCTGAAGTGCGGCCATCCAGACTTCCCTTTTTCCTCTAGGTCACTTCAGTGTGACAGGAGCCTTAGAAATATCACCGTTAAAGCGGAGCTCCACCCTAAAGTGGAACTTCCGCTCATCGGATTCCTCCCCCCCCCCGGTGCCACAATTGGCACCTTTCAGGGGGGAGGGGGGTGCAGATACCTGTAGAATCCAGGTATCTGCACCCACTTCCGGGACAAGCTAGCTGCAGATGCCCCCCCCCCCCTTTGTGTTCTGGGAAACACACAGCTCCCAGGACACAACGGGGTCCAGTGAAGACGCGCCGCGCGACTCGCGAATGTGCAGTAGGGAACCGGGCAGTGAAGCCGCAACGCTTTCACTTCCTGTTTCCCTGACAGAGGATGGCGGTGGGGGCAGCCGAGAGACGAGCGATTGCTCATCATCTGCTGCCAACATCGCTGGACCCTGGAACAGGTAAGTGTCCATTTATTAAAAGTCAGCAGCTGCAGTATTTGTAGCTGCTGACTTTTAATATTTTTTTTTTTTAGGTGAAGCTCCTCTTTAACCACTTGACCACTGGGCACTTAAACCCCCTTCCTAACCAGACCAATTTTCAGCTTTCGGTGGTCTCACAATTTGAATGACAATTACTCAGTCATGCTACACTGTACCCAAATTAATTTTGTGTCCTTTTTTTCACACAAATAGAGCTTTCTTTTGGTGGTATTTAATCACTGCTGGGTTTTTAAATTTTTGTGCTATAAATCAAAATATACTGAAAATTCGGTAAAAAAAATAAAATAAAAATTCTTTGTTTTCTATTAAAATTTATTGGCAGAGTATTGGCAGAGTATTGCAGTGTTGCACAGTATTGCACAGTGGTGGCAGAGCGTTGCACAGTGGTGGCAGAGCGTGGCACAGTGGTGGCAGAGCGTTGCACAGTGGTGGCAGAGCGTTGCACAGTGGTGGCAGAGTATTGCACAGTGGTGGCAGTGTATCTGTCACTGACCAGCGCTGTGGGCACTACACATCCAGCCCACAGCGCTGGTCCCATCTTTCCCCCTGCGCGCTTCTCCCCTCTCACTGTACCGATCGGTACAGAGAGGGGGAGAGAGGAACCGGCGTCATGACGTGACGCCGGTTTGTATACATGTGATCGTTCCGTCATTTGACGGAGCGATCACGTGGTAAACGGCCGATATCAGCGGCCGTTTACCGTGATCCGTGATGCGTCGGGACCCGGCGGTCATGGATGTTCCCGAGTGCGCGCCCCAGGGGGCGCGCGGGAACAAGTTTCTGGGAGGACGTCCGCAGGACGTCCACTCAGGATAAGCCGACCGCGCTGTAGCCGTCTTTCGGCTATGGCCCGGTCGGCATGTGATTAAAGATAAACTCCATAGACATCTCTCACCAATGTAAGATTATTAGCAAAATATAACAGTTCAGCTCCAAATGCTAGTACGCAAAATCAGACCACATACTGTAGCACTGCATGACTAACAAAAAAAGGTCAGCAGTAAAAGAAAAAAGAGCTCTGTATGAGTAGTAACACAAATATAATATAATAAAATTATCTAGCAGAGTAAGCCAGCGTTTAATGAACAGCTAGCCACAGGGGGACAATAGTTTATAGAATTTTTGTACACAACTTCTATGTTGGTATGCAAATTTTATTTTTTTTTTTGAATGTTTTTTTTGGACCTTATTTTGCCATGGAATAGAAGACAACCATTTCTGAGCTATTCATTTTCGAGCTAGAAAAAGACGTATGATCATCAATCTAAGCATTGAGGATAACATGTTCTCAGATATAATACTTAAAAGTGCAATCTAAACTAATATAACCAATGTCATTAATTATATCAAATATAGAGGTCCAATATTGAAATAATTTTGAGCAGCTCCACAACATATGTATCAACCTATCCACACCTGGGACAACTTCTATAGAGTATGATGAACTCTTTGTACTATAAATAATTAAGTAAGCTTTTGAGATGGGGATAACCTCAGCAGCTTCTGTCTACTGCTCCTCATCCAAAGAGCCCAAATCTTGTTTCCAGCTCTCCTCACATCGCAGCCAGACTCTGGCACTATTTGCTGTCAAAAGAGCGGAATTAAGATCCTCTATGAGACCCTTCTGTGTAAATGTTGCGGATGCAACTATTGTTAGCACTCGAGATGGATTGTGCTTCGAGGGAATAGTGCGAGGTTGTGCCTGCAGGTTATTTTTTTTATTGTTTTGTACATCAAATACTAAATAAAATAATAAAAAACAGATTAATCAAAAGAGCTTTGGCCTTATTTCTTCTTTAAGTAAGAATACACATGACTCTTGCATTTAGACAATATTCACTTAC
Organism: Lithobates sylvaticus; assembly: GCA_028564925.1. Classification (NCBI taxonomy): domain Eukaryota; kingdom Metazoa; phylum Chordata; class Amphibia; order Anura; family Ranidae; genus Lithobates; species Lithobates sylvaticus. The sequence continues at coordinate 532,532,863 of CM053029.1, forward strand.
CTCCGAGTTCAACTCTAAAGTTTAACTGCAGCCCTTTTTTAAGTTTAGTAAAGTGGGGGAAAACTAGAACCTCATTCAGCTTTATATTGTGGTCGGTGTTCCTTTACCAGCATTGTCACTAGGACAGGTAGAGAGTGTAACAAGAATATGATACAGATTCTAATCTTTTTCCACTCCAGGAATTAGACAAAATCTAAATAACAATTGAGTCTAAGGGAAGCTGAAGAGGCTGTTTTTCTTACTTCAGCATTCTCCTCTCCTTCCTCCGGGGCAGCCCCCCCCAATTATTAACCCTGCCTTGTGTGTGTGGAGGAGGCAAGAGTGTGACTGCAACCAAAAGCTTCTTAGAGAGGAGACTTTGCAGGTTTAGATACAACGCTGGAGGAGTTTTTGCGCAACAAACAAGAAAAGACCGAAAATTTTGCAAAAAAAGTTTTTCTTTGTCACTGTTATTTTTTTTTGTAAATAAGTGCGTTTTCTTCTTCAATGACGGGCACCGATGAGGTGGCACTGATGGGCACCGATGAGGTGGCACTGATGGGCACCGATGAGGTGGCACTGATAGGGCGGCACTGATAGGTGGCACTGGAATACGGCACTAATGGGCACTCAGGTGGCACTGATGGGCACTCAAAGGCGCCACTGACGGGTACTTATGGGTGGCACTGATGCACACATATAGGTGGCATGGATGGGCACTGATAGGTGACACTGATGGACGCTGATGGGTGGCACTGATGAGTGGCATTGCTGGGCATCCCTGTTTTAAAACATAAATATGATGTGCCCATCTGTGGGCACTGCCATATTTTGTGCATTTTTTTTAACATGTGGATGGCCATGGGGGATGTACCTGGCCATCCACATGCTGGGGGCTTCCCTGGTGGTCCTGGGGGCTTCCCTGGTGGTCTAGTGTGGGCATCTGAGGGGGGGCTGCGCTGATAATCAGCGCATACCCCCCTGTCAGGAGAGCCCCCCTGTCAGACGTGAGCGAGAAAAAGCCGATTAACAGCTCTTCCTGTGTACATCGTGATCAGCCGTGATTGGACACGGCTGATCACGTGGTAAAGCGCCTCCTCAGACTGACACACCGCTCCACCGATCACCGCGATGCGCGCCCCCGCGGGTGCACGGCGGCTGTTATCCTGAAGGACAACATATGACGCCCAGTCAGGATAACGAAACCACTTCCCGGACGTCAATCTGCTATTGACCGGGCGGAAAGTGGTTAAACAAGTCCAAAATCCATCTACTGCATGATGCATAAGCCTTCTAAAGTAAATAAAAAAACTTCCTTTACCTTCCCTGACTGAGCCAAATCCTCCATTTGTGTCTTATACTCCCCCTTCCAGACACTGCAGCTCACATTGATTATCAGCACAGCCTCATCAGATGTGCCCAACAGCTGCCAGTCAGTGCCCCTCAAAGTCTTAGTGCCAATTAGTGCCCACCACAGTGCCAATCAGTGCCCAGCATTAACACCTGTCAGTACCTCATCATCAGTGCTGCCCTTCATTGCCACCTATCAGTGCCGCCTATCAGTGCTGCATATCAGTGCCACCTATCAGTTCCCATCAATTCTACATATCAGTGGCACCTTTATCAGTGCTGCCTCATCAGTGCTCGTCAGCGAAGGAGAAAACAACATTTTATGACAGTAACTAAGAAAAACCTTTTTCAAAAATGTCACTTTTTATTTATTTTTTTTAGTTTTGTTTAGCAAAAAAAAAAAACCCCAGAGGTGATCAAATACCACCAACAAAAAGCTCTATTTGTGGTAAGAAAGTGACACAAATGTAGTTTGGGTACAGTGTTTCATGACCGTGCAATTGTCATTCAAAGTGCGACAGCGCTGAAAGCTGAAAATTGTCCTGGGCAGGAGGGGGCGAAAGTGCCTGGTATTAAAGTGGTTAATGACATTGGCTGTATGTTTGGGGTCGTTGTGCTGCTGCAGAATACTTTTGGGGCCAATCGCACGCCTCTCTGGTGGCATGGCATGATGGATAAGTATCTACCTTTATTTCTCAACACTGAGGACACCATTGATACTGACCAAATCTCCAACTCCATTAGCAAAAATGCAGCCCCAAACATGCACAAAATCTCCCCCATTCTTCACTATTTCCTATATATCACCCATTATTGTACGGCTCTCCAGCCCTTCGCTAACAAACTGCCTCCTGTTACAGCCAATTATTTCACATTTTGACTCATTAGTTCAGAGCAACTGTTGCCATTTTTCTGCACCCCAGTCCCTATGTCGTCATGCATAGTTGGGTTGCTTAGCCTTGTTTCCAAATCTTGTGCATGAAACAAAGGAACTGGGGTGCAGAAAAATGGATCTGCGGTTAGTTCTCCAAGATGTTTGGAACTGCCGATTTTCCTTCAAAAACTGTGTGCCTAGTACCAATGTCTGCAAGCATTCTTCATTTACAGCATTTTTTCACACCTGCCTAAAACTTTTGCACAGTAATATATATAAATAATTAGAGCTGCACGATTAATCGTTAAGTATCTTTATCGCAATTTTTTCCCCCCTTGCGATCTTGACAAAGTATTTCCTGATTTCTTTCTATGCAGAGAATTCTCTCTGCTCTGCTGAAGCCGACCGCTCTCAAAAGAAAGGAAAAAGAAAAACGGGCAGTCTGCCAAGAATCACAACATTCTTTAGCAGTGGAACTTAAGTATAAACATTGTAAACTATTTGTCCTTTAGATCAAAGGAATACACTTTGGTGCATAAATGAGGAAAGTTTAACCACTTAAACACCTTTTTTTATGATGTTTGTTGGTTTCAAGTTAAAATCATTTTTTTTCTAGAAAATTACTTGGAACCCCAAAAATATATATATATATATATATATATATATATATATATATATATATTATTATTATTATTATATATATTATTATTATATATATATTATATTATTATTATTATTATTATTATTATTTTTTTTTTTTAGTAGAGACCCTAGAGAATAAAATGATGGTTGTTGCAATATTTTATGTCACACTGTATTTGCGCAGCAGTCTTTCAAATGCAATTTTTTGGGAAAAAAATAACTTTAATGAATAATAAAAAAAAAAAGACTAACCAGTAAAGTTAGCCCAATTTTTTTTTTGTATAATGTGAAAGATTTTACACAGCGAGAATCGTGATCTTTTTATTCTAAGCAAAAAAATTGAGATTCTCATTTTGGCCAGAATCGTGCAGCTCTAATAAAAAAAAAAAATAAAAAAATAAAAAATAATATATATATATATATATATAACACCAGTTCAAATGCTTATTTTCTCCCATATTTTAAAATCCACATTCCCACAAAAGAGCATCACTTTCAATTGCATACATGCTTTTTGAACCCATTAGTATTTTTGCATCCCACGATAATGGCATGGATGACACTTACCTAAGCATATACCAAGCTGGGTATAACTGTTGGCTAAGTGATGACGTCTTGTAGAAAATCCATCATTCAGGGAGCCCGTTCACTCTTCATGAGCATGTCTGTTAAAAAAGAAAATGCCAATAACCTGTGCAAAAACGTATCTCTGATTTAATGTGACAATTCTCCTACCACATAGTATTATTTTTTTTGTGTGTCTTTTTGACCAATGGCAGGTCTGCTGGATGGACAGTGAGTTATATTAGGACTGTCACAATGTTCGTCAGTTGATGCAGGGTTATGTAAATTTTCATATTTGTGTGCATGAGAACGATGTGCTAATAGACATTACTACTTTTTTTTCTTTAGGCCAAGGGTTTTGATTATCACAAGACCACATATTTATATTGCGTTCAGCATAACACAATTGGCCCTTTGAGACTTTCGAATCCATACTGGTGTGTGTTGCAGGAAATGGGCACAATGAGTGAATTCACAGCCTGGGAATGTCATGTCACAAGTCCATGTTTGTGATTTCCATGGGTTCTTAGTTCAGTCTCTGGGAGCAGATGATCCAGCCTGGTCAGTCTTGGGAGGGATGTCTGCCTCTCATTAATTCTGGCGCTGCATCACCCAATATGAATGCATTAGATTCCTTATCCTAGAAATTACTATTGAATTATGGAGAACTTTTTAGATTATGCCTATGTGAAAGTAAGTATCTGCCATTTACCTTCTGCATATTTCCCATTGTTATGGGTATAGTCTCCATATATTTCACATTGCAGGGTGACATTTTGCTTAATTTGCAAGTAAAACCAATTATTTATATGAATAATTTTTAGAACTATTACAATACAGTGGGTTAAAAATGCAATGGATATATTATGGAGGCAAAGTTTCTAGGGCCAACTTCATGGTCCTACTTGTGGTAGGTGAAGGCCCATGGTGTCGGTAGGAAAGAGTAGAATTTGAGAGGTAGCTGAAGTTAAGATGACCATACCTCTGTAAAATATAATTAGAACATTTTCATTTTGAGAACGTTTGATTTTCTAATGGTTAATGAGGTCAAATTTGGTAAGTTTTCAACCATTGTGTTGAGAAAATGAAAACGAGCTAATTTTCTTGAACAAATTAATTCCAATTGCAAATGTAATCTTCATTCGGGAATACTTGTACATATTGTAGTGTGCTAGTGCTTGGCACAAAACAAAACAGTTTAATAGGTCTGGATGAAATTTGAATGTCTTTCAAACTAAATTTGTTGATTCAATGATGGCAAGATGGAATGCTCACAAAAGATTTTTCATAATTTCTGCACAAACCTAACACAATTCTACTGGTTTGTGGCCAGCTTTAGGAACTAGATTAAATATTTAATGTCTTTCTTGGAGATATTTGACTAATTTCCTTATCTGTGGGGATATGTATCAGATGTGTTTAATTTGGGTCTTGTGGTTTAATGGGGCCACTAGGAGAGCTTATTTCTATTACTGTGATCTGCAAGTGTGTATAATTTTTAGATACGTACAGCCTGCTGGTATTATTGGCTTTATATTTTCCACTAGGGGCTTAGCGTTAATGGTTTTATATTTCTTTACCACCAACCGCTTGGTGTTCTGTTATCTCACGCTAAGAGATGCATGTGGGTGTCAGGGGATAAACTCATAGTCTCAAGTGTTTGCTTAGGTTCTTTTGAACACCAGGAGCCTGGTAACAGAGCAGAAGATGCATACCTAGCATTTTAGATGTGTATAAATTACATACCAAATTTTATTTAGGTTATAATGCCTTGCTGTTATTAGTTCAGAGGAAACTATAGGAGCTGCAGAGGTGCAGCTGTCTACAGATCCTGAATGTTGCGTAGCTTGGGAATAGCTGCTACTACTCTTACCAGTGATTTCTAAAAGTAGAGGTGATTTTTTTTGGTCCATGCAGCATAAAATAGCCCTCTTCCTTTTAAACACCATGTATGTTCTGTCCTCAAATTTTTTTTTCGTAAAACAAAGAGTTTATTGAAATGGAAATTAATACAAATCAATTGGGCATGCATATTCATTTTAACACATAGTCCGGTCCAGAATAATGTAGGCATACATTTGGATGATTAGAGTAGAGATGTCAATTTTCAAGCCATGAGAGGAAAAAAATATATATATTTTATTTTGTGTTTTTTTTTTTTTTTTTAAAGAATTGAAAAAACAAATTCAGTGTGGAGTAGTTTTGCTAATTGAAAGTAATTTTGTTAAACTGGACAAACCAATTTACTGACCAGACTATAGGTAAACATTATGCTGTGATGGCGGAGAACATTAATAGGAATAATTTAAAGGTTATGAAGATAAACTAATATGTTAGATATATTTTCTCCCCTTACCTGTCAGCTAAGGTCTGAAAGGACTATTCTCTACTTTATCCCAACAATCACCCAACTGTAGGAGGTACAAGATGGCGACCACTAGCAGACTAAACTGGAGCCTTTCCCCTGCCCTGCAATGGCAGAAATGCATATTTCTCTTGTTTGAGAACTGCATTGAGATGTACGGTGTTACTTCAATTGTATTCCAGTATTTGCTTGTCTTCAGCTGAGAAAACTTGCAATAATTTTAAGACTTTACATAAAGTCTCTGAAATCTTTCATTGATGTCTTTGTTATATAGTTTGAAAACCATGTAATAGATACAGTATATTATTTATCATAGTATAAGAACATATTCAACATTCTCCCCCCCCCCCCCCCAAAAACGGCTTTGGGAAAAAAGCAGAAAAAAATCCTGTTTTTAAAACAACTTTACCAGAACTGTAACATATTGTATTCCTCCTCATTGATTATTGAATTTTTCTACATGAGCATTGATGCTGTTGTGCTACAGTCCATTAAACATGCATGCAGCTGGAGCAATGTCACATCCCTATCACATCCCTTTTGAAACTTACAGCTTCCAGTTTTAGAAGATGACCTTTCATTATGACACTTCCCTGTGATGTATGAGACAGCATAACAAGGTTATAGGAAGTGAAATCTGTCACGGGCAGTTTTGAGTGTCTACAGGCCTTAGCTAATTTTATTTCTAACAGTTTAATGATGGCTGCTTTGGTAAGCCGTGTCTACTTATCTTTTAATAGGATTCTACATGGTTTGATGCTAAATTCTAGTATTTGTGTCATTGATCCCACTGGGTTATCCCTTTTTTTTTTTTTTTAACAAAGTTTTTATTGAACAAATCAGCAGTACAAAACGCATGCCAATAGGCATCGAACAATTTGCACGACAACATCATTGACGATGATATTTGACCCTTGGGGGGGGGGGGGGTCAACCCTTAGACATCCTCTACACAAGATATAGTTCCAACAATTGGAAACCCAAAAAGAGGTGTGTCGTTTCAAACAATATTAGTCAACAGCTTTACTCCCTATAGCTAGCATGTATAAATTTGAGGAGAGAAGATAAAGGGAGGGGAAGGGGGGGTGAGGAAAGAAATAAGGTGAAGGGGAAAAGGCTGAGGAGAGGGGGGGGGGGGGTAAGAGGGCTGAAGAATAGGACAACCAGGTTGCGTACACACCATCTTAAAAGCATTTACCATAACAATGCCCAAATGTCCTTGGGCATTGTCTGGTCTCATACGTAATTCTATATAGGGGTAGGACTGAGTTAACTGTTTGTAGCTGAGTGGTGCGGGTAGGGGGGTCCCACAGATTTCCATCTCAAAATAATTTCTCTTCTTGCGTAAAAGAGAGTAAAGGTTAGGCAGAGCTTAATATATCTATCTCCCTCTATGTCCTCCAAGTGACCCAGTAGTAGAACAAGAGGGTCTAGAGGTACATTTGTGTCACAGACATCACTCAGAGTTGTAGCCACCGCTTCCCAGTAAGGGCAGAGTTTGAGACAGGACCAGACCAGATGCCAAAAAGTGCCAGTCTCAAGGTTACATCTAGTGCACCCTGGATTTACCTGAGGGTATATATGGGACAGTTTCTGTGGGTATAATATGCCCTATAGAGGAACTTTAGTTCTGGCTCTGGAAACTGAGCCCCGATGGCATGCTGTAATTGGCAATATCATAAATTCAAAGGATCTAGGCACTGAGTATAAGCGCCTCATTTTATGCAGGGAGAAATGCTTCCTGTATATTGCTCTAGCGCACTGACAAGCCCTTATTGTAGTTTTCATAGGAACTGTAAATAACGGATGAGCTCTAGCTCCCCGGAACACCAGATTACTTGAGGCTGCATGTGAGCCCAGTATAGCCGCCTCCAGATGTACAGTTGGGTTTTTTCTGGGCTGGGAGAAATACCAGTGCATCATGACAAGGACGGCCGCCCGCCCAGTAATAAAGTTGGAAATTATGAAGTGCCAGAGCCCCCACTGGGTTGTCTTTAGTAATGGGTTCTGTAAAATGGAGAGCTGTTAGCAGAGTTGATTATTTTCTCATACTAGACATAACTTTTGTTTTCTTTGGGGCCTAATTCTAGTGGAATAAATCTGTAACAGCCGCTGCGTGAACTTGGGTAGTGGTGGTCAACTTCGTAAATATAGGGCGCCTCTAGTCCAGAGGGCCATGTGAAGGTTTTGTAAATGTGTTATTATTTAAAAAGATGGTATTTAAAATGTAGGAATGACCAAAACAGGGCATTTTGCGTTACTAAATTAAAAAATTTAGAATTTTCTGTGAAATTCTGCCTTTGAAATACATTGAAGTCAAAGGGGAATGTAAACTGTCCTACCTTTTTTGGACCCACCAGTGCTTTTTGAGGAGTTCTCTCCCCAAGCCCCTTCCCTGATAAAAAAAACACTGACTAAGCAAAGCTTTTAAGTGTAAGCCCAGCCAAAACTGTTTTGTTTTTTTGTGGTGCTGGATAGCGTGGGAAAAAAATGAGAGAGCCCTGTTGTGTTTTTACTGCCATCTGGAGTTCCATTGAAGAGATTTCCCTTGGATTACTGTCATGGTGTTACAGTTTAAATTTTCTAATTTCATCCGGAGCATCCAATGTATTTGTTGGAACCTTGAAATTTAGTTATTGATCTATTGCTTTATTTAATTTTTTTTATCTTATTAAAATAATTATATTAAATTTTTTTTTTTCTCCTTTTTACATTTTTTTTTTAAGAGGACATCTAGATAATCTAGTGCCCCTTGTGTTCTGCTGCTGCAGGTGGTGGAAAGTGGTGTCACTGAGGATATCATGACACTCTCCCTTTAAACAAAATGCTGAAGCGTTATGTTGAACTGTGCTGCTTTGGAGTACTCTAGTGCAGTGCTGTGTAACAAGCCTAGGAGATGATCAGTACACCCCTTTGGTATAGTGCTGGACCACGGCTGTCATTGACAGTTGGTGGTTCAAGCACTAAAATCCACTGGAGTTGCTAGGGCTCAGTGTGTAACCCACGGTGGTACACACCCAAGTCTGAGTCTAAAGTCCATGTGGAGAAAAAGTGAGCACCGAGCTACATGTAGGTTATCAGAACATTTGTGTGAGGTCAGAACTATCTTGGTGTATTAATCTAAATTCATCAGATTTCACTGCCATCTTGGATTTTCACCATGTCCACTACTAGAATGAAGTGTGTGTTTGTTTATTTTTGGGTGTTTGTTTTTCCATATTTGCATCAGTTTTTCCAAAAATATATATTTGCTATTGGTTAATTGGTGCCTGACCAAATTGTATCTGCATATATTAGAGCAGTGGTCTCCAAACTGCCTGGGAACCAGTTGCGGTCCTTTTCTTGCTTTTATCTGGCCCTTGGGGCACAATTTCATGCACCGATGCCAACAATGGGGCATAATTCCCCTCACCGATCCCAGTGCAGGGGTACAATTCCTCCCAATTACACCAATAATGGTGCCAAATTTCTCCCAATGACACCAACAATAGGGCACAATTCCTCCCAATGACCCCAACATTGGGGCACAATTTCACCCACTGACACCAAAGATGGGGCATTGTTTTTTCCCACTGACATCGGGGACTTTTCTACTCCCAGTGGCCATAGTCTGCCGCCCCAAAAAAAAGTTTCAGTACACTGTCCCTTTTTGTTTGGAGTCCTCTGTATTAGCTCATAAGGTATATACTTGCAAGGCTGTAGTAATAGGGACTTTAGATCCTCTGGACAGGGGGATGTAAACTCTGTTGAGCACAGCATTTTGTTATTGCATAAATATGGGGAAAAAAATTAGTCTAGAAAATGTACTTTTTTTTTTTTGTTTTAAATCTTTTTTTATTCATTTTAAATAGTTTAAAGATCAGTATCCAAAGAACAGATTTGTACAAACATTAAAAACTCGTACTCGCCACAAAAAAAAAAAACATATAAAAAGGTGTATGCCCTACAGTCCCCATCAGGGCTGATCCTAGGGTAACAGATGCCCGGGTGCGGAAATATTTCTGGCGCCCCCACGTGGGCTTGGTCATCTTACTAACTCCCCCCACTTTACAAATGTTTCTATGGCTACGACTCAAACACAGAGATGCTCCCCTAAGAAGTCTTCATTACCCTGGGATCCTCCCATGATCTTTTAACAATAAAGAAAATGAGTACACTAATGGGACCTTGAGGGGGGTCTCTCTAATGCACACAGAGAGGGCTTCTGTTAGAGACTCTGTTAGAAAGATTCCCCAGACATACTACAAGAGATGGTCAGAGACTGCACACATAGTACAAGGGAAGGTCAGACACTGCAGACATAGTACAGGAGAAGGTCAGGGACTGCAGACATAGTACAGGAGAAGGTCAGAGACTGCAGACATAGTACAGGAGATGGTCAGAGACTGCAGACATAGTACAGGAGATGGTCAGAGACTGCCGACATAGTACAGGAGATGGTCAGAGACTGCCGACCTAGTACAGGAGATGGTCAGAGACTGCCGACCTAGTACAGGAGATGGTCAGAGACTGCAGACATAGTACAGGAGATGGTCAGAGACTGCAGTTCCTAAGGATGGAAGTAGATAATGGCCGACCAGACCCGGCAATACAGCAACATCAGTTTTTCTGATCAGGAGTCAGCTCACTCTGGGTTGCCCGTGGCGACTCCGCTGGGTAATGCTCAGATCTCTATTCTGGCAATGACTCCCTTCCTTTCTTCACCAGGGATGACGCCAGTCTGTGCGGCTTTCCCTCTGGTGGCACAGGGCAGCGGGGTTCTCTTTCTGATGATGTCCCCTCAGCACTTCCTCTCCCTGGAGTCCTGGGTGTACTTTCCCGGCATCCTGGAGCTCTCTCTCCCCCCCTCTTATTCAGCTTAGCATGCTGCGTGGGTTGCAGTTTCCGGGTCACAATGGGGCCGCCAGTCCACGGGACTACATGTCCCACAATCCTCTTCTCTGCTCCTTTTTATTGTATTTCTTCCCTGGCCAATATGAAGAAGGGAGAAGAAACATAGCGGGCAGCTGACCTGGCAAGTACAGCAGTGCGAGGAGGAGAGGGAGGGTGGGGTCTAAGAGCCCGCAGCTGCTCTCTCTCCACTCAGACAGGGGCGATCCGTTCTCCGGCTGCTTCGCTCTCCTCCTCTGACAGGAGGAGGGAGGGGGGTCGGCAGTAAACACAGAGAACCCTCTTCCCGGTGGCACCGTCTCTTCTGCCCTGATCCACTCCTGCATACCTCCCAAGTTTTAAAGTTGAGAATGAGGGATATTCTGGGGAGAGCGTGACCTGCGGCATGCGCAGCTTATATCAAAGTGCCCATCAGAGCCCCCCCACAGCAGGTGTCCCCCATCAGAGCCCCCATCCACAGCAGGTGTCCCCATCAGAGCCCCCCCACAGCAGGTGTCCCCATCAGAGCCCCCCACAGCAGGTGTCCCCCCATTAGTCTGTCCCCATCAGAGCCCCCCCCCCACAGCAGGTGTTCCCCATCAGAGCCCCCCCCCCACAGCAGGTTTTCCCCATCAGAGCCCCCCGCCACAGCAGGTGTCCCCCATCAGAGCCCCCCCCCCCCCCCCCCCACAGCAAGTGTCCACCATCAGAGCACCCCCCACAGCAAGTGTCCCCCATAAGAGCCCCCCCACATCAAGTGTCCCCCATCAGAGCCCCCCCACAGCAAGTGTCCCCCATCAGAGCCCCCCCACAGCAAGTGTCCCCCATCAGAGCCCCCCCACAGCAAGTGTCCTCCATCAGAGCCCCTCCCACAGCAAGTGTCCTCCATCAGAGCCCCTCCCACAGCAGGTGTCCCCCCACCAGAGCCCCCCCACAGCAGGTGTCCCCCATCAGAGCCCCCCCCACAGCAGGTGTCCCCCATCAGAGCCCCCCCCACAGCAGGTGTCCCCCATCAGAGCCCCCCCACAGCAGGTGTCCCCATCAGAGCCCCCCCACAGCAGGTGTCCCCCATCAGAGCCCCCCCACAGCAGGTGTCCCCCATCAGAGCCCCCCCACAGCAGGTGTCCCCCATCAGAGCCCCCCCACAGCAGGTGTCCCCCATCAGAGCCCCCCCACAGCAGGTGTCCCCCATCAGAGCCCCCCCACAGCAGGTGTCCCCCATCAGAGCCCCCCCACAGCAGGTGTCCCCCATCAGAGCCCCCCCCACAGCAGGTGTCCCCCATCAGAGCCCCCCCCACAGCAGATGTCCCCCATCAGAGCCCCCCCCACAGCAGATGTCCCCCATCAGAGCCCCCCCACAGCAGATGTCCCCCATCAGAGCTCCCCCATCAGAGCCCCCCCACAGCAGGTGTCCCCCATCAGAGCCCCCCCACAGCAGGTGTCCCCCATCAGGTGTCCCCATAGATCAGTACCTGTCCAATAGATCCCTGTAGCTCGGGCGCGCTGGGAGCAGAAGCACCGTGCACATTGCAGAGGGGTGTGGTATCTCTGGTTACTAGGAGGGCGGCACTGGAACAGCATTTCTGGGAGTGCACTGGGGATGATTGGCAGCAGCTCCGGCCAACCCAGAAGAGAAGAGCCGACACACGCAGAGGCAGCGGGGCAGACAGACTGCTCCACGCGCACCGGATTAGTGGAGTCTAGTACCAAAACGTGTTCCGGTACTAGGCTCCACAGAGGTACACAAAGGTACTCAGCAAGGATTCCGGGGACAGCGGGAGCGGTATGCGCTCTTGTCAGTTGCTGGCGGGATGGGGAACCGCAGCACCCACTACATGCGCTCCACCTCCGCCTCTGGACACAGATGAGGAGTAGGGAGTGGAGCAGCACTCTGGAGCTTCGGCGCCCCCACCTCTGCGGCGCCTGGGTGCGGAGCACCCCACGCACCCTGCCTAGGATCGGCCCTGGTCCCCATTCCATTTTCATATAATGTCACCTTACTCCCCTTAAAAGAGAGAAAGGGGGACAGTAGGAGGGGTGGAGATCCTCCAAATTGGAATACATAAAATATTTAAGTCACCTGGCCCTGCCACATACTCCCCATATGTTCTCTTACACCCCCCTTTCCCTTCCTCCCACTGTTTTCCCAACCTCCACCTATTACTTGTGTTGTGAAATTACAGACCATCTTAATTATATTGTTATTTATTATAATTATTATAAAAAAAGGTTAATTGTGTATAAGTCTAAATATTCTCCCTCCCCCTGCCCCCCTGCCTCCCTTCGGACCCCAAATGTAAATTCTACATTTAGTGAAGAAATTTCTAATTTTTATACTGTTTGTGGAGCATAGCTTAGTAACCCCAACGTGTAACAACATCTTCATATCTTGTACCTTTGATGTCATCACCGATGGCTCATAAAAATTGTATATCATAGACTGAACTCATTGTTTTCAGTATGTTTGCAATATATTGGAATTGCTCGAGTAAGCATGTATTTTTTTTAACAGCCCTTTCAAAGGGTGAGAACTTGGCATCTCGTTTTTAGGAGAAACACAAAGACTTGCTGGTGCGAAAAGAAATTCATAGCTCTGTTGCATTATTTTTTAGACGTATCAAAGCTGGCAAAGGGTTAAGATGACTGTAGAGTGTATATTCTGCTTTAACACATAAAGAGATTGCTTTTTACCCTCTTGAGATGCACACCATAAATGATTTATGTTCACTTAAATGACCTTAAAGTGAGTGACAATAAAGACCCTAGTAAAATGATTAAACCCCCTCTTAATTGTATTGGTTGTATGACCACAGACTAAAATGGGCTATACACTAGTAGATTTTCAATGAAAATTTGTTTGAAAATTCTCAGTATATTCGACAGCTTTCCGAATGTTGTTCGAAGGTAGTTCAATTTTTGTTTTGCTTTTAACATTGAATTTTCGAATGAATGACGTTTACCAAATTAATTCACTGTTAGAAATTTGTTCATCTGAGAAAATGTTTCCATCCCGATCATTTGAATTTTCTTGGCACTGCAGTCAAAAACTAACATCAGTTTTGACCCCACTAATGACTACAAAATTGAATGAAATTTCCTGATACGAAAAATGTTCCAAAAATCTAACAAAAAATCTGCGAATGTATAGCCAGCTTTAGCTGCCTTTTAGGAGGGCCACTCTCCGCCATCTTTGCATCTCAGTGGTAACCACTAAATACTAACTGCAATTGAGGATTTGTTTCAGCCCAAATACCCTAAAGCACTTTGAGATGGCGCATGCTGCCCTAACAAACCATAGTCACCATGGGGTCAGAACTGTTCAAATTCAATTTTGACTGCTTTGGTAGGATCTTTATAGTTGGACGTCAGTAAATGTCATATCAAAGGGTGTAAAACTAATATGTAATTTTATTTTATTCTTTTACAATATTCATGCATATTTGAGAAGGTATAGCTGTTGTGGCGGATTTTGCAGTCCGTCTTGGTAATTTATGAAAAATGCAATGTATTCTGTACATAGAGTTGTGCTCATAAGTTTACATACCCTGGCAGAATTTATAATTTCAGAGAATATGAATACTAACACAAAAACTTTTTTCTTTCACTCATGGTTAGTGTTTGGCTGAAGCCATTTATTATCAATCAACTGTGTTTACTCTTTTTAAATCATAATGACCCTGATCATAAGTTTACATACCCTGATGATTTTGGCCTGATAAAAGGTCAATGAGTTTCTGGACCCCTGACAGACCCTTGCATCTTTCATCCAGTGCTGCACTGACGTTTCTGGATTTTAAGTCATGGAGAAAGCAAAAGAATTGTCAAAGGATCTGTGGGAAAAGGTAGTTGAACTGTATAAAACAGGAAAGGGATATAAAAAGATATCCAAGGAATTGAGAATGCCAATCAGCAGTGTTCAAGCTCTAATCAAGAAGTGGAAAATGAGGGGTTCTGTTGAAACCAAACCACGATCAGGTAGACCAACTAAAATTTCAGCCACAACTGCCAGGAAAATAGTTTGGGATGCAAAGGCAAACCCACAAATAACTTCAGGTGAAATACATGACTCCCTGAAAACATGTGTTGTGGCTGTTTTAAGATACACAATAAGGAGGCACTTGAAGAAAGATGGGCTTCACGGTCGAGTCGCCAGAAGAAAGCCATTACTACGCAAATACCACAAAGTATCCCGCTTACAATACGTCAAACAGCACAGACAAGCCTCAAACCTTCTGGAACAAATTAATTTGGAGTGATGAGACCAAAATTGAGCTTTTTGGCCACAACCATAAACACTACATTTGGAGAGGAGTCAACAAGGCCTATGATGAAAGGTACACCATTCCTACTGTGAAACACAGGAGTGGATCGCTGATGTTTTGGGGATGTGTGAGCTACAAAGGCACAAAAAATTTGGTCAAAATTGATGGCAAGATGAATGTTATGGTATCAAAAAATACTGGAGGAACATTTGCAGTCATCAGCCAGGAAGCTGCTCATGGGACAAACTTGGACATGACTATGATCCAAAACACAAGGCCAAGTCGATTTGTCATTGGCTACAGTAGAATAAATGTTCTGGAGTGGTCATCTCAGTCTCCTGACCTCAATATCATTGAGCCACTCTGGGGAGATCTCAAACATGCAGTTCATGCAAGACAGCCCAAGAATTTACAGGAACTGGAGGCTTTTTTCCAAGAGGAATGGGCAGCTTTACCATCTGAGAAGATAAAGAGCCTCATCCACAAAGACCACAAAAAGACTTCAAGCTGTCATTGATGTTAAAGGGGACAATACACGGTATTAAGGGGGTATGGGGTAAGTGGGTATAACTGGGGTATGTAAACTTTTGTTTAGGGTAATTTTGGCTAGTTTCTGTTGTCATTATGATTTAAAAAGAGTAAACACCGTTTGATAATAAATGGCTTCAGCTAAACACTAACCATGATTGAAAGAAAAGTTTTTGTGTTATCATTCAGATTCTCTGAAAAATGGCCAAGAAATCATAAATTCTGCCAGGGTATGTAAACTTATGAGCACAACTGTACATACCAAACAACCCATGTCCTTGTTTGTAAAATCGTGAGAGGGTGGTCAGTTTCTTCCTTTATTCGCTCACAATCACCTTAAAGCAGAGCGCCAGCGACTCTCGGGTGCTGTCGCCGCCATTCCTCGCAAGGGAAACCGGCAGTGAAGCCTTGCCTCATCACAGCTGGTTCCCTACTGCGCACGTGCAAAGTGCTTTCCAAATGGCCCGGCAGCAGTGGAAGGAGGAGGTCTACCGAAAGTGGGTTAATTATCATTGTTTGGGGCAACACAAGGTAATTCAGTCATAAACAAATTCTGTCCTTTTTTTTTTTTTTTTTATTTTTTTAGGTATTCTTTTATGCTAATGTATACATCTGTGTTGAAGTTGTCGCTAAACTCTGGTTTAAATTTTTTTTTATTCAAATATGTATTTTTTATCTCAAACTTGTATTTTGTATGCTCTCAGGCTTCCCCATATTTCAATTTTTTTTTGCTGCTGTGATTTCACTTCCTGTTTGAGGGCTTTCACACTGGAGTGACAGGAAAGGCGCTTTACAGGCGCTATTTTTAGTGATATAGCGCCTGTAAAGCGGCTCAGTGTGAAAGTAGCCTAAACGTGACTAAATATAAAAAAAAAATTTCTTTAAAATAACAAATATGTTGTACTTGCTTGCTCTGTGCAATAGTTTTGCACAGAGCATCCCAGATCCTCTGCTAATCGGGTTCCCCACCGGGGTGAATCCCCCCACCGAGTGCCCAGTCCGCACTCCAATGCATTAATGTAAAGAACCTTCAAGCTTTAGAACCACTTTACGTTTTTATTCGCACCGGGGCCAGTATGAATCACCAGATGCAGAGCTATCTCTATGTAACCAGCACTGCTAGAAACTATGCAGTTCAAAGGTGGATGTATTATTCCCCCAGGCAACCGGTGGCCTTTTAATGGGTCATACCAACAATACAGTTTACCAGCTGTCTTGTCTTTATATTAGAACAAAACACGCCTAAACAAATGTTGGCTGCTTGGAAACTATAAGGTTTGGTCAGTTAAATTACATCTTTTTGGTTTAAATGTTTTCACATTGAATTTGATGGTTGCGAGATTCCTTTTTTACCTTCAGATCATTTAAAGTGATAAATTATAAAAGATATTAAAGCCTTGTTTTTTTTTTTTTTTTTTTGTTAAATCAGAAAAAAGTTTATTGAAATTTATTTAAAAATCCCCATAGTCTGATATACAAACATACATACTGCGTGTATACCTCACATGTGTGGTTTGACAACTTACGGAAGTGTATACTGAGATATTGTAAGAAATTCACAGAAATGTACGAGCACTTACCGTATATAATAAAGTATAAGCCGAGTTTTTCAACACATTTTTTTTGTGTGCTGAAAATGCCCCCTTCGGCTTTTACTCGAGTCAAGCACTTTTCTGCAGCAGAGAAGGAACTTTGGGGCCACTTGGTGCTAGGAACCCCAAACTAGCACTACAACATATCCAGAGATGGGGTTCCTAGCACCAAGTGGACCCGAGATACGGGGGCCCCAAAGTTGGTTCGGAAAATGTCGTCATTCTCTGCTGCAGAAAAGTGCTTGACATTTTCCGAACCGACTTTGGGGCCCCGTATCTCGCTAGGAACCCCAATATACGGGGCCCCAAAGTCGGCCAACTGTGTCCATCTGCAGCATCCCCAAAGGAGGCATTTAGGAACCCTTAACTACCAAGTTTGAAGTTCGGGGAACCTATGGCTGCAAATGGGCACAGTGAGGCTCCAAATGGGCATTGTTGACCCTCTTTTCCACTTACAGTAGCTGCGCATTTTTGTGGTAAAATTAGGTGCCTCGCTTATATTCGGGTCGGCTTATATTCTAGTATATACGTAGCATCCCATCAGGGAAAATAGGCAGAGTAGTGATAACACATACATTTCAATATTGCACGTCATATCCCATCCATAACCCATTTGCATTGGCTACCATGTTTCCCTGTGTATCCTATAATAAAAGAAAAACAGAATGAAAGAAAATAATAGTGTTTTTTTTTTTTTAAACAAACATGTCATACTTACCTGCTCTGTGTAGTGGTTTTACACAGAGCAGCCCCGATCCTCCACTTCTCGGGTCCCATGTCAGCGCTCCTGGCCCTTTTCTCCTGCCGGGTGCCCCCACAGCAAACAGCTTGCTGTGGGGGCACACAAGCAGGCAGGCTCCGGACCCAAGGCTCTGTTTGTCCATTCACACATGGAGCCGTGGCTCGGCCCTGCCCCCTCTGCCTCCAGATTGACTCACTGGCTGTGATTGAGAGCAGTGGGGGCCAATGCCTCCCGTTGCTGCCAAAAGCCAAACAGGAGTGCGAGTTCCCGGGGAGGCAAGGCTCTCGTGGACATTGCTGGATCGAGACGGGGCTCAGGTAAGTATTAGGGGGGCTGCTGCACACGAGTTGTTGTTTTTTTTTTTTTTTTTTTTTTTACCTTCATGCATAATAGAATGAAAAAACCTTGTGCCTTTACAACCACTTTAAGGCCATTATGACTTTGTCATAGGGCAGAGCTAGAGTTTCTGGTGGATGAGTCTTCCTGTAGAAGTGCTGGACAGTTTGAAAGCAGAACTAAAGTATAAATACTGAGTGCAGGCAGGTTCTTTATTGCACAGGAGTCATGCAGCATCTCGCAGTCACATGTAGTCCAATCACTGTTTACATATGCGTACCAGACCTACGTGTGTTTGCATGTATGGTATGGCAAGGGTGAAAGGGATGTTTAAAAAAAAAAAATATATATATATCGAGTATAAGCCTAGGGTGAGAAATGCGCACCTACTGTAAGTGAAAAAAGAGGGTCAACAATGCCCATTTGCAGCCTCACTGTGCCCATTTGCAGCCTCACTGTGCCCATTTGCATGCCTCACTGTGCCCATTTGCAGCCATAGGTCCCCCGAACTTCAAACTTGGTTAAGGGTTCCTAGATGCCCCCTAGCTGCAGCCAAAATTTGGGGTCTCTGGACCCAAAGGGTCCCGAAATGACATTGCTGCAAATTGACACAGTTGACCGACTTTGGGGCCCTGAATCTTGGGGCCACTTGCTGCTAGGAACCCCAAATATATCTTGTAGTGTTGGTTCCACTGGGTTTGCACACCAAATTTGGGGTTCTTAGCACCAAGTGGCCCCGAGATACGGGTTCGGAAAATGTAATCTTTGCTGCAGAAATGTGCTTGACTCGAGTATAAGCCGAGGGGGGCACTTTCAACACAAAAAAAGGTGCTGAAAAACTCGGCTTATACTAGAGTATATACGGTGTGTATGTGTGTATATGTGTGTATATATATATATATATATATATATATATATATATATATATATATATATATATATATATATATATATATATATATATATTTTATTTTTTTTTTATTTAAATCTTATACACATTTAACCCCTTGAAGACCAGGCATTTTCTGACACTTTTCGTATACATGTAAAAATAATTTTTTTGGCTAGAACATTACTTGGAACCCCCAAAAATGTATATATATATTTTTAAAAGCAGAGACCCTATAGAATAAAGTGGCAGGTTTGGACATTTTTTATGTCACGCTGTATTTGCGAAGCAGTTTTTCAAACACAATTTTTAGGAATAATAATACACCTTTTAAAATTTGAATGCAAAAAAACACAATACGTAACCTGATTTTTTTTTGTAAAAGATGATGTAACGCAGAGTAAACAGATACCAAACATGTCACGCTTTAAAATTGTACGGCGACAAACGATGTACATTTTACTATCTATCAGCGACATGTGGGACGATTGCTGTTTGCGTACACGCAGGACGGACGCATGCATTCGTCTTTGCACGCTAGCACGGGCCACTTTAATTAAAAATGTTTTAAATAATGTATACATTTTTTGGGGGTTTTATTAATACATTTTAGTATATAGACAGAAGTAAATGGCTGCGCTACATAAGGACATAGAAAGGCAGCACACAAATGTCAAAATTAGGTAAAAAAGTTAAATAACCAGTTATATAATTCACATTTATGCCACAATATTAATTTATTTTTATTATTTTTTTTATCACTTTTTTTGCATTCACAAGGAATGTACACATCCTTGTGACAGCAATAGGCACTTGACAGGTACTCTTTATGGAGGGATCTGTGGTCAATAAGACCCCAAATCCCTCCTTTGCCCTTATAAGCATTCCGAATGCCAAGATCTGCCTTTTTGAATACTTTTGATTTTCAGAAAAATGGTGCTGTTGACAGCCAGGTAAACCGGTAGTGATGTCATGTCATCACTTCCGGGTTACCATAGCGGAAACTCGATTAAAGCCGATTCTGAGAGAGCCACGGAAGGCCAACCACTTAAAGTGAAATTATGTACCAGGTAGGTGATTTGGTTACATTTTTTTTTTTTTTTTTTCATTTAACTTTATTGCTATCACTAGGGGCCTTTTGAATTACTTCTACAAGAAAGCCGGTTGCTGGCTGGAAAGATAAAAAAAAAAACAATACAAAGATCTTGTTTGCAGCTGCAGATCTTGGTATTAACCACCAGCTGACAGGACATTTTGTCAGTCGGCAAGTGTAAATAGTGCACTTGGTGCCAATAATCGTATCATGTGTGCGCGTGCACAGAGCATGAATGGGCACTTAGCAGCAGCTCCTGGTGTGCAGTTAGCAGCAGCCAACCTGCGCCTGCACATGGGTGCTCATACAGAAGCACCATCTTGCATATTGGTTTGACCTTCCTGACAACAATTTAGGACTTTTCAATGCCACATTGAACGATCTCAAAAATTTGTATTGCACGTCTGAATACAAATAAATACTATTTATATAGTTTTTTAGTCATCTGGTATCTGACAATATTAAAACTATTAGAAAGTCAGAGTTATAATTTTGCCAATGTTCACCACAAACTTAGTGAAATAAAAAAGGAAGATTCACTAAACTAGTAATAAATTGAATGTAATTGTTATACAGTGGATATAAAAAGTCTACCCACCCTTTTTAAAATGTCAGGTTTCTGAGATGTAAAAAAATGAGACAAAGATAAATCATTTCAGAACTTTTTCCACCTTTAATGTGACCTTTAAACTGTACAACTCAGATGAACAAACTAAAATCTTTAAGGTGGAGGGAAGTAAAACTAAAATAGAATGGTTGCATAAGTGTGCACACCCTAAGGCCCCTTTCACACCGGGGCGGGGAGCCGCGGTGACGGTAAAGCAGCGCTATATTTAGCGCTGCTTTACCGTCGTTTTACCCGCGGTTTTCGGCCGCTCGCGGTGTGGTTTTAACCCCCGCGAGCGGCCGAAAAGGGGTTAAACACCCCCCGCAGAGCGCCGCCGTAGCGGCGCTTTGCGGCGGTATTACCGCGGTTTCACCGCGGTGTCCCATTCTATTCAATGGGAAGGAGCGGTATAGGAGCGGTGAACACACCGCTCCTATCCCGCTCCAAAGATGCTGCTAGCAGGACTTTTTTTGTCATCCTGCTAGCGCACCGCTCCAGTGTGAAAGCCCGCCGGCTTTCACACTGGAGTTAAAGGGGCAGGATTTTTTCATGCGGTGAACAGGCGCTATTTTTAGCGCTGCACCGCATGAAAAACGCCCCGGTGTGAAAGGGGCCTTAAACTAATACTTTGTTGATGCACCTTTTGATTTTATTACAGCACTCTTGTCTGTTTGGGTATGAGTCTATCAACATGGCACATCTTGACTTGGCAATATTTGCCCACTATTCTTTGCAAAAACACTCCAAATCTGTCAGATTGCCAGGGTATCTCCTGTGCACAGCCCTCTTCAGATGACCCCACAGATTTTCAATCGGATTCAGGTCTGGGCTCTGGCTCGGCCATTCCAAAACTTCTTCTGGTGAAATCATTCCTTTGTTGATTTGGATGTATGCTTTGGGTCGTTGTCATTCTGAAAGATGAAGTGCCTCTTCATGTACAGCTTTCTAGCAGAAGCCTGAAGGTTTTATGCCATAATTGACTAGTATTTGGAACTGTTCATAATTCCCTCTACCTTGACTAGGTGATGTGTGGTTTTGTTTTTGCACCAAACATATTTTTTGGAATTATGGCCAAAAAGTTCAACCTTTGGTTTCCTCAGACCATAACACATTTTCCCACATGCTTTCGAGAGACTTCAGATGTGTTTTTCCAAATTTAGCCGGACTTGGATGTTTTTCTTCATAAGAAAAGGCTTCCATCTTGCCACTCTACCCCATAGTCTAGACATATGAAGAATATGGGAGATTGTTGTCACATGTACCACACAGCCAGTACTTGCCAGATATTCCTGCAGCTCCTTTAATGTTACTGTAGGGCTCTTGGCAGCCTCCCTGACCAGTTTTCCTCTTGTCTTTTCATCAATTTTGTAGGGATGTCCAGTTCTTGGTAATGTCATCGTCGTGCCATATTTTCTCCACTTGGTGTTGACTTCACTTTCTTCCACGGTATATCTAATGCCTTGGAAAATTATTTTGCACCCTTCTCTTGACTGATACCTTTTAACAATGAGATCCCTCTGATGCTTTGGAAGCTCTCTGCGGACCATGGCTTTTGCTGTAGGATGCGCCTAAGAAATTGTCAGGAAAGACCTACTAGAACAGCTGAACTTTATTTGGGGTTAATCAGAAGCATGTTAAATGATGGCAGGTGTGTACTGACTCCTATTTAACACGAGTTTGAATGTTAATTGCTCAATTGAGAACACCGCTACATCCCCACTTATGCAACCACATTTATTTATTTTTTTATTTCCCCCCCAAAAGATTTTAACTTGTTTTTCAATCCAGTTGTACAGTTTATAGGTCACATTAAGGGTGGAAAAAGTTCTGAAATTATTTATCTTTGTCTCATTTTTTTATATCACACAAACCTGACATTTTTAACAGAGGTGTGTAGACTTTTTTTTATATCCACTACTGTAGATTGCTTTTTATGTCTATTGATGTCATAACTTGATGGGGAAAATCTTTCACAGTAACATGGACGACTCAGCGTGTGAATCATTGTATGCGGCAGGAGGAATGTGAACTTCAAGAGAACACGTGGATCAGTGTTGTGTGTTCCAAGAATGATTTGATCAAACATAACGTTGTTCAAGAGTCGCATTGTGTTTTCAAACCAATCAAATCTTCCTTGAAAGATGAAGTCAATAGAAGAAGGCATTTTGGGTGTGTTAGTGCTTGAGATATTTTTTCTTTAACACAACCAGTCCAACTGGTAATGGGAGGCAGGTCCTACTTTTATGGCTTGCTCCTGTAGCCTCCAACTACCTACATACAAGATTGGGAAGTACCAAAAATAAACCAAAATGTCCACTAGAAAACCAAAAACTTAATCAATTGGAGATTACTACTCCTTGGAGTGGTGGCTACATTCATTTTCATTCTTTAAGCGTTTGCTTTATCTTTACCAGGAAATCCTACAAATAACATACATCCTGTCCCTGGGTGGCTACGTCACTCCACCATTGTATCTATGGAGGGAGCCATGGTTGACTCCCTAGGCTGCACTTGTGATAAGGACTACAAGCATGTCCGTATACAATATCTTCATCTCCATTGTGTGGTGGGCAGGGCAGTGGGTATTTAACTGCTTCAATACCCACCCATAGTCATATGACGCCCACAAGGTGGATCTCCCATCCTGGGTGGGCGTCATATGACGTCCTCCCATTCCCGGCCGCATAGGGGGCGCGCGCGCACCCGTGGCGTCGCTCGGGACCCGGTGCGCGTGCCCGGCGGCCGCAATGTCCGCCGGGCACCCGCGATTGCCCAGGAACACAGCAGGACCGGGGATCTGTGTGTGTAAACACACAGATCCACGTCCTGTCAGTGGAGAGGAGACCGATGGTGTGTTCCTTGTACAGAGGAACACAGATCGGTCTCCTCCCCTTGTGAGTCCCCTCCCCCCACAGTTAGAATCACTCCCATAGGGAACATATTAACCCCTTCCCTGACAGTCACATTTACACAGTAATCAGTGCAATTTTATAGCAACGATCGCTGTGTAAATGTGAATGGTCCCAAAAATGTGTCAAAAGTGTCCGAAGTGTCCGCCGCAATGTCACAGTCACAAAAAAAAATAGCAGATCGCCGCCATTACTAGTAAAAAAATGCAATAAATCTATCCCTTATTTTGTAGACGCTATAACTTTTGCGCAAACCAATCAATACACATTTATTGCAATTTTTTTTTTTTTTTTTTTTACCAAAAATATGTAGAAGAATACATATCGGCCTAAACTGAGTAAAGAAAAAAAAAATGGATATTTATTATAGCAAAAAGTAAAAAATATTGTGTTTTTTTTCAAAAATTTTCGCTCTTTTTTGTTTATAGCGCAAAAAATAAAAACCGCAGAGGTGATCAAATACCACCAAAAGAAAGCTCTATTTGTGGGAAAAAAATTACGTCAATTATATTTGGGTGCAACGTCACATGACTGCGCAATTGTCAGTTAAAGTGAAGCAGTGCCGAATTGCAAAAAGTGCTCTGGTAAGGAAGGGGGGTAAAATCCTCCGGGGCTGAAGTGGTTAAAGTATAACTAAAGGCAAAATGTTTTATTTTTTTTTAGTTTTGGATAGAGTGGAGAGGGATTAGAACACCTGTCAGTTTTTATTGCTGTCTGTGTCCCCCTTAGGGAGATTCATCCATCTATTTGTCATGGTTACGATTATCATTGAAAGTAAAAGAAAATCCCAAATTTTGGAGTGGTCCCCAGAAAAGTAATAGAGGGAAAATCTTCCAATGAGGACACTAGTTTTGGTGACTTGGGAGATTCCCTTTGAGGGGATTTCCTCTCACTGCCTGTTTTGCTATGGGGCAGGAAGTGAAGATAAATCTCCCCAATGGTACACCTGTGGCAAAAATAAACCTTACAGGGTTTATAACCCTTCCTTACTCTATCAAAAAGGAAAAAAATACTACTACTTTAACAGAAAATAGCTAGGAAAAAAGATACACTTTGCAACTCCTAGGAAGGGACAATGACATGGCATCTCTGGCAAGATCGAGTATTTTCTGAATTTGCTGAAAATGTTCTTAGCTTCAAAAAAAGAAAACAAATGCAGCAACCACATTCAAGGACTGTAAGCAGCAATGTATTACATTTTTTGTTCCCAGCCTTAGCTATCTTTTAATGGTATTCCCAGAACTATGGCAAAACAAGTAATAAAATACATTTTGTGAATGAATATCAAAAAAGAGATCATATAAATATACTGTTTTGGTAAGCACATGCCCAATTACCAACCTAGTTAGAAATGTGATAATGTTATCACTTGACCAGCCTAGGTGCAAGCTTTCCCTGCTGATTATCAGATTGTACAGTAATTACTCAGATAATAAACAACTTACTGATTACTGTTATGTCATACTGGTGGAGTGTTCCTTATCTAACGTTCATACAGTAGTTTGTTTTAAAGTGGACCTGACCTAAATGTTTCTGAGGTAACCGTTCCGATGTTCTGGTATCTGCAAGAACCTCAACTTCTGCCAAAGTTAAAGTGGAACTTGATGATAAAAAATTTAAATAGATGAACAGACAAGATTTTTAATGCTTTGTCTCTTCTGCACTAAAGTGGTTCTAAAGACCAAAGCTTTTTTACTTTCATGCATTCTATGCATGAATGAGTGACTTGTATAGCGCTACCTATGCGAACTGAATCGCCTCAGGGCGCTTTGCCGCTGGTGTCCATCTGTGGTATAGCGCGGTCCTTTACCCCATAGGGTCCCGACGCTCTTACAAACACATACACATATACATATTTTGGCTAATTTTTAGACAGGGTCTAATTAACCTACCAGCATGTCTTTGGAGTGTGGGAGGAAACCGGAGTACCTTGAGGAAACCCACGCAGGCACAGGGAGAACATGCAAACTCCAGGCAGATGGTGTTGTGTTTGGGATTTGAACTAGCGACCCTATTACTGCTAGGTGGAAGTGCCAACCACTACACCACTGTGCTGCTGCATGATGCTAAAAAACTTCTTTGTGCAGCTTCCTCCAGCTCCCAACCCCTTTTACTTTACCTGATCTTGATCCAGCGATGTGCGCGAGAGCAGCCGCTCTCCTGGCTCTCTCCCTCCTCATTGGCTCAGAGGCAACAGTGAGAGCCTTTGGCTCCTGCTGCTGTCAATCACAGCCAGTCACGAAGGAGCTGGGGGTGGAGCCGAGTGGGCACTCAGCAGCGGGGAGAAGCCAGGGGACCTGTATAGAGGAGAATCAGGGCTGCTCTGTGAAAAACTATTGGCTCCCATTGCTGTCTAACACAGCCAGTGAGGAGGGAGGGAGCCATGCTCTGCGTGTCTTATGGATACACAGAGCGGGGCTCAGGAGTGAGCACGCACGAGTGCCACCATAGCTTGCTATGGGGGCTCTCAGCAGGGGGAGGAGCCAAGAGTGCTGGTCGGGGCACGAAATGCAGAGATTTGTGTTTGCTCTGTGCAATGGTTTTGTAAGTATGACAAGTTTGTTATTTAACCACTTGACCTCCAGAAGATTTATCCCCCTTCATGACCAGGTAATTTTTAGCGATATGGCACTGCATTACTTTAACTGACAATTGTGCGGTCATGCAACGCTGTACCCAAATAAAATGCATGTCCTTTTTTCCCCACAAATAGAGCTTTCTTTTGGTGGTATTTGATCACCTCTGCAGTTTTTTTTTTTTTCCGCTATAAACAAAGAGACCAACAATTTTGAAAAAAAAAAATAATAATTCACTTTCTGTTACACAACATATCCAATTAAAAAATTGAAAAAAATCTAATTTCTTCATAAATATTCTGCTACGTATTTTTGGTAAAAAAAATCCTAGTAAGCGTATATTGATTGGTTTGTGCAAAAGTTATAGCGTCTACAAACTATGGGATATTTTTATTTATTTTTACTAGTAATGGCGGCGATCAGCGACTTATAGCGGGACTGCGATATTGTGGCGGACAGTTGGACACTAACTGATACTTTTTGGGGACCAGTAATGCTAATACAGTGATCAGTGCTAAAAAGATGCACCGTCATTGTACTAATGACACTGGCTGTTATACATCTAGGGTGATCCTACTGAGTTTTTTAGTGTACTGTGTTAGGTGATTTTACTCTGCTTTGCAGAGACACAGGATCCATGCCTTCCCTCCTGTTAGAATAGCGATCTGCCTTGTTTACATAGTCAGACCGCCGTTCTGGCTCTCTGCCTAAAGAACGGCGGATGCCGGTGGACAGCTCCTGCTGTGTATAATCACAGGCTGATGGAACTCTTACGCATGTGCAGGAGTGGCGTTATCTTGGCCTGGCCAATGACAGCAGCTGGAGATCGAGTCCCGGAAGCCGATCCCATGAAGATGTCAGCGGCTGGCGGGGAGCTCCATAACGTTACATCACTGGACGGAAGGTGAGTAAAGTTCCGCTTTAAGGCTAATTTTGACAGCAGGCTGTGGTAGACCCGTGTTGGATCTATGGGCTGCCAGGTGTAAACTGACTTATGTCTGTTTACAGTAGCCTACCTCTGATCTGTCACGTTTAGGTCCGGAAAATGGAAGTTCTGCTGACTTCATCCAATCATGTACAGGCAAAAAAAATAATAATGTGTGTGTGTGTGTGTGTATATGTATGTATGTATGTATGTATGTATGTGTGTGTGTATGTATATATATATATATATATATATATATATATATATATATATATATATATATATATATATATATATATATATATATATATATATATATATATATATATATATATATATATATATATATATATATATATATATATGTGCGATTCTGGCTAAAATGAGAATCACGATTTTTTTGCTTAGAAGATAGATCACGATTCTCTTATGATTCTCGCGGCGTAACATCATCTTTCACATTAAAACAAAAAAAATTGTGCTAACTTTATTGTTTCGTTTTTTATTTTATTTATTGAAGTGTATTTTTTCCCAAAAAATTGCATTTGAAAGACCACTGGGCAAATACAGTTTGACATAAAATATTGCAGCAATTGCCATTTTATTCGCTTTTTTTTTTTTTTTTTACTTTCCTTGCACGTGTTTGGGTATTATTTGCTAAGTGAATTTGCACCAGAGTCACTAAGAAATTTCCCCAAAGTGACCAGTCTACAGTGGTGTGAAAAAGTGTTTGCCCCCCTTCCTCATTTCCTGTTCCTTTGCATGTTTGTCACACTTAAGTGTTTCGGAACATCAAACCAATTTAAACAATAGTCAAGGACAACACAAGTAAACACAAAATGCAATTTGTAAATGAAGGTGTTTATTATTAAAGGTGAAAAAAAATCCAAAAAGTGATTGCCCCCTAAACCTAATAACTGGTTGGGCCACCCTTGGCAGCAACAACTGCAACCAAGCGTTTGCGATAGCGTGCAATGAGGCTTTTACAGCGTCCTGGAGGAATTTTGGCCCACTCATCTTTGCAGAATTGTCCTAATTCAGTTACATTAGAGGGTTTTCGAGCATGAACGGCCTTCTTAAGGTCATACCACAACATCTCAATAGGATTCAGGTCTGGACTTTGGCTAGGCCACTCCAAAGTCTTCATTTTGTTTTTCTTCAGCCATTTGGTGGTGGACTTGCTGGTGTGTTTAGGATCATTGTCCTGCTGCAGAACCCAAATTCGTTTCAGCTTGAGTACACGAACAGATGGTCGGACATTCTCCTTCAGGATCTCTTGGTAGACAGCAGAATTCATAGTTCCTTTTATCACGGCAAGTCTTCCAGGTCCTGAAGCAGCAAAACAGCCCCAGACCATCACACTACCACCACCATATTTTACTGTTGGTATAATGTTCTTTTTCTGAAATGCAGTGTTCCTTCTACGCCAGATATACTTGGACACACACCTTCCAAAGAGTTCCACTTTTGTCTCATCGGTCCACAGAATGTTGTCCCAAAAGTCTTGGGGATCATCAAGATGTGTTGTGGAGAAATTGAGACGAGCTTTGATGTTCTTTTTGCTCAGCAGTGGTTTTCTCCTTGGAACTCTGCCATGCAGGCCATTTTTGCCCAGTCTTTTCCTGATGGTGGAGGCATGAACGCTGACCTTAACTGAGGCAAGTGAGGCCTGCAGTTCCTTGGACGTTGTTGTGGGGTCTTTTGTGACCTCTTGGATGAGTCGTCGCTGCACTCTTGGGGTAATTTTGGGCGGCCGGCCACTCCTGGGAAGGTTCACCACTGTTCCATGTCTTCGCCATTTGTGGATAATGGCTCTCACTGTGGTTCGCTGGATTCCCAAAGCTTTGGAAATGGCTTTATAACCCTTTCCAGACTGATAGATCTCAATTACTTTCTTTCTCAATTGTTCCTGAATTTCTTTGGGTCTCGGCATGATGTGTAGCTTTTAAGGATCTTCTGGTGGACCTTACTGTGTCAAGCAGCTCCTATTTAAGTGATGCCTTGATTGTGAACAGTGTGGCAATAATCAGGCCTGGGTGTGGCTAGAGAAATTGAACTCAGGTGTGGACAACCACAGTTATAGTATGTTTTAACAAGGGGGGCAATCACTTTTTCACACAGGGCCATGATGGTTTGGATTTTTTTTCACCTTCATTTACAAATTGTATTTTGTGTTTACTTGTGTTGTCCTTGACTATTGTTTAAATTGGTTTGATGTTCCGAAACACTAAGTGTGACAAACATGCAAAGGAACAGGAAATGAGGAAGGGGGCAAACACCTTTTCACACCACTGTATTTGCCTTTGGTAATTCAACCTCTATGGATCTGATGCCCAACAAACCCTATCTTTCTCTTCTTGCGTCTCTTTGAAGCTCCAGGACCAGTATCTCATTTCTTATGTTGCTGTCACAAGGACAGGGAGTGGGGTTGAAATTCTCTAAACAGAGTCAGGAACTCCAATAAAAACCTCAAAAGTATTTATTCATCCCAATTAAAACATTTAGGGGTTTGGCTTTTCTTTTATAGTGAGAAAAATTATAATGCACTGTGGTATTTCTAAAGGTTAGCAGATCTAGCAGAAATTTCACATTAGAGAGCTATTACAGTTACATTTCACAATTCTAGGTTGAGTTCTTCAAGTGCGTGAAATAGAAGTGGTTTTGTTTCATCCTTCTATATGAGGTGTGAATTAAGTGGCAGTGGCATAAGATGGAAACTAAAGCCTGTACATACACTGCTTTTCCTGCCGCGTCCCTTATGAATACTCCGACTGTTGTAAATGGAAAGTTGGAGGTGGCTGCTCAAATGCTGAAATAATGTTATGCTTCCCCTCGGGAACATGTGAATTAAGAACTGCGAGTTTGAAATACACCATTTCTTTTCTAAGGCTGAAAAAAATATATATTTTGGTGGTGATGGGGGACAGAGAGACATGGAAAATGTACTTTCAAATGTGTTTTTCCAACAATAAAACTGGATAGCTGTAGTACCGTCTTCTTCTATAGATAATCTAAATCAAATAGTTAGAAATAAAGTATACGCCACTACCTTAGAGCAGCTTTTCTCAACCTTTTTAATACCGAGGAACCCTTGAAATAACTGGTTTCAGGAAACCCCAGTTATACTTTTTTAGCCTGATCCAGGATCTCCAAACCTTCTAAAAAAAGGACCATTTTATTGCCCTTCAGACATTAGGGGGGCTGGAATGTGGTCTCCTGGGAGTAGAAAATGCCCCGCCATCAGTGGGAGAAAACCGTGCCTCTGACTCTTGGTGCTCAGGGGGGGTTAAAAAAGACATAGAAGCTTTGGTCAGTAGGAGCAAGAATAGTGTCCTGTCATTGGTATTGGAGGAATAATGCCTCATCGTTGGTGTCATTGGGAGGAATAGTGCCACATTGTTGGTGTCTTTGGGAGGAATTGTGCCACATTGTTGGTATTGGTGGCAGAAATAGTGCTCCATCATTGCTGTTGTTGGGAGGAATAGTGCCCCTCTGCTGGTGTCAGTGTGAAGAATGGTACCTCGAGGGCCAGATAATGGCAAGCAAAAGGCCGCAGTTTGGAGACCACTGCACTGTATCTGCAGCTCGTACATTAGTATGATGGTCGGTGGAAAGACTGCTTCTTACACTTATGGTCAATGGGAAGAATCCCACTCTTACAGATGGCTTCAATGTTCACTGTTTTGGAAAACTTTGCTCATTACTTAAGGAACCCCCAGCATTCTTTGGAGGAACCCTAGGGTTCCATAGAACCTTGATTGATAAAGGCTGCCTTCGTAAATTTGAATCTCACATTAAAAACAAATGTAACGTTTTGTTGGCCAACACCTTATTTGCTAGAGATCAAAATCATTGAATTAGTCTGCAGCTGTTAATAGTATAAGGTGGAAAGGGCACTAATCCACTGCAACCAATCACAAGTCCCTTACGAAAGCTATAGCGGTCTAGAATGGTTTCTAATTGGTTGCTTTAGTACTATACATTGTGCCTTGCACAGTTTTGTTACATGAGCCCAAACATGTCCCAAAGAGGTATTAAATTGTTCAAAGATAAAAGAAGAATTCTGATTATGTTATAGTTTTTACATAGGTGCATCAGTCCAGCTTGGACCAATATAATTCTGTATTACCATACCTGGCTGATGCCCCTGCAAGCTGGAAATAGACAACCACTACTCCAGTGATCTCCATTTGCTTCCAGGTCTCATGCTGAGTGGCTACCCTGCTGAACTCTGAACACCGGAGGCCACCACATGGCACAGGCATCACTGCTCCACCCCTCCACCTTATCCAGCCTGTGGTTGCAGGAAAGAAATTTGCACATCCATGGCCTGCCTAAAACATACAAGGATAGTGTTTTATTTTATCTCACTGATATTCTCTACTTTCCCCCTCTTGGGCAGCCTATGAACTTCAGCACTACAAAGCTTCTGTCAGCCTTCCTCTCTAGCTAAGCCAAGACATACAATCAAGGCTGGAAATGTACATATTTTAATTTACAGAACATATACTTTTTCGGACGAAGGAGAGGGGAAGAGTTTTCAATAATGAAGTGACTTCTCTGGGCTTCAACAAAATGGCAGCCTCCATCATGAGGGGAAAAGGAGCAATGCTAGAGGCAAATTACAGCACACATTAATTTTGGGAAAATAATTATTAATGTGGAATGTATGTTCTTTTGTTAAAGAGCATTAATTGTTATCAAATTGATATTAGTAATGTTCTGCTGTAGCTCCAGTTGCAGCTTTCAAATCTGTCCACTGCCACACAGTTGGTCCTAATTACTTACAGCTTCCCAATCTGAGAAGTGACAGATTCATAAAGTGACGGTAGTAAGAACTACCTGAATTTGTCACACATGTGGGTAATGTTACCGATACTGGTGTAAATGCTTGCCTGAATAAGGTGCAGGTAGTTCTTAAAGCAGAGGTCCGCCTGTCGCTGCAAAAATTAAAAGCCAGCAGCTACACATACTGCATAATAGAACACTTACCTGTCCTGGAGTCCAGCGATGTCGGCACCGCAGCTCATGTTTCCATCAGCTGTTGGGTGCTGCCGCCACCATCGCAGGTAAGACAACCCGGCAGTTTAGCCTTACGGCTTAATGCCGGGAACCCTACTGCGCATGCTGTCCACTCCTCTCTCCTACTGGCCCGGCGGCAGGGGAAGGAGGAGGAGGCAGCCGAGCAGTGACGTCAACAGCCGCGGCTGTGGCTCCCAGAAGTGGGAACAGGATAGCTGTCAGACAGGTATCCGCTCCCTGAAAGGTGCCAAATGTGGCACCGGAGGGGGGGAGGAGACAAATGAGCGGAAGTTCGTCTTTTGGGTGGAACTCGGCTTTAAGGGAACTACTGCAAGAAAAGTGACACTAGGGCTATATTGAATTCCCCTAAATGTGTTCACACTACCAAGGCTTGTAAACATTTATAGGGCATATGTTTGTTATTTATGGGTCAAGATCTTTATCCAGAAAGTAAATGCTGACCCTGGATGATGCCTGAAAAAAGATGGTACTGGCATTTCGATAAAGGAAGATGAAATTATTAGCAGGGGGACTACTGTAATCCTAAAGGTAATTCATACCCATATTTGTTTAACTTGGCATGCATTTTGTTTTTAAAAATATGATGCCAGGTCTACATTGAATATGCAATGGTATACCCATAGCACTGGTAGTTCTTTTTTTTCAGGCTAATAAATAATTCTGTGTAATGATTGAGTCAGTGATTGCTAATTTTGGGTGCAAAGAATAAAACGTGCTGAAAGATTGTCTGTGCAATGTGTTATTTATATTATACATTTTAATTTTGTATATCTTTACTCTTCCCTGAACTGGTCAGTGTCTGCAGGAGATCAACTTGAATCAAATTGTATTAGCACTACCACATTATGCCATTTATATAGAGTATATTGTATCATTCCTCTAGGATTTTAATAGTTTTCTGGCCCCATTCTGCTTGATCTATTGTTTAAACAAGAAGTAACAAAGCAACACTAAATTAATGATCTCCTGGTGTAGGTTGACGCCTAGGCCTGAGTCCTTGAACATCTGTCAGAGCTTCACATTAGGCCTGCAGGCAGTTAAGTCTCCATGGTGATTGGGTTCCTGCTACATGGAATTACTGTATAGTGAGAATACTGGCAGGCCCTGGATTTTTACCCGTTAAAGTGGTAGTAAACCTCAAAAAAAAAAAAAGGAGCTCCTGCAAGACATTATGACAGACGTGCCTTAAAGCGGAAGTAAACCCATCGATTTAACAGTTTAAAAAAAAAAAGGCATGCCGGGAATGCTAACTGCACATTGGCTGTGCTCTCAACCAAACAGTCAAACCATCCAATGGCTGGTGTCATAACGGATCACATGTGCAGCACCTTGGCAGTTGAAGCTTAAACAGAGTCAAAGATGGCAGCTTCCTTGGCTTAAAACGATAGGGGGGTTTACTTCCACTTTAAGCGAAGCCCTCCAGCTGTGCGCTGTCATCTCACAGGTCTTCCATCTTCACCCAGTCTCCTTCCAGGTTTGCAGGCGCCGGTCGATTGAATGGACGAGCCGCAATGCCGTCACTTCCATGCCGTCACCTCTGATAGGGCTTTCATCTTCACCCGGTCTTCCTTCCGGGTCTGTAGGTTCTGCCTGTTTGAATGGCCGAGCCGCGATGACGTCACTCCGGCGGCACCATTCTCCCAATAGACAGTTTGCTGTCCATTGAGAGAGCAGTACGCATGTGGTGGTGATGTCACCAACTGCTACTAAAGTAAATATCTGCTAAACGGTGCATGTTTAGCAGATATTTACTGTATGGTAGGTATAAATAAAAAATCTGAGTTACTACTGCTTTAACACACTATAGATTGTAAATGTAAAGATACAGTGGTGCAAAAGCCACTGTGCTATGCTGTATTTGTTAAAGGATAACTAAACCCAAGATTTTATATATAGCATTTTACCAGTCCCTTGGCCTTATTCACACGGGGCACACATAACCATATGCCAGTGGAGGGCCATGTCCACCCGCACAAGGGTGCATAGATGTTTCTGTACATCTGTGTGCAAACAGTCCCATTGCTGCCAGTTGGGATATAGTGCTCTACGAACATGGCCATCTCTCCAATGTGACATCTGTGTGGGTACATGGCCCCCGAACAAATTCAGGATGCAATTGGGGCAGTGCACCCATTCGGATGTCATATTGAGAGCAGCGGCTGTGTCTATGCAGCTGCTGCATCCAAATGAACAGCAATAAGTTTACCTGCATAGGGCTGCTCAGAACATCTGATGCATTATCCATCATTAATATGTTTGTGTTGACTCCAGTCCTACTGGCAATAGATGTCTGCCTGTTGGGCCTGGTGGATAACCTCATCCTGACCAGGACGGGTAAGACTTTGGTCAGCCTACTTCTTTTCTATACCAGGAGGACATTTGCCTTACATTGGAAGAAGAGGCTTTCCCCCTCTATTTACTTTTGGAAGCAACTAATAAACAATACTCTCCCACTTTATAAGGATACTTATACTAATCGTAAATATAAAAAACAAATGCAGAGCTCTATGGGACCAGCGTAAAAAAACTTTTCAAATTATATGCCAAGTAAAGTTAATTTATTGGATGCACACTTGGAATAATTAAAAACAACTGTTAAATGGTAATGAGATAGTAAAAATATGTAAAAGCAATATAAAAATCCATTGCTATTGTTTATATATTGTGAAGAAATGTGTACACGATACCACCATGAAGTCCAGATGACGAGGGGTTAACACCAACCGGTGTACTTCAACTCTCGAGGAGTTAAAACAATGACGCACAACTGTATGTCATTTACTTCGCACCCCTGCGTGGGTAACATGACAATGCCTTATTGTTGTTTTGTTTGTATGTTGTACTAATAAGTACCGAATATACTCGAGTATAAACCGACCCGAATATAAGCCGAGGCACCTAATTTTACCACAAAAAAATGGGAAAACGTATTGACTCGAGTATAAGCCTAGGGTGAGAAATGCGCAGCTACTGTAAGTGGAAAAGAGGGTCAACAATTCCCATTTGCATGCCTCACTGTGCCCATTTGCAGCCATAGGTCCCCCGGACTTCAAACTTGGTAGTTAAGGGTTCTTAGATGCCCCCTATCTCCAGCCAAATTTGGGGTCTCTGGACCCAAAGGGTCCCCGAAATGACATTGCTGCAGATGGACAGTTGACCGACTTTGGGGCCCTGTATCTCTGGGCCACTTGCCCCAAATTTGTATATATTGTAATTGTTATATCCTCTGAGTTGTGAGAGACACAAGACTCTGGTCTGGGACAATGGATGTTTATTTCAGTACTCACTGTACACTGCAACATGCATCTCAGGACAGTACATCTTATTATGCTTCCTTACATGTGCTCTAAGATGGCTACTATGCCCCTTGACCCTTGTCATCACTCCTGGGTGGAGCCAGCCTTAAAGTGACAGTACATGTGGAACCCTTCAGGTATAACACCTTCCATCCATCCCTAAAAAAAAAACAAATTACAACAAAACAAGAAAAGGCACAAAACATTAACTAATAACAGTCCTCCAAACACAGGAGATTCCTGCATCCAGATGTGAAACCAAGCTTCCAGGGACAGTTCCGGGGATACAATGTCATCAGATCACTTTCGGCGACCCCGTCGAAAGTCTCGTAATGGGTCTTGAAGCTGAAACCGGTCAGGAGGGTGACAGTGTCGTTGAGGGCGGGCACCCAGCGACTCGGGACCGGAGGAAACAGGGCTAGTCGGAATCGGCCCCGGCGGGGCCAAGAACGGATCCACCAGCTCAGTGGGTGAACAGACCTCCGGACCAGGGCTGGAGGGCTCTGTTGGAGCTGACTGCAAAAGTTCAGGGTCCCCCCAATCATCAGTCCCCGTGCATTCTGATCCGCTGGGATCAGTTCCTTGCGACACTGGTGGTTCTGCCGGCGTCAGGGATTCGGGCAGTTGAAACCGAGGACGCAGTTGGTCCGCATGCCGTCTGCAAATGGAACCATCTTCCAGGCAGACCCTATACATCTTGGGTCTCAAAGTCTCTGCAATGACAGCAGGAAGCCAACGGGTGTTGGAAGCTCCATAAGATCGGCCCATACCATTTGTTGGGCTGTGAATCGGGGAAGCTCATGGTGTTTGACCATCTTGTCTTGGGACTGCAGTACATGTTCCTGGACTGTTTGAGGGCGGAGCATGTCCAAAACAGTCCATGGCTGCCGACCCAGAAGGAGTTCTGCTGGAGTTTTCCCGGTGGTTGCATGTGGTGTGTTTCTGTAAGCAGAAAGGAAGGAGTCCAGCTGCTGGGGTGACAGGGACTGTTGTTTACTTGCAGCCACTGTAGCTTTGAAATAGCGTTTAAAAGTCTGCACAAACCGTTCTGCTTGACCATTTGTAGCCGGGTGGTAGGGTGCGGTCAACTTGTGCTTGATGTTGTGGGCAGTCAGGAAACGCTGAAACTCCTGACTGGTGAATTGTGCACCGTTGTCTGTAACGATTTCTCTGGGGTATCCAAACGTAGCAGCGAGATGTAACAGTATGGAAACCGTTGCCTTAGTCGTTTGGCTGAGTAACAGGAATTACCTCAGGCCACTTTGAATGGGCGTCCACTATGATCAAGAAGGTATGTCCTCTGATCGGGCCTGCAAAGTCCAAGTGTAGGCGAAACCAAGGAACCGTGGGCCAAGTCCAGGGCTGGACGCACCCTCGAGGAGGGTCTTTTGTAGTTTGTGCACATCCAGCACAAGCATTTACATATGTCGTGATATCTGAGTCTAGGTTTGGCCACCACACATAGCCTCGGGCCTTTTGTTTCATACGTGTGCCCCCGGGATGACCAGTATGTAGCAAGTCCAAAATGTGTCTCCGGAGGGTCTGTGGAATGATCACTCGGTCTCCCCATAAAACACAGTTGCCAGCCACAGTTAATTCCATACGCCTACGGAAATAAGGTTCATAATCCTGTGTGACAGTTGCAGGCCAACCGGACCGTACCCAGGAGAGTATTGTTTTCAGAAAGGTATCCTTGGCTGTATGGGCTGCTATCTCCCCAGAAGACAAGAAGGACAGGTTGGTGTGACGACAACTTTTGACCGGTGGAGAAGAGTCCATCGACCTCCCTGTCAGTCGGGACATTGCGTCCGCATTAGCATTGGCATCATGACCACGATACTGGATTTTGTAGCTGTATGCTCCCAAGAATAGGGCATAGCGTTGGAGGCGGGCCGCAGTAGTCTGAGAGATGCCTTTGTCAGGGCTAAAGATCTGAAGGAGTGGTTTATGGTCAATCCACACTGTCTTTGTCTCTCTCTCAGACTGATAGACACTTTGTAAATCCCATCCTCGTCGCCACTGTTATATCCTCTGTGTTGTGAGAGACACAAGACTCTGGTCTGGGACAATGGATGTTTATTTCAGTACTCACTGTACACTGCAACATGCATCTCAGGACAGTACATCTTATTATGCTTCCTTACATGTGCTCTAAGATGGCTACTATGCCCCTTGACCCTTGTCATCACTCCTGGGTGGAGCCAGCCTTAAAGTGACAGTACATGTGGAACCCTTCAGGTATAACAGTAATCTTGGTTCCACTGGGTTTGCACACCAATTTGAGGTTCCTAGCACCAAGTGGCCCCAAAATACGGGGCCGCAAAGTCTGGTCGGAAAATGTAATTTTTTGCTGCAGAAAAGTGCTCGACTCGAGTATAAGCCGAGGGGGGCACTTTCAGCACAAAAAAATGTGCTGAAAAACTCGGCTTATACTCGAGTATATACGGTACTTTTTTAATAAAAAAGATTTATAAAAATAGAAAAAAACACGGCCCTTCTCGGGCGTTCGGTTGTTTATGCTCCTTGTGAACAAGGTTTTAGATGTGTGGTGACTGCATTGTATTTTTTTTTTTTCTGCATATACAGGCACCTTGCTTTTATAAGTGAGTCATTGGATGCTGAGACATACTGGAGGCCTTCAGCTGGCTTCAGGCATTTGGCGTGGAGCTGCGTGCAGGCAGACTATATATAATTAATTGGATATAGTTTGAATGGATACAGCTCTGGACACACAATGTCTGCATTCGCGGTCGGCATACCTCCCTGCATACCTGTCAACCACGCTATTACAAAAAGATAAACAAATGTATTTTCATGCTGTATGGGCTTTGTGCCTGTATGAATGAAGCCTTATTCTGTTAATTGCTGGATGCAGCCCTTTGCAGTTATCCGTCCCTTTGGGCACTATTCCTCCCTCTGACACCAATGATGGGGCACGATTCCTCCACTGATACCAATGATGAGGCACTATTCCTCCCAATGACACCAAAGACTGGGCACTATTCCTCCCAATGACACCAAAGACTGGGCACTATTCCTCCCAATGACACCAAAGACTGGGCACTATTCCTCCCAATGACACCAAAGGTGGGGCTCTATTCCTCCTCCCACTGACCTCCATGTCTGCGGCATTATTTACTTCCACTGATGCCAGGACATTTTTTACTTCCACTTGCCACAGTCTGGTGCCCTCAAGACTGAAGCACAGTAAACTGGCTCTTTGTTTGGAATGTTTGGAGACCTCTGGTCTAGAGCAAGGGACCACACTGCGCAGAAGGGCCTTGACAAGGCAGGGTGTGGTCCATTATTCTGCAATGGTGGTTGTCATCGCTGTACTTTTTTATACCGTTTTATGGGCCACATGTTTCTATGTTTCCCATATGTCACTATTCGATCAATCTTGTTATTACCCATTCTTTTAACATTTATATTTCAATATATTTTGTAAAGGTTTTCATGCATTTACTGTGGTATATTGTTATTTGGCCCATTAAAGCTGAAGTAAACCCATCGATTTAACAGTTTAAAAAAAAGGCATTCCGGGAATGCTAACTGCACATTGGCTGTGCTCTCAACCAAACAGTCAAACCATCCAATGGCTGGTGTCATAACGGATCACATGTGCAGCACCGTGGCAGTTGAAGATTAAACAGAGGCAAAGATGGCAGCTTCCTTGGCTGAAAACGATAGGGGGGTTTACTTCCACTTTAAAGTTCCGTAAGGGTGAGTTCTCTCCGCTTTTCAGTTCTATTTGGGATGTAGGCCCAGCCTTTTGGTAAACCACACCACCTTCTCCTCCTTTTTTTTCTTTTTTTTTTTTTTTGTACTTGACGAGGCAGAATGGCTTCCACATACATTTTCATATACTTCTCTTTAAATATTTAATATAAAGTGTTGTAAGGAGTGCCGGCCTTTTCTTTATTTCAAGTTTTTTTTGCTGTCCGTGACCCTGCTGGGTAGATTCACCCTCCTCTCTTTGTACTGTTGACATTTATTATGGAGACTGAAAGTGATGGTAACTTCAAAAAGAAAAGACTGAAAAAATAAGTGTAAGCTGCTCTCCTAAATTATAGATATCTTTACCCTTATTTTCCCAGTCTTTTCTTCTGATCTAAAATGGAATAGATTTGGGTTGCACCACCCTGGAATGATATCCATTTTGGAACCATGTAGGACTTGATAAATTACTAATACGAGATGTGGTGGTGGCGAGTCTTTTATTTGCATATTTGGACATTATGACAACCAAAAGTGAAAGTAAAATGGGGACAAATGTTTCCTCATTTGTTAGAGGTTCCCTATCACTTCTGTTCCATCAGAGAGAGTAGAGAAGAAAAATCTCCTGAACAGCAAAAACAATTCTGAGGGTTTTTAACTCTTCCTTGCAGAACCCAAAATGAAAAAAATAAAAGCATATAGAGTTGTAGTACTGTGCAGTGGTCAAGAGGTCCAGGTTGTGCCGTTCGAAGCATACTGCCACTGGGTAGCATTTATTTTAGAAGTAAATGGCTGACATTCGCCATTCCATGACACTGGCTGGATGACATCTGGGTAGAAGGGCCTTTTGTTTTTCTTCCTTTTTAACTGGAGCAGTGTGGGGGCCAGTTAGTACATTAGGTAGTATGTTTGAATGCAGTGTGATACTGTAGTCATCCCCCAGTGTTGTAGGAAAATGGGAGATGTGCAAAACATTTAACACAAAGATTCTTTTTTTTTTATTTCTTTTTTTTTTAATATTCTGTGATCCAGAGAGCAGTCCACAAATGATCTTGTGGGTAGGTGTGATAAGCACACATTAGAGCTGCACAATTAATCGTTAAAAAATCGTGATCTCGATTCAACCCCTTTGACGATCTCTATTGCAGAGTTTGCTGATTCTTTCATATAACAAGTGGAGAGATTTATCTGCTCTCTCAGCTGTCAAAAGAAAACATCTGGGCAGTCTGCCAAGTTTTTAAAATGAAATATTGTAACTAAGCTTTCTTCTTAGATCAAAGGGATACTCTTCTGTTTGTAAAGGAAAAATCCAGGCAGTCTGCCAAGTTTTCAACTGTAAATGCAGGAAGTTTAACCTCTTAAAGTCTAAAGCTTTTTCTGACACTTCTTTCTTAAGTTAAAATCAATATATATTTTTGCTAGAAAATTACTTGGAACCCCCAAACATTATATATATTTTATTATTATATATATTTTAGCAGAGACCCTAGGGAATGAAATGGCAATTTCTGTAATATTTTATGTCGCACTTTGTAAAAAATACACTTCAATGAATAAAAAAAAAAAAAAAACACCGGCGAGAATCGTGATCTATCTTCTAAGCCAAAAAATCGGGATTCTCATTTTAGCCAGAATCGTGCAGCTCTAACACACATATTTAAATTCTGTAGAAATAAGGTTAGATTCTGTATTGTGTAGCGAGGATTACACTGGTTGATAACAGGCACATCCCACCGCTACCAAGGCCACCCTTTGTTCTCCTCAATCACATAGTTGAGCCAGGTGCCAAAGCCCAAGGAGCCCCCTATGCTTCGCATAGCGCTCAAACTCCAGAAGATTGGCCGCACACCGATGACTTTTTGAACCTTGTAATAGATTAGTTGAAAAAAAGCAAATAAATGAGGGCTCCCACTACAAAACATTCCATCTTCAGTCACACCTCCAATGCCTTTCACCTTTGACAGTGCTTAAAGCGAAGGTCCACCCTAAAATAAAAAATTCCATTAACATTCTCAAAAAAATAGACATTTGAAAAAAAAAAAATGTGTTTTACTTACCAGAAACCCCTGTTGCTAGGCAGTCTTCCTACTCTGCCTCTTCCTATTCCACGGCACTTCCTCCTCTTCGGCGAGCTGCCCCGTTGTCTTCTGGGACGTGTGTCCCAGAAAACAACAGGGCCATTCACAAAGCGATGCGCGACTCGCGCATGCGCAGTAGGAAACGGGCAGTGAAGCTGCAAGGCTCCACTGCCTGTTTTCCTTCGTTAAGATGGCGGCGCCAGCAGCCGATCCGATGGACGGATCGGCCTTGGGGGGCCGACATTGTGGGCTCGCTGGACAGGTAAGTGTCCTTATTAAAAGTCAGCAGCTACAGTGTTTTGTAGCTGCTGACTTTAAAAAAAAAAAAAATTGTGGCTGGAACACCGCTTTAATCATGGAGACTCATTGCCAGTGTAGCCAAAGGTGGAAGGTTTTGCAGTGTGAGCTGTCATTTATCTGCTTGTCAAATCTATCAGGTTTGATACCCCATTGCGTCTGGAACGTCTTCTAGAGTTTGAGCATCACACTGGGTCCTGCTCTGTATTCTATTCACTGTATTCTAATTCCCTCAGCAAGACGTGGTAGGGATGTCTTACACGGGTGCCAAACTTTATCAACTTTTTAAATGTCATAGCTGAGAAATTCCGAATTAGAAGGTTAAAATCATGGAAATGGTTCCTAAAGGGAATATATAAGGGTTTAGTAGATAGTCTAAAACAAGAAAACGAAAATATAATTTTTTTGTTTTGTAAGGTGGAACTGAAAATACTGAATTTATACATTTTGTATTCTCTTTTTCAGCCAGCTAGTGGAACTATATTCTCCATTGCATACGATTTTCAGTTTCTCCTTACCTCCTAATATAAACCTCATATTGTTTACAGAGTTCAGTAGATCAAGGTGGAATTTACACATCCATGAGTTAATGAGTAAGAGTGACTCATCCCTGGCTCAGTCTGAAGTTTAAAGGGTAACTGCAGTCTGCTCACATAATTTGTAATAAAAACATCTTTGCCATTCTGAAGCTTCCCTCCAACCACTTTTCACATTATTTTATATACAGTGGTGTGAAAAAGTGTTTGCCCCCTTCCTCATTTCCTGTTCCTTTGCATGTTTGTCACACTTAAGTGTTTCGGAACATCAAACCAATTTAAACAATAGTCAAGGACAACACAAGTAAACACAAAATGCAATTTGTAAATGAAGGTGTTTATTATTAAAGGTGAAAAAAAATCCAAACCATCATGGCCCTGTGTGAAAAAGTGATTGCCCCCCTTGTTAAAACATACTATAACTGTGGTTGTCCACACCTGAGTTCAATTTCTCTAGCCACATTCAGGCCTGATTATTGCCACACCTGTTCACAATCAAGGCATCACTTAAATAGGAGCTGCTTGACACAGTAAGGTCCACCAGAAGATCCTTAAAAGCTACACATCATGCCGAGACCCAAAGAAATTCAGGAACAATTGAGAAAGAAAGTAATTGAGATCTATCAGTCTGGAAAGGGTTATAAAGCCATTTCCAAAGCTTTGGGAATCCAGCGAACCACAGTGAGAGCCATTATCCACAAATGGCGAAGACATGGAACAGTGGTGAACCTTCCCAGGAGTGGCCGGCCACCCAAAATTACCCCAAGAGCGCAGCGACGACTCATCCAAGAGGTCACAAAAGACCCCACAACAATGTCCAAGGAACTGCAGGCCTCACTTGCCTCAGTTAAGGTCAGCGTTCATGCCTCCACCATCAGGAAAAGACTGGGCAAAAATGGCCTGCATGGCAGAGTTCCAAGGAGAAAACCACTGCTGAGCAAAAAGAACATCAAAGCTCGTCTCAATTTCTCCACAACACATCTTGATGATCCCCAAGACTTTTGGGACAACATTCTGTGGACCGATGAGACAAAAGTGGAACTCTTTGGAAGGTGTGTGTCCAAGTATATCTGGCGTAGAAGGAACACTGCATTTCAGGAGAAGTAATTTGTAACTTAACTAATTACTTTTTTAAAGTAAGATGACCAGCACTGATAAGGACTGTGTACAACCAGTGCATACTGGCTGAAAAAATAAAATTTTAGTAGCTTAATACTTCTCAAATGAAGAATCAGAAAACCATGTGTGGCTTAGTAGGAGTGTGCACGTCATCAATTTTCATTGAGGCTGGGTTCACATCTCCGACGGATGCGGCTCGCAGCAGGGGTCCGGTGCGTCCCTGTTCCCTGTTTCAGGGACGAATTTTGCCCTGAATTTGCCTTTAAACTGAGCCAAAGATGCACAACGTTCCTGTGCAAGCCAGTCCACAAGCCACAACAAGGATAGGTGAACCGACTCCATAGAGAGCCTGTCACAATCTCGTCATGCTATTTGGATGCGGGTTTCCCTGAATCCAATTCGCATAGGTGTGAACCCAGCCTAAAGGATTACTGTATTTTAGGTTTTTGCATCAATAACCTTTTACCTCTGTTTTTCCAAATGTGCTTTGAGTTCTCGTCACAGGCAGCCAGAGTAACCTTTGGCTTGTTCACACTCATATTTATGGCGAGTCGCCCTGTAACTGCAGACAAGAAGTGAACACACAAGTTTGCTGCATGTACATAACCTTTAGTGCCAAGGACTATAACTGAAGATTACATGCTGCAGTGCACTTATGTAATTCATGGAGAACACAAACTGCTTGAAGAAGGCAAGCCTGATACAAATTATTGTACGTTCATCTCCCTGTCCCATATGACTTATGGTAGAGTTATGGAAAGCAAAATGCAACTCTAATGCAATCAGTAGGTATCCCTAATACTTTGCTTGTTCTCAGCTGTTGTTTGTCATGTGTTCTCCTTGTAGCTGAATTTGTACAGGGGCTGCTTGCTTCTAGAAGTTTGTGAGCTATAGTGATTAAATGAGTGTAGCACGGCATAGAAATCATCATTATTGCTTTTTACACTGTAAACATTGAATCCAAGGTATATAAATCAGATGTTTTCCTTTCTCTAAAGCCCAGTACACACAGGCTGAATGTCGGACAGCATCGGCTGGTTCAATAGAAACCGGTCAGCCCGAGTGTACTGCTGTCGGTCTGACAGAAGCAGGCCATTCGCCCGGGCTCTGTCAAAGGGGCAGGACCAAAAAGGTCTGCCGACCGACTAGTATAAAACTAAAAGTGTGTACAAGGCTTTAGTCCTTGTCGGCTGCTATGTTACAGATGAAAACAACGCTGTGTTTACACGATCTAGATCGCACAGGCCTTCTCAACCAGGGTTCTATGGAACCCTAATGTTTCATCAGAAGTGGCTAAAGGTTCCTTGAGCTGTAACTGATTGACTATCCATTTGGCAGTACCTATATAGTTCTGGCGCTAATGCCACCTGAAAAAGCCAGCGGTACAACACCAATGATGTTTTTAGCTGTCTCTAATGGTGGGATTCTGACCACCACTGTAAGGGGGTATTTGTTTCCCACTGGTCACCAAGCAGGGTTTTTTCCCTAGACCAGCCACTCTCAGCCAAGGCTCAATGGAACCCTAGGGTTCATCCAGGGGTTGCTGGGGGTACCTTGAGCTGTAGCTGATTGACCTCCTATTCAATGGTAACTGCATAGTTATGGGTTCAGTACCACTTGACAGACCACCAAGGGGGCCCCGAGGGCTTCCACACTGGAGCGGTGCACTGGCAGGATGCTAAAAAAAAGTCCTGCTAGCAGCATTTTTGGAGCGGTGAAGGAGCGGTGTATACACTGCTCCT
The DNA here is from genome assembly GCA_028564925.1 of Lithobates sylvaticus. NCBI lineage: Eukaryota > Metazoa > Chordata > Amphibia > Anura > Ranidae > Lithobates > Lithobates sylvaticus. Next base: position 532,577,793 of record CM053029.1, read on the forward strand.
GGCCTATTGAAATCAGTGGGGCAGCGCGGGTATAGTGCTGCTGCAGCAGCGCTTTGCAGTGGTTTTAACCCTTTCTCGACCGCTAGCGGGGTAAAAGCACCCCGATAGCGACTGAATAGCGCCTTGAAATCGACGGTAAAATGCAGAAAAGGAAAATACACAGCGATGATGAACCAGGCCTAGGCCCAGAGCAGAGGGGAAAAGGACATCAAGGCCCCTTTCACACTGGGGCGGTGGGTGCGTCGGCGGTAAAATGCCGCTATTTTTCTTATTCCCCTCTCTTTCTTGGTTTCTCCCCTTTATCCTATACTTGTTCAGTCAGTCTGGAATTTTATCCATGCAGTTTTTTGCTGCTACTATGTATATGATTATGTTGTTACATTTCATGTGTCTTCTGGGATATAATGGCCACCAGGGTTTTTTACCACCCCGGTATTTTCTCATTGTTCCTTCCATAAGATTTTCTTCATCAAGTTGGGGCTATCCTATATATTTTGGGAACCTTGGAGATGTTTGTGTTTTTTTTTTTTTTTTTGTTTTTTTTTTTCTTTGCTGCATTTTCTCTGATATATTCCCATCCACCCAATTTAGACCTCATTCTTTGTCAAACTACTGGTGTAGCTCTGATGCTGTGTATGTTACCAGCATGACTATGTAACTGTATTTTTTGCAATACTCTTGGTATGATATGTATAATGCAACTTATGGTTCAGTAAAGGAATTACGAAAAAAAACACATTTATCCTAAGCTATCAGAGACCAGTACAGAGCAAGGAGATCAAAACAAGGTTAGCAGGCTTAAAGCGGAGCTCCACCCTAGAGTGGAACTTCCGCTTATCGGATTCCTCCCCCCTTTCAGGGGGAGGGGGGTGCAGATACCTGTATAATACAGGTATCTGCACCCACTTCCGGGACTAGCTGCCCCGCCCCTATCCAAGGATGCCCACCCATATCCGAGGGTTCCCATTGTGTCTTGGGAAACACACAGTTCTCAGGACACAACAGGGACCAATAAGGACGCGCATGCGCAGTAGGGAACCGGGCAGTGAAGCCGCAAGCTCCGCTTCCTGATTCCCTGACAGAGGATGGCGGCGGGGCAGCCGAGAGACGAGCGATCTTCTGCCGACATCGCTGGAACCTGGAACAGGTAAGTGTCCATTTATTAAAAGTCAGCAGCTGCAGTATTTGTAGCTGCTGACTTTAAAAAAAAAAAAATTGGGTGGACCACCTCTTTAAGCTGGATACACACTATACAACTTTTTTTGTTCAATTTCCTTTAGATTTACCTTCAATTATGTAGTGAAAGGGCCTGCCTGATTGCTTACAAATTGAAAATTATTAGATTTGACCCCCTATTATATGGTTTTGGTAAATCTAAAGGAAAAAAATCTAAAGATAATTGTTCTAGTGTGTATCTAGCTTTTGGGCTCTTTCACACGGGGCGGATCAGTGCTGATCCGCCCCGTGGATATCCGCTTGCTCAGCGGGGATCGCCGCAGCGATCTCCGCTGAGCAGGAAGATGACAGGTCCGTCTCTGCACACAGCGCAGGGACGGACCTGTCAGAGCGCCACTCTCCCCTATGGGAGATCGGGTGACGACGGACCGTAGAGTCAGTCGTCATCCGATCCGCTCTGCAGACAGATGAAAAAATAGGATTTTCCTCCATCTGCAGAAACAGAGCATAGCAGGCACGGACGAGATCGGGTGTCAGCGGATGCTCATCCGCTGAAACCCGCTATCCCATAGGGATACATGTATGTCAGTTTTTCATCCGAAAACGGAAGGATGAAAAACTCACATACGGTCCGTCCGTGTGAAAGAGCCCTTACTCAGTAAATAGTCCACTAACCTATAACAGCCTGTCTCGGTTAAATAACTGCAGAAGCCACAGTCACTCTGTAGAAGATTCTTATTTGGTTCTACACTTTGCACAATACACTTTGCTCCTTGCATTGATTACGTGCATAGGCCTATGTGAGTAGTAGGCTTTTGTTATATGTACCAACATCGGTACCCATGACCAGGCTGCCTATCTTGATTGAAGGTTAGGGTCATTTGCCAATTAAAGGCCTTTGTGAGGCCCAAATGTGGAATTATAGAATGTGTTTGGACAGTTGCAGCCCACAAGAATTATTTTGGTATATAAACTTACTACCCTTTTGTCTTTTCACCTACTATACTTGCCATACTGTCTGAATGAGAGAATTTGTCTCATCGTTTTCTTAGCACAACAGTAGATTGAAGGAAAATGCTAAATTAGTTTTTCTGTAAAGAACATTTTTTTAGATTGTGGGCATCACAACATGTTAGAAACTGGTCTTATGACAGAGTTCCCAGGGGGTGAAAGTCAGAGCAGATCTGTCAGTCAGAGCTCAAGTTCAATAAATGCATCTTTGGATTTAAATAAAACAAGTCTTCTACTTGTCTTCTAACACAACGAGCCAATTAAGACATTCCTGGCAAAGTCATGACTTATGAATGTCATGAAAAGCTCCAGAGTTGAAAAGGACTCTGACCATTTATAAAGCCTGGTGTAGTCCTGTATTCTTCATCAAAATAGTCACACATTCTCTAATTGGATTCAATTGGGAAAATGTGTGAATCTTGTGTGAAAACATATTAATGGACCCCAGTGTTAGGGAAAACAAATAAGGCTCCATTCACACCTAGGCAATTTGATTAGCGGGCTGAATACAAAATTGCGACAAAACTCGGGGTGCGTTTGTGATGCCATTACTTCTTAATGGCACCCCAATCGCGGAGCAGGAGCTCCTTTTGATTTGCCGCGATTAAAGCATGATTTATCGCAGCAAAATCGCACCGCGATTGGGGTGCCATTAAGAAATAAGGGCTTCACAAACGCGTCCTGCCGCCATTTGGAATCGCCGATTCCACCCGTGATTGAAATCCCCTAGGTGTGAATTGAGCCTAACTCAATTTGATAATCATGTACTTAATCAAAGTGCCCAATGTACTTTAAATTCATTTTTGCTCTTCATAGTCATAAATACTAAGTAATTAAAGGCCAACCCCTGGAAATAACTTGTTTTGTCTAGGGGAGAGGAGAAACAGTTTTACTTATTTGATCCTCCGCTCCCTCGGCAGATGGCGCTCTCCCACGCTCTAGTGGTGGACAGTCCTTCATAGTCATCACATTCAATGCATTGCTATGGACCCTGGTTTGGTCTTGTTCATGTCAGGACCCCAGGCCACTGGAACGTGGGGGAGAAGAAGCTGGGGGACCAGTCTATCTGTGGGGAGGAGCGAAGGATCTGGTAAATTAATCCTCTTTTTTTTTTTTTTCTTGTTCCCCTAGACAAATCAAGCACTTAACTGTTGCAGTGAAGGCACAAACTCTGCTTCATTACTTGCCCAGAGTTGGGTTTCACAGTAACCTGCACCATGATTTGTCCCCTTTACACTTCTGAGTGTCCTAGGAGTGCCCAAACCTGAGAGGCGCAGTATGAAAATATTGAAGATTGAGACTGGAGATAGATCTGTGACATGCTGGATGGACTGATTTTTATAGCGCATCTCCACCTTTTTAAAAGCTCTCCGCACCCTGCCCCCACTTGTTATATTTACATATTTAGCACCTTCTAGTGTGCTATTAGTGGCAGTGCATGCAAATCTATGTTTTTGGCTCATGCTAAAATAAGTCTTTGAATCTGGGTAAAAAGTTTACATGAGTTCAGGGCTGGGTGACTCATACAGGCAGGCCTCTGGTGCCTCCCCTAGTTCTGGAAAGTTGGAGAAAATTCTGAAATATGGAGGGTGGAGGCCAGGAGGGTTGATCTGCATACTTGAGGGGAACTCCTGCCAGGGGAACTTGCAAAGGGCAAGACTGTACCATGTAGCAAGCATTTTTGGAAGACCGCATTGGGCTTATCTCTTTCCTTTACTTTGCCTGGGAAATCTTCAGTACCAGCCAGATGGGCTAATGAAGAAGCAGACAGGTGGGCTGGTAGTTCCTGCAGTCAGTGAAACTAGGATCCGTATCTACAGTGGAGTTGTAGTCACACCTGTATGCAACCTACAACATTTGTGCAACTTTCCAGACGAAACAGGAAATTCCTAGTCCTTAAGGGGCTTTGCTTTTCTATTCGAGAGTGTCAGCTGCCGGGAGTGAGATCAATGGGAGTTGTACATAGAGAGGAAATCGTCCCTGATTTTTGTTGCTATCAAGTTGGGCATCCCATAATTCCTATTCCCCCATCCAAGTTATTAACCCTAATAAAACATAAAAAAACAAGCTCAAAGACTGTTCCTTGTGTCTGGAGACAGTGTTGAGAATACTTGTTTCCTGGCTGTGCAGTGTTGGGGGACCCAATTACCAGCGGCTCCTTCGGGGGTGAGCGATGCACATAATATCCAGCTTCTTTTGCTGGCTGGTCACCTGATGTCCCAGGATCCATCCTATTTGGCTTAAGGTTGGTGGTGGATAGTCTTACATACTGTATGGCGCAGCGTTGATTTTCTCCCATGCGCGACTCTGTACTATATTGTCTTGTGAGCCCAGGCTGACATGGTGAAGTGGTCCCAGGAGGTGCGCCCATCACGGGATACACTGGGCCTTCTGTAGGGGCAGCATGGAAGAACAATTGAGTATGGCGGCTAAAGCTGCATTTTTATTTTTAAAGCTTATTTTTAAAAGTGCAAGTAGATCACCCTTAATCCAGCTTTATATTTATTGAAAATCATAAGTGTATTTCTTAGATATTACCTTAATCTGTCTTTGTGCTAGCCGTTTATAATCACTACACATTCGAAATTAGACTGGGAGAGAAGGGTAGCACTGTAAGACAATCAGGCTTTGCACAGTGCTGTGAATATAACAAATGGAGCTTCCTGATTGATGGAAAAGGCACAGACATTACCTCATCATTGAAAATCTATTTGTTCTTTCTTGTATTATCCAAAGATGACACGAACTGCATGCAGAGTAATAAGACATTTATGAGCATAACGTAAGACGATTGAAATAGCCTATGATCGTACATGCAGTACATTTTGTGCAATGCAAATGAGATGTTTCATTTTAGTCATCCTCCTGAGGAAACTGCAATGAAACGCTATGTGGCTCTTGCAATAATCAAAAAAATTATATCCATTATTACAGGATAACTGTTAATTTATACAATTACACTTTTAAATGATTACCCCCACCTCCCTTAGACCCCTTTCACACTGAGCCACCCCGGGCATCAGCGGTAAAGAGGCGCTATTCTTAGCGCCACTTTACCGTCGTTTTAGCAGCTATTTGGCCACCAGCAGGCGGTTTTGTCGTTTTAAAGGGGTTAAATCCGCATGCAAAATGCCACTGCAGCAGCCCTTTGCTGGCGGTAGAGCAGCGCTGCTCCATTGTTTTCAATGGGGAGGAGCAGTGTATTCACCGCTCCTACACCACTGCAAAGAAGCTGCTGGCAGGACTTTTTGTGACGCCCTGCCAGTGCAGCGCCCCAGTGCAGCACTCAGGCTTTTACACTGGGTTTGCAGCTGATGCTTTTTCAGGCGCTTTACATGCGCTATTTTTAGCGCTGTAGCGCCTGAAAAACGCCTCGTGTGCAAGGGTAAAGGTCTTACACTTAGGCCCCTTTCACACCAAACCGTTTTTCAGGCGCTACAGCGCTAAAAATAGCGCCTGAAAAAAGCGGGTCCTTTCACTCCAGTGTGAAAGCCGGAGAGCTTTCACACTGGAGCGGTGCGCTAGCAGGACGGTAAAAAAAGTAATCTTTGAAGCGGTGAAGGAGCAGTGTATTGTATTGCCGGCAATACAATACCATTGCCGGCAATACAAAAAAGTTTAAAAAAAGGGCATTGGGTTCCCCCCCAAAATCCATACCAGACCTTTATCCGAGCATGCAGCCCGGCAGGTCAAGAAACCTCCTGAACCATACCAGGCCACATGCTCAGCCCCCATCCCCCTAAAGCACCTTGGACCCGTGTTACTGGGACAAGAGCCTCTTCCCGATAACCCTGGGCTGTGGTTGTGAGGGTCTGCGGGCAGGGGGCTTATCAGAATATGGAAGCCCCCTTTAACAAGGAGGCCCCCAGATTCCGGCCACCTCCTTATGTTAATGAGTATGGGGTACATTGTACCCCTACCTATTCACCAAAAAAAGTGTCAAAAATAAAGACAGGAAGCAGTTTTTGACCAAAAAAAAAATATCCTCCCACAATGAAGGCTAACCGCTGAATGCCTGCTCTGCTATTTGACAGTTATTAAATAGGTAAGGGGTGGGGCCATGCTGGATCAGTGATGTCACAAGGGGCAGTGCCCCTTGCTCACTCGTCCGTGCTCACTCGTCCGTCCCTGTCCCCCCTTTCCTGTCCTGCCAGGCGGCATTCTCAAGTAAGTGTTTGGTATTTATTTTGGTGGGGGCACCATGCCATTTTTTTTATTTATTTTTTTTGACAGGGGTCAAGACTCTAAAGCTTCGTACACATAAGCCTGGCATCCAACATTTGTCCACGAAAAATCTGACAATTGTCCGATGGCGCGTACAAATGGTCGGATTTTAAGCCAACAGTCTGTCAACACACAATTCTTATCGGAAAATCAGATCGTGTGTATGAGGCTTTAGGGCCTGGTATGCATTGGGGGGACCCCAACATAATTTTTTTCCCCCTTCTTTTAATTGCCGGAAATTATTATAATTTTTTTTCATTCAGCTGTCAGCGGGGAAGCTCGTTGACAGCTGATGACTCATCCGTTGTTAAGAACGCAGCGGCCGGCTTCCTGGCTCGCTCCTTAACCACCAGCTATTCACTGTGCCCTGATTGGGCAAAGCTTTGCTCTGCACAGTGCATTGTGGGGCACTTGGCTGGCAAACATGCTGCCGAACGCCCCACAAATTCAGGTGTTTGCCGATGTTCAGGCCGAACTTATGCTCAGCTCTAACTGTTCCCCCAACTCTGTAAATAAATAGGAATTAAAGGAAAAAAGGGAGAAAGGAAAAATATATAGGCTGGTGGGGGAAAGGGTAGGTTGGGTAAGGGAGAAAGAGGGAAGGCGGAGATGGATGAGTGACAGGAGCTAGGGTTATACAATTCCGATTAGAGGCAGATCAGTGATGCTGTGTATAGAATATATTTTTTTTTTTTCTTTTGTATAATATAGTAGTGCTCAGTTTATTGTCTGCATTTAAAAGAACACACCTTTAGGAAGGAGTGGTTTTGAAATATTGGAAGTCATTTTATATATGGTGTATACGTGATACTTTTAGCCTGCAATGTTTGTACACAATCCTGTCAAATGACAGACCTCAGGACGCCGCAGAACGCAGCCTACTTTCTTGCAGATGCTCTATAGCAAGGATCTCCAAACTACGGCCCTCCAGCTGTTACAGAACTACATGTCCCATGAGGCATTGTAAAACATTGACCTTCACAGACATGACAAGGCATGATGGAAATTGTAGTCCCTGAACAACTGGAGGGCCATAGTTTGGAGACCCCTGCTCTATAGAGACCAATGTATTTCCATAGCTGATGCAGTGCAGGCATCATGTGGATAGACATGTTCTAGACATAGAAAGTCATTATCTTGTCTCAAGTCTATAAAAAGGAGGACACTGCCTATTATTATACTACAATTTCCCGAGTAAATAATACTCTTAGTGTTCAGAGTAGCGATTAATTACATTTTATATGATGTTGGCAGCTGAATCTTTTTTTGCTATTCCGTTATTCAGCTACTATATCCTTTTTTTTTTTTTCCTGATCACTGTCAAAGGCAGCTGGTAAACCAGTAGTAAGTGTGACTTCTATTTTACATATACGCATTATACACAATCCACAGCTATATTATTAATATGAGATGGCAATTATACATTAGGTGTATTATTATCCTCTAATTATATGTTTAAATGTTTGAGGTGCATTGTGACACTCAAGTGACAGTATCCCACAATTAAGCTGATAGTTGAAAGAGGAGCTGTACTTTTCACCTCCGGTGGACTCCAGGAATTTTACGGTCATTTCACTGAGAAACAAAGGGGACGACACGAGTCGTATTAACTAGATCATCCTATAAGCCAATTGGTTACACTTCAGTGTGTAAGAGGTTAATACTTTCTATGTGAATAGTGAATATGGGAAAAGGTAAAAAAATAAAAAAATGTAGGTAAATAGTAAAATAAGTAAAGGAGGCACATTAAGGCCTCATGTACACAGGACGTTTTTACAACCTCTCCTGAATGATTTAACGCGACAGATAGTAACCCACGTTTAAAACCTTAGTTTTGGCGCGTTTACTTGCCACGTTTGTGTTTTAGAATCGTTTTATAAAAAATTAAAAACACCTGTAAACAAAATGCGGCTAAGAGCGAGTTACTGCGTTTAGCCACGTTTAGAAGCATTTGGCGCTTAAAATGCCTCTAAACTCAACTTCTAAACCCATTTTTTTGCATTCCAAAGAAAGCCTCTAGACTCAACTGCCTAGAAACGACTGTAAACGACCCTGTGTACATGTACTGATAATATAACATAGAGAAGAGTTCAGGAGCAGTTGAAAAAAAATGCCCAACTGCTTCTAAACATCCGTTTAGCAGCAGCAGTGTACATGAGGCCTAAAAGAGAAGTATGTTTTTTTTCCCCCCTCATCATACTTACCTAGGTGGATGCAGCATCGGTCTGATGCTGCATATGTCCACGGCGCCTCTACACTGAGAACCGAGCGATCGAACACCGCCGATGGCTAGGTTCTCTCAGCTCCCTGAGCAGAGAGCCGCTGCCTGTAATTCAGCAGCTCTCCACTCTGTTTCTCCACGCTCATTGGAACGCTGAGCTGTGGAGGGGCAGGGAGCGGCCGTCTCAGGCTCTTAGTGGCTCGCTGAAAGGCTGAGATGGTCATCAGTCCAGGCACTTGGCGGATCCAGACTTTATTGTCGGGATGACGCGGTGCCTGGATTGATTCCTGTGACGTCAGCAGAGAGCGGACTTCAGACCGCTCTCTGCTGAAAGCGGGTCAGAGGAGTGCAAAATGAATTTCACTCCTGTGCCCCATAGGAGAAGCCCAGCCAAACAAGCTCAGGCTGGACTTATGCTTTAAAGTGGAAGTTCAGTCAAACACGAACTATACTTGAATCTTCTCCCACCCCATTCTAAGCCTATTCTATCTACCCTGTGAAAGGAAGGATGTGTATACGTGCCTATTTTGAGGGCACTCTGGTCCGGTCACACTATCGGGTTCCAGCGCCAGCTTCATTATAGTAGAGGGGCAGCCGGCAACTGGAGCCCCATAATAAGCCTATGGGTGACATTATTGCCCAGGCTCTGCAGCCATTATCAGCAATCTCTCCTCTTCACTGAAGCCGGCGCTGGGACATGATCATGTGACCAGGACAACCATTACATTTGGTAAGTATACACAGCTATACAAAAAAGTGGCAACCACCCCAACCTATGACTAGCTTATTCAGTCAGTGCACATGGAAGAGCATAGCACATGCGTAGGCAACCTCGGCACTCCAGCTGTGGTGAAGCTTCAAATTCCATCATGCTTCTGCCTCTCATCCTCATGCCTGGGATTGTCGGGGTCTTGCAATACCTCTTGGGAATTGTAGTTTCACCACAGCTGGAGGGTGAGGTTGCCTACCCCTGGCATAGCACATCATAAACAAAAGATTTCAAGATTTCCCAGCACAGTTACCAGCCAGTCTGCAAACCGATCAAAGTGACCCTAACAGTTTAAAAAAAAAAAAGGAGGGTTTTGTTTGCACATTTTGCAAATATATGTGTAGGCTGCAGTGCCCACGACAAGGCTCCTCTATATATTGTGGTCCTAACTCTATTATTTTCAGTCTTCTAAGTAGGAGCACATATAGAAGTGGATAGATTCATGGCAGGTGTGCCTGGAGGGAGCCTATCTCTCCTTAAAGGCACAGGGATGCACATGATGCCCGGCAAGAGCACAATGGCGGCGAAGGTATCCAGTGTGTTCATGCACCCAATTCAACCAACTGTACAAAAAAATGTCAACCACCCCAACCTATAACTAGCCTATGCAGTAATGTGCACATGGCAATGCACATCACAAACAAACAAAAGATTTCTCAGCACACCTACCAGCCAGCCTGCAAACCAACCAAATGGACCCCTAACAGTTTACTTTAAAAACAGTGTTTGGTTTGCACACATTTGCAAATATGGCTCCTCTGTATACTGCGGTCATACTGCGGTCATAATTTTCAGTCTCATAAGTAGAAGCACATATAGGGACAAGGACATGTGACACCCAGCAATAGCACAATGACGGCGAAGGCATCCAGGTTGACACTTGACTACTTTTGTAGTCTCAGTTTATACTGATGCAGTGCAAATCAGATGCAATTTCACAGTGCGATTTCTGTTATGACAGGTGCAATATTAATGGAAATCAATGTGATTTCTTAGGGGATTTGGCATAGCTGGAGATAAAATTTTCTCTGAATCTGCACTAAACTCGCACAGGACTGTTTTTTGCCCCGGATCAGAATCGCACCACATATATGTGAACGGCTTTCATATTTTCAGATGACATGCGAATCTATGTCTTTTGGTTCGGATCAAATACATTTTTCATTAATTTCAAATATTTAAAAAAATAAGATTTTTAATCTCTCAGTTATCTGATTTAGCCCCCGTTTACATCTGTCGGTTTGACATGTCAAATCGCATGCCAAATCGGAGCTTATTGCCGGTGTTCTGTCAATATGTGCCCGCTGACGAAAAGTGCCCACGCATGCACAGAACGGAAGGGGCACTCCAGCTGAGTTGTCGATCAGCTGGAGTGACGTCCCATAGCGCATACGCACGTCATAGGAGCCTTTTTTCGATGGGAAATACCATTTCTCTGTTTATAATTTAATGCTATGCAAACAGCGGAGGAACACCGTATTTGTCATAATGTGCCTCGCTGTTGCACCACGGGTTTACAGCAAGGCACAATTTGACATCTACGGTGTCCCTCCGCTCTTTGCATAGCTTTCAATTGTGCCCCGTGAAATGGTATCGCCTGTAGAAAAAACCCTTGTATGGTTAAAAATCTTGCTTGCTGCATTTTTGGTCAGTTAAAAAATCTGCACCAAAAAATGCACCTCCCCATTGAAATGCATTGAAAATGCAACAAGAATGCCTCAATAACGCATCTGTTATGTTTTTGATGTGGGTTTTGAGTCACATGACCTATGAAAAACACACCATACGCACCGTAAAGCTGCGTGCGTTTTCTGCGCCGTTATCGGCACCTTTTTCTTTATCGGAAAATTGCCGAAAACAGCATGGACGGACAAAATTTTGGTGCATCTCTAAAATATTCAATGGTATAACCTCTCCACCATCCGTATAAAGCTGGGATAACCTAATTTGTTTTCCTGTAATGCCAGTACATGCTTGGAAGTATTCATAGACAGCCTAGGCACAGAATAGAAAGCCTGAATTCTGCCCCCTGGTATTAATGTTTTGCTGAAATGAGCAAAGAAGGAATCTCATGTTGTTAGAGTAGTTCCTGATATAATCCAGCATCCTTAGAATTATGATCTCCGCCCCTGATATAGCCCATATGCTCCTAGTTCACTTTGTGTATAGTTATATATATATATAATCTTTCATCTATATATATATATATATATATATATATATATATATATATATATATATATAGTTATAAACAGTATCTACAAGGCTCATTTGTATGCCTGTTCTCAGATTTGCTGCTTACTGTGAAACCGTGATGACGGCCGAAATAAAAGAAACCAAAAGTCTTTGACTATAGGCTTTCCTGTATTGTAGATTTTGCCTGCTCCATTATTGGATATGGCGGTGTGATTAGTCTTATATTTGAGCAAATCTTAGTGTATGTCTGGGCAAAGTAAAACAAAAAAAACTGTACAGCTCCTGCATTACATTCACTTTTTTCCAATTTAACCTAAGGGAAGTTGCGGTGTCATGTTCTGTAGTCCAATACAGCAGTCGCCAACCAGTGGTCCATGAGAAAATGTTGGTGGTCCCCAGGGGTTCTGCTGCAAATCAATATTGTGGCAGATGTACAGCGCCCAATGTTGTTTCTGGTGTTATTCTCAATATGCGCATTGATACTCGATGCCTCCTCTGTAGTTCCAGCTGCTGTGAGCTCAGAGGGAGGCACTGGGAGTAGTGCAGAGACCCGGAGGTAAAGGAGGGGACTTCCAATGGCAGTATTGATCACAGCCTGTGGGATAAGCACGGAGCTTAACCTCGGGAGCCAGGGCATTGTGTGTATGAGGCAGCAATGTTATCCAGGGGGAAGGGGGCAGAGAGCCGGAGCATTGTGTGTATAAAGCAGCAATGTGATCCAGGGGAGGTGGGCAAAGAGCCGGAGCATTGTGTGTATAAGGCAGAAGTGTGCTGAGAGCTGGAGCATTGTGTGTATAGTGCAGCAGTGTGATCCAGGGGAGGGGGGCAGAGAGCCGGAGCATTGTGTGTGTATAAGGCATGTAAAATTTATGTTAGTGGTCCACGGAATTCAAAATTGTGAGTTTAGTGGTCCGTGTGGTCCAAAGCGTTGGCGATCACTGGTCCAGTAGGACTGACAACTCTGCTTGGGGTCTCAGCACAGCAAGGGCCCAGTGTTTACTAAAGGAAGTTAGAAGCTTACTGGAATTCTGGCAGACTCAAGTATTTTTCTGTGCTAGTAGCATTTTTAAAGAGACACAAAATGGGGGGAAATGTGTATGTATGTAGCAATGTACTGAATCTTATTTTTTTATATTGCCCAAACACTTTCATAGACTGTCGTTGGTATTTTCTCCATTCTGAATGAATGTTGGGGGGCCCTGGCTTTTCAATCTCTCTGCCTAGTTGTTTAACCTCCTTGGCGGTAACCCCGAGTCTGGCTCGGGTCCAGCTTTTTGTGCTGGGAGCGGTAACCCCGAGCCAGACTCGGGCTTGCGTTGCGGAATGCAGGGGGGAAGTTACTTACCTTTTCCCCTGGATCCTGCGATGTCTCCCCGCTGTGTGAGCGAGCCGTCCGCTCGCTCGATTCACACAGTGCCGGGTGCCGCCGATCTCCGTTGCCTGTGACGTTACGACGCACGGGAGCGGAGATCGGCGCCAAATTCAAAAAAGTTTAAAAACACAACACATATACAATACTGTAATCTTACAGATTACAGTACTGTATACAAAAAATACACACCCCCTTTGTCCCTAGTGGTCTGCCCAGTGCCCTGCATGTCATTTTATATAATAAAAAGATTTTTTTTCTGCCTGGAAACTGGAGATTGTCCATAGCAACCAAAAAGTGTCCCTTTATGTCAAAAGTGGTTTTAGACCAGCTAGAAAACACAGATAAAAAAATAAAATCACAATTTATCATCAAACAATAAATTTAATGACAGCGACTATTCTGCAACTGAGCAAATTTCAGTGTTTTTGATTTGATTACATTATTGAATCATTTTTATATATATTTTTATTATATTATAATTTATTATTTTGTGTTTCAAACTTTATCATACCCGGGATGTCTACTAGACTCTGGTTCGGACAGATTTAAGTGAGTTATTCATAAGAATTGCAGGCCTACAATATAAAAACGCCAAATTTCCATGCAAAATAATTGTACCGCTTTCAGCACTAAATTCCAGCCAGAATCATACCGCCAGGGAGGTTAAGTATAAAGATGTCCACTACCTCGCCACAACATTTCCCCCAGCCCCCCCACCCCCCCGCAGTGGAACTTTAATGGCATCCCAGCCTTAGTCCGTAGGGTTCAATATTGAGTTGGCCCACCCTTTGCAGCTATAACAGCTTCAACTCTTCTGGGAAGGCTGTCCACAAGGTTTAGGAGTATCTCTATGGGAATGTTTGACCATTCTTCCAGAAGCATTTGAGGGGTCAGGCACTGATGTGAACGAGTCTCCGCTTTAATTCATCCCAAAGGCGTTTTATCGGGTTGAGGTCAGGACTCGGTGCAGGCCACTAAAGTTCCTCCACCCCAAACTCGCACATTCATGTCTTTATGGACCTTGCTTTGTGCACTGGTGCTCAGTCATGTTGGAACAGGAAGGGGTCATCCCCAAACTGTTCTAACAAAGTTGGGAGCATGAAATTGTCCAAAATGTCTTTGTATGCTGATGCCTTAAGTATCCCTTCACTGGAACTAAGGAGCTAAGCCCAACCCCTGAAAAGCAACCCCACACCATAATCCCCCCTCCATCAAATGATTTGGACCAGTGCACAAAGCAAGGTCCATAAGGTCATGGATGAGCGAGCTTGGGGTGGAGGAACTTGACTGGCCTTAACCTGATAGAGCACCTTTGGGATGAATTAGAGGGAGACTACAGTCCAAGACTTCTCGTCCAACATCAGTGCCTGACTTTACAGATGTGCTTCTGAAAGAATGGTCAAACATTCCCATAAACACACTCCTAAACATTGTGGGCAGCCTTCCCAGAAGAGTTGAAGCTGTTATAGCTGGAAAGGGTGGGCCAATTCAATATTGAACCCTATGGACTAAGACGGGGATGCCATTAAAGTTCATGTGCGTGTAAAGGCAAGTGTACCAATACTTTTGGTAATATAGTGTATATGGAATAGGTAAACCAAAGTAAGTTGTACAAGGTGTTTTAATGTATTTGATTGATGTTCCCTGATGAGACTAGTCAGTCTCTGCTAATGATCAAGTGCTGAAGATTGTCAACCAGTTTAGCCAAAGTCGTCTACATCAGGGGACAGTCGTGTCTTTTTGGTCAGCTTTAGTTGACTTGGCTCCATTTTAGATTGGCATGTAACCATGGCATGTGAATAGTGGTGATAATAATATTAATAATAACATTATCAGGTGTTCTTTATTCAACATATTTTACTGACTTTATTTATCTCCTCTCTTCTCTAGGCCATAGGGAATGCAAAGACTACTAGAAATGATAACAGCAGTCGTTTTGGAAAGTACATAGAGATTGGATTTGATAAGAGGTATCGGATTGTTGGTGCTCACATGAGGACATATTTACTAGAGAAATCTCGTGTGGTTTTTCAGGTAAGCACACACCATGAAAGTAAGTGGCCTTATAGTAGCTTCAATTTTTGTTTCTTTACAGTGCAATGCAAAGAACGACTCAGGAGAACAGTTTTAATGCTGTGTTGGCCTACATTTTAAAGTCAATAGAAACATGTTTCTTGTTTAGTAAATTCATTTTACTCTTGAGTATCTGTAGCACTTCAAGGCCGGCCATAGACTGTACGAATCTCGGCTGGTTCAGCATTAACTGGCCAAGAGTCAAACCATGTATGGGCAGGCTGAATGTACCAAAGTTGATTGATCGATCAACTTGGGTACAACCAGAATGCTGGAGTTAATATGGCATTATCGCTAGGGGCTGATATAACCGCTAACTATAATCACTGTGCTCCCAGTGGGCGACAGCTTTCATCGGCACAATGGCAACGGTGGGCAAATGGGCCTACCTTGTACGTCCCTTTTAATGGGCGGGGTTAGTTGGCACGCGCCCCGCCGCGTACATCGTGACAGTGCCCATGGGACCCGCGACTCAATGTCCGCCGGTCTCCCAGCGCTCATGTCACGGAGCCGCAGAACGGGGAAGTGCCTATGTAAACAAGGCATTTCCCTGTTCTGCCTTGTGACATAACAGATCCCTGCTCCCCGTCATCAGGAGCAGTGATCGCTGTCATGTGAATTATAGCCCATCCCCCCCACAGTTAGAATCACTCCCTAGGACACACTTAACTCCTTCATCGCTCCCTGGTGGTTAACCCCTTCCCTGCCATTGTCATTTACACAGTAATCAATGCATTTGTATAGCACTGATCTCTGTATAAATGACAATGGTCCCAAAAATGTGTCAAAAGTGTCCGATGTATCCGCCTTAATGGCGCAGTCACGATACAAATTGCAGATCGCCGCCATTACTAATAAAAAGAAATGTTATAATAAAAATGCCATAAAATTATCCCCTATTTTATAGACGCTATAACTTTTGCGCAAACCAATCAATATGCGCTTATTGCGTATATTTTTGGTAAAAAAAATATCGGCCTAAACTGAGGAAAATTTTTTTTTTATATATATATTTTTGGGGGATATTTATTATAGCAAAAAGTAAAAAAAAGTTTCAAAATTGTCGCTCTCTTTCTTTTGTTTATAACGTAAAAAATAAAAACCGCAGAGGTGATCAAATACCAACAAAAGAAAGCTCTATTTGTGGGGAAAAAAGGACGTCAATTTTGTTTGGGTGCAACGTCGCACAACTGCGCAGTTGTCAGTTAAGGCGACGCAGTGCCGAATCTTAAAAAGTGCTCTGGTCAGGAAGGGGGTAAAATCTTCCAGGGCTGAAGTGGTTAAGCTTTGACAAAAAAAACTTAGAAGCTGATTGGTTTCTATGCAGAGCTGAACCAGATTTTGCACTCTCCAGTTTTAGTAAATCAACCCCATTGTATTCCATACTTTTTTGGCAAAACAATTTGGTGGCATGGTGTAAGAAAGCATTTTGATGTCACTTTTTTGGCCCTATTTATGATTAGGCAACCTTTTATGCCAAACTCTGAATTTAACCCACACTGCAATTTTGTTTTGAAAAATAAAGCACAAGTGTATCCAGATATTGAGAACTCGAGTGTATGATGTTTCAAATTCTGCATCCAAGTGCTGATTCAGTCTGTCTGTATTGCTTAGCACATGTACAGTTTCCGCCTGAGATTTAATGCTTGCTAAGGCTGCTTCAAGCAAAATGCTAAATTCTACTCGTCCGCTTTCCAGTAATCCATATATTGGTGTTTTTTTTTTTTTTTCCTTTATGTTGCTTCTTTTTCCCAGGCAGAGGAGGAGCGAAATTATCATGTATTTTATCAACTGTGTGCCTCAGCTTCATTACCGGAATTCAACATTCTTAAACTGGGTATGTTTTTAATACTTAAACAAAAATGGTAACTAACTCAATTTATAATTAGCTTTTAGAATATAGCAGGCCATAGACGAGCCGAAAAACCGAACGTTCTGTCGATTGAAAAACGAAAATGGCGCATGCGATTGGGCCATCCTTTTGTTTTTCAAAATAAAATCCAGCACTTTAATGATAGGAAAAACAAAGGACCGTGAATTTTTTTTCTCGTCTATGGCCTGCTTAAAGTAATTGTAAGCTCCAACGAGCAGGGCCCTCCGATACGTCCTGTATTGAATTGTATTGTAAGTGTACTATCTGCCCCCATGTTGTAAAGTGCTGCGCAAACCTGTTGGCTCTATATAAATCCGGATTGTAAAGCTTATGTTTGTTATTTAAAAAAAAAAAAAATGTTATACTCACTTCTCCCTGTGCAAGGGTTTTGCACAGAGTGGCCCCGATCTTCCTTTTCTGGGGTCCCCCTGTGGCGCTCCTGACTGCTTCTCTTCTCGAGTGCCCCCATGGAGAGCCGCTCTCCCTGGAGGCACTCGTGCGGGCACACTCTCGAGTCCTGCTGCTGCGTTCATTGACTCAGACAGCAGGACTCGGCCTCGCCCCCGGCTTCCGTGTAACTTGATTTGATTGACGGCAGCAGGAGCCAGTGGCCGATGAGGACCCAAGACAGGTGCATAGAATGCATTAAGGTGAAAAACCATGAGGGTTTACAACCCCTTTAAGGTTTGTATAGAAGGGCTTTGCACGGAACAAACAAAACAACATTTGTTTAGTACGCTTACCACATAGCCAAAAATGAATAAAAGAATGCGCTGTTTAACAATTTGCATTAAAAATAGGGGTTTTAAACGCACAGCATTTGCAACTATATGTGGAAGCCCCACTGTCAGGTCAAGGCCCCTCTGTATAGTGCAGTCCTAAATCTTGTTTATGAGAGCCTCCATGTTGGAGCATACACAGATCAGCAATACCTTTGTCACCCTCCTAATATTGAGTCGGTCCCCCTTTTGCTGCCAAACCAGCCAGCATAGATGCCACTAGACCTCTGAAGGTATACGGTGGTATCTGTCACCAAGCCCTCTATGTATACCCAAAATATACTGTAGCAAGTAATAAATTAAGGGGAGGTATGCCTGGAGGCAGCCAATTCCACCTTAATACGGTTACAAGACATATAAATGGTAACATTCTAGGACTTTACTTTATGAATATATTAATATATCTCTGCAATACATTCACATTTTCACAGGTTTTGTTCCTTTAACACGTATATTTCTAAACTTGCATTATTAATCTGTTAGAAATCGAGTGCAGTCTTGTCAGCCATGCCCAGTTCTCTTCTAATGGACTACTGACCTCCCTCACCTTCCTCCTTAACATAAGGGTGAGGTGTTTTGTTGTTCAACAGGGGGAGCTTAGGCTGACAACGATGCTTAGACATTTTAGTAGAAGCAGAGGCAGCATTGTCAGCTCAAAAGAGGAAGTTAAAGGAGAAGTACAGCCAACGCTCCTTTGGCTGTACTTCTCCTGTGGATAACATTTCGTTCTGCACTCCTGTGACCCGTTTTCATCAGACAGTGGACTGAAATCCGCTGCCGGATGACGTCACATAGCCAGTTCAGACTCTGGAAAGATCATGACCATATGGTCGGGATCCACCCACATGCCTGGAGTGCACACCTGGCTCAGCCTCCCAGCGAGCCGCTGAGAGCCTGAGCCAGCCGCTTCCCCCCTCTCCACTGCCCAGCACTCCAGTGAGCGCACGCCGGGGGGGTCTGGGGGTTCAGAGCAGAGAACTGGTGACTCGACTCGCAGTCTCTGCTTAGGGAGCTCTGAGAGCCGAGGGATCAGCAGTGTTTGAACGCCCGGCTCTCAGGCTTAGAGCCGGCGGGGGACTGATGCTGCATCCACCTACATGAGTATGATTCCAAAAAAAATAAAAATCCCATACTTCTCTTTTAGGAGTTCCCTGGATTTCTTGCAAGTCGAGGAGTATATATTTTTTGTACTTGCAGCAATTTTTAATGAGACAAAACATGGGAAAATGTGCGTGTATTTCATAGGTGTACTGAATGTTTTTTTTTTTTTTTTTTTTTTCATCCATACACTTAGGGGTCTATTTAAAAATCTTTTTACACAAGATTCACAGAGCTTTCAAGGATTCCCACATTTTTCCATATAAATCCTTATTTGAAGAATAAGTGAATTATTTGGGTCACATTTAAGTGAATCTTTGGTAAAAACATTTCTAAATAAACTGCTAAGTGCAGAGCATTGATATACTAACCCCCCACAACAACCACCAGCTCTAGGTATGTTTTCATTAGTTTGACAGCAATATGATGCTGGTATATGATTGATGTGGTTATACACTATATGGGTAATCTATTGTTGAAGAAAAATGTATTTAAAACATTAAAAATGTATGCATTAATTAATGCATTAATTAAGTATGCGTTAATGCTCTATTCATGTTCGTAGTTTGTGGTACTCAAGGACAGTGGCTTTCCACTTCATTTCAGCAGACTAGAGCTCTAAGATCACACAGTATACAGTGAGCTCAGTGACAGAAATGACCTTTTCTGATTATGTATTTAAACATGTAAAAATGGTTTTATCGGAAGCTGGATTTATTATTTTATTTTTTTTGTTCTACAATTTGTCTGACTGATATGAAATAGGTTCCTGACTGATATGAAATAGCATTGAAGATGGTCTGAACTCCTGCTGAAAAATGCATAATATGCCCTGATATAAAAGAGTTGAGAATCGCTGTCATTGACTGTAGAGAATACATTCTTCTAAATTAGACACTGTACTTCCTGCTACATTGCACCAATAGACTAAATGTGGTAATATTTCCTGTGAGGTTAAAGGCCACAAACTAGTTACTAAAAAAAGTAAAGCCAACAAGAAGATTAAAATAAGACCATTCCTAATGGTAATGGGTATATTATGGTGGTCATTTGTTACAAAATGGTCCAAACTGTAAAAGGTCTTTCTTGTCCTATGCAAAAAAAACTTACAAAAAACTGTGTGTACAACCCAAGAATCCTGTGAATAAAAATGTATGTAATAAACAGCCTGCAAGCACTTAAAGTGGTTCTGCACCCATTTCATTTAGTAAATCTCTTTGCCTTCCAAATCAGGCAAAGAGTACTAAATGAAATTTGTTTTTTTTTTTTTTTTTTTTTTTTTTACTTACCTTGTAATTGATGACTTCCGGTCTTCTCTCTATTCGGCGGTGGGCGGGGTCTCTGCGTCGATCGTCGTCAGGCCGCACTGTCTCCTGGGATCTGGTGTCATTGTTCCCAGGAGTCAGTGCGGACATCTTCCGAAATCTCGCGAGATTTCGGCCACATCTTCCGAAATCTCGCGAGATTTCGGACACATCTTCTGAAATCTCGTGAGATGTCGGCAGATGTGCCGTTACTGCGCACGCGCGAGTAACGGCGGTGCATGCTGGGCCATCTAAAGTGCCTGTGGGGGTTTCACATGCCCACAGGCAAGATGGCCCCCAGCACAAAAGAAGAAGATGAGGAACTTCATCGGACGAAAACCGGCGGCGATCGAGATGGAAGATGGAACAGGTGAGTCCCCCAATAAAGGTAAGCATCCTTTGTATACCCCCCCAAAAAAAAAAAAAAAATATATACAGAGTGCAGAACCGCTTTAATAAGTGTTTCACACCCTTAACATACTTGCATAAATGTAAAAACTAGTGCTATTCAAAAAAACACAAATGATAATTCTCCAGTACATGTCCTGTGCTCATGTACACATTACTGTATAGCCCCATACACACTATCAGTTTTTCTGCAGAGTTTTTCCTTCAGATTTACTAAAACCATATAATATGAGGCCAAACCTTAGGCGTTTCAATTTGTATGCAATCAGGCAGGCCCTTGCACTACATGGTTTTGGTAAACCTGAAGGAAAAAAATCAGCAGAAAATCTGATGGGCCATATGGATTAAAAGGACATTAAAGGTTCAGGATTTATTTTTATTTTTTTAATAACAAAATGTTATACTTGCCTACTATGTGCAGTGGCTTTGCACAGAACAGCCCAGATCCTCATCTTCCCAGGTCCTCTGCTGGCATTACTGGGCCCCCGTCCTGCAGAGTGCCCCCATGGCAAGCAGCTTGCTTGCTATGGGGACACTTGAGCAGGCTTGCTTCCAAGCCGCTGCTCTGTGTGCCCATTAAAACACGGAGCGTGGCTCAGCCCCACCCCAGCTCTCTCATTGGCTTACTGGCTGTGATCTCACAGTAGTGGGAGCCAGTGGCTTCCGCTGCTGTTTCAGCCAATGAGGAGGGAGAGAGCCAAGGCTCTCCTGCATATCGCTGGATTGCGATGGGGCTCAGGTAAGTTTTAGGGTGGGGTGGGGGGGGGGGGCACTACTGCACACAGAAAGTTTTTTACCTTCATGCATAGAATAAATAAATAAAAATGAAAAACCTTGAGCCTTTACAACCACTTTAAAGCTAATCTTCAGGGAAATGGCTAAATACAAATATGGGAGCTCTTTTAATCACCAAATGATTTGCATTTCTGTCCATCCACACCTGCTTCAAAGCACAGCCAGTTCTGGCAGGGCAGAAGATCTGATTTTTCTTTGATGTAGTTGGGTAACACCTACATTTCACCTTACCAACCATTTGTGTTCAGGGTTGTCTCATAGAGACTAAAGTGATTGTAAATCTTCAGGTTTTTTTTTTTTTAGTTAAAATAATAAGCATGTTACACTTGTCCCCTACCTCCTCTTCTGAGGTCCCCCTCCACCGGTCCCCTACCTCCTCTTCTGAGGTCCCCCTCCACCGGTCCCCTACCTCCTCTTCTGAGGTCCCCTGCCACCGGTCCCCTATCTCCTCTTCTGAGGTCCCCTGCCACCGCTCTAGGCTCCTCCTCTCCTAGGTGTGCCACCATATCAAGCTGTGTGCATTGGCTGTGCCTGGTTTCTTTTTTAAAGTTTACTAGTCATTGATTTAATGATTTCCAGAAACACATTCCTGGAATTCCGGGATTGCCAACTATAACATTTGCTTGTTTCTTCAACCAAACTGTCGAACCATCAAATGACTGGATTTATAACTGATCACATGTGCAGCACCATGGCAGTTGCAGATCAAACAAAAGCAGCTTTTCGGCTGTAAAGGATAGGAGGGTTTAATTCCACATTTTAGCCTGTCAGCAGATCGGCCTCTACAAACTCAGAAGTGACTAAAATTGGAAAGCAACCTGCAAAGGGGGCCAGCCTGAACTAGCAGGACTTAATTTTCTGACTAAAGTTACACTTTAAGGTAAAAAAAACTTCCAATGTCTGTGCCTCCCTCCCTCAAACACTTGACTGTCACCTCTTGTAACAATCCAGCGTAGTCCCTGCCGGCACCCCTGATCTCCTCTCTTTCTGCATTCACATTCTCGAAACCATAGGGGTGAAGAAGATGGATATAGCCTCGACAAATGGAGGGAAACCATATACCATCTAGTCAGAACCTTGACATTGGCCTCTATCAGAGAAACTTTTAATATGCCTTTATAAGCTATTTGAAGAGAAGAAGTGCCATTGTTCCACCTCCCTGCCAGAGGTAAAATCCAAATCCGACGCCCCCATGTAAGGGAATCTGTTGGGAGAGTCCAGCAGCAGCCCTGTACAGTATATAATAGAAATACCTCCCCTAAGCCCTGCATCTTAGGTACATCAAGTCTCATAGGGAGTAATGTTAGAATCCACAGTCATAGAGAGACCCAAGGAATGCAGAAAGTGAGAGATTTGATGGAAACTGAAAATTTTGGAGGAGGGCATTTTCAGTTTGGATCAGCAATATGCCAAAGTGAATGGGCCTCAAGTAGTCAAAAAATTACCTATTCTATACAAGCCTTTGTTCAGCCACCAAAGGCTTCGGGATCTTGACCAGGAGGGAAGGCAGGGTTATTTAAATAGATGATTGAGCGGGTTAAAAGGTGAAACAAATTTAGGATTATTTCGCACTCGATCCCAAACAGCCAGGGAGTTAGACAAAGTGGGGGCTAGAGTGGGTGCCCTACGCTTGGCCAGTTACCCCATTACCGCCCTTCTCTCAATCGTTATTCAGTCTGGCTTTTCAGCTCGAGCATCCACCGCTGACAACTGAGCCACCTGCGCAGCCTAGTAATATCGGATCGGATAAGGGAGGCCCAGAACACCCGCCCTCCTTTGAGCAAAGATAACTTGTTTCAATAGCCTATGGTCTTTGCCACCCCATACATAGCGTATTCATTTTGACTAAAATTTAGAGAGGTCCGATTGAACAATTGCTATGGGTAGGGAATGAAAAAAAATATAGAATACAGAGTAATAATGTAATTTTTGATAGAATGAATCCTACCCAGCCAGGACAGATCATGTACCGCTAAGTACCTTTTTATAAGTGCACTTTCTTGCAGTCACATGGTCTCCTCTCCTGGCATTGCCGATCACAGGGAGTCCAGTGGGAGGGGCTGATATTCCTCCCTGTGCACTCTGCCCTTGTGTCTGCACAGCTCAGGGAGACTCATTGTAGGCAGGAGGGGAGAGGCTGGGAGGAGATCTGCTTCATACACAGACCATGGAAATTACAGGGAGCGAGGGAGGGGGGAGAGAGGGAGATACAGGCACACTGCATAGGGAACCTGGTGACGAAAGGCATAAACTGACCATGCTTTTATGGATCGGCAGCCATGATAAGCGTGGTTAGATTACAGGATCAACTAGGTATTATACAATACTGCAGGGACTAAATACCATTGCAAGATCACCATGCACCTTAGCGTGCCTAAAGGGACAAGAACATCATTTTATTTTTTTTAGGTTTACAAACACTTTAATGTAGAAAATGCAAAACCCTTTGCCTTTAGATCCACTTTAATATTTGTATACCACCACTGTGTCAGGATTTTGGGTTCTGTTCTTGCTAGGAATTTCAGATAGGGGAAGCATGGATCAGATTGAATATTTGTTTAAGGGCTCTTTCACACGGACATGTCCGTGCACGGAGCCCGCTCTGCTCAGTGGGGGATCGCTCCGTCGATCCCCGCTGAGCAGGCAGATGACAGGTCTGTCTCTGCACTCCGTGCAGGAATGGATCTGTCAGAGCGCCGCTCTCCCCTATGGGGGATCGGATGAAGAAGGACTGATCCTATCCGCAGATCAATGGAAAAGTAGGTTTTTCCTCCGTCACACTTTTTCGGATCGCATAGGGTCGGATGTCAGCGGACATGTCACCACTGACATCCGTCCCTCCATAGAGATCTATGGAGTACCCGTTCAGGTCCGCCTAAAAAAACTAACATGTGGACCTGAACGGATCGTTCGTGTGAAAGAGGCCTTAGATCTAGATCGATAAAGCTGTTATCCAGATTGAGTTCCAGTTTTTGGCAAAAAAAAATTGATGAATCTTGAGCATATGTTGGTTAATAAAGTGCATTGGCTGTGTCTGGTTTCCTTTTTCAAGTTTACTAGCCAGATAGGATTTCTAAAAAAAAAAAAAAAATCTTGTTCTCTGATGTTTACAACTGTAAAGATAGAACCTATCATTAGATGGGCAGAGGGAAAAGAACAGGAATAGATAGTTGAAGATGTGGCCGATAAGTGCTGCTTACTGTTTGCCCATGGATTTATGTCTTAACCAATCAATTATGGTTAACAAATGCTAACATAAGATTTAATATGCAGGAGTCAAATGCTTGTGGTGTTTTGGGGATCCCCCCCCCCCCCCCTATTTTATATTTTTTTCCCCCAATTTTATATTTTTCCCCAGGATATCCTACAAAGCTATAAAGATATACATTTTTTCTTTATTGAATTCTTTCATTAACATTTCAATATTCGCTTTTATTTATAAGAACTGAATAACATAAATTATAATACACAGCAAATGTCTGTGAAAAAGACATATTTCTCTTTATTTTAATGCCATGCATCAATAACATTAGTGGCAGTAACCTAATAAGAAATATTCTATAAAAAGGTCCGCTCTCATTTGTCTACCTATACCACTGTGCCAAAAGCTTATTTCTGATTGGTTCCCTTGCTTTACTGCATCTTTTAAATGTATTATTTTGTGGGCCTGTTTACACAGATTTTTTTCTCTGTTAAGGTAATGTGACTTTTAAATAAATCCAGTTACTATCTCTATGCATAGGGAGCGCCAACAGTTTCCATTACACAAAGCAAGGAGGAAGCCCAGTGATTGATGGTGTTGATGACGCAAAAGAACTAAGAAATACTCGGCGAGCCTGTGCACTATTAGGTAATGTGCATTTTTATAGCTCTTTCTTTAGCTGACATGCTGCTTGTTTTTTTTTTTTTTTTTCCATTAAACTGTAAAATGATGTTGACCTGTGCTCTGCGTTTGTTTGCAGGTATTGGTGACCAGTACCAGTTGGGAATCTTTCGAATTTTAGCTTCTATACTTCACTTTGGAAATGTGGAATTTAAATCTCGAGATGCAGACAGTTGTTTAATTTCTGTAAGTGTAATTTAATTTTCTGTGCATGCGTGTGCTATATACCAGTTTCATTTTTCCAAATGTACCAGATTTACTAAATATTAGAACCTGTTTTATCTATTGGCGTCCATCTTAAAGTGAACATGTACATTGTAATATGACAGCCAGTTAACACTGCGACTGTACAGAAGAAGTCTTTTGAAGATACATTTTGCTTTTATAGTGCCTCCCCTTTGCATAGTGTCCTCAAAATATTCTGTGTGTATTCTAAAATAATGAAAGTAGATATTTACTTCGAGCGAACCATGCCACCTGTAGCCATATCTGGGTCAGGATAAAGGCTTTGTTATAAGCATGGGGAAAGGGTGTGCATATTCTGCCCATATCTTGCGTTTTCCAGGACCTCCAGCAGTGCCTAGGGAGGTACTATAAATGTAAGATGATGGACTGTAATCCCCCTAGTAGAAAGTTTGTGTTTATACATAAATGAAACAGCCTATTTTAGGTTTGGTGGCTCACATTGAATTTATCCACTTGATGCTTATAGTGCTGGCTGCATTACACAGTTTTTTTAAGCTCAAAGGTAGTTTCATATTTTCATTAACCACTTCAGCCCCGGAAGAATTTACTTTTTCGGGCCATTTTTTGTGATACGGCACTGTGTCGCTTTAACTGACAATTGTCCAGTCGTGTGACGCTGTACCCAAACAAAATTGACATTCTTTTTTCTTCCCATTAATAAAGCTTTCTTTTGGTGGTATTTGATCACCTCTGCGTTTTTTTTATTTTGCGCTATAAACAAAAAAAGACTGCCAATTTTGAAAAAAAAATAAATAAAAAGCTTTATTTTTTTACTTTTTGCTATAATAAACATTCCCAAAATATATATAAAAAAAAAACAAATTTCTTCCTCGGTTTAGGCCGATATGTATTCTTCTACATATTTTTGGTAAAAAAAATCGCAATAAGCGTATATTGCACAAAAGTTATAGCGTGTACAAAATAGGGGATAGATTTATGACATTTTTTTTTCTTTTTTATTTTTTTTTACTAGTAATGACGGCGATCTGCGATTTTTATCAGGACTGCGACATTACGGTGGACAGATCAGACACTTTTGACACTATTTTGGCACCATTGACCTTTATACAGCAATCAGTGCTATAAATAGCCACTGATTACTGTATAAATGTCATTGGCAGGGAAGGGGTTAACACTAGGGGGCGATCAAGGGGTTAATTGTGTTACCTAGGAAGTGATTCTAACTCTGGGGGGATGGGACTGCCTGGGTAAGGAGACCGATCATTGTTCCTAAGCATTAGGACCAACAGATCGCTCTCCTCACCCCTGACAGAACGGAGATCTTTCTGTTTACATTGACAGATCTCCATTCTCTCCTTCTTGAGAGCAATCGCGAGTAGCCGGCTGCCATCTGGGCCGTCGGCCACGCGCACAAGCTTCTACGTCACGCCGTGGACGCGCGCCCTATACTTCTTAAAGTGCCCGCCGTACAGCCACAGCGATTTGCACAGGAGTGCCATTGTGCCGCCGTCAATCGACCGGGTGGTTGGCAAGCGGTTAAAGAGATATTAAAGTGCTGTTTTTTTTCTTTATCCGCTTGCCAACCGGCTAACGCGGATATACGTCGTCAGAATGCCACTCCTGCGCAAACTGAAGTACCTGTACGTCAGTCCGCAAGATAGCGCGCGCCTTGGAAGTGTGCCCGAGGAGATCACTGCTGCAGGAGATCACGTGACTGTGCAGGAGCAGGCTGAAAATACAGTAGGTAAGTATATACATCTTTTTTTAAACAGGTTAGTATAGGTTAGGAACAGGTTAGTTAGTATAAAAGCAGAAAAGGATGCAGCCCTCCGTTTTTTGTTTTCAGACCTAGACAGACTTGGAGGTAATCGGATGTAAACAGAAGTGTACCTGTTCACATTTGCCTGCCTATAGACTGAAATACAGTTTTTGTTCAAATTTGCCTGAAACAACTGACCGGTGGATCTGATTGGACCGTCCATGTAAAAGGGGCCTAAAAGACCATATTTTCTGTAGTGCTGTTCGTTTTGCCTCATTTATTATTCTAAACAGTTTCTTTGTGGATTGCAGATTTAGTGTAAAATATGAATTATTAGTTCTTAAAGTGACATTTTACTTATGTTGCAGCCAAAGCATGAACCTCTGATTATATTTTGTGATCTAATGGGAGTGGAATATGAAGAGATGTCGCACTGGCTCTGCCATCGGAAGCTTGTAACGGCCGCCGAGACCTTTATCAAACCACTCAACCGACTGCAAGCTACCAATGCTAGAGATGCCCTGTCCAAACATATCTACGCGAACCTCTTTAACTGGATTGTGTGTCATGTCAACAAAGCCCTACTGTCATCTGCCAAACAGAGTTCATTCATTGGAGTCCTTGATATCTACGGGTAAACACATGTTCCCTAAGAATCTACAGGCTGTTAGGTAGCTATGTCTTCCTGTGCTGGTAAAGCTGTATGAATATGTGTTCTAAGGGAGACCATAAATACATTTTGTGCGATATTAACAAGTCCTTTGCAGGATGGTTATATTGTCATGTGCAAGGACCCCACATCACCATTTTTCTAGGTAAATATATTTCTAAAGGTTCTGTTGACATGAAATGTTCAACACATGTTGCTAACAACCCATGCAATCCATACATACAAAGAAACCAAAACAAATACGTTCAGAAATTAAAGGAGAAGTCCAGCCTGAGCTTTTTAGGCTGGGCTTCTCCTCTGGGTCAAAGGAGTGCAATTCGTTTGGCACTCCTTTGACCCGTTTTCAGCGGACTTCAGACGTCACTGCCATCAGTCGAAGCAGCGCATCATCCCCGACTTCCCAAGTCTGGATCCCCCAGCTGCCTTGATTGATGGGAGTCTCAGCGGCTCAGTGAAGGCCGCTCCCCGCCCCTCCACAGCTCAGCGCCCCTCCGCATCTGGAGAAGCAGAGAGGAGATACGCTGACTGACGGTGGCTGGTTCTCAGTGCAGAGACGGCGGGGGGCAGCTGCAGCATCGGTCTGATGCCCCATCCACATAGGTAAGTATGAATCTAAAAAAAAACATACTTCTCTTTTAAGTTATGTGTAATATAATGGAATGACACAGGGAAAAAGTATTGAACACACTAACTGAAATTTATTTAATACTTTGTACAAAATCCTTTTTTGGTAATGACAGCTTCAAGACCCCTCCTGTACTAGATCGCATGCATTGCTCAGGTGTGATTTTTGGCCCATTCTTTCACACAGTCTTCAAATCTTGAAGGTTCCGTGGGCCTCCTCTATGAACTCTGATCTTTAGTTCTTTCCATAGATTTTCTATTGGATTTAAGTCAGGTGATTGGCTGGGCCATTCTAGTAGCTTTATTTTCTTTCTTTGAAACCAAGTGAGAGTTTCCTTGGCTTTGTGTTTGGGATCATTGTCCATCCTCCTTTCATCTTCATCATCCTGATAGATGGCAGCAAATTTTTATCAAGAATGTCTTGGTACATTTTTCCATTCATCCTTCTTTCAATGATATGAAGTTTGCCGGTACCGTATGCTGAAAAACAGCCCCACAGCATGAGGTTCCCACCTCTAAACTTCACTGTTGGTATGGGGGTAGAGTTGCCACCTCATCTCTTTAAACCCGAACACATATGAATTACACAGGTTCTGAGGCAAATTTAATGCAAAAAAGGCACCAAGTGAGTTTAATTACCACCTTAATCAGCCACAGAACCTGTGTAATTAATATGTGTTTGATTTTAACGGGATGAGGTGGCAACACTATATGAGGGTGTTTGGGGGGTGATGTGCAGTGCTGTTTGACCTCCAAACATGGTGTGTATTGTGGCATCCAAAGAGTTCAATTTTGGTCTGATCTGACCAGACTATATTCTCCCAGTATTTCACAGGCTTGTCTAAATGTTGTGCAGCAAACTTTAAACAAGCTTCAACATGCTTTTTATTCAGCAATGGAGTCTTGTGTGGTGAGCGTGCATACAGGCCATGGCAGTTGAGTGCATTACTTTTTATTTTCTTTGAAACAATTTTCCCTGCTAATTGAAAAAAATTACTGAAGTTCCGCTTTAATTTGTGAACTTTTGGTTTCTTTGTATGTATGGATTGCATGGGTTGTTACTGACATGTGGTGAAAACTACATGTCAATAGCACCTTTAAAAATATATTCACCTAGAAAAATGGTGACGTGTTTAATACTTATTTTACATGAGAGATATAGATATATATATATATATATATACACATATACACACACAGAGTGCCTTGAAAAAGTATTCATACCCCTTGAGATTTTACACATTTTGTCATGTTACAACCAAAAACGTAAATGTATTTTATTGGGATTTGATGTGATAGACCAAAACAAAGTGGCTCATAATTGTGAAGTGGAAGGAAAACGATAAAGGGTTTTCAAACTTTTTTACAAATAATTTCCTCAAAAGTGTGGCGTGCATTTGTATTCAGCCGCCTTTACTCTGATACACCTAACTATAATCTAGTGCAGACCTCAAAAAATCCACTCGCCTGCTCGCATTTTGCGAGTGGATTTTAAGGTCTCGCGAGTGTAGGAGAGCCGCTGCCGCTGCCTGTCTGATTAGAGCGGCAGAGGAACATAACGGCTTTCAATTCAATAGCTGTTTGTTCCCCGCCGCGCACCGTCATATACAGCCCCTCCCCCTTGTCCGGGGAACTTTGATAGACAGATAGACAGATCACCTGACCCAGGATTGGACGGGTGATCTGTCTATCAAAGTGACTCGGACAAGGGGGAGGGGCTGTATATGACAGCGCGCCGCGGGGAACAAACAGCTATTGAATTGAAAGCTGTTATGTTCCTCTGCCGCTCTAATCAGACAGGCTGCGGCGACGGCTCTAATCCCCTGCACAGGTAGGCTGTATTGGGGACAAAAGCTGCACTGGAGGACACAGGGGACACAGACAGCACTAGGGGGGGACAGAGGCTGCACTGGGGGGGACAGAGGCTGCACTGGGGGGGACTCAGCCTGCACTGGGGGGGACTCAGCCTGCACTGGGGGGGACTCAGCCTGCACTGGGGGGGGACTCAGCCTGCACTGGGGGGGGACTCAGCCTGCACTGGGGGGGGACCCAGCCTGCACTGGGGGGGACCCAGCCTGCACTGGGGGGGACCCAGCCTGCACTGGGGGGGACACAGCCTGCACTGGGGGGGACACAGCCTGCACTGGGGGTGGACACGTGCGGCACTGGGGGTGGACACGTGCGGCACTGGGGGTGGACACGTGCGGCACTGGGGGTGGACACGTGCGGCACTGGGGGGATTTCACATGCGGCACTGGGGGGATTTCACATGCAGCACTGGGGGGGTCACATGCGGCACTGGGGGACACAAGAGGCACTGGGGGGGGTCACATGCTGCACTGGGGGCACATGCTGCACTGGGGGGGGGGCACAGCCTGGCTGCATTGGTGGACAAAGTTGTTGTTAATTATTTTTAGAACTTAATTCTGCATAAATCATTTAAGTCTCATTTCATGAGATAATTTATGAGGGCGTGTTTAGGGGCAGGGTAGGTGTTGGGCGGGGCAACTGGTGGCGAGTAACCCTTGAGGCCTGGCTAGTAGCTCAGGACTTGAAATGTTGAGCCCTGATCTAGTGGTCTAGTGATACCAATTGCCTTCAGAACCTGCCTAATTAGTAACTAGAGTTCACCTGTGTGTAATTTAATCTCGGTATAAATACAGCTGTTCTGTGAAGCCCTCAGAGGTTTGTTAGAGAACCTTAGTGAACAAACGTCATCATGAAGGCCAAGCAACACACTGGACAGGTCAGGGATAAAGTTGTGGAGAAATTTAAAGCAGGGTTCGGTTATAAAAAAAATATCGTACGTATTAGTGCAAATAAAAAAAGTATCACGGACAGTACTCAATTTTCTCTGTCACAATTGCACTAATACGGCTACAATCATTTCAAAAAAAATATCCAAAGCTTTGAACATCTCACGGAGGCACTGTTCAATCCATCCTCCAAAAATGGAAAGAGTATGGCAGAACTGCAAACCTACCAAGACATGGCCGTCCACCTAAACTGACAGGCCAGGCAAGGAGAGCATTAATCATAGAAGCAGCCAAGAGGCCCATGGTAACTCTGGAGGAGCTGCAGAGATCCACAGCTCGGGTGGGAGAATCTGTCCACAGGAAAACAATTAGTCGTGCACTCCACAAATCTGGCCTTTATGGAAGAGTGGCAAGAAGAAAGCCATTTTTGAAAGAAAGCCATAAGTTCTGTTTGCAGTTTGTGAGAAACCACGTGGGGGACACGGCAAACATGTGAAAGAAGGTGCTCTCAAAATTGAAGTTTTTGGCCTAAAAGCAAAATGCTGTGTGGCGGACAACTAACACTGCACATCACCCTGAACACACCATCCCCACCGTGAAACATGGTGGTGGAATCATCATGTTGTGGGGATACTTTTCTTCAGCAGGGAACGGGAAGCTGATCAGAGTAGATGGGAAGATGGATGGATCCAAATACAGGGCAATCTTGGAAGAAAACCTGTTGCAGTCTGCAAAAGACTTGAGACTGGGTGCGGAGGTTCACCTTCCTGTAGAACAATGACCCTATACATACAGCCAACAATAGAATGTGTTAGAATGGCCCAGTCAAAGTCCAGACCTAAATACAATTGAGAATCTGTGGCAAGACTTGAAAATTGCTGTTCACAGACACTCTCCATCCAATCTGACAGAGCTTGAGCTATTTTGCAAAGAAGAATGGGCTAAAATGTCACTCTGTAGATGTGCAAAGCTGGTAGAGACATCCCCAAATAGACTTGCAGCTCTAATTGCAGAGAAAGGTGGTTCTGCAAAGTAATGACTCAGGGGGGCTGAATACTAATCCATGCCACACTTTTTAGATATTTATTTGTAAAAAAAAATTGAAAACCATTTATCATTTTCCTTCCACTTAATATTGTGCCATGTTGGTCTATAACATAAAATCCCAATAAAATACATTTATGTTTTTGGTTAAAATATAAAAAAATTGAACAATTTCAAGGGGTATGAATACTTTTTCAATGCACGTGTGTGTGTGTGTGTGTGTGTGTGTGTGTGTGTGTGTGTGTGTGTGTGTGTGTGTGTGTGTGTGTGTGTGTGTGTATATATATATAATATGGATCTCATACACTGATGGATTTTGTAAAGAGAGTCTAATATTGGACAAATGTCAGCTTGACTGTTTCAGATGCTTATTAAAAATTAATGAGTAATAACTGCTTTTTACAAGTACACGTATACACTCATATAGCTATACTAATATATATGTGTATATATATATATATATATACACATATACATACACCGATCGGCCATAACATTAAGACCACCCACCATAACCCGTCAAGGCATGGACTCAATTAGACCTCTGAAGGTATGCTGTGGTATCTGGCACCAAGCATTTAGTAGCAGATCCTTTAGGTCCTGCAAGTTGTGAGATGGGGCCTCCATGGTTCGTATTTATTTTTCTAGCACATCCCACAGATGCTCGATTGGACTGAGATTTGGAAAAAGTCAACACCTCGAGACCAGGCCACCTTCTTCCATTGCCCCGTGGTCCAGTTCTGATGCTCAAGCAACCATTGTAGGCAGTTTTGGCTGTCGACACGGGTCAGCATGGGCACCCTGATTGGTCTGTAGCTACACAGCCCCATACACAACAAACTGTGATGCACTGTGTATTTTGACACCTTTATATCAGAACCAGCTTTAACATTTTCAGCAATTTGATCTACAGTAGCGTTTCTATTGGATCAGACTACACCGGCCAGCCTTCGCTCCTCACATGCATCGAAGAGCCCTGGCCGCCCAACACCCTGTTTCTGGTTTGCTGGTTTTCCTTCCTTGTACCACTTTTGGTTGGTCCTGACCATTGCAGACTAGGAACATGCCACAAGAACTGCAGTTTTGGAGTGGCTCTGACCCAGTCGTGTGCCTGTTACAATCTGGTCCTTGTCAAAGTCGCTCAAATTCTAACGCTTGCCCATTTTTTCTGCTTTCAGCACATCAATTTCAGGGACCACATGTTCACTTGCTGCCTAATATATCCCACCCACTTCCATGTGATATTCTAGCAAGATCCTCAATGTTATTCACTTTACCTGTTAGTAATCGTAATTTTATGACTGATAGGTGTGTATGTGTGTATATGTGTGTGTATATGTGTGTGTATATGTGTGTGTATATGTGTGTGTATATGTGTGTGTGTGTGTGTGTGTGTGTGTGTGTGTGTGTGTGTGTGTGTGTGTATATATATATATATATATATATATATATATATATATAGCTACAGTGCGGGCGTCCATGTACGTCGCCCCCCCGCGCGGGCAGTGTGAGCACGGGGGACGTACATGGACACTCTTCTGGCAATTTAGGCCCACGCTGTAGCCATCTTTCGGCTGTAGCGTGGGTGTGAAGTGGTTAAAGGGCCAGTCAGATCATGCAAAGTTATTACTGAATGGCAGTGCCTAGTAGTAAGCAGTACCTGCTACAGTGATTATCAGCTCCCATGGGGATCCAGCAAGTATGGCAAATACATGCATCCAAGCTGGGCCATTGTAACAGTAAAAATTGCCATAACTAAACTTCATATTTAACTGAGAAATCCTCCTTGTCTTTTCAATACAGGTTTCAAAACTTAATCATTTCAGCTGTTAATGTCTGAGAATTCATATTAATACATATGTATTGTTTTCCAGGTTTGAAACATTTGAGATAAACAGCTTTGAGCAGTTCTGTATCAACTATGCCAATGAGAAGTTGCAGCAGCAGTTTAATCTGGTGAGTGGTCACTCATATTACCGCCTGCTCGTCAAGCATGTAGGCCACCATTGCGTACCTATTTCCAGGAAACAATGGAGCAGATGAAGTCAGGGCTCAGAATCTCCATATTTGTACCAAGTCAGTAATGTAAAATGTGTTGAAACGCTCAGAGCACTGTGTAAGTCAGGCAACTAGTATTTTTGGAAGGAACGCACAGCAATATAAACCTTATTCAAAGGTTAACTCCACTTTTGTGGGGAGAAAAAATAGCAAATAAAAAATATAGCAGATACAATTGCTACACAAGTCATATTGTAATTTAATGTTATTAAAAATGACTTTTCCATTTCAATCTGCAGCGCTGTAATTTTCTGTAAAATTCAATGAAATATGGCAACTTGGACACCTTCTGTATGCAGTTGGTGTACAGAACTTCCCCAGCGATGTAATTTCCTGCTTGTGTGATTGGCTCACTGATTTTCCCAGAAGTCTGCATTAGAATGCAAGTAAAATTGTAGGCATCCTCTGCAACAAAATTTCATTTTTTGGGAGATACTCCCATAGGGTTATTTACTTCTTAAAGTGATATTAGAGGGACGTTTAAAAACAAAAACAAACATGTCATACTTACCTGCTCTGTGTAATGGTTTTGCGCAGAACAGCCCCAATCCTCCTCTTCTGGAGTCCTGCCCCCGGTGCACCCAGCCTCTCCATCCTGCCAAGTGCCCTGCCCCCAGAGCAAACACTATGGTGGCACCCAAAAAGACTTGCTCCCAAACTGCTGCTCTGTGTGTCCATTCACGCACAGTGCACGGCTTGGCCCTACCACTCGCTCATCTCATTGGCTCACTGGCTAATGGTTGACAACCAATGGCCCTCGCTGCTGTCTCAGCCAATGAGGTGGGAGAGTCCCTGTGGAGCCGAGGCTCTCATGCACATCGCTGGATCGCAATGGGGCTCAGATAAGTGTTAGGGGAGCTTGGGGGGGCTGCTGCACAGAGAAGGTTTTTTACCTTCATGCATAGAATGCATGAAGGTAAAAAACCCTTGAGCCTTTAACCGCTTGCCACACGCCGGCTGTCATATGACGGCCAGGCGCCGCTGCTCTCGTTCTGGGAGGGCGTCATATGACGCCCTCGCCTTCTTGGCCCACCAGGCGCCGGTCCGCCGTGTCACTGGGGACTCGATGCTCGTGCCCGGCGGCCTCGATGTCCGCCAGGCGGCCGCGATGTCCGCCAGGCACCCGCGATTGCCCGGTAACACAGCTATGGGCACAGATTTATGGGCTTTTACATTTTTTGTGTTTTTACTGGTAATGGCGGCGATCTGCGATTTTTTTTTTTTTTAGCAGAACTGCGACGTTGCTATGGACAAATCTGACCCCAAATGACACTTTTTGGGGACCAGTGACATTATTACAGTGATCAGTGCTAAAAAAAAATGCACTGATCAATGTATAAATGACACTGGCGGGGAAGGGATTAAACACTAGGGAGCATGCATCTCAGCCCACATCGTGATCACGGATGCAGGAACTGCAGGGAAACCGCATGGTCAAAACTGCATCTTTAAAAGGCTGCATACACCTTTTTTGTGCGTTTGACATGGCACAGCAGCCCATTCAAATGGGCTACCATGTCCGAGCAAACACGGGACGCATGGCCCTCACTATTGTGAGCCTTGAGCATGTATTTTATGTTTGTATTATATTGTGTATTATTATTGTAAAGCTCGTTGGAAGGTAATTTTGAATGTGTTTTTCACACATTCATATGATTGCTATTTTGTATTTTCATTCTTCCATTTTATGTAGAAATTGTACAGATTTGTAAATTCTCCTTCTAGTGGATTTCTGCATATATTAGCACCCCTTCTAAACAGAAAATGAGATGAAGATAAGCAATCTGGAAGTTTTATCCAGTGTGAGCAGACCGATGAAATAAGAAGTAAAGTGTAGTCATTGCAGGAATCATTTCCATCAAAATCAGTACCTGTATACCTTTTAGCATTTAGACATTTATGGCATATTGTATATACCTCATTACTTTTTGCAATAGTTTTTTTTTTTTTTATTGACTGTATACCTGTCATAAGTCTTCTCTGAATTTTACCCAAGGGCTACACCTACATTATGCAGTTTTACATTCCTTTGAACACATTTTTTCTGCTTTGTGTGCAGCATGTGTTTAAGTTGGAACAAGAGGAGTACATGAAAGAACAAATCCCATGGACCTTAATTGACTTTTACGACAACCAGCCCTGCATCAACCTCATAGAATCCAAAATGGGTATCCTGGACCTACTTGATGAAGAATGTAAGGTAGGAGGGCCATCTGTCTTCAATGTATCACAAGACTAAAAGCAGCATACTGAGAAATCTGATACACACTGCTCTGGAAAGCCAAAGAAGCTTTATCTACAGCCGTCATCCCATGGCATGAATCCAAGTCCATCCTCGGCCGTTTTGATTTAAGCCTTGTACACACGGTCAGATTATTGGACAAATTTACGTCAGTTTTTTTGTTTGATAGTCTCAAATCGAAAGTTAAGAGGGTACTCGCCATCAGGAAATTTTCTGAGGACAGAATTCAATGTCAGAAGTGACGTAATGTGTTGAATTGTTTTGTATGTGTTCTTTCATTCCTGCGCATGCCTAGTCTTGCTCTTCAGATTTTTTTTTTTGTCAAAGAAACGTACTAATAAAAAGAAAATCGGATGTTGTGGTCACATCAGACAAAAATTTTCAAAAGTTTTTGTCTGCCGAAAATTCGTAATTGGCTGTCAAAAGCAGCATACTAACGATCAGAAAATCGGTAGATCGTTCATCGGACGGAGTTTATCTTCAGATTTTCTGACCGTGTGTACGAGCCTTTAGTGTTGTATTCATTTGGTCTATATTCAGACTTGCTTCTAGAACTGACAGTTTTGTTACAAAACATACTGAAAACATATTAATAAAAGCTGATTCATATGAACAGAATTGGTTTGAGGTTTATTACCCCAATGCAAGTCATTATGTTGCATATAATGAACCACTTCATGATGGTGCGTACACTACACATACATATGACCTAAGAGGGAGCAGAAGAGAAATGCAGGAGCAGCTTTAAATCATACTTATCATACTTATTGTATATATTTCAATTGGCTGTAAACCTCTGAAAAGTGGCGTCTGGTGGTACAATTTTTGAGAGGTGCGACAAACAATCCAAACTTACCCCATCTAGGTCGCGGGCAGTGCTTCAGTGCGGCGTCTCCGCCTCTTGGTGCTCCACGGCGGCTTCACCTGCATTTCCTCCCTCCTCCTCCTCAGCGGCCAATAAGATCACTTCTCCTCTCGGCCAATCGGGTGACGGGACCTGCTTCCTGACTGGCCAGGAGGAGAATCGGGAACACAATAGCGAATATTCACTCTTGTCACACAGCTGGGTGGGAACTGCGTCCCGAGCCCACCCTTTTTTTAAGCCTATTAGAGCCTTTAATCATGTACTAATTAAATAATTTTTTTTTTAAATGCCCACTGGAATCCGTGCATTGGCGCCCCCATGTAGATAAGGGGGGCCGAGTGCATGGATTAGGGGGGTGCCCTGCATTACAGGATGCCACTGCCTCTGAAATTAAAAATGAACAAAGCATATCCTTCTATAGTGTGTACTTGCCTCCATCCTAAGCATTGAGTTGAATTTATGTCTCCTCTCTCATTCCTATGCTATTTACATGAGTCACTTCTGACAGACTATGCTGACACCAGACAATCCTGGGAAACAGCCTGCTCCCCCTCCCCCTCCCCTCCCCAAGCACACAACTGGTGATTGACAATACAGCTGTGTGTTTCCCCCACAAGACTGTGTAGAGGGGTGTGGTCTCCCTCAGGTCTCAGATTACACTCAGCTCCCTTGTTTGTGCTGTGCAGTGTGGGGTAGATTAGATCCCCCTGCCCCCTCTTCCTTCTGGAGCCAGAAATGCTGTCTCAATTCTGCACTTTGAATGGCTGTAGAGGAGAGAGGGCTGCAGATAAACAGGTACAACGTATGTATGAGCATATATTTTTTTTTTATCTCTGTGTATCTTCTGAGGCCATTCACTTCACTGGGTATATGTAATGCTAAAAATATACCAGGTTTAAACATTAAGTGCTTTTTACATTTTTATTCTGTTTTCTTTGAAAAATGATTCTTATACGTTTGATTTTGCAGATGCCCAAAGGGTCAGATAACACATGGGCCCAGAAATTATACAATACCCACCTCAAGACCTGCCCGTTGTTTGAAAAACCACGTTTGTCTAATGTAGCTTTTATTATCAAGCACTTTGCAGACAAGGTAAGAATAAGTTTGTTATCTGATCTAGTTAGTCCGTGGTCACAGTCCTGTCTAATATTCAAGCTATGGAATTGTATTATTTTATTCTTTGTTGGGCATATCTGGGTCGTTACATATGGTTGACTTCAGTAGTGGTCCAAGGGTCCCCGGTGCAAGAGTAACCCCACCACCACCACCACCACGATTACCATTTAATTATTGGCCAAGTGAAATAAATTCTTTACTTGGTAACAATTGACATGTAGATAGCGGTGAGCAGTTTACTAGTCTATGTGATGGTAGGAGAGGTCCCAGCACCATGAAATGGACACCTAAATCCTAGAGGGCTCTTCATCAATGGTATGTCTGTCCCTGGGGATTGTATATATTTTAGGTATGCCTTGTAGATATGGTTTGTTCTTTGTCATATGTACATACATTTAGGATTGTGACTGCGCACTATATTCATCTGGTTTCATGATATTGTTTATGTGGCACTTGTAGCTCAATGGTTCTGTTGCAAGCTGTCTTGCAGGATATACCGTATATACTCGAGTATAAGCCGAGTTTTTCAGCACATTTTTTTGTGCTGAAAGTGCACCCCTCGGCTTATACTCGAGTCAAGCACTTTTCTGCAGCAAAAAATTAAAATTTCCGACCCGACTTTGCGGCCCTGTGTCTCGGGGCCACTTGGTGCTAGGGACCCCCAGTGGAACCAACACTACAACATATCCAAATTTGGGGTTCCTAGCACCAAGTGGCCCAGAGATACGGGGCCCCAAAGTCGGTTTGGAAAATGTCATTCTCTGCTGCAGAAAAGTGCTTGACATTTTCCGACCTGACTTTGGGGCCTCATATCTCGGGGCCATTTGGTGCTAGGGACCCCAAATTTGGTGTGCAAACCCAGTGGAACCAACACTACAACATATCTATTTGGGGTTCCTAGCACCAAGTAGCCCCAAGATACAGGGACCCAAAGTCGGTCAACTGTGTCCATCTGCAGAAATGTCATTTCGGGACCCTTTGGTTGCAGCTAGGGGGCATCTAGGAACCCTTAACTACCAAGTTTTAAGTTCAGGGGACCTATGGCTGCAGTGGGCACAGTGAGGCATGCAAATGGGCACAGTGAGGCTGCAAATGGGCATTGTTAACCCTCTTTTCCACTTACAGTAGCTGCGCATTTCTCACCCTAGGCTTGTACTCGAGTCAATACGTTTTCCCATTTTTTTTTGTGGTAAAATTAGGTGCCTCGGCTTATATTCGGGTCGGCTTATACTCGAGTATATACGGTAATTCTGTTGGTAGATAAAATGTACTTTGTATTATCTACAGGATATCTCCTTATCTTTTTTCCACCAAAAGCAGGCTGTGAAATGCTTTTAGTGGCATGGTGGATCTCAGTGACAGCTGTGTTGCAAAGTGGTGTCATAGCACCAAATCCATCTGTTTTGCTTTTGAGAGTGAAGCTTAATGCCGCATACACACGTTTAGAATTCTCGTCGGAAAAGCCTTGGATGTTTTTTCGGACAGAATTCCACTCAAGCTTGTGCTGCAACGAAAATGAAGTTCAATGTTTTGAGCATGCGTCAGAATTTTGTCCGAAATTCCGCCAGCAAAAGTCCGATGGAGCTTATACACGGTCGCATTTTCCGACCAAAAGCTCACATCGGTCTTTTGCTGGCGGAATTTCCGATCGTGTGTACACGGCATTAGTGTTGCGTTTGGGGAACATTTAGGAGATTTATAAATAAAATAGCAATGTGGTGCTACAACCCATCCGAAATAGATTAGAAAGAGCTCCGTGTGTGCCCAGACCACAGCTACATGAACTGTTATAACTAAAGCCCACCTGTGCTGAAATGCGTCAGCCTCTTGTACATTGGGGCTTTTTTGTACTCTTTATGAAGCTGTAATAAACAGGATTTTAGAGTGTATCACACGTAGTTGCCAACCTTTTTGTTTGGATATTTACTTAGTGTTACTAAACCCAGGACCCTTCATTCAATATATGTTCTCCCACAGAACATGGAAATGCAATTATTTTAGTAGATATTAACTGCTAAATACCTTTTCTCATCAGCAGTATATAGCAGTCTTGTGACTTCTATCAGTGTCCCGCCGAGCACTGGTTAAAGCTTGTAGGAGGAGTTTTCATTCTCCTTTTGACTGTCCTATGAGGCTGCATGACCCCTGACCCTCTGTCTGGACAGTGCTGATTGGCCCTGTGCTGATCACATTCACACCCATCCCCCTCCCCAAAAAAAACTCTCTGGCAATACACACCAAACTGTGCATGTGCAGAGTGCCCCCAAGGCTCTGTGCTATCAGCAGATGGATTGGGGGTGGTAAAAAAAGGGGAGGATCAGAGAAGACAGGATCAAACAGCCTTTTTACACAATGCAGAGTATTAACCCCTTAGGTTCCACAGTGAGTATAACAAGCATGCTTTACTGCATATACAGACTGATTTTACTGTTGTGCTTTTAGTAACCCTTTAAGAGATGTATACAATGGCCTTGTAAAGTACAAGTAGTCTTAAAAATGCTCCCTCCCTGCTCCTAGCACTTGTGCTGACTAACCTTTGTAAAAAAGCAGTGTATGCTTACTTGTTTTCAGACCACTCTGGTCTGGCCACATGATCCTCTGTGTCAGCCAACGGCAGCTGCAGGGGAGAGGAGAGAGCACCCGGCAATGGCTGGGAAAGCCTGGAGCAGTACCTTCACCCATATGCTCCTATGGCCCATTATTTTGCTGGCGTTTCCTCCTCTCCCCTGCAGCAGCTGCTGGTTGACACAGGGGAGTCATGACTGAACTGGAACGGGCTGAAAATAGGTGAGTATATAATATACATCTTATTGTATACAGGTTAGTCAGCACAGGTGTTAGGAGGGGGGCTGCATATCTAAGACTAGCTAGGTTTTAGCTTGAATTCTACTTTAACTTGAGAAGAAGTATATTCTAAGCAAATGCTTTCCTGTAAATTCAAATGTTTAACCCACTTAGATCTAAATATATAATATAGGGGCTAGTGATAGTAAGACTAGCTGATCCCCCCCTAAACCAGACACCCCAAATACTTGTTTGATCAATGGGACATGCTAGGTCTTTGTTCTTCCCAACATGCAGAAAAACAAAAACATTTTTTTTTTATACATGAGTAGGCCTGCAACTAACGTTTATTTTTATAATCGATTAGTTGGCCGATTATTGTTTCGATTAATTGATTAATAACCTTAAAAAAAGTGTGGCGTATAATTTCGTTAACATGTAAAGTTTTAAGAAGAAAAAAAATGTATTCTTAAATATCTCTCTGCAGTGGAAAATATAAATAACCAACTATATGGTTAGAGAGCAAAATAACTAATCCACTCTGAGAATAACAGACAGAAGTGATATACTGTATATACTTTTAGAAGAGAGATATACTGTATATACTATTAGAAGAGATATATACTGTATATACTATTAAAGGGTGAATCTGGTAAATATCATCAGAGATCAAATTTTTTTTATTTAAAACAACAACAAACAATGTCTTCCTTCAAAAAAAATTCATTTTAAGAACGTTCATTCGATTTTCTAATGGTTAGTAGGGTCAAATCGACGTTCATTTTCAACCACGGTGACAGGAAAATTTGGAAATAATAAAACTTTTTGGTCAAAGGAATTTTCAGACAATGTATGTGGTTTTCGTTCAGAAATGACATTCATTTGAAAAAGAATGTTAAAAACAAGTGAAAATGTCAAACAACATTCTTTTATTCAGCGAATGTACAAAGATGTTTCATCTGAATATTCTCGTCTAAAAATTGATCCATGTGGCCAGCATAAGGCTCGGTGCACACCTATGCAGTTTGCTTTGATCTGTTTCTGCAGTGCTTTTTGCTGTGCATTTTGATTTTTGCGCACGTGATTT
Organism: Lithobates sylvaticus; assembly: GCA_028564925.1. Classification (NCBI taxonomy): domain Eukaryota; kingdom Metazoa; phylum Chordata; class Amphibia; order Anura; family Ranidae; genus Lithobates; species Lithobates sylvaticus. The sequence continues at coordinate 532,620,190 of CM053029.1, forward strand.
TGCTGCGATTTGCGTTTTTGCATTTCTTTTTATGGCCAATTTATTGTTGGGCAGATTAAAAAAACACATTGCTGCAGAAACGCATTCTACAGCTTCTCCATTGAAGTATATTGAACCAAAAAAGCACCTTTTTGCGTGAACGCGTCCCATAGGAAACCATGTAAATGAACTGTAGTGCGTTTCTGCAAAAAGCACCAAAAAACACATAGACGTGAACCACATCTAAGTTGTTTAGTAACATAATGGGGTTAAAAAAACAAAAATTATCCCTTTATAGTACAAACAAAGCGGGTAATCACTACTGTAGGACCGTGAAAGTAATATTTTCAGTAGCGATTATTTGCTCTTTTTGTACTATAAAGGGCTAATTTTGAGTTTTTTTTAACCCCATTATGTTACTGGCCGATTAATCGATTATGAAAATAGTAATCGATTAATTTCATAATCGATTAGTTGTCGATTTAATCAATTCGTTCTTTCAGCTCTATACATGAGTGTTGTGAAAAAAGAACTTTTAGTGTTAGAATTATTCTTTATTAATGCTATAACTATATTAATGTCTACTTCAGGTTGAATATCAGTGTGAAGGATTTCTTGAAAAGAACAAGGATACGGTGTTTGAAGAGCAAGTTAAAGTCTTGAAAGCCAGTAAGGTTGGTGAAGCATAATTATTACAATCATTGTTCCAGAAAGTAGAGATTTTCATTTTCGAAATTTTCCATTTTTAGGATGTATTTTTATTAGGACATCACTCATAAGTATCATACATTCATACAGTCTTTCTTTATCACATGCTAGTTCATCATTGGAAAGGAGATATCATTGACATCATCTCAACCACCCAACTGTATGTTCTTGTAGATTAATCTTTGTGATTGTCATTCTGCGGCCTTATAGTTACTATCATGTGATGTGTTGCTTCTCCTTAGGTAGAGTAGGCCCTCTTGTGGGCCACATAATCACTTGTGAGGGTTTTATAAAATGTGTTTTCTTCATGGACTTTATAATTTATATAATAACAGGTGTGCATAAAAGTGTAAAGCAATTAAGTAATAATTATATCAGGTTGATTGCTAATTAGTATGTATCAATTATATGTGGGATGTATTGGTTTACACTTTGATATGTGAGTCTTCTGAATAGTATAAGAAAATTTACTAAAGTTCTAAAGATGCCAGGTACCTTTGGCTGGCCATAGATGATTATTTTCGTTCAGCTCACAGCCCGAAAGAAAAAAACAAAGAGCAGATTCCTCCATTCACATAAATTAGGTGGATAGATATATTCTTCCCACTGAGATATTGTTTTCTGACAGTGGCGACTTGATCAGCGGCTGTAGCTGGCTGATTGGGAAAAGTTTTCCAACGTTCCAGTTCGACAGAAGTCCATCGTTAGAGCTGGAATGACCATGGATGAGCAGAAATGTGTCTGGTCCCTGCTGAACCCGGCTGCAGGGCAGTATTCTAACATAATAACGACCCCAAGACAACCACTACCTTGCTAAAGAAGCTGAGGGTAAAGGTGATGGACTGGCCAAGCATGTCTCTAGACCTAAACCCTATTGAACATCTGTGGGGGATCCTTAAACGGAAGGTCTCTAACATCCACCAGCTCTGTGATGTCGTCATGGAGGAGTAGAAGAGGACTCCAGTAGCAACCTGTGAAGCTCTGGTGAACTCCATGCCCAAGAGGGTTAAGGCAGTGCTGGAAAATGATGGAGACCACACAAAATATTGACACTTTAGGCCCAATTTGGACATTTTCACTCAGGGGTGTACTTACTTTTGTTGCCAGCGGTTTAGACAGTAATGGCTGTGTGTTGAGTTATTTTGAGGGGACAGCAAATTTACACAATTATACAAGCTGTACACTCACTACAATGTAGCAAAGTGTAATTTCTTCAGTGTTGTCACATGAAAAGATAGAATAACAATACTTACAAAAATGTAAGGGGTTTACTCACTTTTGTGAGATACTGTATGTGTATATATAGTGTAGGGGGACAAATATTTTATTACTAGGTGGGCAGTCTCCTCCGGGAATGTCCGTGTACTGAGCAGTTATAATTTATCACTGCTTGATAAACGGACATCTCTGTGTTTCTGTGAATCTCTAGTACTGTAATCTCGTAAAGTCTCCCAAGATTCCAGTATCAGGGGGCGTTCTCCACTGTTCGAAGCGTTTGTAGATCACTTCACTCCTCCAAAGGAGAAGCGATCTACACTGCTTCATAAACTGGCATCTCTGTGTGTCCATAGACAGAGTGCAGCTCAGCCTCACCCCCTGCTCTCTCCTCACTGGCTGTGATTGACTTCAGCAAGAGCCGATGGCTCCCACTGATGCCCCTGAGCCATTGAGGAGGGAGAGAGAGCGCACCGATTCTGCTTTCATGCACAGCTCTGGATAGAGACCGGGCTCAGGTAATTATAAGGGAGAGCTGCACACAGAAGGTTTTTTACCTTAGAATGTGTAAAGGTTGAAACCACTTTAAATTGTGGCTTTTTATATAGGGCCTTTGTACTGCAAGCAGTGTTGCCAACCTACCAGATTGAATTTACGGGCACAGCCAAGTTTTTACTGGCATTTCTAAAAGTTACAAAATTACAGTTTTAAGTGTTTTAAATGTCAGTATTAAGCAATTAGCAAGGTCATTTAAAGGTAGATATTAGGGCAAAAAACATATTTTATTTATTTTACTTTTGATATAGTAAGTAAGTAGCGCAGGAACCGGACCCAAGAAGGCAAGAAATTTGAATGGGCACACGCACGCACGCACGCACACACGCACACACGCACACCACACACAAACACACACACACACACACACACAAAATGGACTCTTAAAATTACACTGACAACAGTGTGCAGCAGCACAGATGATGATGGCGACACCTCATCGACACTTTCCCTCCTGAGTCACAGTGACAGTCATTCTCCACACCAGGGGGTCCCTTCAGTCCACTCCAATCCAAACAGCACTGACAGTCTTGCACCCAGCTTGCCTTGCTCCCGTCCTGCAGACCCGCACACCAGTCTCCGGCTGCTCTGCTTGGCTCCCTTGCACTGTGACATCACGTTACACTCTCAGGCACCGCCTCTGCCAGTCCCACTTTCTGCCGTCTCGGCTGGCTCAGGACAGGAGCTGCGCATGCACAGTTCCGAGCCGAGTATCACAGGCATATTTTTTACTGGCAACCTTTTCCTGTCACTGGCATTTACTGGTGGGCAAAAAGTGCCCGCTGTTTACTGGCTGCCACTGCCAGTAACAATACTGATGTTGGCAACACTGACTGCAAGTTGTTGAATTTCACATTCACTGCTTCACTTTTGCTGTTTTTTTGAAGAACCTATTTTGAAGCTATTATTAGGAACCTTCTTAAAAAAACTATAGGAAGTGGGTTTTACGCTCTTATTTATGTGAATGAACCCAAAAAAACTTGCAAGCTATGGTTCAGGATTGTAAATGCATTATGGTTTTGTAATCATTCATGAATTATCTGTACATTTTGCTAATGTTTTATTTTTTGAACCATCAGCTGATCACATTGTATTTTTTCCTCTTTTATTTTCATTCCATGTGTTTGATACACATTCATCAGAAGGTAATCTTTCAGGACATATCCTCCTGGGTTAATTGGTTCCACTTCTATTTCTTTAACCTGCTTTACTTATTTTTTGCTTGGGGTAAGGGTGGCTGCTTGCACTGGTTGATGAACAGAGCGTTCCAGTTTCTAGGGGCATGTACACCACACTGGTTAAATTAGTGTAGACATTAAAAGAGCTACATTAGTCCTTTTTATTTCCACTTTCCAGCTGAGTTTATATGCTAAGTTTAGTATCTGGGACACAAGGAGACAAGATTCTCATCAGGATCCCTTGCATGTGTCTCTTAAGAGTAATTAACTAAATGCGTATTCTGCTTATCATAAAACGCATATATGCGATATCATGAAACTTATTGTGTTCAGATAACAATATTGGGGTTAAAGTGGTTGTAACCTTTCAAAACCGTTCACTGCCAGCCATAACACACTGTGTAATGCTGGGTTCACACTTATGCAAATTGGATGTGGTTTTCCCCACGTCCAATTCGTATGACTGGAGAGTGTGACCAGCTCTCAAAAGAGCCAGTCCACACATCTCCGTGGCGGCCGCGGAGCGCACAACAGAAGGGTCCTGTGCATCTTTGGCTCCGTTTCAGGTCCAAATTCAGGCAAAAATTCGGACATGAAAAGATGAACGGGGGCGTACCGGGCACCCTACTGTGCCCGACGGCCGCACATAGTGTTAACCCAGCCTCAGTATTTGTTGAAAAATAAGCCTCTAAATAACCATTTGCAGATAGCTTTAGGCCGGTCACGTGACTCCCGGCCGCTCTCCTACTCCGATCTAGAGGCGCCAGGGGGATGGGCCAAGCTCTCTCTCTGACATCAGCCAGGGAGGTCACGTGACAGTCATGCTGGCCGCTCAACCCCTCCTGCTGTAGCCCTTAGATGGGGGAGGAGAGAGGCTGGGAGTCATGTGACTAGCCTGAAGATATCTGAAGAAAGGTATTTAGAGGCTTTGTTTTCGACAAACACTTACACAGTGTGTTATGGCTGGATAAAAGAGAGGGGCTGGCAGTCAATTTTTTTAAAGTTTCCTTTAATACTAATAGCGGCAGGTGGGGGGGGGGGGGGTTGGGGGTTAGATGACCGAGACACACACATGTACACACACACATGTACACACACACACACGTACACGCTGACAGACAGGGAGGGTGGAGAGAGGAGAGAAGTGGGATGACAGAAGCATGTAAACTGACCACAGTAATTAGGGATCAGTAGCCATGATTACTGTGGTCAGCACACCAAGGGGGACACAGGAACAGGCAAGATCAACCAGGTTTTTTACAGTTTAGAGAGGGGCAGATTAGACAGCACAAGCACTGTGCTGTTTAACCTGCTATAAGGGAACATGATCTCTTTTTTTTTTTTTTGGGTTCCAACCACTTTAATACATATGGTGTTTAGCATATTAATGGTAAAGTGAAGTGTTGGTGGTTGTCGCTATTATTTACAGTAGTACACTAACCTTTTTTTTGTTAGAAACTAGACCAACTAAACCAAGGTGATTTGTTTTTCTTTCTTTGCTTTTTGCAATAGCTGCATGTGAGTATGCTTCTTCTATGACTCATTTAAGTTCTACAAAACCTTCTAGAAAACAATGCTATCATCTTTGTTATGCACTTTTTTTACTAATATTTTTGAGACAAAAGTAGAGTGGTTAATACTAATCTGGTACTAAATATATTTAACAGTATTCAAAATATCGCTTTGGGGATAGTAATTTTTTTAGTTTTGTATTTTTTTTTTTAGTTTAAATTGTTGACTGAACTGTTCCAAGATGATGAGCAGAGCACAAGCCCCACAGCGGTGACATCCTCGGGACGCACGCTCTTATCCCGCACAGGCCTGCGCAAACCAAAGCCTGACCAAAAAAGCAAGGAGCATAAGAAAACAGTTGGCCATCAGGTAAACCTAAAAGATCCATCCTTCTGTAGCTTGTCTTTATTTGAAATTGTGTAATTGCATTTGAAGAGAGAAGGCACACGCCCGTTTTTTTAGGGGTTTTATGGCAGCGTTCCTGAAGAAGCGGACAAAGGGTGAGTGCAGTATGTATTGCTCAGACACGTTTATCACATGCTCCCTACCTTGCCTAAGCTGAGTATTCTATCATTGGTCAATCACTTAAAGCGTTTGTTAACCCAAAAAAATTAAATAAAGATCTGGTTTCTTTAAAGCATTTTATACAGCACAGTGCTTATGCTGTGTCATTTGGCCCCCTGTATCACCTGTAATACCTGGCTGATCCTGCCAGTTTCTACCCTCCCTTCTGTACATTGACCATGATATATCAAGGCTGCTGAGCCCTGACACTGTTGTCAGTGTACATGCCTCTGTCATACACTATCTGCAGCTCTCCTGTGTCTCCCTCTGTCGTCCTCCTCCTTTTCCCCCTTCCCCTCCCCTCCCTGCCTGTCATCTCTCAATAGCACTGATCTGCTCCTCTCCCCACTGCTTCAAAACTAACTGATCTGTATATCATCCCCTCTTTCAGATAAAAAGCTGTGTCCTAGTGCCTATGCTTTATGAAAAAAGACATTTTTAAGAGGGTCTTCCATCTCCTCTCCTCCCCTCCTCCCTGGCTGATGTCAGCAGGGGAATGTCGGGCCCCGCCCACTGGAGATATCAGAAGGGGAGAGCAGACAGCCTGGAGTCATCTTATTGCTGGAAGACACTGTTAAAACGGGTAGAAATCTTTAAAAAATAAAATAAAATATTTTTATAAAGCGCAGGCACTAGGATGTAGCTTTTTATCTGACAGAGGGGATGATATAAAGATGAGATAGTGGCTTAACAACCACTTCAAGGACCCAGCCTTTTTCTGACATCTGTTCTTTACAACATTCTGACATTTCTTTACAAGTAAAAAACAGTATTTTTTGCTAGACAATTACTTAGAACCCACAAACTTTTTTAATATATATATATTTTTTTTCTTTTAGCAGAGACCCTAGAGAATAAAATGGCAGTCGTTGAAATTTTTTATGTCACACAGTTTTTGCGTATCGGTTTTTCAGATGCAATTCACGTTAATGAATTTAAAAGAAATCCAAAACATATGCCCCAATTTTTTGCATAGTATGAAAGATGATGTTAAATAGGTACCCAACATGTCATGCTTTAAAATTGTGCGCGTTCGTGGAATGGCACCAAACTTCGGTACTTAAAAATCTCCAAAGACGGCGCTTTAAAATTTTCGAGAGGTTACCAGTTTAGAGTTACAGAGGAGGTCTAAGGCTAGAATTATTTTTCTCGCTCAGACATTCGCAGTGATACCTCACATGTGTGGTGCAAACACCGTTTCCATATGTGGGAGTGACCTATGTATGCCTTCACTACTGCACAAGGTTTTATTTTTTTACATTTTATTAATTTTTACACTGTCACTCTAACAATTTTTTTTTGATCACTTGTAAACATGTAAACATCCCTTGTGATAACAACACAGCATGACAGGTAAAAAAAAACCCCATATCTCTCCTCTACTCTAAGGCCCCTTTCACACGAGGCGGACTCCGCTTCCACGGAGCCCGCCTCTGTCCGCCGGCTCAGCGGGAGATCTCTCCGTTGATCTCCGCTGAACCGGCGGATGACAAGTCCCTCTCTGCTCACTGAGCGGGGAGGGGCTTGTCCAGCGCCGCTGGTCTCTATGGAGAGATCGGATGAAAACGGACAGTGTGTCCGTTTTCATCAGATCTCATCCGATCCGCCAGCGACGGATCTGGACGTAGAGCCATAGGTCTGCTTTTGGCGGATCGGACCGGGTCGGATGTCAGCGGACATGTCTCCGCTGACATCCGACACTCCATTCAGCGCCCGTTCAGATCCACCGTCAAAACTGACAGGCGGATCTGAATGGTCCGTCCATGTGAAAGGGGCCTTAAAAGCAACAGATCAAAAAAAAAACTTTTTTTTTTTTTATCTTTTCCTTTAAGGGAAAAGAAAAACAAAACATGTTTTACATGTCCCGAGAACCGGAAGTGACATCCACGTCACTCCAGTCCTCCAAGGGCATAGAGATGAGCGGTGGCCATCTTACCATCACTCATCTTTATAGGAGAACACTGCAGACGCCGGATGGTTTCCCAGGCTCAGCGATCAGTAACGTTAGGCTGGGAAGCGGCAGGGGTGGGGGGGTCACCTCTCCCACCGCTTCTAAAAGTGATTCCGCAGTGAATTTGCCACTAGGACCACTTTTATTGGAAAACTGGCCACCTGAGGGGAAAGAAAATACTGGGGTTATGGCATCTAGCTGCAGCCGTAACCCCGGTATTTAACGTTAAGTCATGACATAAATTCCCATTTAGGCGGTCGGCAGGTGGTTAAAATGGAAGAAAACTAACACTAAACCTAAACTAGTCTAGCAGGGCCAAGGGTCGGGTAAGTAAATCTTCTTTTCCGTGCCTCCTAGACCTAAACAAGTAGTTAACCAACAGTGTTGCCAACCTACCAGATTGAAATTTACTTACACGACATCCAAAATTTACTGGCATAGCCAAGTTTTTAATGGCATTTCCAAAAGTTACAAAATTACAGTTTTAAGAGCAAATTTCAGTATTTAGGCTACAAAAAAAAATACAATATGCAATTAGCAATGTGATTTAAGGTAGATATTAAGGCAAAAAGCATATTTCTTATTTTATTTTCGATCTAGTAAGTAAGTAGCTCAGGGACAGGACTCAGGCAAGAAATTAGAATGGGCGCACACACATGAAATTCACTCTCACAGTGACACTGACAGCAGCACAGATCACCAAAACGATATGTCCCCTCCTGAATCACAGTGACAGTTTCTCTCCACACCAGGTGGTCCCTTCAGTCCCCTCCAATCCAAATAGCACTGAAAGTCTTGCACCCAGCTTGCCTTGCTCCCGTCCCGCAGACCTGCACAATAGTCTCCGGCTGCTCATTTTTTACTGGCTGCAGGTTTGCAACACTGCCCTTGCAGTGCGGGTACAGCCCTGCTGCAAGGAGGAATTATTACATTTCCCAGAGTTTGGCTTTTCAGTGTGCCTGTACTCCAGTGGACAGACTTCCTCTGATACACCCCACCCCCCCCCCCCCCCCCCCACATAGCTCTTCAGTAGGAAGATCAGTATACTGCTGTTTACACCTTCTCCCCCCCCACAGCCCAACTTGACAAAGCGTATTTCTGTCTACATTTTACACAGAAATTTTGATATCTATTTATATTTTTAACTGAATATGATTTACTATTCATTGTTTTGTGAAGCTGTATTGTCATATTTCAGTTTAGGAATTCTCTGCACCTGCTGATGGAGACACTGAATGCCACAACCCCACACTATGTGCGCTGCATCAAGCCAAATGACTTCAAGTATCCATTCACGTATGTAGATCATATGCATGTCTGAAACAGTTTTTGCAGTTATTATTTTGTTCATTAAAGTGATTGTAAAGGCTTTTTTTTACATTGAAATAAAAAAAATAGTTTATCCTTACCTGCTATATGCAATGGTATTACACAGAGCAGTCCATTACCACCTCTTTTAGAGTGCACCGCCGGAGCACTACACTCCTTTTAATGAATTGCCCAATTTTGTTTACCATTACGTAATGCAGCACTGGAACTATACAAAGAAATTAAAGGATAACTTCACATTTTGTAACATGTTGCACCCATATTCGGGGTGTAACATAACGGAAAATTGAATGCTTACCTTTCTGTAATTCTTCTTTCCTGGTGCCTACCCATGGCAGCATACCAATGGTTGGTGGGTCCGCCCTCAACCAACCCACAGGAGCACGTAACTCTATAAAAAAAAAAAAAAGTTACCCCCCCCCCCCCCTCCTCAGGTATTCTTGTAACTAGTCTTCAGAACCTTTAGGATTATTGAAGGGAGGGTGTATGCTGCCATGGGTATGCACCAGGAAAGGAAAATTACAGAAAGGAAGGTATTCAGTTTTCTGTTTTCCTGGTGCCTCCATGGCAGCATACCAATGGTAAATAGCTTGCTTACAGGGTACTGCAATACATTTTAATGAGTTTACAGAACTGATAGCTCTAAGGTCCCTTTCCCAAAGTCTCGGGAGGTGAGGACCGCTGGATCTAGGCTATAGTGTGACATAAAAATGTTGAAGGATGACCAACTAGCCACCCTGCAAATTGTCTCGGGGGAGACTCGAGCCAAAGCTGCCCAAGAAGAGGTCATTCCCTGCGTTGAGTGTGCATTCACGCATTTGGAACTGGGAGACCACTAGCCTGATATGCCTTCTGAATTAGTCTCACAATCCAGCTGGCCAAGGTCGTTTTGGAGGCCGCCATTACTTTCGTTGCGCCCTTGGGGATAATGAATAAACGTTGATCTTTGCGGAATTGCTGTGTTAGCTCTAGATAACGCCTCAGGGACCTCGTAACATCCAGTTGGTGTAGTTTTGAGGAGGTTGGATCTTCACTGAAGGCCGGGAGAACCCATTCCTGATTATGGTAGACTGAAGGTACCTTCGGGACAAACTGGTAAATAGGCTGCAGGACTACCCTGTCTGGAAAAAGGGTGACGAAGGGTTCCTGTGCTCCTAGAGCTTGAATTTCCGACACTCTACGCCCTGACGTGATGGCGATCAGGAAGGTCGTTTTCCAGGTAATATCCTCCAATGTACAATCCTCAGTAGGTGCAAAGGGAGGGTTGGCTAAAGCATTGAGGACAACTGTAAGATCCCATTTGGGGTATAGTACTTTCCTGGGAGGACGTAATCTTAGGAAAAAATAATACCTGAGGGGGGAGTAACTTTTTTTTTTTATAGAGTTGCGTGGTCCTGTGGGTTGGTTGAGGGCGGAGCTACCAACCATTGGTATGCTGCCATGGAGGCACCAGGAAAACATTTTACAGGGATACTGCCCTCCAATCCCCTGTTTTGACAGCGAGTGGGGGATCCTCTCCCCATGCTCGCTGTCACAATCTTTAGAAAACACTCCACCTGCCCGGCCACATCATTCATTCACAGTGTTTTGTGAATGAATTACTACTACCGAAAGCCTTTGCGGCTGTTGGCTTGTAGTTTTCAATGAACTACCAACGTGATGTTGTTCGCTCTAGTATTTCATTGATTCTTCAGAGTGTAACTGCCTGCCTGTATCTGAGGTATGGGCAGACAGCTACACATACAGTCTGCAGGACTGTGGCATTACACCCACGATCTGCTGATCATGGGTGTAATGCTTTAAATCAGGGGTCTCAAACTGGTGGCCCTCTGTTGCGACACTACAAGTCCCATGTGGCATTGCAAGGCTGACAGTTACAAGCAAGACTCCCACAGGCAGAGGCATGATGGGACTTGTAGTTTCGCAACAGCTGGAGGCTACCAGTTTGAGACCCCTGCTTTAAAGGGTCCTAACAAAAAAATAAAATGAATGCATGTTTTTTTTGTTACCTGCAAAGGGTAAAGGAAAGGTGAACTTATCCTTTAAGAAAGAATTAGTAAATAGAGACTGGCTCTTTTTCTTTGTCATCATTGCTACTAATTGTAAATCAGAAAGGACCAACAGATCTGTATGCAGCAGAATTTCACAGTGGCTTTGCTTTCTCTTTTGTAAAAATGCTGACTCTCCTTTAAGAAGGCAAGGCTGCATTTCAGCTAAATAAAGAGGCTGCTCTCTGCATTTATGAGTTCAATATATCTTATGTTTTGTGCAGCTTTATTGTTAAACAAGGTTACGTGTATTAAATGATGAAAGATCTGCTTCTGCATGATCTTTATTATTAACTATATAAGCTAAACCTACACTTCTTATACAGCCTATCATGCTGTACCATGTACATAAAAATCTAAGATCTGTACATCTACATTAAAAGGCTGTGCAGACGCTCTGGGATCTTTATGGGCGAAAGCGGCCATGTTTTTCTTCTACTTTCTGAAAGCATCAGCCGTTTCTCCTCTTCATGAAATATTTCACAGTAAAGGGAGAAATGTAAGAGCTGATTGATGGTTGTAGGTTTCTTATAAATATGCCTTATGGTTTTCAGTCTGGAGAGAATATTAAACTTGAGCATGGTTTCCAATCTGTTTGCTGATTTTAGATAAAGATACGTCGGGTCTGAAAAAAGATTAAAAAACCTTCCCAGTGCTCAGTCCAGCTTGATAGGACCAAACTATAAACTTTTCCTAGCATTTACATTAAAAACTAAGGTTTCTGTTATATACTTTAGCAAATGTACACCAATGTACAAAACAGAGTGTGGCAGCCATTCCAATCCATATCTAAGTAACCACGTCACTAGGGTTGGTGTCACCTGGTGCAGTAAAACATGGTGTCACCCCCACCCGACACCATACTGTGTGTTATATACAGGGTACAGACTGTACATTGTATACAGACCAGTCTGTACCCTGATGACATCATACTGTACATTACTTATATAGAGACCAGTCTGTATCCTGATTACACCATAATGTACATTATATAGAGACCAGTCTGTATCCTGATTACACCATACTGTACATTATATACAGACCAGTCTGTATCCTGATGACACCATACTGTACATTATATACAGACCAGTCTGTATCCTGATGACACCATACTGTACATTATATACAGACCAGTCTGTATCCCGATGACACCATACTGTACATTATATACAGACCAGTCTGTGCTCTGATGGCACAATACTGTACTTTATATACAAACCAGTCTGTACACTGACACTGTACTGTACATCATATACACTGGTCTGTATATAATGTACAGTATAGTGTCATCAGGGTACAGACTGGTCTGTATATAATGAGAAAAGAGAAAAGGGGCGGGGGGGGAGTTGGCGGAGGGAGGCAAAGCTAGAGAAAGTGAGGTGGAAGAAGGAAGAGTGAGGGAGAAAGAAAAAAAGAGAAGAGAGAGAAAGGGATGAGGGGAGAAAAAAAGGGAGGGGGGGGGAGGGAGGGAGGGAGGAAGAAAAAAAGAGGGACAGAGGAAAAGGGAGAGACTGTGTGGGGACCCCCTGGGGGGAAAGAGAGAGAGAGAGGGGGCAGAAAGGGGGAGCTAAAGAGGGGAGACAGTAGGGTGAAATGTTTGTGGGAGTCCAGAATCCAAGGCACAGGCAGCATGCACCTCTTCTCTAGGGAGAGCAAATGTTGTAGCACTGTATTATGGTCTGACTGCTGTAGAAAGACATTGGGGTCTATTTACTAAAACTGGAGAGTGCAAAAACAACCCCATTGTTCTTCAACCTAGAATAGCGGTTCTGCTCTGCTACTTGGACCTTGGATTTTTGGCTAGTGCTTTTACAAACAGTAAAACAAATAACATTTAGCATTATGCTCACTATTTGATGCCTCTAACTACAATCATCAGTTGGGCCTTAAAGGATAAGTTCACCTTTCTGAACATGTTACACCCATATTTAGAGTGTAACATGTTTAGCATCAGACCCCTCTCCCCCCCCCCCCGATCCCGCCCCTCCTTGTGGAAGCGAGCTGGGGATCTTCTCCCATACTTTCTGCCACAATTCAACCAGCGCGTGGCCGTGTGGTGGCTCTGCCCACATGGCCGCATCATTGATTCACAGATCTCTCTGAATCATTGAACTACAAGTACCAACAGAGTTTTAGCAGTTGTTGGCTTGTAGTTCTCAATCAATTACCATGGCGCTATTGAGCACTGTGGTAGTTAATTAATCTTCCTGTCTACGATGTACGGGAAGACAGCTCACACTGACAGTCTGCAGGAGACCTGCATGGCATGCTGCTCGCTGCTGCAGCGCTTTCTAAGCGCCTAAAAAAAAAATGGTAAATGCGCTTTTTGTAACCTGAAAAAAATGTACATTTATTATTTTTTGTTAACAGGTGATCTTATCCTTTAAACACAGAGGATTTTGTTGCACGCATATTAGTTACTTTTTTGGCCGCGAGCGGGGGTTAAAACCGCACCGCTAGTGGCTGAAAACCGACACTAAAACATTGGTAAAGCAGCGCTAAATATATCGCTGCTTTACCGCCGACACCGCTCCCGCCCCAGTGTGAAAGGGGCCTTAGACAGCTGAAAACTGTGGTCCTACACAATGTTAACGCTCCTACATAGCCATAAGTAAACTGAGAGCAGATTTACATGAATGAAGCTGAGCTGCAAACATTATCTTTATGAAGTGTCAGTGTTCATATGTAGTGCACGCTGAACCCTCAAGATCCAACATGACTGCACATATTAACTGATTTTGGACACTGATGCAGTCTAGTGGATATGACCTATTTTCTACTGTTGTTTTTGCCTTGGATGGATCCAGGGAAGACATTAAAGAGAATGTAAGAATATTGCAATTTGTGTGCTTCGGGCATTTGTTCTTCTGGTGTAGGTTAATTTATGCTCTGGTTGTTCTGGTTCTGTTTTCATAAGGTTTGACTCTAAACGGGCAGTTCAGCAGCTGCGGGCTTGCGGAGTATTAGAAACCATACGGATTAGTGCTGCTGGGTTCCCTTCCAGGTAAGCCACTGAAATTCTGATAGTCTTGTGTTCTTTCTAGTCTACAGAGCTGTAACATAACCTCTTCCCTACCATCCTAGGTGGACTTACCAAGAATTCTTTAGCCGATATAGGGTGCTGATGAAACAGAGAGACATCCTTAGTGATTGGAGGCAAACCTGCAAAAATGTTCTGGAGAAGCTCATTTTGGTTCGTTTTGATTAAATTATGTTTTTTTTTTTTTTTTTTTTAATGTTGCTGTTGTTTTTGCCATGTTTTTTAATGCGGACTTCCAAGACATTAAAAAAATATACAATTTATCACAGTTGTGTACAATATATATATATATATATAGAGAGAGAGAGAGAGATCATACACACAGTGCTCAGCATATATGAGTAATCCCAACCGGTTTGCCTGAAAACCTTTACTTTCCTTTTTAGAATTAACATTTTTTATGGGACACTATACTACAAAATACTCCCACAAATGCGGGCCATTGATTGCAACCAAGATTTGTTCATTTGCACACACAAAGTATTTTTCATAACAAATTTATTCAAGACCATGTTGCAAAAATGAATAAACCCCAATGAAAGCCTAAAGCCCCTTTCATACGGGCTTTCCGATCAGGTCCTGATTGGACACCCCATTCAGCTGACATCTGCCGCTATCCGATCCTGTCCATGAAATCCAGATGGATGGAGACCCTATTTTCCATCCGTCTGGCGGATCGGATGAAAGCGGACAGGCAGGCCGCTTTCATCCAATCTCCTCATAGAGGAGAGCAGGACTTTGACAGGTCCATCTCAGCACAGACCTGTCATCTGCCTGCTCATCGGGGATCAGCAGATTGATCCCCCACTGAGCAAGATGCGGGGGAGTCCGCCGGGCGGAAAGCCCGTGTGAAAGGACCCTTAGGAGCAAAGCTAAATTTTCGACAACAAAATTCTAATTAACAAGAAACTAACTACAGGTGAGTCTAATTATTTATTAGACAGGTGTCCAGCAGACAGTTGATTATAAAAGGGTGTTACTTAACAAAGAAAACCCTTTGCCATTTCATGCTGTCAGCAATGGCACCACATGGAAGAGAAATGTCACAAGGCCTGAGGAAGAAAATAAGTTCTTTACACAAGAAAGGTGAAGGCTACAAGAAGATGAGCAAAGCTTTACTTATCAGTTGGAATATTGTAGCAAAAGTAATACAAAAATTTAACAAAGATGGAACTGCAGCTATCTCACAGAGACGTCCAGGCCTACCACGGAAGTTAACACCTCGACAGGAGCGTTGAAGAAAATCGCCATCCATGCAAGTTCACTGCAGTTAGCTAAAGAAGTAGAAAGCCAAACTGGGGTGAATGTTTCTCGTGACACAATATGGCATACACTGCAGAAGAATGGCATGCATGGGTGTCTTCCATGAAGGAAGCCTCTCCTAAAACCCATGCACAAAAAAGCCTGCCTAGAATTTGCCAGGGCCCATGCTGAAAAAGAAGATTACTGGGCTCTGTACTCTGGAGTTATGAGACCAAGATGAATGTTATTGGAACTGATGACTGTATGGCGTTGCAAAGGTGAGGAGTACAAAGAAAAATGTATGGTGCCTATAGTAAAACATGGTGGTGGCAGTGTCCTTCTGTGGGGCTACATGAGTGCTGCTGGTGTTGGGGAGCTGCATTTCATTGATGGTATCATGAATTCACAGGTGTACTGCTCTATATTGAAAGAGAAGATGCTACCATCACTCTGTGCCCTTGGTCGTCATGCACTTTTCCAACATGACAATGATCCAAAACACACATCTAAGGCCACTGTGGCAATTCTGAAGAAGAACAGTGTGAAAGTGCTTCAGTGGCCTAGTATGTCTCCTGATCTGAACCCAATCGGGGGAACACCTATGGGGAATTCTGAAGAGACAAGTTGAGCATCACTCTCTATCCACCATCCAGGCTCTAAAAGAGGCCATTCTTGAAGAATGTAAAAAGATAGATGTTGCAATATGTCACAAACTTGTTCATTCTATGCCTAGAGGACTTGGTGCTGTCCTTACAAATAATGGAGGTCCTACAAAATACGAGATGTAGTAGTTTTTGTTGCAGGGTGTATTCATTTTTGCTAATTTGAGTAAAACTGAAGATTTTGTAATCTAAGTTATATTATTAACCTTACTTTCATGTGATGAGCTAAACAAATGTTCTATACAACTCAGTTTTATTAAAATCTTGGAAATTGTTCTTATGTTCATTTAGATATTGATCATTTATGCTGAGCACTGTGTGTATGCATGTGTGTGTTTATATATATATATATATATATATATATATATATATATATATATATATATATATATATATATATATATATATATATATACACACATATATATATATATATATATATATATATATATATATATATATATATACACGTTTATACATATATATATATATATATATATATATATATATATATATCTACATACACACACACAGTATCTCACGAAAGTGAGTACACCCCTCACATTTTTGTAATTATTTTATTATATCTTTTCATGTGACAGCACTGAAAACTAAAATGTAAAGTAGTGAATGTACAGCATGTATAACAGTGTAAATTTTCTGTCCCCTCAAAATAACTCAACACGCAACCATTAATGTCTCCACTGGCAACAAAAGTGAGTACACCCCTAAGTGAAAATGTCCAAATTGGGCCCAAAGTGTCAATATTTTATGTGGCCACCATTATTTTCCAGTACTGCCTTAACCCTCTTGGGCATGGAGTTCACCAGAGCTTCACAGGTTGTCACTCGAGTCCTCTTGCACTCCTCCATGACGACATCACAGAGCTGGTGAATGTTAGAGACCTTGCGCTCCTTCACCCTCCATTTGAGGATGCCTCACAGATGCTCAATAGGGTTTAGGTCTGGAGACATGCTTGGTCAGCCAATCTACTTTACCCTCAGCTTCTTTAGCAAGGCAGTGATTGTCTTGGAGGCGTGTTTGGGGTCATTATCATGTTGGAATACTGCCCTGCAGCCCAGTCTCTGAAGGGAGGGGATCATGCTCTGCTTCAGTATGTCACAGTACATGTTGGCATTCATGGTTCCCTCAATGAACTGTAGCTCCCCAGTTCGGGCAGCACTCATGCAGCCCCAGACAATGACACTACCACCGCCATGCTTGACTGTAGACAAGAGACACTTGTCTTTGTACTCCTCACCTGGTTGCGGCCACACAGGCTTGACACCATCTGAACCAAATAAGTTTATCTTGGTCTCATCAGACCACAGGACATGGTTCCAGTAATCCATGTCCTTAGTCTGCTTGTCTTCAGCAAACTGTTTGCAGGCTTTCTTGTGCATCATCTTTAGAAGAGGCTTCCTTCTGGGACGACAGCCATGCAGACCAATTTGATGCAGTGTACTGGGTAGGGTCTGAGCACTGACAGGCTGCCCCCCCCCCCCCTTCAACCTCTGCAGCAATGCTGATAGCACTCATATGTCTATTTCCCAAAGACAACCTCTGCATATGACGCTGAGCACATGCACTCAACTTCTTTGGTGGACCATGGCGAGGCCTGTTCTGAGTGGAACCTGTCCTGTTATACCGCTGTATGGTCTTGGCCACCGTGCTGCAGCTCAGTTTCAAGGTCTTGGCTGTCTTCTTATAGCCTAGGCCATCTTTATGTAGAGCAACAATTTTTTTTTTTCAGATCCTTAAATAGTTCTTTGCCACGAGGTGCCATGTTGAACTTCCAGTGACCAGTATGAAGGAGTGAGAGCGATAACACCAAATTTAATACACCACCTCTGCTTTCACACCTGAGACCTTTTAACACTAACGAGTTGCATGACACCGGGGAGGCAAAATGGCTAATTGGCCCAATTTGGACATTTTCACTTAGGGGTGTACTCACCACTGTTGCCAGCGGTTTAGACATTAATGACTGTGTGTTGAGTTATTTTGAGGGGACAGCAAATTTACACTGTTATACAAGCTGTACACTACGTTACAATGCAGCAAAGTGTCGTTTCTTCAGTGTTGTCACATGAAAAGATAGAATAAAATATTGACAAAAATGTGAGGGGTGTACTCACTTTTGTTAGATACTGTGCATGTGTGTATAATATATATATATATATAAGAGTGAGAGTTGTGTGCAGAACTTTTAGGCGGGTGCAAAGAAATGCTGTAAAGTAAGAATTTTTTCAAAAGTATATATTTTAATTATTTATTTTTATCACATTGCAAAGTGAGCGAAGAGAAGAAAAATCTAAATCAAATCAATATTTGGTGTGACCACCCTTTGACTTCAAACCAGCATCAATTCTTACACTGTACACTTGCACAAAGTCAGGGATTTTGTAGGATTAGAGTCAGGTCTATGGTTAACCAATTATACCAAGCAGGTGCTAATGATCATCAATTTCATATGTAGGGTTGAAACTTAACTGAAACAGAAACAGCTGTGTAGAAGGCCTAAACTGGTCTGGAGACGTCTGGCCAGAACTAATCGTCATGCAAGAATTGTGCCCAAAAAGCTATACCTCTGATGTGGAAACAAGGCTAAGTGAATCAACTATGCACAAAAACATGACAGCAGGTGCTTTGGACTGATGAATCAAAGTATGAAATATTTGGCTGTAGCAGGAGGCAGTTTGTGTAAGGGCTGGAGGGCCGTACAATAATAAGTGTCTGCAGGCAACAGTGAAGCATGGTGGAGGTTTCCTGCAAGTTTGGGGTTGTATTTCTTCAAATAAAAATGGGAAAAAATTTCCCCTTAAGGGGACTTTAATGGCCCAACTAGTTAATAGTGTAATAATACAATATTTCAAAAATGAACAGCAGCAGTGGTGGCTGGTGAACATATAAGTCAACATAATACATAACATTGTGATATAGATAGATGTCTTGTGAGCTACCAATGAAGAGTGTCCAAAGAATGTTTTAAACGTAAGAACCAATCCACAGCCGCTAAGCAAATTCACACTCCCATAATCTGTGTATAAAATATAAAAAATATACAAATGCAGCGCTATGTTATATATCACTCATTCAAAACTTATTTTCAGCAAGTTCACAGTGAATATATATATATATATATATATATATATATATATATATATATATATATATATATATATATATATATATATATATATATATATGAGCAAGCAAGTGCCAAGTAAAATAAATATAAAAATGTTGAAGTAAACATCAAAAATTCTTAATTTCAGCAAGTCTAGTGAAAAAATAAAATATATAATATATATATATATATATATATATATTCATACCTTATTTTCAGCAAGTCCACAGTGAAAAAATATATATATAATATAATGTCCCATAAAGTGACTCTGATGATGATACAAATAATATTAACTGTGACTTCACACACGTGCTCCGCCCCCGTGTGACTGCGCTCACCTCCAATTGTGTGACCGCACAATTAATTTTGGTCCACAGCAGCAGCTGAACCACCTCTGGGCTCCAAGTAGCAGGATTTACAGGCTCCCCAGGTGTATTTCCAAAGATGATATCCTCAATTTAAAATACAAAAGAGGCCAGATAGTGCATTATCGTTTAAATATGGAAATTTATTGTAGGTAAACATCTGGTTACTCACACTTTATGGGGGCTTGCAGCGCACCAGACTATAAAAAATATACAATGTTAAAATCCTCTCCAAATGGTTTGCAGGCTTGTGTGAATCAGCAGCTAGCTCAGAGAGCAAGTGACTGTCTCCTCCACCGGCCTGGCCCCTCTCCTATGCGTGACGACACAGCGCGATCATGTGTCTTCCTCAGGGGGATCCCTGATGTATACCTAGAATATATTTCTATTCAATATTTTAAATTGAGGATACCATCTTTGAATTACACCTGGGGGAGGCAGTAAATCCTGCTACTTAGAGCCCAGAGGTGGTTCAGCTACTGTTGTGGACCAAACTTAATTGTTAGGTCACACACGGGGGGGGGGGGGGGGGTTATGGGGAACACGTGTTTGAAGTCACGGTTAATATTATTTGGATCATCATCACAGAGTCAATTTATGGGACATTATATTATATATATTTCGTTCACTGTGCACTTGCTTGACAAGTATTTAATTTATATATTATTTACCATTTATATTCTTTGTTTGGGAATTCAAGTTCCTCCAACATTAACTTGCGCATTGCCCACAGCAATTCTATATATATTTTTTCACCTGAGTGAGTGATATATCACATAGTGCTGCATTTGTTTATTTTTAATACATAACATGAGGGGTATAGTTCTAATATGTCCCAGGACTACCGTGATGTGAACACCATGGCGAATGTCCACGGACCACACCTACACATTTCAGAAATACATTCTTTCTTCAGGGGTGTATATATTAACCACTTCAGCCCCGGAAGGATTTACTCCCTTCTTAACAAAGGCCATTTTTTGCGTTACGGCACTGTAACTGCGGCAGCTGGTCGGCAAGAGGTTAATAGAACGTGTTACTTCTATAATAAAATGAACAAAGAATGAATAAATCACAAAAAACAACATTACATCCACTCCTTGTTCTTATATGATTAGTGCAAAATTGGACTTGCATGTTAACAAAATTTTATAAGAACAAATGCTGCAGCCACAAAGTGGTTAAAAGTAGTCAGCGATGTCCATCCAAGAGAAACAAACATGCTCACAATGATGGAAATGCCCCAGTGAGAGCCAGCGGGACCAGGCAATAAAAACGCCCTCAAGCGTTTTTACCATTTTCTTTACCATTTTGGATGTGGGCCCATTCGTTTACTCAACCTTATCTCAACATTTTCCAGTTGGAGATTTGGTCAGGATCAATGGTGTCCTCAATGCTGATAAATCCAGGCATCATCATACCATCAGGAAGGTTTGTAATTGGCTCCCAATGTATTCTGCAGAAGGACAACGACCCCAAACATACAACCAATGCCATTAAGAACTATCTTCAGTGTAAAGAACAACAAGGAATCCTGGAAGTGATGGTTGGGGCCCCCACAGAGCCCTGATCTCAACATCATTGAGTCTGTCTGGGATCTCACCAAGAGAGAGAAGGACTTGAGGCAGTCTACATACACAGAAGATCTGTGGTTAGTTCTCCAAGATGTTTGAAGCAACCTACCTGCAGAGTTCTTTCAAAAACTGTGTGCAAGTGTACCTAGAAAATTAATGCTGGTTTGAAGGCAAAGGGGGGTCACACCAAATATTGATTTGATTTGTATTTCTTTTCATTGCTTTTTTTTTTTTTTTCTTTACTCGTTTTGTTAATTGATAAAAAATAAACCAATCAAACTTCTATTTCTGAAACCGTTCTTACTTTACAGCATTTTTTCACACCTGCCTAAAACGTTTGCACAGTACAGTGTGTGTGTGTGTGTATGTATATGTGTGTGTGTGTGTGTGTGTGTGTGTGTATATATATATATATATATATATATATAAAAACTGATAGACCTAGTTGTATTATGCTTCCTTTCTGGCAGTTATAGTATCATGAATACATGACAGCATTAGTACATATTCTACCTTCTTTAAACTCAGGACCAAGACAAATACCAGTTTGGCAAGACGAAGATTTTTTTCCGTGCTGGACAAGTGGCCTATCTGGAGAAAATAAGAGCAGACAAATTAAGAGTGGCCTGCATTCGAATCCAGAAAACAATTCGTAGCTGGCTAATGAGGAAGAAGTACTTGAGAATGAGAAAGGCAGCTATAACCATTCAAAGATACGTCAGAGGCTACCAGGCAAGATGGTGAGGACATGCATAGTTATTGCTGGCTTAATTGCTAATGAAAATGTAATTTATGATGAGTGTGCTTTAATGTCATTTTTACATTTCTTTTCACCTTTCTTTTTTTAAATGCGAATTTGATTTACAAATATAAAAAATGAAACATTGATTCCATGGTAGTTTTATATGTGATCATTAATTCTACTCTTCTTTATGTAGTCTTGCCAAGTTCCTGCGCAGAACCAGAGCAGCAATCATCATACAGAAGTTCCAGAAAATGTATGTGGTTCGGAAAAGATATATACATATACAGTCAATTACACTTCGTCTTCAGACTTACCTTCGGGGTTATGCAGCCAGGAAAAGGTTCGAACAGGTTAGTGGTTACTGATTATGCTGCATAAGTCATAATAACATTGTACTTTTTTTAATTTAGCTACTGACTACATTTGAGATCAGGGAGATCAGGCACTATAGAACTTATACCATATATACTCGAGTATGGGTTGACCCGAATATAAGCCGAGGCACCTAATTTTACCACAAAAAAAAATGGGAAAACCTATTGACTTGAGTATAAGCCGAGGGTGGGAAAATGCAGCAGCTACTGGTAAACAATGCCCATCTGCAGCCTCACTGTGCCCCGTTGCAGCCTCACTGTGCCCCGTTGCAGTCTCCTGTGCCCCGTTGCAGTCTCCTGTGCCCCGTTGCAGTCTCCTGTGCCCCGTTGCAGTCTCCTGTGCCCCGTTGCAGTCTCCTGTGCCCAGTTGCAGTCTCCTGTGCCCAGTTGCAGTCTCCTGTGCCCAGTTGCAGTCTCCTGTGCCCAGTTGCAGTCTCCTGTGCCCAGTTGCAGTCTCCTGTGCCCAGTTACAGTCTCCTGTGCCTAGTTGCAGTCTCATGTGCCCAGTTGCAGTCACACTGTGCCCAGTTGCAGCCGTACCTTTTATTAGTAAAACAGCGTGTGTCTGCCACTGTGTAATTCATTCTATTCGGTCGTCCATTGAAACAAAGCCTGCCCCGCCTCCTCCTCGTCTGTGATAGGTGGAACACTCATACAGTTTCCCAGCATCGTATCAGTGTTCCTCTATAACGGACGGACGAGGTTGAGGCGGGGTGGGCTTTGTTTCAATGGACGGCCGAACAGAATGAATTACACAGTGGCAGACACACTCTGTTTTAGTAATTCTGTGTAAGAATCAGTTATATATATATATATATATATATGTGATTCCACACTTCTACCTAGGGGGCACTGTTTTTGCTGTGATTACTTCACAGCAGAGACACAAAACGGAGCTCTGCCTATGTAAACAAGGCAGAGTTACGTTCTGACTTGGGGACTTGGGGTTGGATATTGTGTCCAATCCATCTAGTAATAGCACCTCACAGTACACAAAAACACCGGCTAGGCACACAGTTAACCCTTTGTTCACCCTAGATGTTTAACCCCTTCAGTGCCAGTGTCATTAGTACAGTGTCAGTGAATATTTTTAGCACTGATCACTGAATTAGGCCTCATGCACACAGGGCGTTTGTTTAACTCTTGAAGCCAGCAGCGTTTTTGCAGAGAATAAGCATGAGGCTTGTAAAAGTGTCTAAAGCTTTTACAAGCTTTAAGGAACTTTTACAGGCATCAAGCTCTTGGACGTTAATTTTCTTCATTAGCCAGAATAAATAACTTATTCTGGTCATTGAAATGAATTAATGCTCAAGTACTAACATTTAGCAGCTTTTAGAAGATTCAAATGTTTTTTCTGCCCAAACTCTGCTGCTCCTAAATGTTTTTTTTTCCTGCCTCTAAAAGCTTCTAAAAGCTCCTGCCACTAAACGCTGCTAAAAGCCTACCTTTAAAACACAATTAGTTCTGTAAATGAATACATGGAGTAATTAACTATACTCCAAAATATAATTAATACTGAGAAATATGGGTAAAGAATATCAATAATTTCCAAATTCAGGTTACCCTTGTATATGACCATAATATTAAAGTACCATATATGCAAAGCCAACACATTTTTAGCTTTGGAAAAAGCAGGAAAATACTATAAATTCTTTCCTGTCTATGTCCCATTGGAAACATGTCCCTTTAAGTCCTGCCATATAAAGATAAATCCTCTCTTTGGCAGATGCTAGCGAAACAAGTGTCCCTATTAGATTACCCCTCTATTCCTGTTCGGTTGCAGCTCCAAATTTATTTTTTTCTTTGAATTTCAGTGGCAGATGTAGTAGTTTCCAGAACAAATAGAGAGGGCGAATCTTCATAGCAGGGATGCATACCCTTCTCTGCTCCAAAACGTAAAGGAGGAGTGCGGGAATAAAGAAAAAAGTACATTCTCATCTCTATGGCTGCAGCATCACTGCTGCAGCTGTCCCCTGCCTGCTTTAAGCCCACCGATCACTGAGTTCTCCGTCCACTCTGAGCACAGAGTGAAGACTGTCAGGCTCTCAGTGGTGTGCTGAGAGGCTTAGCCAGCTGTTGTTAAGCCACAAGGTCACATTCCAGAGCCTGGAGCAGCTCTGTGATGTCAGACAATGCTCGCTGTTGGCTGATTTTGGGTCACAGGAGAGCACAATTCACTCACCTTTAAGGAAAACATAATAAATTAAAATATTTTTGCATTTATTATTTCAAAAATGTAAATATTTTTCCTTGGAGCCTGCGAAGCATTGCACTTGCAATCAGTAAATCGTGGGTGCAATGCCAGGCTCCTGCACACCTCTACAGGCTTTCTGTTAGAAAGCTGGAGGAAGAGTAAAAGGACTACGAGTGTACTGATCAGCGCACTTATAGTCAGTTGAGCACTAGAAGCCTGTCTGCTATGCTGAAAGATGGAACTTGTAGTCTATTCATTCACAGATCACTGTGAATTAATAACACTGTTGTGTAGGTGGAGCACCGCTGCTCCAAAAAATGTGACAGCGGCTGCAGGGGAGAAGAACTCCCGCCCACTGTCACAGGAAAGGGGGAGGTTCAGGGGATGGTGGAGGGGAATGCTGGAGCATGTTGCATGGTACACCCTATGTACATTATGGGTGTAACATCTAACATGTTCTAGAAGGAGAACTTGGCCTTTAAAAATGAACTTCAGTTAGGACTTAAGTAGTTTTGCTATTATATTTTTGTTTGTACTGGATAGTTTTTTTAGTGCAATCTTAAAATGGAACTAAACCCATCAATTAAACTGTTTCCCAGAACAGTTCCATTCAATGCAAGCCATGATTTCCTTTCCTTTCATGAAGTGGCTGGTCTCATAACTGATGTGCAGTACCATGGCAGCTGCAGATCAAACAGGCTAAGATGGCAGCTTACTTGGCTGTAAAGGAGGGTTTAGTTCAATTTTAAGATCATGACAGGCTGTTTGGCACCCATTCTCTTAGGACATGCATGCTTTTTGTTAGCAGCGACTTAACCATTGAGGCAGGCATATATAGTCAGTTTGAAAAACACTTCCCATAATATGGGACAAAAAAAAAGTAAACCACCACTAAAGTGTTCGCATTCCCTTATAGCGGAAGAGTAGTGCAATATTAGTACATTGTGTATTGATCTTGCTGAGAAGACATGACTGATTTACTTTTTTCTTTTTAATTTGCTCAACAATTTTGTGGTAATAAAGGATGATAAGGTAACAATTAATCCTGTTTTTAGCTTAGCTTTATGCATGCAATGCAATAACCTATTTTGCTTTCATTGAACCACAAGCTCAAGCGGAAATAACAAGTTATTATCATTTGCTGCATACCCTGCAATTGATTTTAGGCTAAGCATCCATAAAATAATGTGCTTGATTCCTTTGTGTGCTGCTGACTCCTATGTTTTTGTGCTTCTGTAATACATCATTGTGGTGTGAAATCCCTGGACATGACTGACAAACTACCCCTGGTTATTTACTAGTCAAATTCTGCATAATAAACTTTAGTTATCTTAGACTAAAAAATGTGCTATGCATACTCTGTTTAATAATGCCAGAGCAGCCTTTCTCAACCTTTTTAACATGGGAAACCCTTTCAGGTCTCGGGAACCCTTGATAATAATTATTATATCTACAGCTCACGGAACATAAACATGAACAGCAGATTGTGAATTTAAGAATCAATAAAAGAATAAGGAATGTGGGACACTTAGGGTATTTGATACCCCGGGGTGCTCTGCGCAACAAAATTCATTTCAGAAATGGTAATAAAGCAAAACAAATAATAGCATCATACAAGAAAGGCAGACTGTGAAGATTGTTGTGACCTCACTTTGGTGGTCAATGAAAACATCACCCCTTTGGTGGCCAATGAATTCCCAATTTATATGGGTGGCCAGTAAAGAGGTCCCCGTGTAGACGGGTGGCCAGTGGGGTCACCGTGTAGACGGGTGGCCAGTGAGGTCCCCGTGTAGACGGGTGGCCAGTGGGGTCACCGTGTAGACGGGTGGCCAGTGGGGTCACCGTGTAGACGGGTGGCCAGTGGGGTCCCCGTGTAGACGGGTGGCCAGTGAGGTCCCCGTGTAGACGGGTGGCCAGTGAGGTCCCCGTGTAGACGGGTGGCCAGTGAGGTCCCCGTGTAGACGGGTGGCCAGTGAGGTCCCCGTGTAGACGGGTGGCCAGTGAGGTCCCCGTGTAGACGGGTGGCCAGTGAGGTCCCCGTGTAGACGGGTGGCCAGTGAGGTCCCCGTGTAGACGGGTGGCCAGTGAGGTCCCCGTGTAGACGGGTGGCCAGTGAGGTCCCCAGGTAGACGAGTGGCCAGTGAGGTCCCCGTGTACATGGGTGATTAGTATTGTGCTCTATTACATTTGTGGTTAGTAAAGAGGGGACCCCCTTCGATTTGTTGTTGGCGGAAAAAGGGTCCCCTCACATTAGGAGTCCATGAACACTAGGCAGCTGAAAAAAATTCCAGAAACTCTGGAGGAACCGTAGTTGAGAAAGGCTGTGCCAGAGTCTCACTTCCCCTATTCTTTATAGATATTGGTTTACCGCATTGTTTTGCTTGTGTAAAGTTCCTGTTAGATCTGTGTACCCATATGGCCTTCTTTGATCAGATGAAGCCCTGTTATGGAATGGCTTGGCTTTCTATTATCCATGTATTTGCATTCTTCTGGATCTATAATGCACAAAATAATGAGGCATAGGTGGCCAGTAGGAATGTGCAGGAAATGGGAAGAGGCAAGCTTCGGCACTATCAGGAAGTGCTTGAGTTCTGCCTGAAAGAACAGCACAGCTTTCTGCTGTACCATCAATGTTCTGGAACAAGTACTGCTTCCGCTAGTCAGGTTTCCCATTAACTATGGAAATAATTTTTACCTAAATAGCTACAGTATTTGATCTTTGCGACTAAGTTACAGATGCTATTAATTAATCACCAAGTTAATGGTAGAACTCAACATTCAAAGTAATATTCAAGATTAAATACTGGAATTGGAAGTCTGTTGAGACACATAACATTTAGAAGGAATGCAGCCTAGATATCTGTCTGTATTTGTATTTGATTCATATGATATAATATGGAGTCATGCAAAGATTTTTAGCACTAACTTCTGTTTAATTCATTATGAATTGTATTATTTTTTTGCTTTAGTATAGCGTTACCCCTGCATTTTCCATATATCAACCTTTTGAAAGGGTAACATTATGGTAACAGAAGTTCTTTGAATGCCAAGCTAAATAACATGGTGTCCAAGGTTTTTGGTCCGAGTCTTCTGATCATTGATAAGGCCATCGATTCGAGATCTCCCCCTGGTTAGATATAAAAATGTTTACATTTTGCTTTGTTTTAGAATACAATGACAGACACGTTGCCCATCTCTGAGGATGTTCAGAAGATGAAAGACCGAAGGGAAATTGCCCAGGCTTATACAGGCATGAAAGAAACCAACAGGTAAGTTGCACTAATACTGTGACCCAAAAAGACAACATTTAGGTGCCACTCAGGAAGAGAGGTAAAGTCCGACTAGACCGCTGTGAGTGCAGGCAAGGACAGGGAGCTCGTCCTAGCTCCAAGCCACAGCAATGTCAAAGGAAAAGATCCATAAGCCGCACATCATGAAACAGACCCATGTGCATGAAGTGAGATAAATGGCAGCTTCAGCCTGGACTCCAGTCAGGCCACACTTCCAATGTGTTTCGCTCCACCCCTTGGAACTTAATCATGGGGAAGGGGATTGGTAGGGGGCATTGTCAGTCTGAGAAATAGCTTTAAATATACACCCTTATTCTTTCAATATCTAAAATCACTAGTCATTAAGACATAATAAGAATAAGGTACTGGCAGGTCCCTGTCTAAACTGTGCTTATGTTTGGTGACTAACATCCTCCCTGAATTATGTTACAGATAATTCATTATCCCTTATGTAGTTTCAATCCATCCCTTTCTTTATTACACTGCTTGTGTTTCATCTTGTTTACTAGTGACAGTATCTAATCATAGATATGTTTGGTTTGTGTAAACGTGTTGTTTGCAGATCTCTTTATTAAATGTAAATGTTGGCTTCCATTGTGCAGGGTTAGAGTGCCCATAGACATAGCAGGGTAGCTGCATATGAGAGTCCTCAAATTCCACAGTCACAGGCCTGATCTGTAAAGATGAACCCTCCACCTAGCCAAGAATTCATGTTTATGCTAACGGAGAGAGATGTGTAAAGCTGGCCATAGATAGATCAGCAAGGACTGTCTGAATTTGGATCCATCTGTGGCCGGTCCCACTCGACAGAAGTCAGTCTAACAATCGGCTTCTGTCAAACGGGAACTTTGGAACATTTTCATTCAATCACAGCTGCAGCGCTGATCTGTGTACTCTCACAGTGGAGGAGTCCCTGCTGTCAGAATGCAGTGACACAGTGGGGAGGATTCCTCCATCCACATCACTTGTGTGGATGGGGGAATCTTCATCATATATATATATATATATTGTAATAAGCCTACTGGCTGAAAAAATAAAATAAAAAATAAAATAACCCATCTGTGGGCAGCCTGAGATTGCACACAGGAACCTCCAGTGTTGGCATATCTCAGAGTAAGCAGTTGAGGTCTAAAAAGGTTTTCTAACCTGTCCACTTACTCAATCCACTAAGATTCATTCGCTTACCATTTCTGCAGGTTTAATAGACATGAAATTGCTGACTAATGCAAATAAATGGTCATATCAGGCATGGCAAATGTGTGCTTGTACAGGTACTTTTTCCAGTGAAGTTGAAGGCTTTGGCCATATAAGTTACAGTTTAAAAAATATATATATATTGTGTTGTTATAGTGTTGTTTAAGCTATACTTGTCTGGTCCAGTAACCTTGCAAACAAAGAAGAAAGTGTTTTTTTTAGTTTTTTTAAAAAACTGTTCCTTAAAAAGCCTCTTGCATCTCTTTTTTTTTTTTTCTTTCTCACCATTTAGTTTTTTTTTTGTTCTTATCCATTCATAGGTAATTTTTTGGCTTTCCTATTTGTTCCGTTGGGTTAAATAAATTAAATTAAAAAAATCACTTTTATTTAATCTGTAAAAATAAACTTCACCAGAAATGTAAAAATATAGGGGTTCATTTACTAAAACTAGAGAGCGCAAAATCTGGTGCAGCTCTGCATAGAAACCAATCAGCTTCCAGGGTTTTATTGCCAAAGCTTAATTGAGCAAACTAAAGTTAGAAGCTGATTGGCTACCATGCACAACTCCACTAGATTTTGCGCTCTCCAGTTTTGGTAAATCAACCCCATAGTGCCATCACAAATGGGACAATAAACATGTTCACTTTTCTCTACAATAACATTAGTATTACGACCAACACCGGTCAAACTATCAAAAAAGGCTTGTTTTTTTTCATCCTATTAGGTCTTTAGAATATATAGATATAGATATAGATATAGATAGATAGATAGATAGATATATATATAGATAGATAGATATATATATATATATATATATATATATATATATATATATATATATATATCTCACAACAGTGAGTACACCCCTCACATTTTTGTAAATATTTTATTATATCTTTTCATGTGACAACATTGAAGAAATTTACACAAAGTAGTGAGTGTACAGCTTGTTTAACAGTGTAAATTTGCTGTCCCCTCAAAATAATTCAACACACAGCCATTAATGTCTAAACCCCTGGCAACACAAGTGAGTACACCCCTAAGTGAAAATTGGGCCCAAAGTGTCAATATTTTGTATGGCCACCATTATTTTCCAGCACTGCCTTAACCCTTTTGGGCATGGAGTTCACCAGAGCTTCACAGTATGCAACTGGAGTCCTCTTCCACTCCTGCATGATGACATCACAGAGCTGGTGGATGTTAAAGACCTTGTGCTCCTCCATCTTCCGTTTGAGGATGCCCCACAGATGCTCAATAGGGTTTAGGTCTGAAGACATACTTGGCCAGTCGATCACCTTTACCCTCAGCTTCTTTAGCAAGGCCGTGGTCGTCTTGGAGGTGTGTTTGGGGTCGTTATCATGTTGGAATACTGCCCTGCATCCCAGTCTCCGAAGGGAGGGGATCATGCTCTGCTTCAGTATGTACCAGTACATATTGGCATTCATGGTTCCCTCAATAAACTGTAGCTCCCCTGTTGCCGGCAGCACTCGTGCAGCCCCAGACCATGACACTCCCACCACCATGCTTGACTGTAGGGAAGACACACTTGTCTCTGTACTCCTCACCTGGTTGCTGCCACACACGCTTGACACCATCTGAACCAAATAAGTTTATCTTGGTCTCATCAGACCACAGGACATGGTTCCAGTAATCCATGTCACTGATCTGCTTGTCTTCAGCAAACTGTTTGCGGGATTTCTTGTGCATCATCTTTAGAAGAGGCTTACTTCTGGGACGACAGCCATGCAGACCAATTTGATGCAGTGTGCGACGTATGGTCTGAGCACTGACAGGCTGACCTCCCCACCCCTTCAACCGATGCAGCAATGCTGGAAGCTCTTATACGTCTATTTCCCAAAGACAACCTCTGGATATGACGCTGAGCACGTGCACTCAACTTCTTTGGTGGACCATGGCAAGGCCTGTTCTGAGTGGAACCTGTCCTGTTAAACCGATGTATGGTCTTGGCCACTGTGCTGCAGCTCAGTTTCAGGGTCTTGGCAATCTTCTTATAGCCTAGCCCATCTTTATGTAGAGCAACATTTCTTTTTTTCAGATCCTCAGAGATTTCTTTGCCATGAGGTGCCATGTTGAACTTCCAGTGACCAATATGAGCGAGTGAGAGCGATAAAACCAAATTTAACACACCTGCTCCCCATTCACAACTGAGACCTGACACCGGGGAGGGAAAATGGTCTCAATTTGGACATTTTCACTTAGGGGTCTACTCACTTTAGGCCTCTTTCACACGTGGGGGAACAGTGCTGATCCGCCCCATGGATATCCGCTTGCTCAGCAGGGATCGCCGAAGCGATCTCCGCTGAGCAGGAAAATTACAGGTCCGTCTCTGCACACTGTGCAGGGACGGACCTGTCAGAGCGCCGCTCTCCCCCTATGGGAGATCGGGTGACGACGGACCGCAGAGTCCGTCGTCACCTGATCCGATGACGCATGGAAAAATAGGTTTTTCCTCCTTCACACTTTTTCGGATCGGAGTGGGTCGGATGTCAGCGCTGACATCCGACGCTCCATAGACCTCTATGGAGCATCTGTTCAGGTCCACCTGAAAAAACTGACAGGCGGATCTGAACGGATTGGCCATGTGAAAGAGGCCTTAGTGTTTAGACATTAATGGTTTAGACAGCAAATTTACACTGTTCTACAACAAGCTGTACACTCACTACTTTACATTGTAGCAAAGTGTCATACGGTAATATAATATTTACAAAAATGTGAGGGGTGTACTCACTTTTGTGAGATACTGTGTGTGTGTGTGTGTGTGTGTGTGTATATATATATATATATATATATATATATATATATATATATATATATATATAAAATCTTTTTTGAGAATACTTCCAAAATAAAACCCTGCTTTTCCTTAAAAAAAAAAGTGCAAATTATTTAAACATCCTAACTAATGACAAAGTTTTAGCCTAATTGATAGGCCCATAGCGCACTGTAAAATTGACTCTTGTAGGGGTTATACTGGCACAGGAACTGGCTAATTAATATACAGTCATAGGCCTGTTTTACACGGCTTCAGCTTGTATAAGAGCAGTGTGAACAGCAAGCTTTTATGACACTTTCAGCAAGCTGTTGTAAACCTTTGGCAAGCTTTGAGTGGCTTTCTCCAAGCCTTTAAAGTGCCCTTCTGCTCCTGTTTGGAAATATTACACTCAATGGGAGTGCTAACTGTCACTTTAAAAAAGCTGCTAGCAAGTTTCAGAATGCTTTTAACAAGCTTCAAGTAGCCCAGAGGCCTGCTAACAGCTTGTTTAACCACTTGCCTACCAGGCACGAATACCTCCTTCCTGACCAAGCCATTTTTCAGCTTTCAGCGCTGTCGCATTTTGAATGACAATTGCGCGGTCATGCAAGGATGTACCCAAATAAAATTTTTATCTTTTTTTCCCCACAAATAGAGCTTTATTTTGGTGGTATCTGCGGTTTTTATTTCTTGCGCTATAAACAAATTAAGAGGGACAAGTTTGAAAAAACGCAATATTTTTTACTTTTTATTATAATAAATATCCAATTTTTTTTTTTTTTTTAAACAAATTTTTTCCTCAGTTTAGACCGATACGTATTCTTCTACATATTTTTGGTAAAAAAAAATCACAATAAGCGTCTATTGATTGGTTTGCGCAAAAGTTATAGCGTCTACAAAATAGGGGATAGATTTATAGCATTTTTATTATTATTTTTTTTTTTACTAGTAATGGCGGCAAAATGCGATTTTTATCGTGACTGCGACATTGTGGCGGACATATCGGGCACTTTTGACACATTTTTGGGACTATTCACATTTAAACAGCGATCCGTGCTATAAAAATGCATTGATTACTGTATAAATGTGACTGGCAGGGAAGGGGTTAACACTAGGGGGCGCTGTAGGGGTTAATATGTTCCCTATATGAGTGATTCTAACTGTGGGGGGAGGGGACTGATCGGTGTCCCTATGTACAAGGGACACACCATCGGTCTCCTCTCCTCTGACAGGACGTGGATCTGCTCAGTTACCGGCCAATCGCGGGTGCCTGGCGGACATCGCGGCCGCCGGGCACGCGCATCGGGTCCCCAGCTACGCGGCGCGCGCGCGCCCCCTAGTGGCCAAAAAGCGAGCGCCGTCATATGACGGCGGCCCGCCACAAGAGCTGCACTGTCCCGCCGTCATTTGACAGTGGGCGGTCAGCTACAGGTTAAAGAGGCAATCAGTTTCTACCTGTTTAAAAGGGAAAATAAAATCAGCACTCCCATTAGGATCTGTGTTTAACATATATAAACTGGAGCTGAATAGTACTTTTAAAGGCATCAACAAAGCTTGCTGAAAGCTCTGCAAATGCTTTATCAAAGCTTGCTGTTCACACTGCTCATATACAATCTGAAGCCTTTGTGAAACAAGCCATATGGAAATGTAACATAAATTTTACATTGACTTGTAAGCCTCCATGTTCTGCTTTTTTACCGCTAGAATATGTACCTGAATGCTCATAAAGGATGTTTCTTCACCTCTTTTGTCACATTTTTTGTTCTGATGGTATACTAGTTTCTTTGATGTCATGTGTGTGACTAAAACTGAGGAGACATTTGCAGGTAGGATTGGCAATCTGTGACAAAGACCTGAAGCGCTAAACTGTATGCTGTCTACCGGGCGCCCCTGGAGTTCAGCACATCATGGACCTGGTGGATAGATTACTGGGAGGGGCTGGGGAAGACCCGGTGTTCTATCACCAAGTGTCCAGCTGTCACTAGGTGTCCGAAGTCTACTGCGCATGCGCAGCGCATGCGCAGTCCGGATCCAGAAGATTTTCGGAAATTGTCGGAAGATGAGCGGCGCCTGCGCCGTGAGTCGAGGAGAAGCCCCCCACCATCCAAGCGGACATAGGGTTAGTCAAATTGAGAGGGCCCCTCGCGGGCTCGCTTCGCTCGCCACGCATCGGGCACGGCCTCGCTGCGCTCGGCACTTTTATATTCTAACTCTATGTCCACTGGGATGGTGGGGCTTGAAAGTGGACTCACGGCGCAGGCGCCGTTCATCCTCGGCAATTTTCGGAATATGGGCGTTCTGTGTACTGCGCATGCGCAGTACACCTCGGACACTTGGTGATGGGGGACGGATAATGATACAACACCGGCTGTCATTGTGCACATTGGCACCATTGAAGAAGTCAGAGGCAGATGGAGTGTCCTAAAAAAAACGATTGTAGGAACTTAGGAGCTAAATTGAGGAAAAGGAGCTCCCAGGTAGTATTCTCAAGAATACTACCGGTACTTCGAGCCATATCAGAAAGGCAGAGGGAGATTAGGGAAGTAAACAAGGGGCTGAGGAGCTGGTGTAGTAAGGAGGGGTTTGGGTTCCTGGAGAACTGGGCTGACTTCTCAGTCAGTCACCAGTTCTGTAGAAGGGACGGACTGCACCTAAATGAGGAGGGTGTAGATCTGCTGGGACTGGAGATGGCTGAAAAGTTAGAGGGTTTTTTTAACTAGGTGACAGGGGGAAGGGTCCAGAGTTACCGATAGTTAGCAATGAACCTATTCCAGAGGGTAGTATTGGGGGCATTAGTGGTAGGTTCACTAAAGCACATAAACCCAAGGTAAGTATAGTAACAAGTCCTATTTGCAATCTCGGAACACACTAATAAGAGGACAGTATGCGACCAGGCTAAACTACGTGGCATGTTCACCAATTTCAAGAGCCTGGCGGACAAGATGGGTGAACTAGAGATACAAGGAGGATTTCGATTTTGTGGGAATTTCAGAGACCTAGTTCAACAGCTCTCATGATTGACTGGCAACCATTCAAGGGTATTCCCTTTATCGTAGAGATAGGGAGGGTAAAAAAGGAGGCGTGCTATGCCTATATATCAAGAATAATGTAAAAGTGGATATGATAGATGACATCACTAAGGGAGCTAGGGAGGAGGTGGAATCCTTATGGGTAGAGCTCCAAAGGGATGAAGCTATGGGGAAAATAATACTGGGAGTATGCTATAGGCCCCCTAACATGAGGGAGGAGGGTGAGGTGGACCTCCTATCACAATTTGGATTAGCAGCAAGGATGGGAAGTGTTATCATAATGGGGGATTTTAATTATCCAAACATAGACTGGGCAGAGGGATCCACACATTCGTCTAAGGCTCGCCAGTTCCTAAATGTCTTGCAGGACAATTTTATGGGTCAGATTGTAGATGCACCAGCTAGAAACAAGGCGCTACTAGAGCTAATGATTACCAACAATACAGACCTGATCACGGATGTGGAAATATGGGGCAATTTAGGAAACAGCGATCACAGGTCAATTGGCTTCAGTATAAATCACACATATAGGAAACTCAAGGGGAACACAAAGACACTGAATTTCAAAAGAGCCAACTTCCCTAAACTACGAACCTTGCTAGAAGTTATAAATTGGGATAAAATCTTAGGAACAAAGAACACGGAGGAGAGATGGGTTTGCTTTAAGAGCATATTAAATAAGAGCACTAGTCAGTTCATCCCACTGGGAAATACATTTAAAAGCACGAACAAAAGTCCTGGATGGCTTAACTCTAATGTAAAAATGCATATAAAATCAAAGGAGAAGGCTTTAAAAAAAAATACAAGGCTGAGGGATCACCATCAGCATTCAGACTTTACAATGAATGCAACAAGATATGTAAGGGTGCAATTAGGGCATCTAAGATAGAACACGAAAGACACATAGCGGAGGATAGCAAAAAAATCCAAAGAAATTCTTTAAGTATATAAACAGTACAAAAGGGAGGACAGACCATATTGGCCCCATAAAGAATGAGGAAGGACATCTGGTTACAAAGGATGGGGAGATGGCAAAGGTGTTGAATTTATTCTTCTCCTCAGTCTTCCTGAGAGAATCAGGGGGCTTCAGTAACCAAAACTGCAAGGTTTGTCCTCATGACACATCACAGGAAGCACCCTCAACAGAGGACAGAATTAGAAATAGACTTGGGAAACTTAACATTAATAAATCACCGGGACCAGATGGCTTGCACCCGAAGGTACTTGGGGAACACAGTCAAGTAATTGCCAGACCTTTGTTCCTAATTTTTACTGACAGTCTAGTGACTGGACTGGTATCAGCTGATTGGAGAAAAGCCAATGTAGCACTAATATTTAAAAAAGGGCAAAAATACATCCCTGGGAATTAAAGACCAGTTAGCCTAACATCAATAGTATACAAGCTCTTGGAGGGGATGATAAGGGACTATATACAAGATTTTAGTAATAAAAACTGTATCATTAGCAGTAATCAGCATGGATTCATGAAGTATCGTTCTTGCCAAACCAATCTATTAACCTTCTATGAGGAGGTGAGCTGCCATCTAGATAAAGGAAGGCCCGTAGACATGGTGTATCTGGATTTTGCAAAAGCATTCAACACAGTCCCCATAAACGTGTACTGTACAAAGTAAGGTCCGTTGGCATGGACCATAGGGTAGGTACATGGATTGAAAACTGGATACAAGGGTGAGTTTAGAGGGTGGTGATAAATGGTGAATACTCAGAATGGTCAAGGGTGGGAAGTGGGGTCCCCCAGGGTTCTGTGCTGGGACCAATCCTGTTTAATTTGTTCATAAACGACCTGGAGGATGGGGTAAACAGTTCAATCTCTGTATTTGCGGACAACTTGAGGGTAGACAGTACAAATACAATACACTTTAAAACAGTAGGAATCAGAGAGCCCTGCTCGTTAGCGCTTACAATCTAAGAGGGAGGGTCAAGAGATACGAGATGTAATAACTGTGGGGGGATGAGCTGATGGAGAAAATAAATGTACAGTTGTTAGGTGGGGGTCAGATAGGCTTCTCTGAAGAGATGTGTTTTCAGGGATCGTCTGAAAGTCGACAAAGTAGGAGATAGTCGGACAGATTGGGATAGAGCATTCCAGAGGATGGAAGAGGCTCAGGAGAAGTCCTGGAGGCGAGCATGGGATGAGGTAACACAGGAGCTACAGAGCAGCGGGTCCAGGGAGGAATGAAGAGAACGATTTGGTTGGTATTTTGAGACCAGGTTAGTGATGTAGCTGGGGGTCAAGTTATGCATAGCTTTGCAAGTTATTTTTATTATCTTGAATTGAGTTTGTTGGTTGAGTGGCAGCCAGTGAAGGGATTGGCAAAGAGGGGTGTAGCAGACCCCGAGCGGTTTGTAAGGTGGATACGCCTGGCAGAAGCGTTCATGATAGACTGAAGGGGGGGATAGCCTATTTAAAGGTAAGCCAATGAGGAGGGAGTTGCAGTAATTGAGACGAGAGATGGTCAGGGTGTGGATTAGAAGCTTTGTGGTGTCGGTTAGGAAGGGCATATCTTGGAGATGTTGCGGAGGTTGAGCTTTGGACAGCGATTGGATGTGGGGCCGATGTTGCCTTTTAGCCATCATAAATACCAACACTGATATGTAACTTTAAAGTGACTGCCATTGAAAATGAAACTATTTAATAAACATGGATATAATGCACAATAAAAAGAAGTAGCATCCAAAATGATTTAGCAAATTTGGTGGATTGGAGAATGGTATATTGCTATTCTCTCCTAATTTAATATAAGAACCTTAAGTCTCGGTTCACACAGGAGTGGCCTCAAAGTCACCCGACTGAAGCCATCCCACACAGCGCGGCTTGCAAACCGCTCCGAAGTTGCCCCCAAGTAGTACAAGAACCTTTTTTCTAGGTCGGAGCGACTTGAGTTGCTCCGATTAGAACGGTACCATTGCACTGAATGGAACGTGACAAGTCGCCACAGTGTGAACTGAGCCTTAGAGTCAGAATACTTATTTAATTAAAATTCTCAAAACTCTTAAAATAACTCATGATAGCTTTCAATATTTAGGTGTGATTTTTGTTTTCAAGTGCATTCCAAAGTCATCTTTGTCCATTCTTGCTCTGTATGCTTGGTTTATGTGTGTCTTTATCATTGTTACATTTTCATTTGTCTTAAAAGTATACCAGTCATGTGAGAAATACAGAGGCTACTATTGCTGACTTCCTTCTGAAAGCATTAATTGGCTATCTCAGGCCTAAATACTCCCCTGGTACTCCCCTGCAGCAAGTACAGTCAGAGAAGAGTCAGAAATACTGATCTGCATGCCTGTTGAGGACTTAAAGTTCAAAGGAAGATGGTCAACCTGACAGTCAGGTCAGTACCATTTTCAGAGGGAAGTCAGTAACTGCAGTCTTTTTTTTTTTTTCTCTCTTGGCAGGTTTCTTTAATATTTCTCTCATTTTTCCATCAGTCCATTTTTCAGTTGTTCTTCTTTTTTTTTTTTCTCTTTCCCTTTTTTTTTTTTTCTTTTGTTTTTGTTTTTTTTGTAATCATTTTTTTTTTTAAAGAACCCTACCTCAAGACTACCATATGCTGAATGAGGACGGAGAGCTCTGGCTGGTGTATGAAGGGTTAAAACAGGCCAACAGGTTACCTAATTTCTCACTCTGGGAATTTGTGGTCTGCATTTTGCCTATTACTAACAATGGCCAGAGATTAAACTATGCACTCATCTATTATGGATTGTGGACTATGCTGCCAGAAATGGTCACTTTGGTTCACATGGTGTGCCTGATTTATTTTTGCAGTATACAGGCCATTTTATTGGTAACCACCTGTCCCTGAACCTACTGTTAAATCTTCATGGTACTGCTTGAGAAAACAATTCCTGGAAAAAAAATTACTAAATTTCAGCTTTTTGTTAAAAAGAATATCCTTGAAAAAAAAAATGTATTAATGACTATTTATAATGTCAATTGGTGCAGGTTTAACAGTTCACTGTGGTGTCTTTTTTCTGGAACTTAAAGTATAAGTCCACTTTTTCTCAGCATCTTTAACAAAGTTTGATATTAAAAGCCTGGGCATTGATTTTGTCTAATTTTGTAAGATGTGTCTACCCTTCTTGTTCCATTATACATATACAGACTGTATAATATATCCACCAAGCAGGCTGGATAATATATAGAGTTAAAATACAAGTGTTCCCAAAGTGGGCATAACATTTCCATTAACCTACGTAGGTCATTCAAATTTCACATGTTGGTGGAGTAACTATTTGTTCTTCGTTGGAGGCAAATAATGGATTCAAAGCAGAAGCAATATGCCATCTTTGAGTTCTTGATGAAGGAGGGGTGTAGGCTGTTCAACATCCACAGAAGGTTATGGAGATGACACCATTGACAACGTTGTTGACTCCATTAATATTCTGTAGGCTTCTGTGGGTTTTGGAGAGCTCGCACCACTCCTTCATTAAGAACTTATGTTGCTTATGCTTGGAATCCATTATTTACTTGTAATGGAAAAAGAAGATGAAGTTCGAGGAAGCGTTATCTACCAACATGTTAAATTCGAAAGATATATACAAGTTAAAGTGTAACTAAAGGCAAATTAGAAAGTAGAAAGGGATTAGAATGTTTAAGGCTGCCTGTGCTCCTGTTAAGGAAATTCACCCACTTTTTGTCCTATTTACTGTTATCATTGAAAGTTAAAGTAAAAGAAAATCCCACATTTCCAATGGGGACACTAATTCTGGTGACACCCTGGGATTCCCTCACTTTGGAGGGATTTTCTATCACTTCCTGTTTTGACTATGGGACAGGAAGTGAAGGGAATTATCCCCTATGGGACACAGATGGCAAACAAAAAACTGACAGGGTTTATAACCATCCCTTTCTCTATCGAAAATAAATAAAAAAAGGTTTTACCATTAGTTACATTTTAACCGCTTACCGACCAGCCACCGTCATTATACGGTGGCAGGTCGGCTCGTTCCCACAAATCGCCGTACCGGTAGCTGCCCCTTTAACACCTATAGCAGGCACGCACATGTCCGCTGCACGACGGGGGAGCTGATGCGCGTGGCTGGTGGCCAAGATGTCTGCCGGCAACCCGCGAAACAAACGGATCCCCATTCTGATAGGGGAGTACAGTGTGATCGTCTGTTCCTAGTGATTAGGAGCAGCTATCTCTCTGTACTCCCAGTCAGTCCCCTCCCCCCACAGTTAGAAACACCTTTCAGGGAACACATTTAACCCCTTGATCACAACTAGTGTTAACCCCTTCCCTGCCAGTGTCATTTATACAGTAATCAGTGCATTTTTATAGCACTGATTGCTGTATAAATGTCACTGGCCTCAAAAAAGTGTCCGATCTGTCCCGCAAAAAATTGCTGATCACCGCCATTACTAGTAAAAAAAATAATAAAAATGCCATAAATCTATCCCCTATTTTGTAGACACTATAACTTTTGCGCAAAACAATCAATATATGCTTATTGCGATTTTTTTTTTTCTTTTTACCAAAAATATGTAGGCGAATACATATTGGCCTAAACTGATGAAGAAGAAATTTCGTTTTTTTTTTTTTTAAGGATATTTATTATAGCAAAAATATATATATTTTTTTTAAAATTCTCTGTCTTTTATAGCGCAAAAAAATAAAAACCACAGAGGTGATCAAATACCATCTAAATAAAGCTCTATTTGTAGGAAATAACAGACATCAATTTTGTTTGGGTACAGCATCGTACGATCACGCGATTGTCAGTTAAAGCAATGCAGTGCCGTATCGCAAAAAATGGCCTGGTCATTAAGGGGGGAAATCTTCCGGGGCTAAAGTGGTTAATTAAAAAAAATGTTACCCAATTTTACATTATTTTTGGTACAGCCCTTGGATTATGTTTTCCTAAGCAGCATTGGGTATCCATGCGGACATTCTATTGTCAAATGTAGTAATGGTCACCATAGATATTTCCTCAAGAATGATGGTCAAGGATATAAGTTCCCATTTTCAAAAATGTCCCCACAGCACTGAGAATTGGTTTAATTCCCAATTTCAGCATTCGTTCAACCCTTAATTTTCTTACAGATAGGAGAAAAAGAATGGACCCACTCATAGAGATTTTACGACAAAGTGGTAAATCTCCATGTGTTATAATGGGTGCCTTGAAGGGGCTTATTATCATCCAGTATGAAGTCAGAAGCTGCCCTGTTCTTGCAAGCCAAGCGTAAAATTGGGATTTTCACTTGCTAATATTGTTCTACTTGCTACTATCTATGGTAAATGTAGACGGAACTGAAAAAAATGTACAGTACTTTCTCTTTGGGCACAATGAGTCCTTCCACAGCCGGTATAGGTGTTTTGGAACAAGATGGTTAAATAATTCTAATTGCAAAGTTTGTTTTACTTACCCGATAATATTGTATTGTCCAAAAGTGAGGAAATAAGTGGAGTTATACTCTTAGATTGTGGTTGGGTTTTCTTGAAAGCATGCTACCAAGCCTTCTACGTTTCTACAGTGGTGTCTCTGAGTATTTGCCTGCATGTTTGCTTTATACCAGCTATACAATATTTTGCTCTATTTATACGGGATAGGGACAAAAGCCTTACCTATATGAAGCTTTGCATCTTGCAGGTCAGTGAGCTAACACATACATTATCAATGAAGCCTAAACGCTGTAGCTAAATAAAATGTGGAGGTATTGCAGTACACAAATGCTGCTATTGCTGCTTTAATATAGACACTTTTTATAATTCATCTCAGCCATTCTTCCTAAAAAATGAATTTGTTTCTACAATTTTTACCTAGTTACAGAACTTTCCTATGAGAGCTGGCTGCTTCTATATAGTGCCTTGAAAAAGTATTCATACCCCTTGAAATTTTCTACATTTACAACAGAAATTGTAAATGTATTTTATTGGGGTTTTTTTGATAGACCAACACAAAGCGGCACATAATTGTGAAATGGAAAGAAAATGGTAAATGGTTTTCATTTTTTTTTAATTTTTTTTTGCAAATATGTGAAAAGTGGAACATTTCAAGGGGTATGAATACTTTTCTTGTACACCTTGATCAATGATAAAATATGTTTAAAGTGTACTGGTGCTGAAGTTACCAAACGTAATCTCTCATGATGCATTAGGCAGCCCAAACATGATTAGTTTTCTTCTGTTCGACCAGCCCCCCCCCCCCTATACACATTTGAGGTGGCTAGGGCAATCCCTGTCATGGAGCTATTGTATTCTGACAGCAGGGACACTTCCCCACGGTCAGAATACACTCATCAACACCGCCAGCACCGATTGAGCAAAACATTTTCAACAGGCTGGTTGTGCACAAGTTGATTGCGAGGTTGGCTTCTGTACAACCAGCCTGCCCATAGCCGGATCGATATTCGGCCGATCCCTGCTGAACCAGCTGAATTGTGATCCATCTCTGCCGGGCTTTACCTTCTATAGTGGAGCCCAAAACCTGGAGGCTTTATTATCCAAGTATCAAGTTAAAATTTTACACCTCACTGTGGGTCCTTCATTGTGTTGGATGTCTTCGCTGACCAATAGTGAGGTGTAGGAGGGGAGGAAGTGAATACCTTTATGAGCAAGCACCATCTGGGTGTCTGTTTCTGATTCCTGATGCCAATTTACTTTAGTACAGATCCATTTAAATATATAGGTAATGCCCTGTTAGCTTCCCCTCTAGATTTTGAAGCAGAACTCCGGGATATTCAAAAAATCTCAGGGACCACCAGTGCCGAATGTCAGGGACCACCACCAGTGCCGAATGTCAGGGACCACCACCAGTGCCGAATGTCAGGGACCACCACCAGTGCCGAATGTCAGGGACCACCACCAGTGCCGAATGTCAGGGACCACCACCAGTGCCGAATGTCAGGGACCACCACCAGTGCCGAATGTCAGGGACCACACCAGTGCAGCTTGTCAGGGCCCACCAGTGCAGAGCTGGGGTTATTATTAGAAATCGCTTGTACGACACAGCGGGGGTGTCCCGCTGTGTCAGGTATTGTATATGAGAACAAAAAATTCAAAAAATCTCAGGGACCACCAGTGCCGAATGTCAGGGACCACCACCAGTGCCAAATGTCAGGGACCACCACCAGTGCCAAATGTCAGGGACCACCACCAGTGCCGAATGTCAGGGACCACCACCAGTGCCGAATGTCAGGGACCACCACCAGTGCAGAATGTCAGGGACCACCACCAGTGCCGAATGTCAGGGACCACCACCAGTGCCGAATGTCAGGGACCACCACCAGTGCCGAATGTCAGGGACCACCACCAGTGCAGCTTGTCAGGGCCCACCAGTGCAGAGCTGGGGTTATTATTAGAAATCGCTTGTACG
The DNA here is from genome assembly GCA_028564925.1 of Lithobates sylvaticus. Classification (NCBI taxonomy): domain Eukaryota; kingdom Metazoa; phylum Chordata; class Amphibia; order Anura; family Ranidae; genus Lithobates; species Lithobates sylvaticus. The sequence goes on from CM053029.1 coordinate 532,663,181, forward strand.
ACACAGCGGGGGTGTCCCGCTGTGTCAGGTATTGTATATGAGAACAACGAAGCGCTGCACACTGTGCCAATACCGAAGGGAGGCGGACATCAGCGATCGTTGTTCTGATGTACTATACCTGACACAGCGGGACATCCCCGCTGTATCATACAAGCGATTTCTAATAATTATCCCAGCTCTGCATGGAGATCACAATAGCGGGCGGTGCAGGGGGGACTGTAGAGGGGCGGATTGCTGGTAGAGAGGAGAAGGAGGTCACTTCCTCCATGGGTGCCACAGAACGGAGGCTGTGAGACCCCTTCCGCCCACAACATGTCAGCTTCCTCCCTGTTCTTTCCGAGGACTACAAGGGGGAGTGTCAGACCGCTGGCTGAGGTTAGGAGAGGAATAGAAGCCAGCGGTCTTACAAACAGGAAATCCCCAGGCAATAACGATTTTTCAGCAAGTTCAGCAGCCTATTACAGAGGAACTACAGAGCTCAGAAGAACATGGATGGCAAAGAGATCAGCAACAAGGATATGGAAAAAAAAATTGGCCGGAATTCTGCTTTAAAGCCATGTTCCAGTGCAACTGTAACATGTCACATAATTGATTCTGTAAGGTCTCGTTTACACGTGCTTTCTTGGCGAAGAGTGAATTTGATCGGCGGTGAGGAGGTGTTGTATCTCCTCCTCACCACCTGCTTTAACCCCTTTAACCTTACCATAGCAAGGCCCAACCATGTGTAGAGCAGTCCTATTCACTTGAATGGGTCATGATCGACGGGCAATAGCACCCACCAAAAGCAATAGGGGATATAATTCTTGCCACATCCATGAAGCAAAGCATCACAGCTGTGGCATTTGTGAAAACCCCCAGCTGTGGCCATCTGCAGCTAAACGCCGGGTTTTACTGCCTTCCAACCACTAGTGTAAGGAGCCCTAAAAGTTAAAGGGTAACTCCACTTTAATGGGAGAAAAATAGCAAAAAAATAATATAAAGTGCCTTGAAAAAGTATTCATACCCCTTGAAATGTTCCACATTTTGTCATATTACAACCAAAAATGTAACTGTATTTTATTGGGATTTTATGTCATAGACAAACAAAGTGACACATAATTGTGAAGTGGAAGGAAAATGATGAATGGTTTTCAAAATGTTTTACAAATAAATATCTGAAAAGTGTGACGTGCATTTGTATTCAGCACCTTTACTCTGATACCCCTCATCAAAATCTAGTGGAACCAATTGCCTTTAGAAGTCACCTAATTAGTATCTGTGTGTAAGTTAAATCCGCCCGCAAAAACGATGCTGCGGCGGCGGTATGGCGGCGCCGCCTCATTGTTTTCAATGGGCAGGAGCGGTGGAGGAACGGTGTATTCACCTCTCCTCCACCGCTGCAAAGAAGCTGCTGGCAGGACTTTTTGTGACGCCCTTCAAGCGCAGCACTCGGGCTTTCACACTGGGTTTGCAGCTGAGGCTTTTTTCAGGCGCTATGCAGGCACTATTTTTAGCGCTGTAGCGCCTGAAAAACGCCTCCAGCATCGTGAAGGCCAATGAATACACCAGACAGGTGAGGCATAAAGTTGCAGAGAAATTTTAAAGCAGGGTTAGGTTATAAAAAAAATATCCCAAGCTTTGAACATCTCACGGAGCACTGTTCAGTCCATCATCCGAAAATGGAAAGAGTATGGCACCACTGCAAACCTACCAAGACATGACCGTCCACCTAAACTGACAGGCCAGGCAAGGAGACCATTAATCAGAGAAGCAGCCAAGAGGCCCATGGTAACTCTGGAGGAGCTGCAGAGATCCACAGCTCAGGTGGGAGAATCTGTCCACAGGACAACTATTAGTTGTGCACTCCACAAATCTGGCCTTTATGGAAGAGTGGCAATAAGAAAGCCATTGTTGAAAGAAAGCCATAAGTTAATCCAGTTTTCAGTTTGTGAGAAGCCATGTGGGGGACACAGCAAACATGTGGAAGAAGGTGCTCTGGTCAGATGAGACCAAAATTGAACTTTTTGGCCTAAAAGCAAAATGCTATGAGTGGCTAAAAACTAACACTGCAGATCACCCTGAACACACCATCCCCACCATGAAACATGTTGGTGGGGATGCTTTTCTTCAGCAGGGACAGGGAAGCTGGTCAGAGTTGATGGGAAGATGGATGAAGCCAAATACAGGGTAATCTTAGAAGAAAACCTGTTGGAGTCTACAAAAGACTTGAGAATGGGGAGGAGGTTCACCTTACAGCAGGACAACGACCCTAAACATACAGCCAGAGCTACAATGGAATGGTTTAGATGAAAGTATATTCATGTGTTAGAATGACCCAGTCAAAGTCCAGACCTAAATCCAATTGAGAATCTGTGGCAAGATTTGAACATTTCTGTTCAGACACTCTCCATCCAATCTGACAGAGATTGGGCTATTTTGCAAAGAAGAATGGGCAAAAATGTCACTCTCTAGATGAGCAAAGCTGGTAGAGACATCCCCAAAAAGACTTGCAGCTGTAATTGCAGAGAAAGGTGGTTCTACAAAGTATTGAGTGGGGCTGAATACAAATGCACGCCACACTTTTCACATATTTATTTGTAAAAAAATATTTAAAAAACATTTATAATTTTAATTCCACTTCACAGTTATGTGCCATAAAATCTCAACAAAAGTCATATTGTAATTGAATTAAAAAAAAATGACCTTTGCTTTTCAATCTACAGCAATATGGCTATCTGGAGGTGTTCTGTAGACAGAATGTGTACAGAATGCTGAATGCCCCCCAGAAACATAATTTCCTGCTTGTGTGATTGGCTCACTAATTTTCCCAGAAGTCTGCACTAAGACACAAGTCAGATTTCAGGCATCCCCTGCAACACAATGTCATTTTTTGTAAGATATTCTTGATAGGAAATCACATCTAAAGGGATGCAGACCTTGCAATTTTCCTCATTATAGCCCTGCATGTGCTGCAGCTGATTAATAATTATAAAACCACTCCCATTAGACTCACTTGGCACATGGGCACAGAGAAACAAACTGATTTCTTCAGAATAACAAAAGGCAGGACTTTGCAACAAAGTTTGTTAAAACCCTTGCAATGTACACAGATCACCCAGAGGGGAATGTTTTTTTCTCAACAAAAGTGGAGTTACTCTTTAAATAATAAACCAGCAAAGATGTAGTAAACTACATTAGCATTTTACCCAGCAGAGGATGTGTCCTCTCTTTATTTTATCATAATCAATACACACAAATGTTTTCTAATAATTTATACTATGTGACCTTGATTTTTTATTGTTTTATATTCAATGTAGGATCATTCAATCCAGATTCTTGCCTCTAAGGGAGCTCACAGTGTAATGCCCCTGCACTAGCCAAACAGATACATGCATTAGGGACAATATGAATGGAATGAAACTAACCCAGCAATGTTTGTCCTGGATGGTTAATGTAACAGTAGTGTTTTAATACCGGTACTGCTTATAGCAAACGTTTATGGGTTTATTGTGTGTTCTGCCATGGTAAATGGGGCCGATGCTCTAATTCTGCTGCTTTACTTTCATACAGAGAAAAAGAGATGTATAGCAAATATTGACTTTTTTATACTGCCGTTTAGAGTTCTAGAGTCACAGCTCCAGACTCAGAAGAAGAGCTATGAGAATGAGTTGGAAGCTCTCAAGGGAGAGATCCAGGGTCTACGGGAGGAAAACAACCGCCAGCAACAGCTACTTGCCCAGAACCTGCAACTGCCCCCTGAGGCTCGAATTGAAGCCAGTTTACAGCATGAGATTACCCGGCTGACCAATGAGAATCTGGTATGTAGGTCATTCATTGGGGATGTCCTCAAATGTATTGCTTTGAGATTTGTGTTTTAATTTATTAATTTGTCTGCAACTCAAGGCTTCTATATGCTGTCTGCATAGGAAAAGCAGTCAAAAAAGAGAATCTTGCCTGTAATGGAAATGGAAGGGATTGTCTTTTAAAGTATATTCCTGACTGCCATAGCAGGATTATGGACATGGGAGAGAGAGGAAAAGGATTAAGTGTTTGGAAAGCCCTATGCCCGTGATGGCGAACCTTGGCACCCCAGATGTTTTGGAACTACATTTCCAATAATGCACTTGCACTCTGCAGTGTAGTTAAGCATCATGGCAAATGTAGTTTCAAAACATCTGGGGTGCCAAGGTTCGCCATCACTACACTGGGCTCCTGGGGCTGAAAACGTACATATAAAGTTAAAGTGGTTCTAAACTCTAAAGGTATTTACCTAATGCATTCTCTGCATTAAAACGGTATTGAACCCAAAAACAAAAATGTATTGCAGCTTACCAATCATTTGATGTGGACCGGGTTACGATGTATGTGGACATGGGAGAGAGAGGAAAAGGATTAAGTGTTTGGAAAGCCCTATGCCCGTGATGGCGAACCTTGGCACCCCAGATGTTTTGTAACTACATTTCCAATAATGCACTTGCACTCTGCAGTGTAGTTAAGCATCATGGCAAATGTAGTTTCAAAACATCTGGGGTGCCAAGGTTCGCCATCACTACACTGGGCTCCTGGGGGCTGAAAACGTACATATAAAGTTAAAGTGGTTCTAAACTCTAAAGGTATTTACCTAATGCATTCTCTGCATTAAAACGGTATTGAACCCAAAAACAAAAATGTATTGCAGCTTACCAATCATTTGATGTGGACCAGGTTACGATGTATGTGTCTATGGAGGCACACAGCCCAGCTCGGGAGTGCGACTGCACATGTGCCCCCAAGTGGCTTGCCATGAGGGCACATGGAGAAGAGAGGAGCGGAGATCTGAATTCTTTATTTGGAGAGTAACTCAAGCCAAATTTTTATTTTAGATTGATTCGAGTAACAAAGGAAAAAGTATCAGGAGCGATACATTTTTTTTTTTTAATTTTTTTTTTTTAATTATATATATATATATATATATATATATATATATATAGGGTTTTTTTAAAAGTATCAGGAGCGATACATTTTTTTTATTATTATATAGGGGTTTTATCACTTCTAAAAACAAACTAAAAACTTGTTTTTTATTGTCTTTTCCCCCATTTTAGAGCTTTATTTTACTTCCTGCTCCAGTGACACAGCCAGATCTCCCCAAAGGACACGCATACATCTATAACTCCTTTCAAATCCATCAAGAAAAATGTTTGGAATGGAGTTTCACTTTAAAGAGTTTTGCTGGATTTATCATTTTTGCCCATTTTAAATAAAATAAATGAGCAAACTTGAGATGACACTTCTGCATTCTGGGCATATGTTCCTGAACACATACTAAACGTGGGCACCATTCAGTAAAACATTCAGCCCCATTTCAGCCTGTCATCAACTTTGGCAGACTGCAGACAGCGTGGCTACTCTCTGCATCTGTGCCTCCCAGGTGCACTAAAACACTGGGATTTGACACACCATGGGGGTTGATTTACTAAAACTGGAGAGTGCAAAATCTGGTGCAGCTCTGCATGGTAGCCAATTAGCTTCTAAAGCTGGCCATACATTTTACAATATTCTTGTTCAATTTCCTTTAGATTTATCTTCAGCTATGTAGTGGAAAGGCCTGCCTGCATACATATTAAAAGTGTTTCGGTTTGATGTCATATTATATGTTTTAGGTAAATCTAATGGAAAATTGTACAAGAAAATTGTATAATGTATGACCAGTCTATCTTCAATTAAAGTGGTTCTAAAGTCCTGAAAGGAGAAGTACAGCCAAAGCTTGTTGGTTCTGCGCTCCTGTGACCCGTTTTCAGCAGACTGACGTCACAGAGCTGGTCCAGGCTCAGGAAAGATCGTGACCATATGGTCAGGATCTGCCCACATGCCTGGACCGGGGACCCGGCTCAGGCTCTCAGCGAGCCGCTAAGCGCCTGAGCCGGCCGCTCCCGGTCCCTCAAGGCAGTGAGCGTGGGGGGGGGGGAGCAGACACGGGTGACTGACAATCCCCAGTTTTCTGCGCTCGCTGAGAGCCTGAGCCGGCCACTCCCGGCCCCACAGCCCAGTGTTTCAGCGCGGTGAGCATGGGGGGAGGGGGCAGAGCAGACAGCAATGACTGACAATCCCCAGTTTTCTGAGCTCGCTGAGAGCCTGAGCCGGCCACTCCCGGACTCACAGCCCAGTGTTTCAGCACGGTGAGCATGGAGGGGGGGGGGGGCAGAGCAGACAGCGATGACTGACAATCCCCAGTTTTCTGCTCAGGGGCCACTGAGAACTGAGCAATCGGCTGTGTTTGATTGATTGGTTCCCACGCTTTGAGCCGGCGGGGGACATATGCAGCGTCAGACCGATGCTGCATCCACCTTGGTAAGTATGATTAAAAAAAATTATTCACATACTTCTCTTTTAATGCACTCCTTGCATTAAGGTAAAAAAATGTTTAAGCATCCCCACTCAACCACCCTTTTACTTACCTGAGCCCTCATTCGATCCAGCGCAGTGCACGTCTGCAGCTCTTCTCCTCTCATTTCTGGCTCTGGCTGGCTTTGCTGGGGCACTGGAAGCCATTGGCTCCCAGTGCTGTCAATCAAAGCCAGTAACGCTGGAATGGGGGGGGGGGGGGCAAGTCCCACTGTCAATGGTGAATGAGGGTGGAGGTAAACATGAAATAATTATATCTCACACGGGGGTATCATCCCTGCATCCACTCTCAATGGATGCAGCAGCCGAGCTTGGGGGCGAGCACGCATGAGTGCCCCCATGGGAAGCGGCTGCGCATGGGGGCACTGGACAGAGAGGAGTGGCCAGGAGCGCCAGTGGAAGACCCAAAAAGAGGAGGTTAGCGGCCGCTCTATGCAATTCCATTGCACAGAGCAGGTAAGTATAGACATGGTTGCAAATGGGAAAGTCCGTACAGCCGCACTCCAATGAAAATGTCTTTATTAAATAAAATACAGTCCATACAGCATACGAAAACAGTGGAATCAAAAAGAACTGACGCGTTTGACACCCCTTACTGGTGCTTAGTCATAGATATGTTTATTTTTTACCTTCACAATCACTTTAAGCTTTGACAAAAATATGTTTTTAGGAGCACCATGAACAAGACAGCATTACCAATGAAATAGTTTTTGTAGCATAGTAAAATATTATATGTGAAATCTAAAATCATGCTTTTAATCCAATTAACCATGGCTCTGGAATTGAGATTTGTAATTATTGGTCATTGTGAACAAATTAGTCCTTAATGTGAAATTCTAATTGAAGAGGGTACATGCATTCTACCTATTTTTTCAGTATTTTGAGGAGTTATATGCAGATGATCCCACGAAGTATCAATCGTACCGGATTTCACTTTACAGACGGATCATTGTATGTAAATCACACATCTGCTTGCTCTTTTGTCCTCGCAGTGTCGTTGAAAACTAACAGAGATTCAGCCTGTCTGGCTGTTGTCTGATGCTGTCGATATGACAAGGCTGCATTGTGTCCCTTACCATCACAGCTTTCAGTGTCATTGTGTCCTGTCTTCATGTTCAGCACAAGAGCACAACTTCTTACTAACCGCATCTCTACACAAAGTTATTCTAACCACAACCCAATGAAATTCTCTAGATTGCAATTTAATTTCACCATTGTTTATTGTACATGACATTGTATACAATCCAGTGCAGGTTGAGTGGCATACGGATTTGAATCACCATACTTACAGATAATGTATGTCAGATATGGAATGTTGCAAAGTTTGCCCCCATCTGCTTTGACATTTTGTGTACAGTGATTTCATAATTTCATTTTTTTGCCTTTTTAATTTCACCACAGTCCTGGCATTTACCATTACCATACAGCAAACATGATCATATTTGTTTTCTAATGGTGTCTCTAGTTTTAGGTGTAATGTAGCTTATTTATGTACATTTTGTTAATACCATCAAACTCAGTTGAACTCTGCCCATCTTCCTAATGCCATTTATACAGCACTTATAAGGCCCCTTTCACACGTGCGGACTGTATGTCTGTATTTCATCCATCTGTTTTCGGATGAAATACGGTCATACATGCATCCCTTTGGGATAGTGGGTATCAGCGGATGAACATCCGCTGACATCCGATATCGTCCATCTCCGCTATGGTCCGATTGTGCAGACAGAGGAAAATCCTATTTTTCTATCCGTCTGAAGATTGGATGAACACGGACAGACGGTCCGTGTTCATCCGATCCCCCATAGAGGAGAGCGGAGATCTGACAGGGCGGTCCCTGCACAGTGTGCAGGGACTGCCCTGTCATCTGTCCGCTCAGCGGGGATCAGCGTAGCGATCCCTGCTGAGCAAGCAGATGTTTACGGGGCGGATCATTACGGATCAGTCCCGTGTGAAAGTGGCCTTAGTTTACAGTCCTAAAGACTATATCTATAAGGCTTAATGTGTGAGTAAGTAAGGGAATTCTGGAGCAATGGCCAGCCATACATGGTTTGAATCTCGGCCAGTTCAGCAGGAACCAGTCAAGATTTGAACTGTTAATGGACAGTCTGAATGTACCAAGTTGATCGATCGGTCAACTTGGGTACAACCAGCCTGCCGTATTCTCTTGCGATTATCACTAGCAGTTGCTAGCAATATTCACGCTCTTCTCCTGGCAGGGATGGCTTCACCCGCTGGGAGAAGACAATTGCTGATTCCCCTGTCAGTACTGTCTGTGTTGATGGAGGAATTCTGTGAATTTTTTTTCTTGCAACTTGTAGTTGCAGAAAATAAATTTGCACCGTGTATGGCCTGCCTATGACTAGGGATGACCTTGGGTATGTTTGGATCATGGTTTGAACTCATCTAGGAATTAAATTTAGCTAATCATAAGAGGCCAAGACATTCTCTGACCCACAGCTGCACATGTATATGCATGGCTGCAGGGCGGGGAATGCCTAGGCCATCTATGATTGGCTGCTTTCTAGCTGTATTGCCCAAGTGGGTTCAGACTAGGATCTGGGCTCATTCCTGTGACTATAAGATCCATAGTTCTGAAAGGTAGTGTATACAGGTCGTGTATCCCAGGGGCCTGGCAAGGTGAGTAACAGATTTCTTTTAATAAGAAGTGTCTGTGATTCAGAAACCAAGCCAAACTGTTGAGATTATCTGAATTAAATTTTTGAAGGGCTCCATCAGCAGTTTTTTAAATTAATATAAAAGGTATTGTGTTCTGAACATGATTTAATTGATTTAATAATAGTTTAATCAGGTAAATATGAAATATCGCATTTTTATATTTCTTATTGCATTTTAATATTTCTTATATACCTAATCAGTTACAACTCAAGTTACACACAACTAGTTTTTTTGTATTTAGACAAATCCAATCAACAAAAAGGTAAACAAAATGTTCTAGACACACTACTAAATTTTTTTATTGATTTTGTTTGTTTTATGAAAGTGGTGAAAAATTGGATTGTACAAAAGTGGAAAGATTGAGCTGGACCCATAAAGTTGCCTAAGAGCCGGTTCACACAGGAGCAGCACGACTTGAAGCGCGACTCTGTAAGGTGACCTGCACACGACTTCAGCGGCGGCTTGCAAAATTACTTCTGTATAGAAGTCAATGCAAGTCGCCCTGAAGGTGGTCCCAAGTAGTACAGGAACCTTTTTCTAAGTCGGAGCGACTTGAGTCGTTCCTATTAGAACGGTTCCATGGTACAGAACGTAACGCGACTTGTCAGGCGGCTGTCGCCTGACAAGTCACCCCTGTGTGAACCGGGTCTTATAGATGTTGCTATCCAGTAGTGTTGTGATGAGGGTGATGTAGGTGATCTGGTTATTTTATTTGGCAGGTAGCTTCCACACCCTAGCAGAACACCAAAGTTTCCTTGGTTTATAGGGCAAAGTGGCAAGAGTAAAAATTTAAATGCCACACTATATACAATATGATCGATACGATATGGATCCAAATCAAAAATAGATACTAACATCCCATTGAATTGAATTGAATTGAATAGTTACAATGGTAGACAGCATGGATTATATATGAACCAATTGCTGACAAGATCTGTGAAGATTAAAATAAAATAAAAAACGATTGAAGTTCCAGTCAATATTCAGTCCTTATACATACAAATATACAAACTCTGATGAAGGGGTTGTTTGTAGAGCCTTCCAAAAAGCATTGTATACTCCTTTTATAAACATAATAAATTAAATAGTGTAGCGCTACCCAAACTACTAAATTATGTGCTCAAAACAAAATTACTATGACAGAACTTATACGTGTGACTTATAGAAATCTTAAATAAGTCAGCTTCCCCCAAATTCAGAAGTAGATGTGATAAAAGTCCAAACACATCATATACTTAAGTCAATAGAGAAGTAGCCCTATTCGAATCTTCAATTATGAACAGTGTCGGTAATCTTCACCTCTATACTGGACCTCAAAGCTTCCTCAGAGGTCAAAGGAGCTTTTCCATAATAGGTACGTCATTCCAATCTGCCTTTGGCCATAGCTCCTCTCACCAACATCCTCCGTAAGCCACATCAACAAGAACATCATAAAACGTAGTAAAAAAAACAGTATTGCACATCACTGGCCTCCTTCAAATGTGCACACAATGGCATCATCAGCAGGTACCACTCCTATACGCATTACACCACAAACGGAGCTTCCTCAGTAGGTCCTTTTATTGTCCATTTGACTCTTACTGGAATAAAACAGTGCTGTGGTGCTCTAGTTCCTAGTGCCATGTCTCCTACCACACAGCTCATGAAGTGTGAACTCCGTCAACATGGTGGGAGCTTCCAACAGTGTACATTATTTTCCAACTGGATTTTATTTTTATTTTACCAAGAATGGAAAGCCTTTTTTACACTGACTTGCTGTCAGCTCCTGGTTCTTCATGTTGGATGTAATATTTTATATTTTGCTTATTGTGCCAGGATGCAATGATTTACGGTACATGGTTTTTCTGTAGTTGCTCCCTTCTATTTATATTCTGTCTACCCTGCAGTTTTTAAACATATAATTTATAGTTGCCAGTTCTTTGGGCAGAATTCTACAAGCTTGTTATATATGCCATATATGACTTTACTACACAATATTTTATTTTTATTTTGTACTCTAAAACTTACAGGTAAATTACCCACAGCATAATATATGCACCGGTACAATCAAGTGTATCTTCTGACAGATGATCTGTTGTGCCATAATTGTCCAATAAAAGCCATCATTTAAATGAATGGTTCATTAGACTTGTAGGGGATGTGTAGATTTTTTTTTAAATTGGTGAATTCTGCCCAAATCAGAACTGACACTCCTATACATGCAGTACACATGTCTGCCCATTGGTGGCACTGTTACCTAGCTGTCTGGTCCTGTTCTACACTAACCTTGGCTTGGCAAGTTGTATGCAAAACCTGCTATGTTGTTTAAAAGGGTGTTTTTTATTAAGATAATGTTAATCTCTGCAGGATCTAATGGAGCAACTTGAGAAGCAGGATAAGACAGTCAGGAAGCTGAAAAAGCAGTTGAAAGTATTTGCAAAGAAAATCGGGGAGCTGGAAGGTAATATGCTGCATCTGCTTTTGTATCATCCAGTTTAATCAGAATTTACTGTTACCTTGATTTTCTCATCCCACATGGCGTTATAAGAATTCTGTAAAACTGGATATTTTTTTTTTCTCTGAAATTCCTTGAGATGTCAAATAGTTCCAGCATGCACCATTGTAAAAAAGCATTTTCAATACAAATTCCATGCTATTAACTCGGATCTAGCTCCCCTATAAATGGATGTTACTGTATTGCAGGAAAACCAAGTAAGATATCCCATTGGGTCTCCATCTTGGTGATGGTGGCTTTTCATATTTGGGCTTCATTAAAGTGTCATTAAACCCTCAGCCAGATGTGCACATCATGACAAATGAATATAACTGTATAGGCATTTGTAAGTAGAACTGATAAAAAAAAAAAAAATATTTCCAAATACCTTATTTTATTCTCTCTCTCTCTCTCTCTCTCTCTCTCTCTCTCTCTATATATATATATATATATATATATATATATATATATATATATGCTGGTCAGGAGACTTTTATTCACATGCTCTGCCCTGTGCAATCGATGGGCAGAGCACCATTGAACCTCTGAAATCACTGCAGGAAGTTTTCTTGGTTTTCCTGTGGCTTCCCAGCGTTGATTGTCAGTCACATGGTTTAACGGAAGAAAAAGTATTCTAAATTAAATGAAAAAAAAAAAAATTAATCAACAACCGTTTAAGCTATTATTCCTATCCAAAATAACGGTAATACAATGAATTGAAATTGTGCTAAACTATTATTATTATTTTTTTTAATGGGCCCTTAAGTAGTTTGTGCCATAATGTGCTAGTATGCACCACATATTAGCACAAACTTACCTGTCAAACAGTGCCCTCTATTGCTGCACTGTCATTGTTGCCATTGGTCCTGGGCGCTTCCACCTTTGTCCCGTCTTCCTTGTGGGTTCCATCTGATTCTGCCGCTTGATTGGCCGGGCTGTGATGATGTCACTCCCCTGCATGTCCACAGGGAGGCACATTATTGCTGCACAGATCTGATGCTGTACATGTACTCTGAACTGCCCATGTGTGGCTTAGTGTACATGAAAGCTGACAGGCAGAGGGAAGCATTTATGGCAGTAGAGACCAATAAAGTGTCTTCTGTCATAAAATCCCTACCTGACAATTTTTTGAAAATTGCGTTAAATACCTCTTTAAATAATAGTTGTTTTAAAATGGCAAAGTTGGTTCTGAGCCCCAGTCATTGGGAGATATGGGACAGCTTGTTAGAAATTAGGAAATGAATGGCTACCCAACAAGCACCAAGGGGAGTATGCATAATAAGAGTGGCAATGATATTGCAAGGCAACCAGGTATTTCTAAAGATCGAACAGATGGATGGTAGTATGCACATGCACACTAGCATAGGACCTAATTTTAAAGACACATATACAAATAAATGTTTTTGGTTTAATGACACTTTAGTACATTACCTCTATATACTCGATTAGGGTTGATGGACACTCAAGGCACCACATAAACACCAATTTCTATATTTACTATGTAGAACTTAAAAGATGCTGAACAAAAGAAAACGGATAGTGTCTCACATTATAAATATAGATATTAGACTTGAATGCAATACTCCGTTTTTTTTTTTTTTTAATCAATAAATTATTATTAGTTTAATACATTTTAGCATGGTTTCTATCCAATCAGTGTTCTAGCATATAGAAGCTTCAACCTGTAGATTCTTGCAATGAGGCTATAGAGCATGGGCGTCCGCAGAACTTTTTTCAAGGGGGGGCATCATTTTAGGGTCACCCATGCACCGCCCCTTTTCGACAATGTCTTTATCACATTATTATGGTCAGAGTCTGCAGACATATTACAGTTCCTACTATAAGTAATGGATAATGGCCAACAGGCCCTCTTACCAGACCCAGCGAAACTACAGCAGTGATCCCTCCGGCTGGACGATCGATCACTCTGGGTTCCCTGGGGGGCGAATCTGGTCAGTAGTGTAGCATGTCTGTACCCTGGTAGTGACTCAGTCTTTCTCTCTCTGGTGGCGCTGGGCAGCGTGGCTCTCTGTCTGGCTTCCGCCCAGCACACTCCTCGTTCTTTGTCCTGTAGAACTCTCTCCCTCAGCTTTATTCCAGGCTACAGTCTCTCAATCTCTCTCTTGATCGAGCTGTAGCCTCCTCCCTGTGGAAAATGGGGCCGCCAATCTTTTTGACTACATGTCCCATGATGCTAGTCGCCTTTGATTGGCCCTCAGTTATGGCTATTGGGAAGGAACGATGCGGGCAGGAAGCTGGGCAGGGGGAACCTAGTGAGAGCCGCAGTCTCTTCTGCCTGACAGGATAAAGGGGGGGCGAGCAGGGGAAACCTCTGATAGCCGCAGCTCGCCTTTCTCCTGTCACAGAGTGGCCGAGTTCTCTGCTGGACTGAGCAGTGAAAAGAGCCGAAGTCACACTACACTGATGGGGGGCTTGACAGCACCCCATTGGCGGATGGCACCCGGGTGCGTGCTGCCCGCACCCCGATAGCGACGTAACTGTGCTCAATTTAAGATCCAATCCCTGATTCCAGGGGGGGGGGCACTTGACCCCCCTTGCCCCTACCTGCGGACACCCATGCTATAGAGTCAAGAGGGGTGTAAAGAAAGTAACGATCATAACCAAAATTTGAAGTCTTCTTCTATCTATCCAAAAAAAAAATGTAGCTGGAGTTAGGTTTTAAAAGAACAATGGACTTCTGGGAAATATGATTCGGTTAGTATGATAAGTCGATACTCCTTACAATGGGTATTTAGGACAAGACACATCCAGACTTTGGTCTTCCTGGTGTGACGTAGGGTTCTTTTACTATGAAATGTCCTTGGTTTTCTGCATAATTACAGCTTGCACATTTCATTTGTATTACAGTTGGTCAAATGGAGAATATTTCTCCTGGTCAAATCGTAGATGAACCTATTCGTCCACTCAATATACCACGTAAGGAGAAAGACTTCCAAGGAATGCTGGAGTATAAGAAGGAGGATGAACCAAAATTAATTAAAAATCTTATATTGGGTAAGTATATGCAAATGTATTTTTCCTATGTATTCTGAGCCATAAGCATGACCATACACCAGCAAATCAAGGCTCTCAGCCTGACCTAAATTTCAAAGGTATGGTGAAATATATAGAGCTGTGCTGGTTGGTATGGTAATTAAATGGCTGGAGGAAAAGTTTGGTGATTGTGCCACAGGGAACTTAGTCAAGTAATTGCCAGACCATTCAAATAAATATGTCAGAGAAATAAAATTCCAAAAAATTTTATAGCGCTGCTAATGTTTTTGGAATTTTATTTCTCTGACATATTTATTTGATTATTTAAATTTTATTATAGTAGCTGCTTTTAGTGTTTGCTCAAAGCAAACAATTGATCCGTGTATCTCCGAGGGAGATATATTATTATTTTAGTATTTCACAATTTTTTTATAATTGCCAGACCATTGTTTCTAATTTTTACTGACAGTCTACTGACTGGAATGGTACCAGCGGATTGGAGAAATGTGAATGTATCACCAATATTTAAAAAGGGCCCAAATTAGCATTACTCAGCATGGATTCATGTAGAATCGTTCTTGCCAAACCAATCTTTTGACCTTCTATGAGGAGGTGAGCTGCCATCTAGATAAAGGAAGGCCCATAGATGTGGTGTATCTGTATTTTGCAAAAGCATTTGACACAGTACCCCATAAACGTTTACTGTACAAAATAAGGTCCGTTGGTATGGACCATAGGGGGAGCACATGAATTGAAAACTGGCTACAAGGGCGAGTTCAGAGGGTGGTGATAAATGGGGAGTACTCGGAATGGTCAGAGGTGGGGTCCCACAGGGTTCTGTGCTGGGGCCAATCCTTTTTAATTTTTTCATAAATTACCTGGAGGATGGGGGTAAACAGTTCAATCTCTGTATTTGCGGATGATACTAAGCTAAGCAGAGCAATAACTTCGCAGGATGTGGAAACCTTGCAAGAAATCTGAACAAATGAATGGGGTGGTTAACTACATGGCAAATTAGGTTTAATGTAAAATAATGCATTTGGGTGGCAAAAAAATGAATGCAATCTATACACTGGGGGGAGAATCTCTGGGGGGAATCTAGGATGGAAAAGGACCTGGGGCTCCTAGTAGATGATAGGCTCAGCAATGGCATGCAATGCCAAGCTGCTGCTAACAAAGCAAACAGAATATTGTCATGCATTTAAAAAGGGATCAACTCCAGAGATAAAACGATAAAACGATAATTCTCCCGCTCTACAAGACTCTGCTCCGGCCACAGGATGTACTGGAAATGGAAATGGAGTAAAAGAAGGGCAACAAAGCTAATAAAGGGTCTGGAGGACATTAGTTATGAAGAAAGGTGCGAGCACTGAACTTATTCTATCTGGAGAAGAGACGCTTGAGAGGAGATATGATTTCAATTTACAAATACCATACTGGTGACCCCACAATAGGGATAAAACTTTTTTTGCGCAAGGAAGTTTAACAAGACACGTGGCCACTCATTAAAATTAGAAGAAAAGAGGTTTCACCTTAAATTACGTAGAGGGTTCTTTACTGTAAGAGTGGCAAGGATGTGGAATTCTCTTCCACAGGTGGTGGTCTCAGCAGGGGGGGGGGGGATCAATAGTTTCAAAAAACTATTGGATAAGCACCTGAGTGACCGCAACATACAGGGATATACAATGTATAATACTGACATATAATCACACACATAGGTTGGACTTGTGTCTTTTTTCAACCTCACCTACTATGTAACTATATGTAAGTTATATGTTACACCGTGAATATGGGTGCAACATGTTATGAAAGGTCATCTTATCTTTTAAAACTAAATTCCAGGTTTTGAGAAACTGGTGCGCTGGATTGTACCTTGCTGCCTCCTAAGCCAGTCTGGCCAATGAATCCTCCACCTTGTTTCTTGTGTAAAGCACCTAAGGCAGCTCATGGGTTGCAGGAAAGAAATTTGCACATTTCCACCATCAATGCAGACAGTGCCCATGGAATGCTTCCTGCCAAGCAATTGTCTTCTCCCGGTAAGAGCGGGCAGGGGAAGCCGTCCCCTCTGGGGAAAAACAGTGATTATCGCTAGCGGCTCTAGCAGCCGCTAGAGATAATCTGAAGCGAATCTGGCAGACTGGTTGTACCCAAGCTGATCGATTGATCAACTTGGTACATTCAGCCTGCCCATTAATGGTTCAAATCTCGGACGGTTCCTGACCGTAGTTTGGCCACTCATCCTAAGCTGCCGGGGGTATATGGGTATAGCAGAGTGGGAAAATACATGGGCAATAATCTTTATAGCTCTGTCTACAAGAGATGAGCTGATGTGATTAGTTAGCTGCATGGGCTGCTGGATCAAGCAGTTCAGGAAATTGCAGTGACATCACAAGTTGGAGTTTTTTTGCCAGCTTGCAGTACACGGCCTTAGATCAGCATTGCATTAATTTTGTAGTAGTTGCACCATTTCATGTCACCCAAACTTTGAGAAGGTAGTTCAACAACTTTCTAATTCTCCTCCATTGCTTATACTGGCCTGCATTTTGTTCCCTTTCTGCTCTGTTCACCAGCCAGAGCAAAGTAAAACATAGTCCTGTGTAAGATCTAAGATCTAAGTCAGTCCCCACTTGGCAGTGCTTGGGAATTGTGATTGGTTACTTTACCGCCCAACACTGAATTGTGAGAGGGGAGGGTAGACCGTTACATGCCCCTCATACACAGGAGTACCAAGAATTTCACTTAATTTCAAAAGGCAAACAAAGGGGTGGAGGGGAAATATGAGCTTTACCAATAAGAATATGAGCTGTAAATACCCAGGAACTTTAAATATACATTTTTGTAATCGATTTGTATTTCTTTACCAGACCTAAAGCCCCGCGGTGTTGCTGTGAACCTTATTCCAGGATTGCCGGCATATATATTGTTTATGTGTGTGCGCCATGCTGATTACCTCAATGATGACCAGAAAGTTCGCTCTCTTCTCACATCAACAATTAACGGTATTAAAAAGATCTTAAAGGTGAGTCTTTCATCCTTTCCCTCGGATCTCTCTGATCCTTTATTCTACCTTTGGGGGTTTGTTTGATTCATAACTAATATCTTAAATAATGTTAAGCAGCTAAGAATGGGACGGGATCTGGGAAAACTTGATATTTATAAAAAGTAACTTTTATTTGTAGTCTTTTAGGCCCCTGTCACACTGCCGTGACTTGAAAGTTGCCCGATATTGCAGTGATTTTTTTATGGCGATTTTGCGGCAACGTAAACTTGTAAACTTGAGGTCTATGGACCTCAACTCGCTCGATCAAAGTCGGACCAAAGTAGTACTGGGACTACTTTGAAGTCGCACAGATATAAATGGTTCCCATTGGAAATCATGGGGTACGACTTGTCATGCGACTTTGCAGTCCTAAGTCGCAGGACAAGTCACACAAGTGTGAAAGGGGCCTAAAAATGTTACAAACGTAGACAGAAATGGTGTGATCCCAAATCGTTGTTTTTGTCTCTTTAAGACAACCTTACCATCATACAATTTAAGGTATAGCTCAAATTATAAATGTCCAAAAATCGTGATCGAAACAGTGATTAAATAGTCTTTAAAATGTCCTTTGGTATATGTGATTCTATATAAGGATGGCCTCAGGCGTGTTCGCACACTCCACGTGCAGAGCCCGCCAGGAAGTCGGCACGGCGTTGCGCTAATCACAGGCAGTGAGACATTGTCCCGATGTGCGGCAGAGATCGGGAAATGTCTCACTGCCTGTGATTAGCGCATCGAAGTGCCGACTTCCTGGCGGGCTCTGCACGTGGAGTGTGCGAACACGCCTGAGGCCATCCTTAATTATATACACCACCAATTCCAGCAGTATCATAAGGGTTGTTGGTATTTCCAAACGTTCATCAATCATAAATAGTGTTCCCCCTCTATGTAAACCAACATTCAGCATACAAAGGTGACTATCCCCTCACCCTATGTGCCCTCACCTGGGGGATAAGAATAAGGCCCCTTTCACACAGGCTTTCCAATCAGGTCCGCCTGTCAGTTTTTCAGTCAGACCTGATCAGACCCTCCATTCACCTCTATGGAGCAGTGGATGTCAGTGGTGACATGTCTGCTGACATCCGCTGATGTCCGATCCGATCCTGTCCGTGAAATCCAGACGGATGGAGACCCTATTTTCCATCCGTCTGGCGGATCACATCGGTCCGCTCTCCACATAGAGGATAGTGGGGCTCTGACAGGTCCGTCTCAGCACAGTGAGCGGAGACGGACCTGTCATCCGCCTGCTCATTAGGGCTCAGCTGATCGATCCCCCACTGAGCAAAGTGAAGGCCACCGGGGCAGACTGCCTGTGTGAAAGAGCCCTAAAGAATGGCCTATATGCGCTATTTGCCACTCTGGGGAATCTGAAATGATGTTCCTCTCATTATGTGTACCTCTGGATCTGGGTCGTCCTCTCCTATGGGTTCTCTGCACTCATCCACATCACCAAAAGAAAAAGCTAAACATAGTGCATATCCTATTAAAAACAACCGTTTTTTATTTCAAATGCATCTATAGTAAAACACTCACATTTACCTGGTGCTGTAAGTGCACCAGACTGTAAACAGCATAAAATCAATATCGTTAAACTGCAGGTATCTATCCACCAAAGTTCATGTTTACCGCAATCCTCGTGTGGTGCATGCCATGGCGTGACGTCAGACTGGCCCCAGGGAGGTAAATGGCTGCATTGTCGGACAGCCATTATGGGGAGACGTCCCCTGTCCAGCCTCATAGATAGTATTAGACAGTACATAGAAAGATGGGACAGAATGCTTTATATGCGGTACTTTGTCCCCTGGGGAACATAACACGCTAATAAAAAATGGAAGAAGGGAAAACTCCCTGTGGTACGTTTCAAAAAATAATAAAAAATAATACATTACAGAATTTTGGTTAGACCACCTTTCTTACATAAATACCTCTCAAACCAGTAGGTATTAGACTAATGTCTTTCATATAATCATGGTCCACCATTTATAAGGACAATATAACATCTCGGAAAGTAAAAATTTGAAACTGGAGATCTTTGTATTGCTTCCTTTTGTGTGAAACCCCTGGTGCTCCTGCCAGCCCCTCTGCTTCCTATTAAAAACTGACCACACTGGGCATGACAGCTCAGTTTTCTTGCTGTGTTGAGAACTCAGCATGCTCTCCTTCAATAATCAGACTTGTGCTGAACCCCCCCCCCCCCCCCGCACAGCCATTCATTGGGAAGATCTGTGTGCTCTCTGAACTGTGTATGCAGCTGAAAACGGAGGCTATGTGATCACTTAATAAAAGGGTATTTATAATGTTTCTTATATTTATACACAAATGTTTTGCCTTAAATTTATCTATTTTGAACAGAATGGGTTGAGGGTTTACATCAGTGATGGCAAACCTTTTTGAGCCCGAGTGCCCAAACTGCGACGCAAAACCAATGTATTTCTTTCAAAGTGCCAACACAGAATTAAACCTGCCAGCGGCTCTGTACAGAGGATGAGACTGATCATCCCTCTGAATGAGCCCTAGGGGACCAAAACCGTACAATTCTGCCAGATTTGCTCAGAATGCAGGGTTCAAGAATTCATTGTGCTCAAAATGCACTGTGCAACATACACTGACCTACCTGACACATGCCCTCACCACCTGACCATTACACTCACCTACCTGACACATGCCCTCACCACCTGACCATTACACTCACCTACCTGACACATGCACTCACCACCTGACCATTACACTCACCTACCTGACACATGCACTCACCACCTGACCATTACACTCACCTACCTGACACATGCACTCACCACCTGACCATTACACTCACCTACCTGACCATTACACTCACCTACCTGACACATACTTCCTGCACTACTCACATCCCCATCCCCCACACACAGTACAATGTAGATCGAGGATCCATCCTCCTGCTTTCCTTTCCATGGCCTCCTTGTCCAGCTCTCCCCAGGCAGTATTATAGCAATCCCCGTCATTCAGCCGCTCCTCAATATTCCCGCCACTGGGAGGTCAGCTAGCAGCCATTGCATCTCTCCCCATGGCCATGGATGATCTGCTCCGAGCACCGCCACTCCCCCTCTACTGTTTCACAGGCTGCACTAGAGGGACAGACTGAACCAAAGTCGTCCTGGAGTAGGGGGAGCTTGAATAGGGTGTCTGCAGAAAGGAATGACCGAATGCCTTACCGTAGGGGTCCGGGGGAGGCAATAAGCTGCAGAACAGAGTCGGGACCATGGAAGAAGAATTTTACACCTCCGTAAACATCGCACATGGGACAAGATGACTGGCTGCCCACCCCCCCTGCCGACGTCACTGGCACCGATGCAAGGAAGGGAGCCAGCTCCTCCATGCCTGCACCGTCAGTGCAAGTGACTGCCTGGCTGGGGGATTCCCTGGCGTGCCGACAGAGAGGGCTTGGCGTGCCAGCTGTGGCACGCGTGCCATAGGTTCGCCATCACTGGTTTACATATACAGTACTTAAATGCAAAGTACACCTCTATTGGTGATTCGTAGTAGTACACCCGAAATCGAATACTGTATGTATGCCAGCCAGCGGCCTCCTCAAACACTGTCACTCCACTAGTAAGATTGTAATCCACATGGTAACTTTGTAAGCAAAATATCTGATATTCAGCTCCTCCGGGGTAAACTATTTGACAAGCTGTGTATATCTTGCATGTTTTAAAGTATATATGTCAGTCAAAATGTGTGATGCCTCCTAGTATAAGCAGAAGTTTGAAAACAGGAGTTCCCACTTCATGGATGGCCTCGGGGGGGAACAAATTAAACCGCATTTCTGTGCATCTAGTAATCTGACACAGAGAACGCTGGTAATCGGTCATTAATTGATTCATGATGACCGGTAATTACCAGCTTTCCTTTTTTATAATGTATTCCAAGATCTCATCCGGTTCCTTACTCTTATCTTCTTCAAGTGGGATCTATAGTTTTGTTTGGAGATTCTTGCTTTGCATAGATCGTGGCCATATAATTGCTTGAAATATATTGGACTAAATAATAAAATTCCTTTTCTTGTGAAAAATAAAAAAAATGTTATTCCTCTTTAAACAAAAGCCTCTTCAGGCCAAAGGTCTCCGTGATCTGTAAAGGCTTCTACTGATCATCCCCACACTAGAGTGAAAATCGAGATCAGGGCTCATCAGGCCAGGCAACATTTTCCCAATCTTCTATTGTCCAATTTTGGTGAGCCTGTGTGGATTGTAGCCTCGGTTTCCTGTTCCTAGCTGCTGCTGTAGCCCATGTGCTTCAAGGTGTTGTGCGTTCAGAGATGGTATTCTGCATACCTTGGTCATAACGAGTGGTTATTTGAGTTACTGTTGCTTTTCTATTATCTCAAACCAGTCTGCTCCTCTGACCTCTGACAACAACAAGGCATGTTCCTCCACACAACTGCCGCTCACTGGATATTTTCTCTTTTATTGGACCATTCTCTGTAAACTCTAGAGATGGATGTGCATGAAAATCCCAGTTGGTCAGCAGTTTTTGAAATGCTCAGACCAGGCTGTCTGGCACCAACAACCATGCCATGGTCAAAGTCACTTAAATCCCCTTTCTTCCCCATTCTGATACTCAGTTTTAACTTCAGCAAGTTGTCTTCACCACATCTAAATGCCTAAATATATTGAGTTGCTGCCATGTGATTGGCCGATTAGAAATTTGTGTTACCAAGCAATTGAGCAGGTGTATCCAATAAAGTGGCCAGTAATTGTAAATTCGGCACTGCGTCGCTTTAACTGACAATTGCGTGGTCGTGCAACGTGGCTCCCAAACAAAATTTACATCCTTTTTTTTCCCACAAATAGAGCGTTTTTTTGATCACCCTGCGGTTTTTATTTTTTGCGCTATAAACAAATAACCCCCAAAAATATATAAAAAAAACTATTTTTTTTCTCAGTTTAGGCTGATATGTATTCTTCTACATAATTTTGGTTAAAAAAATCGCAATAAGCGATTATCGATTGGTTTGCGCAAAAGTTAGCGTTTACAAAATAGGGGATAGTTTTATGGCATTTTTATTAATCATTTTTTATTGTGACTGTTACATTATGGCGGACTCATCGACATTTTTGACACATTTTTGGGACTTGTCATTTATACAGCAATCAGTGCTATAAATGCACTGATTCCTGTGTAAATGACACTGGCAGTGAAGGGGTTAACCAGTGTAGGGGTTAAGTGTGTCTTAGGGGAGTGTTACTAACTGGGGGGGGGGGGGGCGTGGCTGGGTGTTCGTGAACACTGATCTCTGCTCAATCACAGGGAGCAGAGATCAGTGTCACTGTTGCTAGGCAGAACGGGGAGATGCTGTTTACTTCCGCATCTCCCTGTTCAGCCTTCCCGTGAGACGATGGCGGGTATCCCCGCAGCGACCGACTCCGCGGGACCCACGACCGGACTCACGGGGGTCCTAACCGGCACCCGCGCGCGCCGCTGACAGCGCGCATGCGATGGCGCGGCGACATTCTTAAAGGGACGTACCTGTACGCCCTTATGCCTGTCCGTGCCATTCTGCTGACGTACATCTTCGTGCGCTGGTCGGGAACCGGTTAATATTAAATGAGGACAAGTGTGTTGCAGTGCTTTTTTGGTGCATTTAGGTGCGTTCCAGTGCGTTTTTGATGCGTTTTGCAGCATTCCAGTACAGTCCAGTGCAGAAAAAAATGCAGCATGTTCTACTTATTTTTCTGGAGCTGACCACACTGGTGTGAACTATGCCATTGAAAACCATATATCCTACTTTTCATGTGTTTTTGATGCAGAAAAAAAACGCACTGGACTGCATGTGGTGTGAACTGGCCCTTACAGAAAAATCTGTAAGGTGAGCTTTCACAGGGACCCCCTCCTCAGCCCCCCCCCCCCCCGTCCCGCTGACCTGCAGCGCAGTGATCTCCCGTTCTGAGCCCCGGTATAGCCGCCTCACCGGACCGGGGATTAGAAATCCCCTCTGCATTCTCTATACTTCTTCCCCGTTGACAAGACAGGCTACGCAGGATCTGATTGGTTGACGCTGCCCATGTGACAGGGCCGACCAATTCCTAAACGTACCTCCTGACGGGGGGGGGGGGGGCATTTTGGAGATTAAGCTGAGGGGATTTCTAAGCCGCAGTCCAGTGAGGCGGCTATACCAGGGCTCATAACAGGAGATCACCGCGCTGCAGGTCAGCGGGACTGGGGGGGTGAGGAGGGGGTCCTGTGTAAGTTTACCTTACAGATTTTTCTGTTAAGGTGAACTTGCCCTTTAAAGTGTCATGAATACCCTCCACCAGATGTGCTCTCACCTGGGATATAAGATCGTATTATTAAGTATGGTCTCTAAATGCTTGTATCCCCCATAGTAGACTTGATAAACATTCCCAGATCGATGGATTTCACAGATGCTTCTTCATACCTCCGTGTGTAAGTTTTGCTCCTCTCAGCTGCACATAGGGAAGAAGAAACCACCAAACAGTGCGCTTTATCCTTGTAAAACTATTTATTGCTTCTAAAAACCTCCAGATATCCACTCACTTTTTACAGGTGCTGAAGCACACCAGGCTTATACAGCAAATATAATGTATCTAATAGCAGTGACAATCCATTTGTTTTATAGTATTATTACCACACTGTCTCATGTACACGGTGTCCTGACATCATCCAGCCCCTCCCCTATGAGCAGCGCTTTTCCAAGCCCAGAATGTTATTTAACCACTTCAGTACAGGGCACTTATACACCTTCCTGCCCAGACCAATTTTCAGCTTTTAGCGCTATCACATTTTGAATGACGGCGGTATTTGATCACCACTGGGGTTTTTATTTTTTGCGCTACAAATAAAAAAAGACTGACAATTTTGAAAAAAAAAATAGTTTTTCTTCGTTTGTTACAAAACTTTTTGTAAATAAGTAAGTTTTCTGATTCACTGATGAGGCGGCACTGATAAGCAGCACTGATGGGCACATATAGGTGGCACTGGTGAGCGGCACTCAAGGGCAGCACTGATCAGAGGTGTGCTAGCAGGCATCACTGATGAACAATGATTGTCATCCCTCGTGGGCTCTAGTGGGCTTACCTGGTGGTCATGGGTGGGCATCCCTGGTGGCCATGGGTGGACATCCCTGGAAGTCCTGGGTTGTCATCCGGGGGGGCTGCACTGATAATCAGTGTAAACCCCCCCCCCATCAGGAGAGCAGCCGATCAGCTCTCCTCTACTGGCGTCTGTCAGCGTGAGTAGAGGAAAAGCCGATGCATGGCTTTTCCTGTTTACACTGTGATCAGCTGTGAATGGACATAGCTGATAACGTGGTAAAGAGCCTCCGTCAGTGTGTTAGACTGACACACCACACCAACTGCGGGTGGGCGATCGCTGCTTACCCTGCTGGATGTCATATGACGCCCAGTCAGGATAATTAAACCACTTTCCAGCTATCATTTTGCTATTTGGTATTTTGGCAGGAAGTGGTTAAAGTGGTTGCAAACCCTTACATATACCCAGTAAAGTGACTGGCTTTAGGTGATACACAGAGATTAAACAAATCCTCCTACGTAAGTTGCAGTCTTCTCTACATAAGTCCAGAATTTATACAGCTTGTCTGAGCTGTCAGAAAAAAGGACAGAGAGCTCAAGTTACATTCTGCAGAGCTCAGTGAGGAGAGCTCTATAAGCTGATTGGAGGGAAGGGACACTCCCCCTCCTCACAGGAACAGAGCTAAGGCTGTCAATCACAGGATGTGTTTTGGAGCTCCCTGCCCTGTCACCTTTTTTCTCTTGGTGTCAGGAAAACTTGTCAGAAGTGATTCTTGCTGATAACAGAGGAAGGAAGCAGCAGACAGAAATGACAGTTACGGTATCTTAATTGAGACAAACGCATACTATAGAGGGATATGCTTTGTTCGTATTTCATGTTTGAGGTTTACCATCCCTTTAAACCAGGAGTCTCAAACTGGTGGCCCTCCAGTTGTTGCAAAACTACAAGTCCCCTGATGCATTGCAAGGCTGACAGTTACAAGCATGACTCCCACAGGCAGAGGCATGATGGCACAACAGCTGGAGGGCCGCCAGTTTGAGACTGTTGCTTTAAACGGTTCCTCTATATTAAAAAGGATAGGAAAGACTGGTGTTAGTTGTTTTGATCTACAACATGTTCCAATCCACTGAATGGTTAATGAAATAACAGTGGAAAGTGTCATTAAGTCACATGATGTAGTGTTCACTGGACTTATTTAAAGCCATATACTGCGTTGATGATTTACGGTTTGTTATTATCAATCTGTTCTCTTCCTGCATGCACTGTTTGGTTGTTGTTGGTCTGATTGGGTGCCTTGGGATGAACATGGCTGTAGGTGTGATCCATGTATGAATGCAGTCTTAGTGACTGTACCAGGCTGGGTGCAGTTCTGCATGTCCGCGGCTACAAGGAGTGAGACAAGCTATGCAGTGACTTGGAGCCGAATTCTACCGTCTCAATGACTTCTGCCGAAATGACATGTTATGCATGATGGCTTCTTTCCACTACTGAACAATGGGCATGGTTGTACAGAGCACGCCTGCCAAAACTGCCTAGTCTGAAGTTACTCCCTGCTGTTTAACTCTTCTAGACGTTCTGTAACATTATTCTTTAGTATCTTTAGTTATCCTAACAATGAACAAAACAATAGGTTTTATCAGGAATTTATTCTGAAATTCTGTTCTGCCCACAGGTAAAATTACTGCAAAATGTTTGTGAATATAAAAGAAATTAAAAAAAAAAATGCCAGGTTCAAGTATAAAGTTGTTAAGATTGCAGGATTCTATTCTTAAAGCAGTTGTATACCGCTGGACATTTTTTTTCCCCTTGAAAGGTAATGTCATAATGTGCTAGTATGCATTGCATACTAGCACATTATGTAAAACTTACCTGAAAACTAAGCATTCCAGCAATGCGATGTCATTGCTCAAGGCCGCTTCCATCTTCACCCGTCCTGCTTCCGGGTTTGCGAGCTCCGGCTCTGTGACTGGCTGGAGCCACGATCACGTTCACGGCACAGGGCTCTGATAGAATGGCACAGGTGGACCTTCCTTCAGAGCGCATACGCCAGTGACATCACTGGCTGCATGTACAGTAAACAGTGCTCCAGCCAGGGTGGGGGGAAATCAAATCACACGAACCACCCCCCGGTGGTAGCAATCAGACCATCCGGACCCCCCACCACCACCACGGTGGGTGGTACTCATGCAGCCGGGCAGCGATGCAGAGCAGAGAGAACCCTCTGCTTCCAGATCTCCCCGTGCATCCTCCCCATCCCCGATACCAGCCAATACGATTGCTTCTCCTCTTGGCCAATCGCGCACCTCAAGCTTCCTTATTGGCTGGGAGGAGAATCATGAAGACAATAGCGAATATTAGTAAGCTATTGTGACACAACTGGGTGGCCTTGGAAAGTAGTGCTCTTCGCCCCGAGCCCACCCTTTTTTTGAAGCCAATTAGAGCATCAGGCTCTAATCACGTGCTTCAAAAAAAAAAAAAAAAACCCTGTTGGAAACCATGGTCCGGCGCCCTGCATGCAGATTAGGGGCCGGGTGCTTGGATTAGGGGGTGGTGCCCCTTTGCCCCATATGGAGCAGCCACCACTGACAGTAGATATCTCCTAAATGGTGCCCGTTTAGGAGAAATTTACACTACCTATGGGTAAGCCTTATTATATATTTAAACGCTTTCCTACTCTTAATGCCAAATATTTTTAGGGAAATAACAGTGGGCCTTGTGCGCCTAAATGGAATCACTCCTCTTCTATAATATCAGCTGCCCCTCTAAAAGTGTACCCTTACACGTATATAGTTTGTTAATCAAATGAAAAAGTGGTGCTATATACAAGCTAACAGTTACAATAGTGCAATAATCTCACAAAATACTCAACATGATAAAATATTTTACTCACATTTGCATGCGCCCATCTTGGCACCAAAACAACTCTGTTAAATGTATTAAGTTGGAAGTGCTGCCGCTCTGGTCGCGCCTAGAGGCGGCATGCCCTCCAAATATCGGAAATGATGTCACTGGAACCGAAAGTGACAGCCAGAAGTCCCGTCTCTACACATTTTGCCTATATGGCATCCTCACCAAGGAGGGTGGCTTTACAGTGGCGGAGGAGACAACAAACAATTTGGCAAATTCTCAAGGACTTGTGTTGTGCACAGATATATTTTATTTCACAGTTTGTACAGTTGAGTATTTTATGAGAATATTGTATTGTTACTATTTTAACTGTCACCATGTATAGCTCCACCTTTTCATTTGATTCACCAAGATTTTTAAGTTTGTCATTGTCATATCAACGCAATCCACAAAATGATGTTTACAAAAATAGATCATCTTTTTTTTTTTTTTATTTGTACATAATTACACCCAAAAAAAAATCTAACACCTACCGTGTTTCCCCCAAAATAAGACCTACCCCGAAAATAAGACCTAGCATTATTTTCCAGGAAGGCTGCAATATAAGCCTTACCCCGATAATAAGCCCTAGTTTAAAAAGCTTGTAAAATCCTATAATCCAACCTATTACAGTAGTATATAATGTACAATGCGTGTGTTTCTGTAATATAATTGTAGGGAAGGGAGCTCCGGCGGGTCACAGAAGCGCAGAGCATCGCTATAACAAAGGTATTTGGCAAATTATATTACAGAAACACACACATTGTACATTATATACTACTGTAATAGAGTGGATTATAGGATTTTACAAGCATTTTAACTTGGTTCACACCGGGGATTCCTTTCAGGCAGGGAGAGAGAGGGGGAGAGAAGACAGCACATTACATGGTAAGACCTACCCAAAAAATAAGCCCTACTGTGTCTTTTGTTGCCAAAATTAATATAAGACCCAGGCTTATTTTCGGAGGAAACACAGTATCATAAACAAAAGAATAGGCTGCCAATAAATTGTCTCATGTCTTTAGACAGACATCTTGTTTGAAATTCCAGCAATCTACAAACATCTAAGCATTCTTGAACTGCTCCACTTTTTCAGAACTTATGGATTCATCCATGGACTCCATCCTGGTACAAACATTCAGGTTTTTTTTTTTTTTTTTTAACCCAGCACGCTGAACGAAAAAAACAGAGAGATCGCTGTACTAAGTGATGTTAGTGCAGCAAACTCTACACCCCCCCACCAGAACACACTAATCAGCGCTCGCAGCCATTGGCTGAGCGGATGCTGGTTTTCCAGCATGTTCCTTGGACAGAAGCTGGTCCTTGAACCGGCTTTTGTCAGATGGACAGCTGTACACATGGTTCAAATTTTTGCTGGTTCCTGCTGAACCGGCTGATATTCGAATAGCTTAAGTCTTGAGGAAACGAGATTTCCAAACGAGGAATGTTTGATTCTAAACTATCGGAACCAAGTGGGAGGTCAACTGTATCACCATAATCATACGACTACCACCATATCACTATTCTCACATTGTCACACATACAATTACTCCTTAATGTATTTGTGAATATATTATGCACCTACGGTAGTTAACCAAGTTGGTTAGATTCAACTATTATTGAAACTTGTGTTTTGATTGAAGTTTGATGTATTTATTTGTTTCTCTTACACAGAAAAGAGGAGATGATTTTGAAACCGTGTCCTTCTGGCTTTCCAACACCTGCCGATTCCTCCATTGCTTGAAGCAGTACAGCGGAGAAGAGGTACTTCACTCCCAAATGTTCTCTTTCTCTCCTGCTGATGCATTGTGCAACCTCAACGTCTTCCCGACAACCTCTGATATCCCTTTAACAAGGTCTTTACACCCCGGGGGGGGGGGGTACGACTACCCAATCATGTGACCACTGTGATCGACTGTTATAGTAGTCAAATGATTGGGAGCCGATCCTGCTGGCTCCCAAGCATTACTAGAGACCAGGGGCTGGCTATGACAGCTCGGTCACTGTGCTGAGAGCGCACAGTGAGCACAAACTGTTAGCACATAAACCTCAGCTTCCTATTGATGCATATGTGCAGCTTGTGGGTGTTAAAGCTGCACATATGAGTTGCATGGGAGGCAAGAGGGTAGGACCATATTGGTTTTAATAGATGGTAGATTAATTACGATTCTGTGCATCCTCCAAACAAACCCCTAAATATTACAGTTGCCATGTAAACATTAGCTTGCTTAAAGAGGAAGTAAACTCTGATGGGTTTACTTCCTCTTTGTTTCCCTGCAAAGGTAAAGCATAATGGACTACTATGCATCGCATAGTAGTCCATTATGTGTCACTTACCTGACACAGGAGCCAGCAAAGTCACCGATGTCGCCTTGTGTACGGAGCCTCCATCTTTGTGGGTCTCGCTGCTCCGGCCCTGTTATTTGTCAGAGCCGCAATGACGTCACTCCCGCTCATGCGCACGGGAGCCATCACTTGCGGCATATAAGAAAAAGGGAACCACCGCTCCAGGATAGCCCTCCAGGGCGGATGCTCGTCTTCCTATTAAGGAGCCCCAGGTGCTGGCTGATACACACACAAAAGGGAGGCAATAGCAGGAGAAAAACTCTGGATAGCCGCACACCGGAAAAAAGCTTAAAAATCATGTGTTTTTATTAAAATCGAGGGTCACATCACACCAAAATCAGTGCTTACTCATAGCTGGCTAACTCTAAGGCTGGTTTCACACTGGAGCGGTGGGGGCGCTGGCGGTAAAGCGGCGCTATATTTAGCGCCGCTTTACCGGCGTTTTAGCGGCGCATTGCGGCCGCTCGCGGGGTGTTTTTACCCCCGCGAGCGGCCAAAAAGGGTCAATACCGCCCGCAAACCGCCGCTATAGCGGCGTTTTGCGGGCGGGTTCGGCGCGCTCCCCCATTGTTTTCAATGGGACGGGCGCTATAGGAGCGGTAAATACCGCTCCTATAGCGAGCCAAAGATGCGGCTTGCAGGACATTTTTGAGCGTCCTGCAAGGGCACCGCTTCAGTGTGAAAGCCCTCGGGCTTTCACACTGAAGGAACAGCAACAGCTGTTTCGGGTCGGTTTGCAGGCGCTATTCTTAGCGCAATAGCGCTTGCAAACCGCCCCAGTGTGAAAGGGGCCTTAAGCAAACATCAAATATATAGCCCAAAAACATGCATATCACATGATGAGGTGTTTGATGAAAGCAATTACAAACAGCTGGAAAACAATAATAATTGGATCCCAACATGTGTTGCCAAGCAGTCAATCTAAACAAAAGGAAGCCAATTGAATAAAGCAAACCAAAGTAATAAAAATGTGTAAAAAGAATGTGTGCATGTGTAAATGCATAAATACATACACACACACACACACATGCACATATATCTTAGTGATAGTGTAAAAAAGAAGAAAAGAAAATGTCTGTGCAAATAATTATATGACAAAAAGAAAATATATATATATATATGTATACATACGTGTACAAAATTCCATAAAGGAGTATAAACATGTAAAAAACTGTGAAAAATATGTATAATGTGTGTATAAATATTAGTAAGCACTGATTTTGGTTCGAAACGCGTCACCTATTTTGTACCTGCCTCCTTTGCTGTGGATTTGATGTGATGTGACTCTCAATTTTAATAAATACTTGCGGCATATAGCCGTTAACAGCGGCGCGCTCAGTGCGCCTGTGCGCCGCTGTCTACGGTGCATGCGCCATAGACAGCAGTGCCTGTCTTTTTGCAAATATCTCCTTGGACCTACAGGTAAGCCTTAATCTAGGCTTACATGTAGGTCAAAGTGGTTTTGTAATGTGTAATGTAAGCCTTATAGGCATTTGTGAACAGATTATTTTAAGGGCTCATTCACACTATATGCAGTGATCTGCATTTTTTCACACTAGATAAATGCAGGTCACATAGAAAACAATTGCTTTCTACGTAACCCGTTCACACCACAATGCTGGTGTGATATGCTTTGCGTTTGCAGTGTGGAAAAATGCAGCATGTGTGCATTCTTCTGCACCACCCTGGATGGCCCTACATGTCACTGGACAGCAGTGCAGTGACATGAATAAAGTGTCACTATGTGACATGTCAAATAAAGTTGAAAAAAAAAAAAAAAAAACAAGCCATGCAATGCGCTGAAATAGGCATTGTACAGCTCTCTGCTGGAGCAGACTTGACACTGGCCTGCATAGTAAAATGTTGCATTTTACCATTCAGACTAGTGTTAACTTGGCTAAATCTTAAATTTTTTTAGTTGCTTAGAAGCTAAATTCACAGGTGAAATGCCTGATAAAGAATTTGTAACGTTGTGTTGCCAGTTCTGAAATTTACACAACCCTTCCAGACAGTACAGTGAAGTATTAAATGATAAAGCTAGGTCACCATTTTGTCCCCAGCCTATGACTGGATAGTAAAATAGCAGCAGACGGATGAAATTATCGATTTTCTCCCTCACCAAATCAGCATGTTCCCTGTCACCACATAGGCAGAGTCTGGATAAGTACTGACCTTACCTCTCCCAGTCTGAGTGCTGCTGTGTAGTGGATTATAAGAGGCAGATATAAAGAGGGATTCAAGTGCTTATATCACTTACATTTACCTTTAAAAAAGACTGTGAAATAATTTTTTAAATAAATCAAGTGGATAGCACAGCTCTTTATTAAATTGCCTCTTGCATTGGTTACACCCCTGTAGACATATCCTGGGTCTTCCTGTCTGAGACATCGCTAAGATTGGCTAATGTATGTCACTTGTTGTACCTGGTCTTATTGGTGCAATAAAAGAAATGTAGAGCTATTGCACACTTTAGGATATAGATCTTTTTTGCTGAATACTTTTGGTATTTTTTAAAAAGAGATGTATGGCCAAAACTTTTTTGGTCATACTTCTCTTATGGATAACAGGAGTACACTTACTTTTGCCCTCTTTGGCCCAGAGTAAGCTGCCTGCTATCGGCTGAAATGGAAAAGTTGTGCCAGACTCTAAAAGGATCCTGATAATATTGCTGGGATCCACCTGGCTGCCTAATTGACAGCTGGCCCCACCTCTCAGTGCACAGCTGAGAGCCGAAGCCAGCTGTACCCACCCATCCCATGCCTGGCGCTCCAGTGAGCACTGACTGACAGTCACCACTTTCTGTTCTGAGCAGAACAAGAACTGAGCGATCAATAGCCAACATGGCGCAGCTGCAGCATTACACTGATGCTGCAGCTTGGAGGCGAGTATGTGTGTTTATATTTTTAAACCCGAACTTCTCCTTTAAATAAAATTAATAAAGTGTACTTTATTTTATATCTTCCTCAGTTAAGGTTTAACAGCTTCTTATTACTTACTGTTCTTAAAGGAATTGTCTGTTTTTACAAAATGAGAATTCTAGATTGTGTAACAAAGAGATATTGTGGGTAGATTCTGGCATTAAAATTTGCTTATGCCTATATGTATCTGAGAAACATTTTCAGATATTGGAAACCTTTGACAAGTCTGAATAGATCAGCACTAATAGAAGATTCTAAGAGCACCTTAGTGGCTGTGTGTAGGAGGCTTTACTATGGCATTCAACAGTCTGGTTCAAACACATTGAGTCATGACTTCCTTCAATCAAGTCATCCATGCAAACTTAGTAACTGTGTTTCATGCAAATAATGGTATTACATTTCAAGTTACCATATATTAGAGCTGCACGATTCTGGCTAAAATGAGAATCACAATTTTTTTGCTTAGAAGATAGATCACGATTCTCGTAGCGTAACATCATCTTTCACATTGAAACAAAAAAAAAAAAAATGGGTTAACTTTACTGTTTTTTTTTTTATTCATTGAAGTGTATTTCTCCAAAAAAAATGCATTTGAAAGACCGCTGGGCAAATACAGTGCGACATAAAATATTGCAGCAATTGCCATTTTGTTCCCTAGGGTCTCTGCTAAAATATATATAATGTTTGGGGGTTCCAAGTCATTTTCTAGCAAAAAATATTGATTTTAACTTAAGAAACAAGTGTCATAAAAAGATTTAGACTTTAAGTGGTTAAACTTCCTGCATTTACACACAGAAGTTTGATCCAAGAAGGAAGTTGAGTTACAATGTTTCGTGTTGTTAAAAACTTGGCAGACTGGATTTTGTCTTTACACGCACAGAAGTTTATCCCTTTGATCTAAGAAGGAAGCATTAGTTACAATGTTTCCTGTTAAATTAACAGACTGCCAAGATATTTTCTTTTGACATCTGAGAAAGCAGATAAAGTCTCTCCACTTGTTCTATGAAAGAATCGTCAAACTCTGCATTGGAGATCGCCAGGGGGGTTGAATCGAGATCACGATTTTTTTTAACGATTAATTGTGCAGCTCTACCGTATATACTCGAGTATAAGCCGAGTTTTTCTGCACATTTTTTTGTGCTGAAAATGCCCCCCTCGGCTTTTACTCGAGTCAAGCACTTTTCTGCTGCAGAAAATCACATTTTCCGAACCGACTTTGGGGCCCCGTATCTCAGGGCCACTTGGTGCTAGGAACCCCAAATTTGGTGTGCAAACCCAGTGGACCTAGCACTACAACATATGGGGTTCCTAGCACCAAGTGGCCCCGAGATACGGGCCTCAAAATCGGTTCTGAAAATGTTTCCAAATTTTGGCTGCAGCTAGGGGGCATCTAGGAACCCTTAACTAACGAGTTTGAAGTTCGGGGGACCTATGGCTGAAAATGGGCACAATGAGGCATGCAAATGGACACAGTGAGGCTGTAAATGGGCATTGTTGACCGTATTTTCCACTTACAGTAGCTGCATTTTTCACCCTAGGCTTATACTCGAGTCAATACGTTTTCCCATTTTTTTGTGG
This sequence comes from Lithobates sylvaticus, assembly GCA_028564925.1. NCBI lineage: Eukaryota > Metazoa > Chordata > Amphibia > Anura > Ranidae > Lithobates > Lithobates sylvaticus. The sequence goes on from CM053029.1 coordinate 532,697,487, forward strand.
TAAAATTAGGTGCCTCAGCTTATATTCGGGTCGGCTTATACGCGTCAAACTCGGTATATCTGTCATATACATCTGTATATCTGTCATATACATGTATTATATGACAGATATATATATCTGTCATATACATGTATATCTGTCATATACATGTATTAGGAAAGTTAAAATGTATGTCTATAGATTTAAACTAAGATTGTTTAATTGAAGCATTTGGATCAACACGACATTGTTTCTCTACAGGCATTTATGAAGCACAACACATCCAGGCAGAATGATCATTGTCTAACAAACTTTGACCTTGCTGAATATAGGCAAGTCCTGAGCGACCTGGCCATCCAGATATACCAGCAGCTTGTCCGAGTGCTGGAAAACTTCTTGCAGCCAATGATTGGTGAGTAATGAGAGATTTATAGAGCTCCCGATACCAAATAACTGGCAAATGTGAACCTGTTTTTCCATTGGGAAACTTCAGTCACTTCCCTGAGCAAAGCAGGTGATGAGATATGAATACACGGGCCAACGGTCTTTCTGTACACATTTATTTTTACATTGTGAGTAATTTGGCAGAAAAGACTGGAAAGCTGGCAGAGCCATCCTCCACCCTTCCTCTCGACCCAATAATACATGGATATTTTACGCCTGTATCTGTCATCCTCTGTCTTCATTGAACCATGCCCATATGTCTGCTGTGTGACAGTATATCCTTATATGATGTGCCCAAAATATGTGTAGCTTATACTTGTACATTTCTGCCCTGCCTTATATCAGGCAGGGACAGGACAAGGGGTAGGAGGGAAGGGTGGCTGCCCTGGGTGCAATGGTTTACTGTAGGGATGGAGGCGCCTGACAGTGATTCTGACAAGCGAGTGACTGCTGGGCGTAGGATCCTTAATGCTTGCAAATCATGAATGGTGTATGTATGTGTCCCAGCACTGGTATCGGGTTCCATAATACCATTGTCAAATATTGTGACTGCCTGTTCAGATCATACTTTCCTCCATCATTGCTTGTATCGTGGTTTTCTTTTATAAGTTTTAAATGAAATACTTTTACAAGCCATTTTTTTCTGCTAAACATTGCTGTGTATGCCCTTTAGTTTCAGGAATGCTGGAGCATGAAACTATTCAGGGTGTCTCAGGGGTGAAGCCTACTGGTCTGCGGAAGAGGACATCCAGTATAGCTGATGAAGGGACGTATACCTTGGATTCCATAGTAAGGCAGCTGAACACTTTCCACTCAATAATGTGCCAACATGGCACGGATCCAGAGCTCATCAAGCAGGTGGTGAAGCAGATGTTCTACATTATTGGTGCGGTCACCCTCAACAACCTGCTGCTGCGAAAGGACATGTGTTCATGGAGCAAAGGGATGCAGATCAGGTAAGAATGATTTAAATGCAATAGAGTTTTGCAGATTTAGGAGTATAGTCCAATGGCATACCCAGTATATCTGGCACCCATGACCAATTATTTTTTAATGCCCTGCCACCCCCGCACCCTCACACATATAAAAACAACTAAAGTAGTAAATTGTAGGTGTTGCGCTTACAGTGGGAGGAGCCATGGTTAAATAAAACCTGAGCCTACTCACTGTGTACCCAGTGCACATATGCCACAGTAATGTACGTCCACTTTCAGGAGTGAGGGAGTGCAGGGCTTGGGAGTATGTAACATAGAGAGCACAGGGCTCAGGAATGCGTAACATAGAGAGCGCAGGGCTCAGGAGTGTGTAACATAGAGAGCGCAGGGCTCAGGAGTGTGTAACATAGAGAGCGCAGGGCTCAGGAGTGTGTAACACACAGAGTGCAGGGCTCAGGAGTTAATAACGTACAGGCCACAGCACAAAATGCAATCAAGAATGATCCCCACCTGCCAGTATGAATTTCTACCCCCCCCCCCCCCCCCCAATATACACCACAGTACAATTGTCAACCAACAGCTCCAATTTTCCCCCACAACTCTGAATCCCCCCTTCCAGCCCACCACCCCAGTACATTCTCCCTCCCAGCCTAGTCTTTCCATACAGAACCCCTCAGTCCAGATGCTCCTGGTAAAGATCACCTCTTCCAGCTTAACCCTTTAGTAAAGACCCCAGTAAAGACTCCCCTTTGGTGCAGATCCCTTTACCAGATCAAGAGTGAGGGAAGTCCTCCCCTCGGTGGGCTCATGCGTCTACGAGCCTCTCCTAAGCTTTGAGCTGCCGCTGTCGGACAGGGAGAAGTGGTGCTGCAGTGCCTATGATACTAGCACTACAACAATGCTTCTCACTGTCTGACAGTGCTGTTGTGCTGTGCAACAAAAGAAAAGTCCGGACAATATTGCATGGCATTGCTTACACCTGCTCCTGACTGTTATTCTGATGTTGAGATTTTAATACTTTGAGTCTCTGACCCCAAACAAGTAGGCAGAGTGCTGATTTCCAAACTCGTGCAGGTCCCTTTTTTTGTTCACACCAAAATTGGATCTGAATCGTAATTCCTGTCCGAATTCACAGTTCACCCTGCGCTCTGCGAAAACTGATCTGGGGGTGTCATTAACTTTGTATTGATACCCACAACGGTTCGCAGAAGGTATTGTGAACTGTGATGTGGGCTTTAGAGAAAAGCAGAGAAAAGGAATTGAGATCTCTGCTCAGTCCGCATCCCTGGCCACCACCAGAGTACTTCCTATACAGGAGTTTGTCTCTTGCCATTATTCATGTAATCTACTAATCACACCAGCGTGGTTACTATAGAAGCCACCAGTGTGTAGAGAGTACAGAAGACCAAGCAGTGCTCTGCTTTAATGGTAAATTGCAGTATGCCCTAATGGCTTTCCAAGAAAGGCTGCGTCTTTCCATTCCTACATTAAGGTTAATGATTCATTAAAGAACTGTATAAAGAAGAGTGAATGACCCCTCTTTAAAGGTCAGTAAACCCAATGAATATGTTAGTTTATGTGTAAGAGCTATGAAGGGATAACAGAAATACACATATTTGGCAACTAAAACAGTTGATCAGTCTATTTTGGTGGTTTATTTAGCTTTTGTTTTACGTTCAGCTTTAATGTCTTTAGGAAGTTTGTGTGTAAAATTTTCATGTGCTTGTTATAGTTTATGCAACGCTAACATTTTAGTAGTTCCTGAGATGAATCACACCCCACCATATATAATGAATTTGTTGGGGGGGGGGGGGGTAATTTTGCTATTTCTCCATTACACCATAGAGCGATAGTAATAGTGTAAATCGCCTTGCCGCATTGGGTAGTTGTAGGCAATATTGGTAAGTGATCTCTCACGGTTGAACAATGACCACAGGTATCGAGATATGTGTTTTGGTTAAAGTTGGGACTTATGATAATGGATAATGCCATTTCCATAACGTGGTGCATATTATGGCTCCTTTATCCCCATTTAGACAAATTGGTAGATAACGGGGGGGGGGGGGGGGGGGGGGCAGCAACGTATGCTTAGTTGTTATGAAGCTAATAAATATTCTAGTTAGGCATCTTTTGAAATTATGGGTTTTAAAGTTCTTTAAAGACTTTTCAAGTTATATTACTTATATTTATAATATTATGTGCAATTCTAATTATTCCTGGCAAAAATAAACCATTTAAATGAAATCAAGTTTCAGTGTTACTTGTGCAATCACGGTTTTTAAACGACCAAAACATTGTCTATCTGGGCATAGGAGGGAATGGAGTATATTATTGATGATTAAGGAAAACCTGCAAACAGGATATTACAGATCATTCTTCCTATAAGGAGTTTGGGCTGTTTTTGTTCTTTAAGCTCCGCTTGCTCAGCGAGGGATCGCTCCATTGATCACCGCTGAGCAGGCGGATGACAGGTCCGTCTCCGCTCACTGTGCAGACAGTCCCGTCTCCACTCACTGTGCAGACAGTCCCGTCTCCACTCACTGTGCAGACAGTCCCGTCTCCACTCACTGTGCAGACAGTCCCGTCTCCACTCACTGTGCAGACAGTCCCGCTCTCCTCTATTGAGTAATTGGATGAAAACGGACCGCTTGTCTGTTTTTCATCTGATCCCATCTGATCCACCAGATGGATGAAAAATAGGATCACCATCTGTCTGGATTTGGCGAACAGGATCGGATAGCGGCAGGTGTCAGCAGACATCCACCGCACCATAGGGGAGAATGGATGGTTCGATGAGGTCTGCTTGAAAAACTGACAGGCGGACCTGATCGGACAGCCCATGTGAAAGGGGCCTTAGGCTTGATTCACACTGCCGTGACACAATTCTTGTGTGACTTTAATGCAACATTAGGCTTGGTTCACACCTATGCAGTTTGCTTTTTATTCGTTTCTGCAGTGCATTTTGCATTTTTGCACATGCTTTTTTGACGCATTTTTGCTATTTTTTTGGTGCATTTTTTAAGCTTTTTTTTTGCCAATTTGTTGTTGGGTGGATTAAAAAACACAAATCGTGGCAAAATTGCAGCAAAAACACACTATATATTTTTGCAGCTTCTCCATTTAAGTCTATTGAACCAATAACTCATAATTTTGCTTTTAAAAAAGGTTCCTGACCCTTTACAAAGATGCAGCAGCTGAAGAAAGCATGTGAACATGTCCCATAGGAAACCATGTTAAACGAACTGTAGTGCGTTTCTGCAAAAAGCATTAAAAAATGCATAGGTGTTAACCGAGCCTTATGCCACGTACACACGATCGCACATTCCGACAACAAAATCCATGGGATTTTTTCTGACGGATGTTGACTCAAACTTGTCTTGCATACACACGGTCACACAAAGTTGGTCAGAAATTGCGAACGTCAAGAACGCAGTGACGTACAACACGTACGACAAGCCGAGAAAAATGAAGTTCTATAGCCAGTGTGGCTCTTCTGCTTGACTTCGAGCATGCGTGGAACTTTGTGCATCGGAATTGTGTACACACGATAGGAATTTCCGAAAACGGATTTTGTTGTCGGAAAATTTGAGATACAGATTTTAAATTTTGTGTGACGGAAATTCCAATGGAAAAAGTCAGATGGAGCCTACACACGGTCGGAATTTCCGACAACAAGCTCCGATCCCACATTTGCCGTCGGAAAGTCCAACCATGTGTACGGGGCTTTAGAGTCCATGGGACATGACATTGCATCAGAGTAGTGCAGGGACCTTCTTTGAAGTTGCATTGATTGGAATGACTGCAATTAAAATTAATGTGTTTTGACTTGATATGTGACTTTATCAGGTAGATTTACTAAAACTGGAGCATTTACAATCTGGTGTAGCTGTGTATGGTAGCCAATCTGCTTCTAACTTCAGCTTGTTCAATTAAGCTTTGGCAATAAAACCTGGAAGCTGATTGGTTTCTATGCAGAGCTGCACCAGATTTTGCATTCTCCAGTTTTACTGAATAAACCCCTATGTGTCGCAAGTCGCATGACAAATTTCAGCAATGTGAACTAGGGCTTATTCATTGGATCCTCTGTTGCATGTATTTAGAACAGCTTCTTCCAACCAGGGTGCCATCTGGCTTCTTCAGGAGTGCCTTGGCAATATGCCTAAAAATTGCCTCAAGTTCCCTAAAAATTGTCCACAAGCCAACAAGTAGATCGAGCCTGTCTTTCTGTTATACAATCCACAGATTTTTTTTGTGCATCATTACAATTTTGGGCACTGTGAGGTCCAGACACTGGCATCCTAAAAACTGATGCTGTAATTGGTTGATAAGGAAGACGTCCAATGCCTATCTGTGTTTGCCCTTCTCCATCAGCACTGGGGGGGCACTTTAGCTGAGCGAAGGGGAAGAGGAATGCTGGAATACTAGTTGGTATATTTGTTTTGTAAGAATAAATCACCTCTAATGTTGGATGTCCTACTTGTGTGGATATTGGTCCGTTATGTAGATCTATTTGTTTTAGTTCTTTACATTTTAGAGTGTGGTGTCTTAAGATTGTGCGGAAATTTAAAGGGTGCCTTGAGTGAAAAAAGGTTGAGAAACACTGATTTTTATTTATTTTAAAAATGAGAAACACTGATTTAGAAGACTGTCCAAGCTGTCAAACAACGTGTGTTTTGAAAGAATCTTATAGATATGAGATGACTGTACTGAAACTGGCCAATAATATTCTGATCAGGAAGGTGATATTTTGTGTTGCACTGTACAGGTATAATGTAAGCCAGTTAGAGGAATGGCTGCGGGACAAGAATCTGATGAACAGCGGGGCCAAAGAGACCCTGGAACCCTTAATTCAGGCTGCCCAATTGTTACAAGTGAAGAAGAAAACAGATGAAGATGCGGAGGCCATCTGCTCAATGTGCAATGCTCTGACCACTGCTCAGGTAAGGGGACTGTGTTTACTGTGAGGATATGAGTCAATCCAGAAGGTTGATGTTTGCCATATGGCCTCTGTGCTTTGTACCTTAATGACCATCTGCAAATTGGTGCCACATTGCTTACACAACCAGCATTTTACCAAGTGACGTTAATAGTTATTTTATAGTTTGTTCTGTATTCTGTATTCTGTAGAGTTTGTTGGACCCCCCATTCCAAAACTATGGTCACTAATAGTGAATCCCCCACCCTCCTTTGCAACTTAAAGTGGTTGTAAAGCCAATTTGTTATGTTCATACAACCCCCAGTGATCGATAATGTTATGTGCCCTTTATACCTTATTTCAGAGCGCCCCGCTCAGCGCTCACATGACTGCTTTTTTTTTATAAAGCACATACATTAGCCACATACACTATGAAATAAGGTATAAAACTGCATTTTTTTATAAAGCACATACACTTATCGAACACTAGGGGTTGCATGAAAATTACAAAGTTATTTTAGCAGCAGGAGGGGAGGGGCGAGCAATGTCACAAGCTGGCAGGCAGGGAGGGGAGGGAAAGGAGGACAGAGGAGAGACAGCGGGATGACAGGGGCATGTAAACTGACCATGGTATCAGGGGCTCAGCAGCCATGATAAATGTGGTCATTTTACAGGAAGGGGGCAGAACCAGGCAGGTATTTTAGATGATAGAAATGGTCAAATTACTCAGCACAAGCACTGTTCGTGTTTTAAGGATCCTTTTTTTTTTTTTTTTTAGGGTAACAAAGGCTTTAACAGCCTGCATTCTTGTAGGAAGGCTATGCCCATTACAGTACAACTAAAGTCAAAACTTTTTTTTTCTTTTTTTAGCTTTCTATACATATACAGTAGAGATGGAAGATTAGAACTTCTATCATTTTTTATTGCCCCTCTTAAGGAGATTCACCTTCTCCATTTGTCCTGTTTACCATTATCATTGAAAGTGAAAGGAAAAGAAAATCCCCAATTTTGGGTTGTCTCCAGAAAAGTATTATAGGGGAAATCTTCCAATGGGGGCCCAAGTTCTGGTGCTCTTGGGGTCCCTATGGGATTCCCCTAATTTGCAGGAATTTCCTGTCGCTTCCTGTTTTGGCTATGGGACAGGAATTGTGGGGAAATCTCCCCAATGCGACACAGATGGCAGAAAATAAAAGGAGAGGGGTTATGACCCTCCCTTACGCTATCCAAAATGAGAAAAAAAAAGTTTTGCCTATAGTTCTGCTTTAAGCTATAACAGTATTTTTTAGCTTTGGACAAGAGGACCCGTCTCACGACTGACATTCCAAGTCATTCCAAAAGTGTTCAGTAGAATTGAGGTCATGGCTCTGAGCAAGATAGTTGAGTTCCTCCACCGCAAACCTTGTCTTTATGGACCTGGCTTGGTGTGAAGAGGCACAGTCAAGCTAGAACAGAAAGGGGCCTTTCCCAAAATCTTTAGAAGCACGCCATTCTAAAGGACTACTGGTAAACTTTCCATATGGTTTGTAAACAATTTAAGAGTATCTTGTCTTTTTACAGATTGTGAAGGTGTTGAATCTCTATACCCCTGTAAATGAGTTTGAAGAAAGGGTACTGGTAACGTTTATACGCAACATACAGGTACAGTATGATTTTTATTGTTTGGTCATAGGACATATCTTCCACATGTTTTGATACACTTGAGAATGATTTATGACCTCGGCATTAATTACTAATATGTTTGTATTGCTGTGTTTGAGTTATACGCAGTCATAAATGGATAATGAGGGAAATGGGAAGAAACCTCTTTATTAATAGACAGTAAAACAACAAATACAGTTTGTATTGGTAATAAAAGTGTACAAATTGATAATACAAGATGTGGTTGTACACGGAACGCCTGGTAAGACATACATACACACATGGCATTATAATTATATACATATATACTGTATTTTCTGTCGTATAAGACTACCTTTTACACCGTAATTACACAGCCAAAAAGCGGGGGTCGTCTTATACGCCGGGTGAAGAAGCCGCCAGATGGATATCAGTCCGCCGGGCGCTCTGTAAAATTATGTATATGTATACAGTATGCGCCGCTCAGCAAATCCCGGCGGGCTATGCACTCTGATGAATACAGAGCCTGCTAAGCCTGCTTGGATTGGGTAACAACCTCTGCCTATCCGAGCAGGCTACATGAGTCAGAGCGGCGCGGGCTGATGTCACAGCCTCTGCCAATCCGAGCAGGCTTTGTATCCATCAACAGATTAGTAAAATACAATGCCTGCCGTTATTGGCTCAGCGGTGCACACTGTCTGCACACTGTATTCTGAAGTGTACCTGGTGCTACTGTACTAACACAGCATCATATACTGTGTGTACTTGGTGCTCTACATATTAACAAAGCATCCTGTACTGCACATCCAGCTCCAGATCTCCCCTAAAATAAAGGTAGGATTTATGGTGCTTTGGAGGAGAGGATTCATTGTTGCTGCCTACCAATTGTGGGATCTCTGGGACTTGTAGTTCACCAGTTTCATTTTTCTGATGTTAAGTCTGATGTTTTTTTTTTGTTTCTGATGGTTTTTTTGTAAATGGTGTTGCCTCGGATAGGGGGTAGTCTTATATGGCGAGTAAAGCCCCAAACCTAAGTTTTCGCTGGAAAAATAGGGGGTCGTCTTATACACCCAGTCGTCTTATACGCCGGCAAATACGGTATGTATGTTACAGTCAACGTCGGTGTCAGAAGTTCAAATTGGCATTTTTTTTTAACTTTGTAGATAGAAAATATTAATTCTTGGCGTGAACAGTTATTGTTGGTACAATCTTCAAGTTTTGGGCATTTATAGTCTTTCAATTCGGTTGAAAGACTATAACTATGGTTGAACTGGATGGACTTGCGTCTTTTTTTCAACCTAACTAACTATGTAATTTCATTGTTACTGAAATTCCTTGCACCTTTTTAAGCTGGCCGTACATTAACAAGTATGTAGGATGGAACGTTTCTAGGAATATTCGTATGAACATTCTTATGAAATTTATCAGTACATTTAATGAGTTGATGTATGTGGTTAGAAAGTACTTCAAAATTTTGTTTGCTTTTAACATTTGATTTTGTAATAAGTGGACTTTCCCCAAACAGAAACCACATACACTGTTAGAAATTACATTTTTAAAGAAAAATTTTCCATCCTGCTTCAAATTTTTTAAATCGCTATAGTCAAAAAGTAAATTGATTTGACTCACGAACGATTAGAAAATTGAACAAGTGTTCCTAAAACAAGATTTTTACCAGTGTATGGTCAACTTAAAGCGTAACTAAAGTCCCAGTACTTGCCTCTCCTTTAGGCTGGGTTCACACTTATGCAAATTGGATGTGGGTTTCCCCCCATCCAATTCGCATGACAGGAGAGTGTGCCCGGCTCTCAATGGAGCCGCTTTATACAGCTCCGGGGCGAGTACAGAGCGAATTGCACAGCGGTCCTGTGCGTCATTGGCTCAGTTTCAAGTCTGAATTTGGGCAAAAATTGCACAGCGGTCCCTTTCTGTCAGCTGCATCCGAATAAAGTGTGAACAAGTGTTTGTAAAGGAAAACATTTTATAAAAAAGTAAATAACAAACATGTTATACTTGCCTACTCTGTGCAGTTGTTTTGCACAGAGCAGCCGCAATCCTTCTATTTTGGGGTTCCCCTCCAGCGCGCTGAGTGCCCCCATAGCAAGCTGCTTGCTGTGGGGGTGCTTGTGCATGCTTGTTTCTGAGCCGACTCTCTGCGTCCATAAGACAGAGAGCGTGGCTCAGCCCCACCCCCGCTCCCGCCTCACTAGCTGTGATTGACAGCAGCAGGAGCCAATGGCATCTTAGCCAATCAGAAGGAAGAGACCTGGGAGAGCCTTGGGTCTTGTGCACATCGCTGGATCGAGTTCGGGCTTAGGTAAGTATTAGGGGGGGCTGAGGTGCTGCACACAGAAGGTTTTTTACCTTCATTCATAGAATGCATGAAGGTAAAAAACCTTCAGCCTTTGCAACCACTATAGTGGTCCAACATCCCTTGCCGGCATCTTCTCCCCTGCTTCCTCCATGTGACAGGCTGTGGTCATCTTCATTGGCTGTCGTGGGATGATATCACTCCTGCACATGTGCAGAAGTTCAGTCATCCTGGCACACAGACGCTGTGCCAGAATGTAAACTGAGCTGTAGTTGGGTGCATGCCAAAGAAGACTGCGGACAGCCGGGTAGGTTTATTATATTGCAGAAAAGACCTTCCTTACCTCTTCTGCAACAAAAGCACTGTCTGCATGCAGTCTTTAAATCTGGGACTTTCGTTTCATTTGAAGTCACAGGACTGTGCCTACTCTGAATGTGTATAACCAGTAAAACTGTGAAATACTTTGATCTAAAATGATTTTGTCTATTTTCCCACAGTTGCGTCTAAGGGACCGGAAAGACGCTCCTCAGCTGCTAATGGATGCCAAGCACATCTTCCCTGTCACCTTCCCCTTTAACCCATCATCTCTGGCTTTAGAAACCATTCAGATCCCAGGTAGTCTCAGCCTAGGTTTCATCGCTCGTGTGTAAAGAAAGCCACACTGCCTCATATCATTTTGGATGTGAATCGCCCAGACATGTAAGCTGCACTGAAAGCATTATGGAGTCCACCACTGCATCTCTAAACACATGACTTGTACACCTTCTGCATTTTGTATATCTATGTAAAAGAGACTGGTAGAAAGATGTCAGTTGGTACGCATACAGTGGAATTGTCCTTAAAGCCTATTGTTTAGGTCATTTTGCCTTGATAATAAAACTCCATTCTGGGTCACCAGTTATGTTCCTAAAATAGCCATTCCCGTCCTAATAGGAGATAGACGCAGGTTACATGTAATGTATTTAAATACATTTTCTTAGTGTAATTCTGTGATTCACTGGAAGCAGAAAGGAAGCTACACGTTCTTGTGGTAGACTATATGGTTATCGGTCATTTCCTCACTATAGGTGTATGAATACCTGTGTATACTTGTAACAATAGCCAGACCACATCATTATTTATGTTAAAAGAACAATTCTATAAAAGTATTGGACGATAAAGAAATCAGCTTTACGTGTAATGTAGATGATGTTTATTTGTTAGCACCGTGGTTTACTATGCATATAAAATGTGCTGCTGTGTTTTTGTGTTGCTCTAATGTTACGATATCCGTATTCGGCACTACACAATAAAATATTCATCTCTTTATTATCGAGTATGTTTACAGTCCAATGTGATCTGTTTATTAGGGTAAGCCACAGAATAGGCTGGATTCCTTATCTCTGGAAACAAGGAACAGGCACCTTAAGCACATATGGATTACTGATAAAAATTGCTGTTTTTAAATAAAATAAATAAAATATATAAAAAAAATAATAGACGCCTTAAAGAACAAATAGGTTCTCGTAATATATTGTTAAAAGGTTATGTATAGTCTTTCCTGGCATTTTTTAAGTCTATTTGAGTGTTTCGGTTCAAACAGTATTTTTTTTTTGCAGCTGATGGTTTTAAAAATGTTTACTCTGTTATTGGTGTTTCTTTGCTGTATTACATATTGTTATTCAGTGCTTTTTATTTATTTATACCCCTGTAGTACAGAAAAGAGTAGGCTTGTAGTGGGTCCATTAATTCACTAATGGTAATTGCGTTGAGATGAAAGGATGGATACATTATTCCTTGTATGTGCATCACTCACTGCTACTGATCAGCATGCAGAAAAAGAGGCTGTACTACAGCAAAAAGCATGACATGTAAGTGCATGTAAGGACACTATTATACTGGGTAATGTGGCGTAGACTTCACCTGTCCACTGCATTTACTGTCTGCATTTAAACTGATTAGAGCACTGCAATAAAACACAAAATGGTGAGAGCTTACAACACTTAAATAGATAACCTAGTAGGCGTCCATGTTGGTGAGAACTCTTTAAGGATCACATAGTGCACACTGTCACCTGTACTACCTGGCACAGATATTCCATATTTCTGATTCGAAAGATCTATTATAAAAATGCCTGTTATACTTTACATTTAAATGTATAGTAATTTGATAATAGACAGGAGTGTATTTAACATAAAGTCACTGATAGGCTACTACCTAGGCCAGCAGGGTATGGGGTGCAGTACCAAGCCTCAAAATTTAGAAACAGTTTTCCTCATTTTGTTTTCCTGAACAGTTGTGGCTAAATTCATAAATAAAATGTATGGAGTGCTGGGAATATTGAGGAGATTCTGAAGACTGCAGTTGAAGGAATATAAAATTATCTCTCCTTTCTCATTTTGTTGATATGAACAGCTGAAAAGTAGTAGTTTTTGCTAAAATTCTCACATGCCACAGGGGGTGGATCTTGTACATATAGGCATCATCTTATATGTGTCTTTGGAACAGCATGATATCTAAATATGACCCTCTTTATAGGTTGAATCTTGGAGGTTCAGCCATACACTGACTTGGCAGCTCCATTGATAATATTGCCATACTTCCTGAGTTTCTCCCTGCCCACCTTAGGGCATAATGTCTTCTGCTACAACATTGCATTCTCTTTTTACTATTAAAAAAATTATAATAATAAAACTGCTGGAAGACTGACCCCCCCCCTCCCCCCCACATAATGGCTGCATCGGGTTTGCAAACCCAGTAGCTTGAAGCCAAACTAAACTCTCCAATATATTTATCACCACCTTCTAGCAATGTAGTGCTTACATCCCTTGGAGACCGCTATCATCTTCTCCCTGGTCCCGAATTTTTAGCCTCTTGATTGGCTGGCGGAGGATGACCTCATCCTGAACATGGGCATGGGAGTCAGGCATTTCGGCCCAACCAGAGTGTTCCGGGAATGTACATTGAGCTACGCTTGTGCATCTCAGTGTACATTCAATAGAAAACTGCAAACAGGCAGGTAAGTGTGTAATAATGCAGAAGAGACATAGCATGCCTCTTTTGCAATAAAGAGCTGTCTGCAGTTTTATAAAAGTTAGGTTTAGTTCTGCTTTAAGTTCAGAGAGATGCAAGCAAAGGTGCGGAGATCTAACACTGAAGCGTCTCATTTTTAGGTAGACTAAACTTTTAGGCCTCATTCACCTGGGGCGTTTTACAATGTACGCCCATGTGAGGGCTGTGTTTACTCACACAGGGATGCGCAGGTGTTCCGTTCATCCCCACTCAGCAGCTGCATGGACACAGCCACTGTTCTCAATATGACATTAGTTGAGGGTGCATGGCCCCAAACACAGAAGGTGAGGGTTCAGGGACATGCACCCGCATGGATGTCAGAATGGTAGCAGTGTCTCTGTCCAAGCAGCTACTGCTTCCTTGAAAGATGCAAGGTAAATACATTTCCCTCTGTTTTCAGGCGATTTCAGTGTCTTAACTACTGTATCCATCTTGCTCTAAATATAATTATAAAAACAAATCTATATGCTTTTAAATCTATTTTCAGAGGTGTAAAGTAGTTTAATCAATTCCCAGTTCTGCTTTCCTTTTTTAGGACACTAAAGCTAGCCATAGTAAGCTCAAATTGTGTTCGATTCCCACTGAATTTGCTAAACCTTGAGTCTTGGGTGGCCCTGTCAGCACCACCTGGCTCGGTAGAAGTCAATGTAAAAATTGACTGAGTTGGAAAATTATCTGCGGAACAGTGATTCAGTCCTACCAGATGCAGTCACCGTTTGAGTAGTCGGCTAGCTGTCGGTGTCACATCGGTCTAAATACAATAGCAAGCAGGGGAGATTCCTGTATTCATTCCTCCAGCCCCGAGGACTGATCATGAGAAATCTAGTGTCCCAAACTAAATGTATAGGTGCCGCTCAAGGCTCCACCAGGTCCTCTTATGCAGCAACCGCTTGCAGTGCAGACAAGGACAGAGCTGGTCCCAGCTCTAGACATCTAATGGAAAAGTTCTCACATGTCTGCATAACCCCGTAAGAAGGTGTATGACAGCCTCAGCCTGGGCTCCAACCAGGCCATGCCCCAATGCATTTCACTCTGCCCACAAAGCATAGTTATGGGGAAATCTAGTACCATAAAACAAGTGGGCGAACCAGCCTAGTGCATTACCCTCAAAACCGTTATTAGTATAAAAAAGATAAGTCATATACTCACAAACCAACAAAAGTACAAGCTTGACAGACAGACTTCCATCCTAAAACCTCCAGTATGTCACATATCTCAGAGTGACAACGTAGGTCCAAATGGCTAACACTTTTCAAAGGACTTTACCTCTTCCTCAGAGTTGGGCAGGTCTCCCGAAACACATTAGCCATTTGGACCTACATTGTCCCTCTGAGATATGTGACGTACTAGAGGTTTTAGGAAGTCTTATGCTGATAAATGTTTTGAGAATAATGCACTAGGCTGGTGCGCCCCTTTTTTTTTTATGGTTGCAGTTTGTCCAGACACCCCGGTCTTAAGAGGGCAGCAAAGCATGGAGAGTATGGCTGGCATAATTGATTACTACTTCCGAGGGCAGCAAAGCATGGAGAGTATGGCTAGCATAATTGATTACTACTGTATTTGAGATGTAATGTAACAGGATAACTAACTACCCTGCTTTTATATGCAAAATTTGCTTTACACCAAAACAACCAGTCAGACATTTGGTTTCACCTTTTGCCTTGCACTAGACAGATAAATGCTAAATGGCATTGGTTTCCAAGAAAGCACTTTAGTAAATGATCTCTGATTAAGGAAGTCCTGTGTAAGTGGCATCAAAATCGGACAAAGTAGTGCAGGGACTACTTTGAAGTCGGAACGACTTGAATTCATAGTAATATTTATGGCTGTCACTGGAAATCATGGGGAACAACTTGTCATGCTACTTTGCAGTCCTAAATCGTGGGACAAGTGTATAAGTGAGAAAGGGGCCTTAGTAAACCAACCTAATGTGTTTAATGCGAGCATCGCTTGAACTGCATATTTTTAAAGCTTTGATACTTCAATTTTGATAAAGAACCTGCCAACCTCATTAAAGTGGTTGTATAGGTTCGTATAGGTCCCTCGGCGGCTATCTCGGCTCCTCCCCGCAAGAGCTAACCCCCCTCTGGGAAGCGCTCTCCCAAGGGGGTTAGCTTGCGGGCACGCTCCCGTGTGATACAGTCGGCAGCCATAGCCGCAGAGTGTATGACTCGCCCCGGTGCGCCGCATCATTTATTTGATTGACAGCAGCGGGAGCCAATGGCTGCGCTGCTATCAATCATCCAATGAAGAGCCCACAGGAGCTGGGGGAAAGAAATGCCTATGGAGATCGCGCCAATGGAGATTCGGGACTCAGGTAAGTAAAACGGGGGCTCGGAAGGACAGTGCAAGGCGTTTTGCATCCTATGCATTAAGATGAAAAAAAAACACAGAGATTTACAACCCCTTTAAAGCTTTCTCCATACACCTGTATCTAGATGTATTTATATCCACGTAAGTGGCTTCTTTTAGCAGATTCACATTCTCCCTTGGGTGCTTAATTCTGGATATAATGCCTTCATATCATTTTTTTTTTTTTTTTTTTGGGGGGGGGGGGGGGGGGGTCAAACTTGCTCACAAGGTTGTCAATCAGCAGCGACAACCAATGAAAAAAAAACGGTAAAGGGGAGGACTTGCACGTATGTGATTGGCAAGCAGATGAGAGAAAGTCAAATTTGCAGCTCGGGGAGAGAGACCTTTTGAAATGAGGCTCTTAAAACTCTGTAGTATAGTATAAAAATGGCTTCCTTACCACATTTAAGAATAGTGAGGGGTTATCATTCCATGTGGATTGGTTGATGGCAAAAAAAAAAAATTTACAAAAAAAAAAAAAAAGATCTTTGAAATACATTGTTCACCATGCATGATCTATTCTAGTCAAGGTGGTCAATGCACATGGTGCATGATACGATGTTTCTCTCGTTTATTTCATTATGACATTAAGATGTAACTTATTCTTTACTAAACTAGGTACCAGAATAGGACTCATTTCTTAATTCATACTTATACTTGAAATAAAAAGGTTGTTGTTGCTGAATTTCATTTAGGCAATAATAATAATGAAGTCCATATGCTAAGAGTTATATTCTGTACTGTGTAATGTCATGCCTAGCAAATGTTTGCATCATTAACACTGTAACTAATAAGCTATCACTGCAAACTGTAAAAAAATAAATAAAAAAAAATTCAAGAATTTGTTGTCTAGCTATTTTATTTCACCAAAATGGTGTGATTTTTTTTCAAGCTTGAACTGATTTTTTTAAGAATTTATTTAAAAGCAGATGCATAATAATATGAGTGAGCGCTCAGGGGGTCCCCTGGTGACGTGCGTGCGCACAAAACATGTTGGGTGGAGCCTGTATGGACTGACGTCACACCGCGACTCCACGAGTCGGATTGGTGGCATCTGGAGTGAGTTTATTGCATTTTTATATACTTTCCACATGGATTGCTTATTTTATGTACTATTGGTCATATTTTAGTAAAATACAACACTATATACTTTTTCTGTATGGACTCCATGGTGTGAGCTTTATATGCAGAGAAAGGGTCACCAGCACCTGAGCTGTTGGAGTCTGGTGAACATTGGGCAAAATATGAATTGGATGTGTATTTGCTTATACACGTCCTCTATCTGGTGAGTGGATTATTTCTGCACTTGGGGACACTGCATATGCATTTATTAGGAAGGAAGATTGATATTCATCCTTGCCCCTAATTTGGGGACTTTGTTTGCACTATTAGCACTTTTTTAAGGAGGAAGATTGATATTCATCTTTGCACCATTTATTTAAAAAGTTTTAGCAAAATTTTAAAGCACAAACATGGAGTCCATTGTGTTGTATCCCCCCCCCCCCCCCCCCCCCAGACACCACACATTATTATAGATGATATAGGAAATGTATCTTTTTTTTCATTTATTCTCTATTTTTTCTTTTTGTTTGTTTTAAATGCTAAATATATAACCAGAGAGGTTCCTGGTAAGGCCCCTCTTCATCCTTCTGTGAAATCACTGTCAGAATACAGTAGGGTGACGCTATCTTGTTTTGTGACGTCAGTGGAACTTGCCAACACAGCTGCCCTCTATGCCCTGGCACCCGGCCTCAGCGCTGTCAGCTCTTGCAAGGCTATGCTGTTTGCCTCTAAGATGACGTAACATTGTGGGGGGGCAGTAGAGACCGGTCATAAGAACTATGGATCCACACTGCCAGTGGTGTTTAGATCTGCAGTACAGTCTACAAAATGAAAACCGGGTGGATCTTAAAACCAATGGACATATATGTAAGTAGGGGTCTACCGATTATTGGCGCGGCTGATATTCAAATTTTTCAGATTATCGGTATCGGTCAGAAACGTACCAATATTACCGATCTTGGTCAGACCTCCTCCCCCTGTCCCGGCACAGTGCTCCCTGAAGTCTCTGCCAATCTGCCAGCAGTGTGGCGGGCAGCAGAAAGATGACATCATCTCTCACTGCACGCCTTGCATCACCACTGTTCTGCCCCTACAGCAGGGCAGCGAAGGCTGCTCTTGACAGAGCTGCAACCATGAGAGATAGTTGCGTCATCTCTCACCACCCGCCCGCATGTGGAAGTTTACCCACTCAGATGCCGAGAGGCTGCCAGAAGTAGTGTAAGTGCTAGTGACAAGCTGCACATGGGTGGCAGGTGACAGTGGCAAGTGACGGTGATGAGCTGCATCTGGGTGGCAGGTGACGGTGACAAGCTGCATATGAGTGGCAGGCGACAGAGGCAAGTAACATGCTGCATCTAGATGGCAGGTGACAGAGGCAAGTAACATGCTGCATCTGGATGGCAGGTGACAGTGGCAAGTAACATGCTGCATCTGGATGGCAGGTGACAGTGGCAAGTAACATGCTGCATCTGGATGGCAGGTGACAGTGGCAAGTGACATACTGCATCTGGGTGACAGTGGAAAGTGACATACCGCATCTGGGTGGCAGGTGACAGTGGAAAGTGGCATACTGCATCTGGATGGCAGGTGACGATGGCAAGTGACACGCTGCATCTGGGTAGCAAGTGACATACTGCATCTGGATGGCAGGTGGCGATGGCAAGTGACGCGCTGCATCTGGGTGACAGTGGCAAGTGCCGGTGATGTACAGAATATCGGCACCTGATATCGGCCTGAAAGGCGGCCAAAAAATCGGTATCGGTCAACCCCTATACTGTATGTAAGTATTTATTTTAATCTTATTAGCAGGGTTTATTTGAAAAATGTTGTGATAACCGGGTCTTCAAAAAATAAAAAAATATCAGTCAAATCAAGCTTGCCAGTGGTAGCTTTTCAGGCTTTTACCAGTTAAACATTGCTTCATGATCTTGGCATATATATGAAATGCTTCCTATTGTTGAGTTTCATTCCATTGTATTCTTATTTGGGCATTGGGTATAATTTTTTTTTATTTTTTTATATAGAAATGAAGATGTCTGTGCTCAGATCCAAATAGCATGCATTATATATATATATATATATATATATATATATACATATATATACAACACATGAGGTTATATATAAGG
This sequence comes from Lithobates sylvaticus, assembly GCA_028564925.1. Lineage (NCBI taxonomy): Eukaryota > Metazoa > Chordata > Amphibia > Anura > Ranidae > Lithobates > Lithobates sylvaticus. Next base: position 532,716,282 of record CM053029.1, read on the forward strand.
GTGTGACCACATGCCAACTGCGTCAAATGATACCTTTGAGATCAACAGCTTGAGCAAGTATTGCAATAGTGTGAAAAAAAAAACCCTCATACCAAACAGTAAACTCTATACTAATACCTCGTATGTAAAAGCTGCGCCCCAAAAAAAGAGTGAACCTAAAATAATTATATTATATTTCCTATATAACATAAATTAAAGTGAATACGTGCATTAAAGTGCAATATTTTCTTGCATCATACAAACACAAAGTTAAAAGATACATACATTGTAATATCAGAAAAAACACATATATTAATAGTGAAAAAAATATTAATCAAATTATGTTTTTAAAGTCCATAATTCCAATGATGTGTCTGGATTAGTAGACCCACCGAAATATATTGAATCCACCCAATGTGCTCCAAATTGAAAGCTGCTCACCAGATGGATATGACCTCTTTATTTAAAAAAATGGTCTAAGAGCCCTTTCACACTGCTAGCGCCCGAAAAACGCTCGTAAAGCGCCGCTTAAACTAGCAGCGCTTTACCAGTGTTTTTCGAGCGCTTTTAACCCCTGCTAGTGGCCAAATAAAGGGTTAAAAGTGCCCACAAAGCGTTGCTGCCAAAGGCGCTTTTTTGGGCGTTTTTCAGGCGCTTTTTGGGCGTTTTACAGGCGCTTCCCATTGATTTCAATGGGAAGGGGCACTTTAGGAGCGGTGTATTCACCGCTCCAAAAGCGCTGCAAAGAAGCTGCTTGCAGGACTTTTTTTGAAGCCCTGCCAGCACAGCGCCTCAGTGTGAAAGCACTCGGGCTTTCACATTGGGATTGCAGTTGCGGCTTCTTTAAAGCGCTTTACAGGCGCTTTTTTAATGCTAAAATGCCCCAGTGTGAAAGGGATCTCAGTGTGAAAGCACTCAGGCTTTCACATTGGGATTGCAGATGAGGCTTCTTTCAAGCGCTTTACAGGCGATTTTTTTAACGATAAAGCGACTGAAAAACGCCCCAGTGTGAAAGGGGCCTAATGCGCTTTTGGGAAATCCTGCATTGGATACCCTAGATACCTAGACGAGTCCTCTGTAATAGGACCTCCTGTCCGCCACAACATCCCATATGGAAGAAACAAAAGGATAATTTCAATGTACCTTAGCCTGGCACTGAGAATAGCCTGCAGAGATTGTATATGGAGCCGCTGGGCTCACGTCCAGAGCAGGCATGCGTGTCTATGGGAATGTTTGACTATTCTTCCAGAAGCGCATTTGTGAGGTCAGGCACTGATGTGGACAAGAAGGCCTGGCTTGCAGCCTCCACTCTAATTCATCCCAAAGGTTCTATCGGGTCGAGGTCAGGACTCTGTGCAGGCCACTCGAGTTCCTCCACCCCAAACTCACTCATCAACGTCTTTATGGACCTTGCTTTGTGCACTGGTGCGCAGTCATGTTGGAACAGGAAGGAGCCATCCCCAAACTGTTTCCACAAAGTTGGGAGCATGAAATTGTCCAAAATGTCTTGGTATGCTGACGCCTTAAGTGTTCCCTTCACTGAAACTAAGGGACTAAGCCCAACCCATGAAAAATAACCCCTCACCATAATACCCCCTCAAAATAACTCAACACACAGCCATTAAGCACTTCAATACCAGGCACTTATGCACCTTCCCGCACAGACCAATTTTCATCTTTCAGCGCTCTCACACTTTGAATGACAATTAGTCATGCTACACTGTATCCAAACAATTTTTTTAACATTTTGTCCTTGCAAATAGAGCTTTCTTTTGGTTTAATCACCACTGGGTTTTTTATTTTTTGTGATATAAGCGAAAAAACTATTTTTTTTTGTTTCTATTGTAAAATTTTGCAAATAAGTAATTTTTCTTCATAAATTCGGGCCAACATTTATACTGCTACAACTCTTTGGTAAAAATAACCCAAATTAGTGGATATTATTTAGTCTGTGTGGAAGTTAGAGTCCACAAGCTATGGTGCCAATAACTGAAAATTGATCACATCTGATCACACCTGATGTACTGACAGCCTTCTCATTTCTTGAGACCCTAACAAACCAGAAAAGTACAAATACCCCCCAAATGACCCCTTTTTGGAAAGTAGACAGTCCAAGGTATTTACTAAGAGGCATGGTGAGCTTTTTTAAGTTGTATTTTTTTCCCACAATTCTTTTTTTACACAAACTTGTCATATTAACAGGTTATTTCTCGCATACAGCATATGCACAGTATGGCAATACCACATGTATGAGACTTTTACACAGCCTGCCCACATACAGAGGCCCAACATTGAAGTAGCACCTTCAGGCGTTCTACAAGCATAAATTGCTCATTTCTCAACCACCTATTACACTTTTGAAGGCCCTGGAGCCCCAAGACAATGGAATTGCCCACAAATTGACCCCATTTTGGAAAGCAAACACCCCAACGTATAATTTGAGGCATACTGAGTCTTTTGAACAGTTCATTTTTTTTTCCAGACGTTTTTGGAAAATGTGGGAAAAAATATGAAAACGCTTTTTTTTTTTACACAAAGTTGTCCATTTATAAGATATCTCTAACACATAGCATGTACATAACAAAAATGACACCCCAAAATACATTCTGCTACTCCTGAGTATGGCGATACTACATGTGAGACTTTTACACAGCCTGGCCACATACAGAGGCCCAACATCCAAGTAGCACCTCCAGGCGTTCTAGGAGCATAAATTACATTTTCTGACTACCAATCACATTTTTGAAGGCCCTTCATATTTCTAACACATAGCATGTAAATACCAAATAACAAAAGATTACCTGTGGTTTTAGAAGTGCAGTGGTCCACAGAGGAGAGCATCGGTCCAGGCAGCAAGCAGGGATGTGGTCCGACAGCAAGAGCAATCATCCAGGCAGCAGGCAGGAATACTGGCCATAGTTCATACAGGCAGAGATACTGTCAGCACAGCCAAATCATTGGTCCAGGTAGCAGGCAGAGGTGTCCAGGCAGAAATACTATCCATAGTCAGTAGAGGAAGCAGGCAGATATATTGTCAACACAGCCAAAGTCCAAGCAGCAGAAAGAAACATGGTCCATAAGGTCCAGGGTCATTATTGGCAGCAATATGGTCAGCAAAGCCAAAGTTTTGGTCCAGGCAGCAGGAAGGACCATCAAGCTTATGGACGGGGACAGGGGTAGAGGCTTCTCCCACCCAAATCTCTTTGAATCCTCCGGGCAACCAGACCCTGTTCTGGGAGCACAGAAGACGAAAAACAGTTTTTCTCTACTCAGAATGCTATTCTGAAGCCCCTCACATATGTGAGACCCCTGTGTACTAAAGTAGGAGGACAAAAAATCTGTCCAAGTGGCAGGCAAAAACATGGTCGATTACCAGGCCAAGGTTGGTGGACGTGGAAGTCAGAAACGTGGTTTAAAACGGCAGGCAGAGGCATCGTCGGTAAACAGGCTGAGGTAGTGCACGTGGAAGTCAGAAACGTGGTTTAAATAGGCAGGCAAAGACATTGTCGGTTAACAGGCCAGGGTCAGTTAATTAACATGGAAGGTAGTAACATACTAGCAGGCAAATGATCCACACAGGTATTCGGAATGGGGAAATGACAGTCTGTTAATAAGGGGAACTAATATCTGATGGATGTGTGAAAATTTTTGAAGCAATCTCCGATGCACAGGCCAGGTTGGGAGGGACATTGGGGACAATAATAGCTGGTATCTCTTCTAACTCCTCCTCTGCTGCATACATGGCATTTCTTTTGGCGTCTTCTTCCAGATTCTGTGGGGGGAATGTTATAGGGAAAATGTTGCTTGTGAACTTGACTCACGCTATCAGAGCGAATGCTTCCTGGGGCGGGACGTTGTTGGTAAATCAGGGCAGTGATGATTTCTTCAATATACTTGAGGTAGGTGATTTTTTGGTTTTGAGCTGCTTTTTGGTAGCAGACAAATGAATTAAACAGGGCCATATGAAACCGGTGAAATGCAGCTTTCTTTTACCAGTAATGGGACTTTGTGGTTGACAAATAGGGTTGTAGCATCTGATTGTTTAAATCCACCCCCCCCCCCCCCCCCCCCCAATGTACAGATTGTAGTCGTGGACACATTCAGGCTTTACAACAGGGCCGCGTCTTCCCTGGATCTCCACCAAGGTGTCATTGTGGATGCAGGGCCGGACTGGGAATAAGATTCAGCCCTGGAAAAAATGTCATACCAGCCCCACAGCATTATTATACCAGCGCAACAGCATAACGTCATTATTTTCTGGTTCATGAAAGGGAAAACCATACATTTTAAGCACATTTGAGTGTATTATATACAGAAAAGACAGATATGAAATCACATAGGGCTATATATATATATATATATATATATATATATACATATATATACACACACACACACAGTGGGGGGTGGAGAGCACTGGGGTGGGGGCTGGAGACTGATGGGGAGAGCTGGAGAGCACCAGGGGCAGAAATAACAGGGGTGGGGAGCATGGGGGGGTGAAGAGCACTGTGGGGGGTGGAGAGCACTGGGGTGGGGGCTGGAGACTGATGGGGAGAGCTGGAGAGCACCAGGGGCAGAAAGAATGGATGGGGAGCACGGGGGGGGCTGGACAGCACTGTGGGGGGTGGGAAGCACTGGGGTGGGAGCTGGAGACTGATGGGGAGAGCTGGAGAGCACCGGGGGCAGAAAGAATGGGTGGGGAGCACGGGGGGGGCTGGACAGCACTGTGGGGGGTGGGAAGCACTGGGTGGGAGCTGGAGACTGATGGGGAGAGCTGGAGAGCACCGGGGGCAGAAAGAACAGGGGTGGGGAGCATGGGGGGCTGGAGAGCACTGGGTGGGGGCTGGAGACTGATGGGGAGAGCTGGAGAGCAACGGGGCAGAAAGAACAGGGGTGGGGAGCACGGGGGGCTGGACAGCACTGTGGGGGTGGGGAGCACGGGGCGCTGGGGAGCATGGGGGGCTGAAGAGCACTGTGGGGGGTGGAGAGCACTGTGGGGGTGGGGAGCACTGGGGTGGGGGCTGGAGACTGATGGGGAGAGCAACGGGGGCAGAAAGAACAGGGGTGGGGAACACGGGGGGCTGGACAGCACTGTGGGGGTGGGGAGCACGGGGGGCTGGAGAGCACTGTGGGGGGTGGGGAGCATGGGGGGCTGGAGAGCACTGTGGGGGGTGGGGAGCACGGGGGGCTGGAGAGCACTGTGGGGGGTGGGGAGCACGGGGGGCGGAGAGCACTGGGGTGGGGGCTAGAAAAGGATGGGGAGAGCTGGAGAGCAGAAAGAACATTGAGAGAACTGGGGGGGCTGGAGAGTCTGGTGGGGGAGGAGAGCACTGGGGGAGCACAAGGAGAACTGGAGGGGGGCTAGAGAGTCTGGTGGGGTGGAGAGCACTGGGGGGGGCAGTAAAATAATTTGGATAGGGGGATCAGCAGGGGGGCGGCATATGGAGGAAATTAGCTTTCTATATTCCTCCATGCAGCCGCTGAATGCTTGATTCTCCTCCTCTCCCTCCTCCAAGCATTCAGCGGCTGCATGGAGGAATATAGAAAGCTAATCTCCTCTATATGCCGCCCCCCTGCTGATCCCCCCTATCCAGGCACACAGTTAGGGCTGTACTGAGTACTCACAGGCATCTCTCCTCCTCCTGTGATCACGGAGCTGGCCGGGTCTGTGTTCTGCTGCCGCGCACCGCGCCCCCCTAGACCGGCTCGTGTGATAGGTGGAACACTGATTCTATCTACTATCACACGAGCCGGTCTAGGGGGGCGGGACCGTGTTACAGCGCGGTGCGCGGTAGCAGAACACAGACCCGGCCAGCTCCGTGATCACAGGAGCAGGAGAGAGGGGAGCACTGCAGCCACAAAGCGGCCCCAGGGCAGGCAGCCTACCGGAAATATCCCGGTATCCCGGTAGGCCAGTCCGGCCCTGTGTGGATGGTAGAGAGGATGTGGACATCTTTCTTGTCCCTCCACTTCATGGCCACCTCCTCATTTCTCATGAATGCTGATTCTCCATTTTGCAATTTTTTAGCAGATTTTGTGGGAATCCCTTCCGTTTTTTTTTTTTTTGAAGGTACCGCAGGCCAGGGTTTGTTTACTGTAAAGGTGACGAAAAAGGGGCAGGCTGGTATAATAGTTGTCGACATATAAGTGGTATCCTTTTTCGAACAGGGAATATGCCAGCTCCCAGACAATTTTCCCACTGGTTCCATTATATGTGGGGCACTCACGGGGCTGGAGCTGGGAGTCTTTGCCTTCATAAATCCAGAATGTGTACACATATGCAGTGGCTCGATCACACTATTATTTTTTTACTTTTTGCTATAATAAATATCCCCCCCAAAAAATGTAAAAAAACACATTTCTTCATCAGTTTAGGCCAATATGTATTCTACTACATATTTTTCGTAATAAAAATCGCAATATGTGTATATTGATTGGTTTGCGCAAAAGTTATAGCGTCTACAAAATAGGGGATAGATTTATGGCATTTTTATTTATTTATTTTTTTACTAATAATGGGGATCAGCCATTTTTAGCGGGACTGCAACATTGCAGCGGACAGATCAGACATTTTTGACACTTTTTTGGGACCAGTGACATTATTACAGTGATCAGAGCTAAAAAAATAGCCACTAATCACTATATAAATGACACTGGTAGGGAAGGAGTTAACACTAGGGGGCGATCAAGGGGCTACATGTACCCTAGGGAGGTGTTTCTAACTGTGGGGGGAGTGGACTGACAGGGAGTACAGAGAGATCGCTGTTCCTGATCACTAGGAACAGATGATCACTCTGTACTGTTTACAAAGGCAGATCCCCGTTCTGCCTCTCTGAGGAGCGATCGCGGGTTTACCTAGCGGACATCGCAGCTGCCAGACCCGCGATTCGATTCCCCCGCCCTCAGCGACGTACCGATATGTCGTTTAGTGCAATATGGCCACCCTGCCGCAGTATATATAGGCGGTGGGCGGCCCTTAAGTGGTTAAACCGCTGTGTGGTCTTGGCCACCGTGCTGCAGCTCAGTTTCAGGGTCTTGGCAATCTTCTTATAGCCATCTTTATGTAGAGCAACAATTCTTTTTTTCATATCCTTAGAGAGTTATTTGCCATGAGGTGCCATGTTGAGTTTCCAGTGACCAGTATGAGAGAGTGAGAGCGATAACACCAAATTTAACACACCTGCTCCCCATTCACACCTGAGACCTTGCAACACTAACGAGTCACATGACACCGTGGAGGGAAAATGGCTAATTGGGCCCAATTTGGACATTTTCACTTAGAGGTGTAGTCACTTTTGTTGCCAGCGGTTTAGACATTAATGACTGTGTGTTGAGTTATTTTGAGGGGACAGCAAATTTATACAAGCTGTACACTCACTACTTTACATTGTAGCAAAATGATCATTTCTTCAGTGTTGTCACATGAAAATATATAATAAAATATTTACAAAAATGTGAGGGGTGTACTCACTTTTGTGAGATACTGTGTGTGTGTGTATATATTTATTATTATTATTATTATTATTTTTTTATTTTTTTTTCACAGTTTGCCTGGAATTTAGCTTTATGACAATGAGCATTACATTTGCTGTGTTCACTTCTAACCAGTGATGTAAGTAACTGAGTTAAAATAAACTGAGTTACGTAACTCAGTTACTTTAGAGGGTAACTAGCAATCTAACTGATTACTTTTCCCCTCATGGTAACTCAGTTCCCATTACTTTGGCTTAGTTACCCCAATTACATCTACCGCCACTAGATGGCAGTAGTGTAATTCCGGTGTCCTGCCAAAAAAGTTCCCCCGCCGGATAAGGACACCCCGTACTGTGCAGGCGCAGCGCTTGCGCAGTACGAAGGACTACGGAGCTTCCGAAAATTGCCGAACCTAAACAGCTCTGAGTGAACTCTACACAGCGCAGGCGCAGTTAACATGTAATTGTACGAGGCGATGCCGCACGCTCCTGATGCTCGTGCTACTCTGCAAGGGGCGTCTATTGTGTAACTAAGGGGCGGGTCTAGCATTACTGTAACCAAGGGGCGCATTTATTATTATTGTTATATATCGAGCTCTGCCCATTAATTTAACATTCGCCCTCTTCTGTAGAAATCCACCCCTTACACGATATAATAATAATAGACCCGCCCCTTGCTTACACGCTATAACAGATCTGCCCCTTGGTTAGAGTAATAATAGAGCAGCCCCTTGGTTACACGATATATAACAATAATAAATGCGCCCCTTGGTTACAGTAATACTAGACCCGCCCCTTAATTACACGTATAGAATATTTAAAAAAAAAGTCAGTTACTTTGCTGCGTAACTAATTACTTTTCCAATATAGTAACTGAGTTACTAACGCAATTACTTTTTGGAGAAGTAATTTGTAACTTAACTAAATTACTTTTTTAAAGTAAGATGACCAACACTGCTTCTAACAGATCAACCTTAATGTTGGTTAGCTTTTAATTTACTGAACCCTTCCTGAAATGACTGAACTCTATTCTATTTCAAACACTTCTGAATGTGCCTTTAATGAATAAGCATTTTTCATATAAGATACTGACGCTATCTCTCTTGTTGCTAGTGAAGCCAAAGCCAACTGTTAGACAAGCCTTTTTTTCATTTTTTTTTCTTTTACGGACCTGTTAGCAGCTCTAACCTGGACTATCCAGTTAAACAAGAAATTCTTGCTGAGCTGGAAAAGTAGCTCGGAAAGACAGTTTTTCTTTCAAAGAGAAAACATCTATTCTTAATAAAATGCAATAAAATTTCTTGCATTTGTAATCCTGCCATGAAACCTCCAAGCACTATCCTTTGGCTATTTAAACTGTCTAATACACAATGGGAGGAGGCTCTACAGGCGGTACTCTCATGCTCCCTGAATATATCACAGAGAGTTTCACAACTATATCTGCTGCTAAGAGTGTACTATACGCCACACAGACTGTTTGCTATGGGCTTGCGACCTACACCACTGTGCACTAGATGTAAGAGAGATCACGGAGATTTGATCCACCTTCTGTGGAGGTGCCCCAAATTACACCCCTACTGGACAGGGGTGGTGGACACCATAAACAGGGTATTTCAAATCTCACTACCTCCTGATCCAAAGCACTGCCTTCTTAATGTGTTGGAGGAGCTAGAATGGGAGGAAAGCACGAGAGTGGCCACTATTAGATCCCTTTTCCTAGCAAGGAAATTAATAATGACTCACTGGATATCAGAAGACCCACCTACCCTTAAAGAATGGATCAACACAATGGGTGATATGCTTAGAAAAGAAAAGATAATTTTCCAACATAGGGGATGCGCCCAAAAATTTGAGAAATTATGGGGGCCGTGGCTGGATGTTCCGGGGCTTGCCCCGGTGGATCTAGTAATGGCCAGAATACTGGCTTAAGCAAAAATATTGGAAGAAACTCAGAAATGCACATTGGGCTAAGCTTTTTAAGTATACTGTGGATGTAAGGGGGCTGGAGCGGGCTGGCGGGGATTGGCGATATTGCTGTTAAAGAAAAAAAATGTGTGCAACAACTGTTTACTATGACTGTAATGGTAAAGAGATAATGATGTACGTTCGGTGTATGTTTTTGTTTACTTTGTGCTAGTTTTTTTCAATAAACTTGTTTTTTTGGATAAAAAAAAACTGTCTAATACAGTAAAACCTTGGATTGCGAGCATAATTCATTCCGGAAACATGCTTGTAATCCAAAGCACTTGTATATCAAAGTGAATTTCCCCATAAGAAATAATGGAAACTCAAATGATTCATTCCACAACCATTTATTCATCAATCATTCAGTTAATAGTCCATATAAAATGATTATAGCAATGTGATAAGTTGTGTAACCATAAAATGTCCATCCACAAATGGCAGCCTCTACGAGGGGATTAGAAAGAAAATCCAGTATAATGTGGTGTACACACGACCGGACTGAATTCCATCAGACTTTTTGACGGACTTTCGACGGACTTCCATCGAATCGGACTTGTCTACACACAATCACACCAAAGTCGGACGGATTCGACCGTGATGAAGTACGACCGGACTAGAATAAGGAAGTTCATAGCCAGTAGCCAATAGCTGCCCTAGCGTCGGTTTTCATCCGTTGGACTAGCATACAGACGAACTGATTTTTCAACCGGACTCGAGTCCATCGGAAAGATTTGAAACATGTTCTAAATCTAAAGTCCCTCTGATTTTTCGACAGCAAAGGTCCAATGAAGCTCACACGCGGTCGAATTGTCGTGATTCGTTCCGTCTCACCTTTGCTGTCAAAGTCCGGCCGTAATGGCATCACGGCATAAGGCTCGATGCACATCTATGCATGTTGCTTTTGAGCGTTTCTGCAGTGCTTTTTGCAGTGCTTGCCGTGTTTTTGGACACACCTTTTTAACCACGATTTTGACGTGATGTGCGTTTTGCATTTTTTTTTTAAATGGCGTAGCCCCCCCCCCCCCCCCCAGGTCCATACCAGGCAACAGATTACATACAGGAGAATTACTTGGTGGCCTCTTTAATACAAAGTCCCACCTACTATAATAGACCGAACAGTCGTCCAATGCCAGCCCAGGAGACGGGACTTCCTATTACAGAGGCCACCGAGTAAACGAGATTCTCCTTTATGTAATCGGATGGCGCTTGTCCCACCCCCTCCGAGGAATGATAAATACAGTAGATATCTTTTTGTGGCCCTCCTGCAGCACTCAGGGATTGGTTGGGGGCCACAAAAGGTATATATATCCAAATTACCAGTGGGGGCATATGAAACCGGACGGCCTGCGGGCCAGACTTTGGACATGCTGCCTGCTTTAGAACCACTTTAGGAAGAATCCAGACAAAAATAAAAAGATGGGGCAGCACAGTGGCTTAGTGGTTAGCACTTCTGCCTTTCAGCACGAGAGTCATTGGTTCAAATCCCAAACATGGCATTACCTGCCTGGAGTTTGCATGTTCTCCCTGTGCCTGTATAGGTTTCCTATGAGTACTCCAGTTTCCTCCCACACTACAAAGACATGCTGGTAGTTTAATTGGCTTCTGTCTAAATTGGCCGTAATATGTACTGTATGAATGTGAGTTAGGGACCTTAGATTGTAAACTCCTTGAGGGTAGGGACTGAGGTGAATGTACAAATATATATATATATATATATATATATATATAGTTGTGTCTTTTTTCGACCTCACCTAAGGTATGTGTATGATTATATACACGCACAAGAACTTTAATGGCATCATAGTCTTAGTCCTCCATAGGGTTCAATATTGAGTTGGGCCATCCTTTGCAGCTATAACAGCTTCGACTCTTCTGGGAAGGCTGTCCACAAGGTTTAGGAGTGTGTCTATGGGAATGTTTGACCATTCTTCCAGAAGGCATTTGTGAGGTCAGACACTGATGTGGATGAGAAGGCCTGGCTCGCAGTCTCCACTCTAGTTCATCCCAAAGGTGTTCTATCGGGTTGAGGTCAGGACTCTTTATCTGTCTTTATGGACCTTGCTTTGTGCACTGGTGTGCAGTCATGTTGGAACAGGAAAGGGTCATCCTGAAACTGTTCCCACAAAGTTGGGAGCATGAAATTGTCCAAAATGTCTTGGTATGCTGGTGCCTTAAGATTTCCCTTCACTGGAACTAAGGCACCAAGCCCAATCCCTGAAAAACAACCCAACACCATAATCCCCCCTCCACCAAATGATTTGGACCAGTGCACAAAGCAAGGTCCATAAAGACATGGATGAGTGAGTTTGGGGTGGATGCTTACATTTAAAAAAAATGTATTTAATGATGCATCAGTGATTACAGAGCTACAGCTTTAGTTAAACGCATACATTATTTGCTGTAATATGTCAGAATTCACATTTAATACATGTATGGATGAAAACTTCTATTGCTGACCTTTGGAAACTACTAGTTCTCTGGCTGTCACATTGGTCTCGTGACTTCAGTGCTTTTGACCTAGCAAGCAGTTTAAGAGCCCATTCACACCATATGCAGGAAACGTGCATTTCCCACACTGCATTGCTCTTGTTAGACAAGCATGGGTGACATTAATTCTAGATTGTAAGCTCTAAGGAGCAGGGCCCTCTGATCCCTCCTGTATTGATTTGTATGGTAAGTGTACTGTCTGCCCCCATGTTGTAAAGCGCTGCGCAAACTGTTGGTGCTTTATAAATCCTGTATAATAATAATTGTTAATGGCACCCCAAACCCATCTAACGCAAGCATTTGCGACCAACAAAATGCACGGTACTACAGTACCCTGCGATTTGGGGCAGAGGTCATTTTAAAAGTCGTGCCCACAGCCCACTGTACTTTTTGTGCGTTCCCACATGTTGAGCAGCCCATTGAAATTAATGGACTGTCAAAACGGAATGTGCAAAAATGCAAGCTTTCCAGTGTGAACCGGCCCTAAGAGATCTGTATTTTATCTTACTTACCTGGTGTGCAAGATTGTTCCAGAAAGGCCAGATTTCTATATAGAACACACAGGCTACAGCCTAGGATAGTAAGACTGGCACACAGCTACCCACACATCATGTTGCTGACTAGGTCAGTACACCAGTGGCAGCCCATGCATTGTGGGAGCACGGGCGCCGCCCCTTCATCCATGCGCCCCTATGGCGGGGGTGGTACTTTTTGAAGCATCTGATTAGAGCCAGAGGCTCTAATAGGCTTCAAAATGGGGTGGGCTCGGGGTGCAGAGAGTGCGCCCTGATCCCACCCAATTGTGTGACGATAGCGAATACATTTTCTCTATTTTCACACTAACCTTTCTCCCCACCAATCAGGAGGCAGGGCGGCAGACCTATTTCCTGATTGGCCAAAGTGCCAGGAAGAGGCGCGGAGGAGACACACACTGGAGCGGAGGTCGCCGCCGCTCTGGTGCACTTGGAGATGAGCTGCTACCTGGCGGTAAGTGCCAGGGGGTCTGTCAGAGCAAGTGCATTTGATGGGCACAAGTGGCTTCAATTGATGGGCCCAAGTGGCTGCATTGATGGGCACAAGTGGCTGCATATGATGGGCACAAGTGGCTGTGTATGATGGGCACAGTGGCTGCACATGATGGGCACAAGTGGCTTTGTATGATGGGCACAAGTGGCTTTGTATGATGGGCACAAGTGGCTGCATATTATGGGCAAAGTGGCTGCATATGATGGACACAAGTGGCTGCATATGATGGACACAAGTGGCTGCATATGATGGGCCAGGGTCCATGAACCTCAGATTATAGGAAGGGTTCCCCTGGAGCAGACAAGTTCTAGTCCAGGTCCATGGACCTCCAGATTATTTGAAGGGTTCCCCTGGAGCAGACACGTTCTAGTCCAGGTCCATGGACCTTCTAAATATATGAAGGTTTCCTCTGGAGTAGCCAGGTTCTAGTCCAGGTTTCTTGATGGACCTCAAGATTATATGAAGGGTTCCACTTGAAAAGACAAGTTATAGTCCAGGGACCTCATGATTATATGAAGGATTCCCCTGGAGTAGTTAAATTCTAGTCCAGGTCCATGGACCTCCCGATTATATAAATGGCTTCCCCTGGAGTAGACAGGTTCTAGTCCAGGTCCATGGACCTCCTGATTATATGAAGGCTTCCTCTGGAGTAGACAGGTTCTAGTCCAGGAGGTCCATGGACCTCCAGATTATATGAAGGGCTCCCCTGGGGTAGTTAAATTCTAGTCCAGGTCCATGGACCTCCCGATTATATGAAGGCTTCCCCTGGAGTAGACAGGTTCTAGTCCAGGTCCCATGATGGACCTCCATCCGTCCTGTAGGAGTTCTCTAACAGTCACACCCCGCTCACTGTACAGTCATCCCACAGGGCGCGCCCACCTGCTCAGCTCCCGGGACAGGTGCAGCGCGGGCACGTCTCTCCGCTGCAGGCAATGCGGACATGAACGCGCACCGAGCACCCCATGGACAACCCGTGAATGTGTGACCGATCGCTGCGGAGGATTAACCCAGAACAAGCCGGGAGGGAGAGCAGATCGGGCGGACCGTCCACCCTGCGGACATCATGGCTCTGGCCGAGCTCTACACTCAGGTATGGTCTCTCCTCTCCCCGGTGATCGGACCGCGGGGGGGACTGAGAAGGGTTTGCTGTGTGATCAGCGAGCGGTGACGTCATAGGGGAGCCAGCGATCCCCGCACTGTGCTGTCATCACCGATCATTCATTCCTCGGGATGATTGGAAACAATGTAACAGATAGGAGGACTTCCTGTACAGTACTGAGTACAATAGAGGCAGCCATAGGGGATCCTTTCTGTTGTGTGCACTAAACTTTGTATCCATATGGTGAGTCCGCTCTGTACATGGATCCCTATAGAACATCTTGTGTTAAAACTGTAGTTAAGTCTTTTTTTTTCCCTACATGGGCCCCCAGTGATGTCATAATGGGCCCCCAGTGATGTCATAATGGGCCCCCAGCACTGCACTTTCACCCATCCAACAGGTCCCCAGTGCTTCCATCTTCACCCCGTCTTCCTTCCAGGTTCTGGCTGCTTGAATCCCCGAATTGTGATGATGTCACCCCCTCCCCCCCCCACGTGAGTTTTGGAGTGACAGCACCACGGCACACAATGGGTGGTGTAAATGTATGCTGAGACGCGCATGCACAGCTCAGTATACATTGCAGCTGATGGACAGGGGGAAGTATTTACAGCAAGGGAAAAAAGTATTTGATCCCCTGCTGATTTCATACGTTTGCCCACCGACAAAGAAATGATCAGTCTATAATTTTAATGGTCGGTTTATTTTAACAATAAGAGACAGAATAACAAAAAAATATCCAGAAAAATGCATTTCATAAAAGTTATAACTTGATTTGCTTTTTAATGAGTGAAATAAGTATTTGATCCCCTATCAATCAGCAAGATTGATAGGGGATCAAATACTTCACAGAACATGACTTAGTACTTGGTGGCAAAACCCTTGTTGGCACACCAGAGGTCAGATGTTTCTTGTAGTTGGCCACCAGGTTTGCACACATCTCAGGAGGGATTTTTCCCACTCCTGTTTCCAGATCCTCTCCAAGTCATTAAGGTTGATGTTTGGTAACTCGAACCTTCAGCTCCCTCCACATATTTTCTATGGGATTAAGGTCTGCAGACTGGCTAGGCCACTCCAGGACCTTAATGTGCCTCTTCTTGAGCCATTCCTTTGTTGCCTTGGCCCTGTGTTTTGGGTCATTGTCATGCTGGAATACCCATCAATGACCCATTTTCAATGCCCTGGCTGAGGGAAGGAGGTTCTCAACCAAGATTTGAAGGTACATGGCCCCGTCCATCATCCCTTTGATGCGGTGAAGTTGTCCTGTCCTCGTAGCAGAAAAATACCCCCAAAGCATAATGTTTCCACCTCCATATTTGACGATGGGGATGGTGTTCTTGGGGTCATAGGCAGCATTCCTCCTCCAAACACGGAGAGTTGAGTTTGGTCTCATCTGACCACAACACTATCACCCAGTTCTCCTCTGAATCATTCAGAAGTTCATTAGCAAACTTCAGACAGGCCTGTACATGTGCTTTTATGATCAGGGGGACCTTGATTTCAGTCCTTCACGGCGTGGTGTGTTATCAATTGTTTTATTGGTGATTATGGTCCCAGCTGCCTTGAGATCATTGACAAGATTCTCCCATGTAGTTCTGGGCTGATTCCTCACCATTCACATGATCATTGAAACTCCACGAGGTGAGATCTTGCATGGAGCCCCAGACTGAGAGAGATTTTGTATGGCAGAACAAATTGAAAGAGTCTCTTCATTCATAAAATAAAAAACGTGCCTGTCCACAAGTTTTTAAAAAGTGGGGTTAAAGTCATATTAAACCCAACAGCAAACATTTATTATATTGCCACTTACTAACTCTTAGATATGATGGCTGCATTCCTTTTCTTTTTTAGGCTTTCTTTTTTCTATTTTCATCTGGTGATCCAGCCAGCAAGTCTGCTGTTTTTTCAAAAACGCAAGCTCTCCAGCAGAATGTATCAGTTTACATGGATGAGACAAACCACTTAAACTGACAAGTTCTAGTCCAGGTCCCCAAACCTCCAGATTATATGAAAGGTTCCCCTGGAGTACACAAGTTGCAGTTCAGGTCCCATGGACCTCCAGATTATATGAAGAGTTCCCCTGGGATAGACAGGTTCTAGTCCAGGTCCATGGACCTACAGATTATTTGTACGGTTCCCCTGGGGTAGTGCAACTCTAGTCCAGGTCCATGGACCTCCAGATTATTTGAAGGGTTCCCCTGGGGTACTGAAATGCTAGTCCAGGTCCCATGGACCTCCAGATTATATAAAGGGTTCCCCTGGGGTAGTGAAATTCTAGTCCAGGTCCCATGGACTTCCAGATTATATGAAGGGTTCCCCTGGGGTAGTGAAATTCTAGTCCAGGTCCATGGACCTCCAGATTATATGAAGGGTTCTCCTGGAGTAGTCAAATTATAGTCCAGGGTCCATGGAGCTCCATATTATAGGAAGGGTTCCTCTGGAGTAGACAAGTTATAGTCCAGGGTCCATGGAGCTCCATATTATAGGAAGGGTTCCTCTGGAGTAGACAAGTTATAGCCCAGGTCCCATGGACCTCCAGATTATATGAAGGGTTCCCCTGGGGTAGACAGGTTCTAGTCCAGGTCCTGTGGACCTCCAGGTTATATGAAGGGTTCCCCTGGGGTAGACAGGTTCTAGTCCAGGTCCTGTGGACCTCCAGGTTCTAGTCCAGGTCCTGTGGACCTCCAGATTATATGAAGGGTTCCCCTGGGATAGACAGGTTCTAGTCCAGGTCCTGTGGACCTCCAGATTATATGAAGGGTTCCCCTGGGATAGACAGGTTCTAGTCCAGGTCCTGTGGACCTCCAGATTATATGAAGGGTTCCCCTGGAATAGACAGGTTCTAGTCCAGGTCCTGTGGACCTCCAGATTATATGAAGGGTTCCCCTGGGATAGACAGGTTCTAGTCCAGGTCTATGAACCTACAGATTATATGAAGGGTTCCCCCGGAGTAGTCAAATTCTATCCCAGGGTCCATGGAGAGCCATATTATATGAATGGTTCCTCTGGAGTAGACAAGTTCTAGTCCAGGTCCCATGGACCTCCAGATTATATGAAGAGTTCCCCTGGGATAGACAGGTTCTAGTCCAGGTCCCAGTTTACATGGATGAGAAAAAACACTTAACCCTGGCAGGGGTGCTTAAAATTAGGGATGCACCGATACCAGTTTTTTAAGACCAAGATACTTTTTCTCAAGTACTCGCCAATATAAATTACCAATACCTATTTTGTCCTTGGATAGTCCTAGTTCACACCAGTGTGGCCAGATCAGTGCAATTTGGACCTCCGATTTCATTGTAGCTTGCGTCTTCATTTATTGGAAGTCTATACAAGTAACAGTGAAATTGCATAAAAAAAGTAGAGCATGAACCTTTTTTAAAGTTGCTACGACTTTAGTGGCAATGATTTGAAATCTGCTAATACATTTAAAACTCCCCGCACCCCAGACTGTCAAGGTTGCTGTCTGCTGTGCCTCCTGTGCTCCTTCATCCAGAGTGGGTACACTATAATACAGGAGGTGTGTTACTGGCCAGATCATCACATAGAAACAGAGGGAAAAAAGCCAATGAAAAGAAAATGAATGCAGCCACCACATCTAATGATTGGTAAGCTGCAATATTGTAAATTTTTGGTTTTGGGTTTATTGCCACCTTGATATCGCTTTAAAGTCTATTTTTTTAAGCAGAGTAGTGACCCCCTGTCAGGTTTTCATTGCTGTAGAAATTCACCCATACATGGATTCTATAAGATTCCCCCTCATATTCTATATCACAGTGGAGGTACAAACTGACAACGGCAATGAAGTCGTCATTCCCGCATCTCAGTCCCAACTTTGGGGGCAGTTTCAGAGAAATCTGTGCGGGTATCCTGCACTGATGTCTATGTAAATCGCCCCCCGATGTCGCCAAAAGTAGTAGAAACTACTTTTAGGAATCGGTGCGGCGCCGCCAATTCAGACGGTGCTGTTGCCGCTGATTTGGCATGTGATTTGACATGTCAAATCGCATGCCAAATCGCTCCAGTGTGAACCAAGGCTAAGCCTAGGTTTCCACTATTGCGACCTGAAAGTCGTGTGATTTTTGCCGCGATTCTGATGCAACTTGAAGCAATGCCTGTGTAGTCTTGAGGTCTATGGACCTCAAGTCACATCAAAGTGGGACCAAAATAGTGCAGGGACTACTTTGAAGTCGCTCCGTCTAGAAGTCGCACAGATATGAACAGTACTCATTGGAAATCATGGGGTACGACTTTGCAGTTCCAAGCCGCATGACAAGTCGCACTAGTGGAAACGGAGCCTAACATGGTCACACAATTTTTTTTTTATTAGTAATTATCAGATCCATAAACCAGTGTTAAGCCCCATACACACGGTCAGACTTTTTCATGGATTCTGTCCGATCGGACCATGTTGTCGAAAAATCCGACCGTGTGTATGCACCATCGGACAGTGTACGTCGAATTGTCCGACGGACAAAGTCTTATCTCCTGCTGGATAGATTTGCCTACAACCCGGTCCGATCACACCAAATTCGATCGTGTGTACGGTTGTCCGACCGGACAAAGTGCTACGCATGCTCAGATCACATTACAAGACCAAAGCTATTGGCTACTAGCCTCTACGTATTCCCGTCGTAGGCAACAAACGTCACCACGTTCAGAATGATCGGATTTTTCGACAACTTTGTCCGACCGTGTGTACGCAAAACCAACATCGGACAAAGTACGACGGACAGGATCCGACGCACCTGGTCCGCGGATTGTCCGACCGTGTGTATGGGGCTTTAGTGGTAATCTCCCAGTACAGCAACTTTTGGAAGGTTCAGGCATGTGTAGGACATTTATAAGTACTGCCAGCCTAGACTCATCAAGGGAATAGCAATTGGTTGTTCTATCATTATTATTGGCCCTCTGCTGTGGCTGCAAAGTGTTCCCTAGACCTGGCACTGGGATGTAGCCAAAGCTGCATGGAGGATCACCGGATCTGGAGGTTTATCACATGATCTTTAAACACGTGGAATTGTTCAAGGAGGAAAGTGAGAGACATTTTGCTTTTTAAGATTTTTCAAATGTTCGCCATAGTGACATACTATCTCCTTTTTTTTTTTTTTTAACCACTTCAGCTCCGAAAGGTTTTACCCCTTCATAAAGCAGGCCATTTTTTGTGATACAGCACTGCGTTATTTTAACTAACAATTGCGCGGTCATGCGACGCTGTAGCCCCAAAAAAAATGTCCCTCCTTTTTTACCACAGATAGAGATTTCTTTTGGTGGTATTTGATCACCTCTGCCGTTTTTATTTTTTGCACTATACACAAAAGACTGACAATTTTGAAAAAAAAGCAATATTTTTTTCATCAATTTAGCCAATTTGCATTCTGCCACAATTTTTGGTAAAAAAAATAAAACAATACGTGTATATTGATTGGTTTGCGCAAAAGTTACAGCGTCTATAACTATGGTATATTTTTATTTATTCATTTTTATAGTTTTAATTTTTACTAGTAATGGCGGACAAATCGGACACCTCGCTGACACTTTTATAAACTTTTTGGTGACCAGTGACACTAAGACCCCTTTCACGCTGGGGGCACTTTTCAGGCGCTTTAGCGATAAAAAAAGCGCCTGAAAAAAGTCCCAGCTGCAATTCCAGTATGAAAGCCCGAGTGCTTTCACACTGGGGCGCTGCGCTGGCAGGGCTTCACAAAAAGTATTGCAAGCAGCTTCTTTTCAGCGCTGTATGAGCTGTGAATACACTGCTGCTAAAGCGCCCCTGCCCATTGAAATCAATGGGCAGTGGTACCGAACCGCCGGCAAAGCGGTGCCCCTGCAGCAGCGTTTTGCAGGCAGTTTTGACTCTTTTAAAGCTAGCAGCTGAATTGTGCCGCTAAAACCTTGATAAAGCGCCGCTAAAAATATCGGTACTTTACTGCCGACGCCTGGGCGCTTTCAGTGTGCAGCGCACACGCGCACCCTAGAACTGTCAGGTTACATACGGGGTACGTGATCTGGTGCCCTGCCGCAGTAAATATATGGTGGGCAGTTAATCAATCTTTTTTATTGGGTTTTCAAGTGTATACAAAGGCTGAGTGTCCAGGCCCACACGGGGTAGGGTACCCAGCAAAAAAAACATAACACAAAAAACAGACAAAACAAGGAAAAAAAAAAAAACCTTGGTTGTTACGTGGTTCATGCAGACAAGTTAGATAAGCATTCAGATATGAGAACAGAAAAAAAGGGCACATATTATAGGTATATTGAGGTCCCTCACATGGGGCATAATATTTGACTAGGAAGGAAGAACATACATGACCAAACAGCTCAACAATAAATTAACAAGTGTTGCTAGCTAGGAGGCAAAGTAGCTGTAGAGGCCTCCTTAAGCCAACATGCCCATCTCTTAGGACAATATACCAAGGTCCCCGAAACCAACTTATGTCACATAGGGATGAGCTTGTGTTAGTTCTGAACCAGGTTCAGATCCAAACCTGGAGGTCAGCTGTCATTCCTGGTCCAATGAGCTGGGGGCAGAGGATTCCCCGCTCAGCAGCTGTTGTACACAAAGAGACAGGCAAGTTATGCAGCGTACACACGGTCGGAATTTCCGATGGAAACAGTCCGATGGGAGCTTTTCAACGTTTTTTCCGACCGCGTGTATGCCCATTGGTCTTTTTCTGTCGGAATTTCCGATGGACTTTGGATTGAGTACCTGTTCTCAATTTTTCAGACAGAAAACCTTTCTATTGGATTTTCCGAACGTGTGTATGCAATTCCGACACGCAAAATTCCGACGCATGCTCGGAAACAATTCGACACATCCTCGGAAGCATTAAACTTCCCTTTTATTGTGCTGTCAAATGTGTTTTATGCCGCTATGTTACAGACCGTCGGAATTTGGTGTGACCGTGTGTAGGCAAGACAGTTTGAGCGAAATTCCTTCGGAATTCCGACGGGAAAACCATCAGAGCTTTTTCCGACGAGAATTCCGACCGTGTGTAGGTGGCATAAGGCAAGCACAGTTGCTACAGGTTCTAGAGTCTCAACTGGTATGGTCTGAGCGGTTGAGCTGTAGAGGGAGTTCTCATTGGCTTAAGGCTCGGTTCACACTAGTGCGACCACATTGTCATGCGACTTCCAGTGCAACTATGCATTGTGACTTGCTTGCGGCTTTCATGCAACATTAGAGTTCATGGGACTCAAAGTCACATCAAAGTAATGCAGGGACTTTTTTGGAAGATGCTGTGACCCGCCCAGAACTAGACCGGTCCACACAGCCCCTTCTCCCCACATCATCAAGACCAAAGAAGGTTCTGTAGCCCTGCACTGGAGCTGATGGGGCAGAGGGACAGTCCACTGCTGAAGTGTGGGGGAGTGCTATCTGCCGGGGAGCAGAGGATTAGGTACGGTAAATAAAACGGTTCCTCCTGTCCCCTAGACAAAATAAGCTGTGAACTCTTGCAGCCCCACTGCAAGGGATCATTTACATTTTCCTGGAGTTGGGCTTTAAGGTTGGTGACAAACAGCGAGGCCTAAACAAGATTGAATTGTACCAGAGCTATAGAACCAATGACTAAAAGAAGAGGAGCAACAAAAAAAGTTGATTGACAGACTGGTGGCAGAGTAGAAAAAAGAATGGGATTGGAGTATTAAAGTGGTGTGCCCATTAAAAAAAATAAAAAATAAAAGTCAGCAGCTACAAATTCTGCAGCTGCTGACTTTTTATAATCGGACACTTACCTGTCCCAGGGTCCAGCGATGCGGGGGATCGAAGCCCTGCTCATCTCTCCCTCTGTTCGGCCGTGCGCCGTGAGTGGCCGCGCAATCATCTGGGACCTGTCACAGATGATTGACAGGAGGGAGGGGGCAGAGCTGAGCCCTTCCTGTGCCGAGGGGAAGTGATGTCACCAGCCCAGGCACTGAAGGAGGCAGACTACGAGGGACCCCCTAGCAACAGCCATTTAGAGGTGAGTTTAAAAAAAAAATCCAAATATTTTTTTTAGGAATATTAATGATTTCTTTTTTGGCAACTCCACTTTAAGTACATGCATAGCCAAAAACGTTTTTTTTTTTTTTTAAAGCGACATTAAATCATTTAAAAAAAAAAAAAAAATATTTAAATAACAGACATGTTATTCTTACCTTCTCTGTGCAATGGTTTTGCACAGAGCAGCCCCAATCCACCTTTTCTGAGGTCCCCCACCAGAGCTCCAGGCTCCTCCTCTTCGGCGAAAGCCCCCCTGGAAAGTGGCAACCGCGCGTGCTCGCTCACGAGCTGGCCACTTTGACACAGACCGGGCAACTCGGCCCTGCCCTCCCCTGCTTCCTTGCCACAGCATTTTATTGACAGAATTGGCTGCCACTGCTATCAATCTGCGCAATGAGGACGTCACTTGTCTGGCTCAGGTAAGAATAAGGTAGGGATCGGGGGGGGGGGGGGGGCTGCACACAGAAGGTTTTTTACCTTAATGCATAGAGTGCATTAAGGTAAAAACCTTGAGTCTTTAGATCTGCTTTCAATTTTAGATTGGGAGGGAGGTGGGTTAAATACCTGTCAGTTTATTTTTTTCTGTTTGGGTACCAATGGGGAAATTTAACTTTACTTCCTGTCCCCAGAGATGCAATGGGAAGTTAAAATGATACTAAAGTCTATTTTCTTTCTTTAAAAATAACAAACACGTTATACTTACCTTCTCTGTGAAATGGTTTTGCACAGAGCAGCCTGGATCCTCCTCTTCTCAGGTCCCTCTTCAGAGCTCCTGGCCCCTCTCTCCTGTTGGGTGCCCCCACAGCAAGCTGGGCCGCAGCTCTGTGTATCCATTCAGACATGGAGCTGTGGTTTGGCCCAGCCCCCTTTCTCTCCCGATTGGCTAACTGACTTTGATTGACAGCAGCGGGAGCCAATGGCACCGCTGCTGTATCTCAGCCAATTAGGAGGGAGAGTCCCGGATAGCCAAGGTACTTGTGCACATTGCTGGATAGAGATGGGGCTCAGGTAAGTATTAGGGGGGGCTGCTTCACAAGCAAGGTTTTTTATCTAAATGTATAGAATGCATTAAGATAAAAAAACGTTCTGCCTTTACAACCACTTTAAGAGTAAACCTCCCAAAGTGACGGGAATCCCCCCTGTAGACAGTTGTCCCTGGCACCGGTGTCCTCACTACTTGTTCTGGGGGGCAACTGTAATATATTGTATTTCCCTTACCTTTTTTTTTCTCAGTGAAAATAATCAGCAGGTCAAACAGAAGGGTAAGGCCCCTTTCACACCGGGGCGTTTTTCATGCGGTACAGCGCTAAAAATAGCGCCTGTTCACCGCATGAAAAAATCCGGCCCCTTTAACTCCAGTGTGAAAGCCGGCGGGCTTTCACACTGGAGCGGTGCGCTAGCAGGACGGCAAAAAAAGTCCTGCTAGCAGCATCTTTGGAGCGGTATAGGAGCGGTGTGTTCACCGCTCCTATACCGCTCCTTCCCATTGATTAGAATGGGACACCGCGGTGAAACCGCTACGGCGGCGCTCTGCGGGGGGTCTTTAACCCTTTTTTGGCCGCTCGCGGGGGGGTAAAACCGCACCGCGAGCGGCCGAAAACCGCGGTTAAAACGACGGTAAAGCAGCGCTAAATATAGCGCTGCTTTACCGTCACCGCGGCTCCCCGCCCCGGTGTGAAAGGGGCCTAAATCTCCCCAGGGGGGACACCGGCAGCAATCAAAACTTGCAAACAAAACGAACAACCTCATGCATTCAAGATAGCTGCTTTGGCAATGGCGGACGTTTGCTCTTCAGCGGGTTGACTCTATGCAAGATCTTGCAGCCCTACGGACTGGGGCAAGTCCAAAAGGAACACTAAAACAGCAAGAACAGAGAGCGAACCAGCCTTGCGCATTACCTTTATATATATTTTAATGAAGAAATAAAAACAGTAGTACTTTATACTCACAAAGTGCATGGAATATAAGGCTCATAAAAATGTCCACAGTGTCCCACATTGCCTGGTCCACTGCCCCAATCCCAACATAGCCATTTGAAGCGTCTTCCCCATGTTGGGATTGGGGCAGTGGACCAGGAATGTGGGACACTATGGATTGGACATTTTTATGAGTTTTATATTCCATGCTGTTTGCGAGTATACTACTGTTTTTATGTCTTCATTAAAATATTTATAACGGTAAAGCACAAGGCTGGTGCGCCCTCTGTTCTTGTAGTTTTAGCATTAAAAACTTCACAGAGGCTTTCCCCACTCTATCCAAACCTAAAATAAAATGTTTTGCCTAGGTCAAATCCCACATACTCTAAGCCCCCGTACACACTGTCGGAAATTCCGACCACAAAATCCGTCTGACTTTTTCCGATGGATTTTGTCCGACACTGGTGTTGCACACACACGGTCGGACAAAGTTGTCGGAAAATCAGATCATTCTGAACGTGGTGACGTTCGTTGCGTATGACGGAACTACGTAGAGGCTAGTAGCCAATAGCTTTGGTCTCATAAATTGATCTGAGCATGCGTAGCACTTTGTCCGTCGGAATTCTCTACACACAATCGGAAAAAGTCCGATCGGATTTTGTTGTCGGAAAATTTGAGAGCAGGATCTCAAATTTTTTTCCGTCGGAAATTACGACGGAAAAAGTCAGATGGAGCCCACACACGGGCGGATTTTCCGACAACATGGTCCGATCGGACATTTTCCGTCGGAATTTCCGACCGTGTGTACGGGGCATTATACTTATCCAGTTTAATGCCCATCAGTATCTGAGGACATATAGTGGGTGACACAGGGTGTCCATATTTTATGAAATGTATGAATGGAGTCATAAAGAATTGCTGATAGCTTTTCATTCACTTAATACTATGCCTTTTCTTCTTCACTTGTAGACCAGTTGGGTTAGTGAAGGTGGAGTTTATTTATCTGCTGTGTATATGAAGGTTATAAACTTAAACCAAGCAGTGCTAAAGCCTTGAGGTTTTAGTTTCGATAAGCCTTCCCAGGAATGTTCCCATATGCTTCTGCCCATTACTGTGTATACAAGTTGTTAAACCCCAATCCTGAAAACCCCAAACCTGAAGCGTTTGACTTTTGGGCAGTCCCACCATATGGGCAGGAGATGGCCCATTTCTGGCAATCCACTCTTACGATTTTCTTTGGTGATTTGTAGATGGCTACAAAGTTCCTGCTGTAGCTGATTACTGTAGGCAGCTACAGCAGCAAATGTGTTTATGCAGCTACAAAATACTAATAAATGGTGGTCAGTAGTTGAGATCTGGCGTGTTTTGATGCTTTTCCAACATGGTGGCCATACTACTTCTGGCCGTATACAGGAAATGAGGTCAGACGTTACAACATTAAGTTACTTTACGAGAGAGGAGTGGGAGGATCTGGGTGTAGTAGGAGGGGAATAAGGTATATGAGAGAACCAGTCACGAGCGCCCCTAGCTTCTGAAGTTGCCCAGTGGGAAGTGCAAAACGCATCAAGCCGGACGAGATAGTGACGTCTATTCAGCAGTTGAAACGCACACCGAGGCGGCGAGTCCAAACAATATACATGCTCAAACCTTTCTACTTTTGTAAGTGTATTTGCTTTTTATTTTTTAATAAACGAAATGGAATTATGTTCTGGATTGCATAACACACCTGAGATGTGAACCTGGCAATCGAAGGAGAAAAGAAGGAACTGCATCCATCTGTTAAAGAGAAAGTAAACCCTGATGGGTTTTACTTCCTCTTTTTTCCCCTGCAACGCAGAAGCATAATGGGCTAGTATGCATCGCATACTAGCCAATTATGTTGCACTTACCTGCAAATGTCCCCGCGGGTTTACACATCCATCTTCACCACTCTTCCTTCCGGGGCCGTGGACTCCGGCTCTGTGACTGGCCGAAGTTGTGTGACGTCACTCCAGCACATGCGCGATGGAGCCGCCGGTCACGGCACGGGCCCTTTGTAAACGGCACGATTGTGCCCTTTCTTTAGTGCGCATGTGCACAAGCATATATGGTAAATATCTCCTAAACTGTACAGGTTTAGGAGATATTTCCAGTACCTACATCTAATGCCTTGTACACACGATCGGATATTCCGACCACAAATTCCGTCGTATTTTTTCAGACGGATTTTGTCCGAAACTGGTGTTGCATACACACGGTCGGACAAAGTTGTCGGAAAATCCAATCGTCCAGAACGTCTTGACGTTCGTTGCGTACGACGGAACTACGTAGAGCCTAGTAGCCAATAGCTTTGGTCTCGTAATTTGATCTGAGCCTGCGTGACACTTTGTCCTTCGGAATTCTCTACAAACGATCGGAAAACGTCCAATCGGATTTTGTTGTCGGAAAATTTAAGGTCCTGTTCTCAAATATTTTCCGTCGGAAATTCAGCCGGAAAAAGTCTGCTAGAGCCCACACATGGTCGGATTTTCCGACAACATAATCCGATTGGACTTTTCCCATCGGAATTTCCGACCGTGTGTATGGGGAATTAGCCTTATTATAAGTTTACCTGTAGGTAAAAGTGGTGTTACAGGGTTTACAACCACTTTAAGGATATATACCATGCTGTTTTGAATTTTACTGTCAGTGAGTGGGGAATTCAGGAGGGGAGCATGGCGTGACAGCTGGATTTTCACAAGAGAAACTGTCAGCACTGGCACTTTATTTTCATTTATAGACTACTGATTCTTGTTGAATGCACTGGCACTTTTATATATTTGTGTTTTCATATATAATGTATGTGGAAGCAGCGCATAGTTTAATCTTTTTTTTTTTGCTGACAACCTGTGAGGTTATATGACCTTTCACTACAGCAGCAGCTTCAACTATTATTTTTTTTGACAATTTTTTTGACTAGAATTTCTTGACAATATTTTTATTTTATTTATTTCAATTTATATATTTTTAGATCTTTTTTATGTTATTTAATTTGATTTATCACTATAAGGTTGGTGAATATAGTCGTTTCTTTTCACACCTACTATCATAATAGGTTAACAAGTGAACACTACCCTTAGCCATAGCGCGGGTGAACACACATCCTTTTTCATTTGCAATTCATTGTTATGGGTAGAGTTATGCACAGCTGTGGCTCCCGGGCACCACAGATACAGGTAGATTTCCTGCTTTACATCCATATGCCCACAAACACGTCCATGTGCATGAGCCCTAAGTCAATAAAAAAAAAAAAGACATGTACCTTGGAGGAAGCCAGATTAAACTGTCATTGACATTACTTGAGGACGGTATTCTTTGTATCTCAGAGAGTCCTAGGAATTGGCCAAGTTGTCTGCTCATACATACATGTTATCTCTGTGTTTGTTCAAGCAAGAAAGCATGTTAATAAATAATACATGCCACCAACAAAGCTTTGGAATACCTTATTACTGGAGGTAGTTTATCAATAACTTGGAGAGGGGGCTAAAGGAAAGGTGATACGTGTCACCTGAGGGCACTTGCAATCACTGGAAACAAGCGACTGTGCCGAGAAGTCCACATTTGTTCTACTACACCATTTTTATTGTGGGCAGACAATAGGTCAGGTTCTAGGCATACCCATTGGAGGTATTCTGTCTTATGTGTTACATGGCTTTGTTCCTGATATTGACCTCTATTTTAGTTCTAGATTGATACCAGCAGGTCAGACCACCCTAGAGTTGCCACCTCATCCCTTTAAACCTGAACACATATTAATTACACAGGTTCTGAGGCTAATTGAATGCCGGGTTGACACTAAGTAAGTTTAGCTTCCACTTTAATCAGCCATGGAACCTGTGTAATTAATATGTGTTTGAGTTTAACCACTTGACATTTGCGATATGAATTTGAATTCCCGGGAGGCCGTCACATGATGTCCTCCCCGGCGCGCGCGGGGCGCGCTGTGATCACGGAGTCACTGAGACTCAGGTGATCACCGATTCCGAGTAAGGGGCCGGTCCCGGCCCCTTACAATGTGATCAGCTGTCAGCCAATGACAGCTGATCACATGATCAAAACAAAAGCTCGGTGATCGTTTTTTTTTCTCCTCACGCTGACAGCGGAGGAGAAAAAAAAAGCCAACCACCGGCTCATCTTAAAGGGACATCGTCCCGAAAAGCAATTATGCCTCATTTATGCCATCTGACAGTGCCCACAAGTGCCACCTATCAATGCCCACAAGTGCCACCTATCAATGCCCACAAGTGCCACCTATCAATGCCCACCAGTGGTGCCACTGATCAGTGCCCATCACTGCCACCCATCAGTGCCGCATCTTCAGCGTACATCAATGACGCACAAAAATTACCAGTTTTAAAATTTTATAACAAAATAAAAAAAATATCATATTTTTTTTTTTTTAATTCTCTTTTTTAAATTTTTTTAACAAAAAATAAAAATCGCACAGGTGATCAAATACCACCAAAAGAAAGCTCTATTTGGGGGGAAAAAAATATAAAAAATTTCATTTGGGTACAGTGTTGTATGACCACGCAATTGTCATTTAAAGTGTGTCAGCGCTTAAAGCTGAAAATTGGTCTGGATAGGAGGGGGTTTAAGTGCCCAGTAAGCAAGTGGTTAAAGGGATGAGGTGGCAACTAGGGCCGAAACAACTAATCGATTAATTGACAACTAATCGATTATGAAAATTAATCGATTACTATTTCCATAATCGATTAATCGGCCAATTAACATAATGGTGTTAAAAAAACTAAAATTAGCCATTTATAGTACAAAAAGAGCAAATAATCGCTACTGTAAATATTACTTTTACTGTTGCACAGTAAAAAACGAACCCCTTACCGTAGCGATTATTTGCTCTTTTTGCACTATGAAGGGCTAATGTTTTTAATTTAAACTCCATTATGTTACTAAATGTCTAAGGCCTGGTTCCCACCCATGTGTTTTTTGCAGAAACGCACTGCATTTCATTTAACGTTCACATCCTATGCTTTTTTCAGCTGCTATGTATTTGGAAAGGGTCAAGGACCTTTTTCAACGCAAAACGGTGCTTTTTTGCTTCAACATACTTCAATGGAGCCCAATCTGCCCAACAACAAACTGGCCAAAAAAAAGGCATAAAAAAGCAAAAACGCAAATCGCAGCAAAATCACGTGCGCAAAAATCAACATGCACAGCAAAAAGCACTGCATAAACTGTTCAAAAGCAAACTGCATAGGTGTGTACCGAGCCTTATGCTGGCCACATGGATCAATTTTCAGAAGAGAATATTCATGCGAAAAATCTTTCTAAATTTTCCCGTCACTGTGGTTGAAAACAAACGTCGATTTGACCACTAACGATTAGAAAATCAAACAAAGTTCTTAAAATTACATTTTTTTTTTTTGAAGGAAGACATTTTTTTTGTATGGCCAGCATATAATATTACAGTTCTGTTTGAAAATCTGCAAAACAGTCTTTAACTTATTTATTTTCTTTAAATAAAAAAATGTGATCTGAGTCTGATGATATTTACCAGATTCAACCTCTAATATATAGAGTATATCTCTTCTGTCTGTTATTCTCAGAGTGGATTAAAGATTTTACTCCCTAACCATATAGTTGGTTATTTATATTTACCACTGCATATAGATATTTAGGAATAAATTGCCTTTTTTTAAACTTTACATATTAACAAAATGATACACCACACTTTTTTTTTTTTAAGGCTAATAACCGTTTAATCGATCAATCAAAACAATAATCAGCCAACTAATCTATTATGAAAATAATTGTTAGTTGCAGCCCTGGTGGCAACCCTAGACCACCAATTGCCATTCGTGGTGCACAGAAATGAAAATTCTGGTGCTGAAACTGAAACTGAAAATTCAGGATGCACGTGGCTGAAACCAAAACCGAAATTAACGGTTTAAAAAAAAAAAATATATATATATATATATTTTGTATATGATTGTATTGTATTCAACTTTTTAATTAACCGCTTAAAGACCGCCTCCTGCACATTTATGTCGGCAGAATGGCACCGCTGGGCACATCAATGTACAGGTACGTTGCTCTTTAAGTGCCCAGCCGTGGGTCACTCATGCGCCGCCGGTGGCGCACTTGCGACCCAATCCTGAGCTCAGTGACCGCAGGACCCGTGGACGCGATCGCCGATGGTGTCCCGCGATCGGGTCACAGAGCTGAAGAACGGGGAGAGGTAAGTGTAAACAAACCTCTCCCCGTGCTTCCTAGTGAGACTGACACTGATCGTCTGTTCCCTGTCATCGGGAAAGATGATCAGTGATGTCAAACGCCAAGCCACGCCCCCCTACAGTAAAAAACACACACACGTCACACTTAAACCCTCCCCGCCCCCTAGTGGTTAACTCCTTCAATGCCAGTGTCATTTACACAGGAATCAGTGCATTTAAATAGCACTGATTGCTGTATAAATGACAATGGTCCCAAAAATGTCCGATGTGTCCGCCATAATGTCGCAGTCACAATAAAATCGATGATCGCCGCCATTACTAGTAAAAAAAAAAATATTAATAAAAATGCTATAAAACTATCCCCTATTTTGTAAATGCTATAAGTTTTGCTCAAACCTATCAATACTCGCTAATTACAATTTTTTTTACCAAAAATATGTAGAAGAATACGTATTGGCCTAAACTGAGGAAAAAAAAAATGTTTTTTTTATATTTTTTTGGGGATATTTATTATAGTAAAAAGTAAAAAATATTGATTTTTTTTCAAAATTGTCGCTCTATTTTTGTTTATAGCGCAAAAAATAAAAACCGCAGGGGCGATCAAATACCACCAAAAGAAAGCTCTATTTGTAGGAAAAAAAGGACGCCAATTTTGTTTGGGAGCCACGTCGCACGACTGCGCAATTGTTAGTTAAAGCGACACAGTGGCGAATCGCAAAAGGGGGCCTGGTCCTTTGGCTGCAAATTGGTCCGGGGCTTAAGTGGTTAATATCATGAATTGAAGTAAATATGAATATATTGTCAGCCATTATTGGTACCTTTTGAAGCGGTGTTAAAAATCCTGTTTGCTGCATTTTTGGTGCATATTTGGTCAGTTAAAAAAAAACTGCACCAAAAAGGCACCTCCCCATTTAAATGCATTGAAAACGCATTAAAATGCATCAAAAATGCACCCGTGTTGCGTTTTTTGATGCATCTTTTGAGTCATGTGACCTATGAAAAACACACCATAAGCACTGTAAAATTGTGGCACATATGCACGCATTTTCGGCAGCCATTATCGGGACCCTTTTTTCTTTCAGAACAAAGCTGAAAACCCTATTTTCAGCAGGAAAATTTTTGGCGCCGGAAATTTCAGTGCATCACAAATTTTTGTGCCTGAGCTCCTGCTTACCTGTTACAGCTATCATGGGGAGGGGGAGTCTTAAGCTGGCCATACATTATACAATTATCTTGTGCAACTTTCCTTTAGATTTACCAAAACCATATAATATGAGGTCAAACCTAAACACTTTTAATTTGTACGCAATCAGGCAGGCCCCAACACTACATGGTTGGAGGTAAATCTAAAGGAAGCTGACTAAGAAAATTGTATAATGTATGGCCAGCCTTAGAGCCGGTTCACACTGAGGCAGCACGACTAATGCGGCGTACACGCGGTCGGAATTTCCGATGGAAACAGTCCGATGGGAGCTTTTCATCGGATTTTCCGACTGTGTGTATGGTCAACGGTCTTTTTCTGTCGGAATTTCCGACGGACTTTGAATTGAGAACCTGTTCTCAATTTTTCCGACGGAAAACCTTTCTATCGGATTTTCCGATCGTGTGTAGGCAATTCCGACACGCAAAAATTCCGACGCATGCTCGGAAACAATTCAACGCATGCTCGGAAGAATTAAACTTCCCTTTTTATAGTGCCGTCGAACGTGTTTTATGCCGCTGGAATTTGGTGTGATCGTGTGTAGGCAAGACATGTGACAGTGACGAATACGCG
Source organism: Lithobates sylvaticus (assembly GCA_028564925.1). Taxonomy (NCBI): domain Eukaryota; kingdom Metazoa; phylum Chordata; class Amphibia; order Anura; family Ranidae; genus Lithobates; species Lithobates sylvaticus. Next base: position 532,748,190 of record CM053029.1, read on the forward strand.
TAAAGGGACACTAGATACCGGAAGCGAGGTACGAGCTCGATGCTCGTTTATCCCATGCAATTTTGAGCAACATAAATGTGAGTTTACTGTATTTTACTTGTATTGAATAAAACCTTTTAAAAACGTACTACACTATCGAGACCCTTCCTCTCCTTATCCATTTTTGCGAGACACATATACCTGAACTAGAGCGTACACCCCAGTAAAAGAGACGCCCAAACACCTGGATTTAAAGGGAGCCGCCCGCCATAGGACACAGAAGCCCCATTGAGAACCAGCTAACACATATACACGCTGTTACCTTACAGCGGTAAGGTAAGGGTACATCCATTACTATATTCCACGGAAGATCAGGAACCACCTGCAGCTACTGGTCACAATAACCACCAGCACCGATACCGTTATACCCCACCAGGATTTGTCACCAGCGCCATAGCAAACCACACTTTGCCCACACTAGGAAAGGGCTCACCCCCACGGACTGTTCTTGCACTTTTGCATTACTTATCTATTGATTGTATTCAATTTTTTTGGCTATGCTTACCTTTCACACAGCCTTATCCACCTAGTTGGTTTTATGCACCGATGCAATTTTTATTGCGACTATTTTATGTGTCATATTTTTTAACCACTTGTACTTGACCGCAGCACTCTATGCACGCCCATCACAGATTCACCTTATTTTAATGTGACGCTTGATGCAACTTTATGCGATTTTTATGCGTTTCTATGCAATTTTAAGAGATGTCATTTTTATATGATTTTATGTGATTCACCCACATCATTCTCACTTGATACACATCTGCACACCTCTCACGGATTTATCCTTTGAATATGATGTTTTATGCGATTTCATGCGATTTTATGCAATTTTAAGCTATGTCACGTTTATGCGATTTTATGTGATTTATGCACAAAAATTCACACCTTTCACGGATTTATCCTTTGAATATGATGTTTTATGCGATTTCATGCAATTTTATGCAATTTTAAGCTATGTCACGTTTATGCGATTTTATGTGATTTAAGCAAAAAAATTCACACCATCCTCTATCTTCTGCATAATCAGCACTTACTTGTGTGCATACCTATTTAATATACCTTAGTCTCTACAGCTTTATTATACAGCGCAGCACTACCTCTTTACCTTACCTAGTGTAGGCAAGACAGCTTGAGCGGAATTCCGTCGGAAAAACCGACACAGTTTTTTCAGACGAGAATTCCGATCGTGTGCACGGCATTAGAGTGTGACTGCCTCAGGCGACCGGCATCCGACTTCAGCGGCGGCTTGCAAAATGACTTCTGTATAGAAGTCAATGCAAGTCGCCTGAAGTCGCCCCCAAAGTAGTACAGGAACCTTTTTCTAAGTCGGAGCGACTTGTGTCACTCCTATTAGAACAGTTCTATACTACAGAACGGGACGCGACTTGTCAGGCGGCTAAGTCGCCCGACGAGTCGCCCCGGTGTGAACTGGCTCTTACTCTCTCTTGTGTTTCTGTTCGCAATATGGGAAAGGCAGCAGAAGTAGTAAAGCTAGCCATACATCTCCAGTTTCCTCTTGTTCAGCCCTGCAGGCTGTATTAGAGATATCAGGCAAGTCTATCATTCAGGTTAAACAGCTTGTATACAGGATTCTCTTCTGCCAGCTATTGTATTCAAATAGTCATGACACCCGTGGCTGCCTAAGTACCCTAGGTAAGTCGGCCATACATAGATTTAAATTCAGCATGGACTGGCAGAATTTCAATCCATGTATAGGCTATCTGGTTGTACACAAGTCAGTCTACGTCGGCCAGGGGTGTTGCTAGGTCTACAAAAGATCTGGGGCTAGTGCCCACAGCAGCGAAGTAAAGAAAGTCATACGCTTGGGCGGGCATACACATATATATATATACAGTGGTGTGAAAAAGTGTTTGCCCCCTTCCTCATTTCCTGTTCCTTTGCATGTTTGTCACACTTAAGTGTTTCGGAACATCAAACCAATTTAAACAATAGTCAAGGACAACACAAGTAAACACAAAATGCAATTTGTAAATGAAGGTGTTTATTATTAAAGGTGAAAAAAAATCCAAACCATCATGGCCCTGTGTGAAAAAGTGATTGCCCCCTAAACCTAATAACTGGTTGGGCCACCCTTAGCAGCAACAACTGCAACCAAGCGTTTGCGATAACGTGCAATGAGGCTTTTACAGCGTCCTGGAGGAATTTTGGCCCACTCATCTTTGCAGAATTGTCCTAATTCAGTTACATTAGAGGGTTTTCGAGCATTAACGGCCTTTTTAAGGTCATACCACAACATCTCAATAGGATTCAGGTCTGGACTTTGGCTAGGCCACTCCAAAGTCTTCATTTTGTTTTTCTTCAGCCATTCGGTGGTGGACTTGCTGGTGTGTTTTAGGATCATTGTCCTGCTGCAGAACCCAAGTTCGTTTCAGCTTGAGTACACGAACAGATGGTCGGACATTCTCCTTCAGGATCTCTTGGTAGACAGCAGAATTCATAGTTGCTTTTATCACGGCAAGTCTTCCAGGTCCTGAAGCAGCAAAACAGCCCCAGACCATCACACTACCACCACCATATTTTACTGTTGGTATAATGTTCTTTTTTCTGAAATGCAGTGTTCCTTCTACACCAGATATACTTGGACACACACCTTCCAAAGAGTTCCACTTTTGTCTCATCGGTCCACAGAATGTTGTCCCAAAAGTCTTGGGGATCATCAAGATGTGTTGTGGAGAAATTCAGACAAGCTTTGATTTTCTTTTTGCTCAGCAGTGGTTTTCTCCTTGGAACTCTGCCATGCAGGCCATTTTTGCCCAGTCTTTTCCTGATGGTGGAGGCATGAACGCTGACCTTAACTGAGGCAAGTGAGGCCTGCAGTTCCTTGGACGTTGTTGTGGGGTCTTTTGTGACCTCTTGGATGAGTCGTCGCTGCGCTCTTGGGGTAATTTTGGGCGGCCGGCCCACTCCTGGGAAGGTTCACCACTGTTCCATGTCTTCGCCATTTGTGGATAATGGCTCTCACTGTGGTTCGCTGGATTCCCAAAGCTTTGGAAATGGCTTTATAACCCTTTCCAGACTGATAGATCTCAATTACTTTCTTTCTCAATTGTTCCTGAATTTCTTTGGGTCTCGGCATGATGTGTAGCTTTTAAGGATCTTCTGGTGGACCTTACTGTGTCAAGCAGCTCCTATTTAAGTGATGCCTTGATTGTGAACAGGTGTGGCAATAATCAGGCCTGGGTGTGGCTAGAGAAATTGAACTCAGGTGTGGACAACCACAGTTATAGTATGTTTTAACAAGGGGGGCAATCACTTTTTCACACAGGGCCATGATGGTTTGGAGTTTTTTTCACCTTTAATAATAAACACCTTCATTTACAAATTGCATTTTGTGTTTACTTGTGTTGTCCTTGACTATTGTTTAAATTGGTTTGATGTTCCGAAACACTTAAGTGTGACAAACATGCAAAGGAACAGGAAATGAGGAAGGGGGCAAACACTTTTTCACACCACTATATATATATATATATATATATATATATATATATATACTGTATATTACATATATTATCATTACATCAGGGTTCCCAGAGAGCCTCCCCCACTTACATCAGGGTCCCCAGAGAGCCCCTCCTTACCTCAGGGTCCCCAGAGAGCCCCCCTTGCATCAGGGTCCCCAGTGGATTTGCACAGAGCAGCCTGGATCCTGATCTTCTGGGGTCCCTCTTCTGTGCTCCTGGCCCCACCTCCCTGACGAGTGCCCCCACAGCCCAGCAGCTTTCTATGGGGGCACCCGAGCCGAGCTGCTGCTCTCTGTGTCCATTCAGACATGCAGCTGCCGTTCAGCCCCTCCCCCTCTCTCCCCTGATTGGCTAACTGACCTTGATTGACAGCCCCGGGAGCCAAACGTCTCCTACAGGCTTTCAAGCTTTTTTGAGCTCTTATTTTTTTTCTGCCTGGAAACTCCCCTCCATGTTAGCCAATGTGTCCATGCACACGATGGCTTTTTCAGGAGTTTACAGGCATTTGCTCTTAAAGATGAAGTAAGCCCTGATGGGTTTTTCTTCCTCTTTTTTTCCCCTGCAAAGTAAAAGCATAATGGGCTAGTATGCATCGCACTTACCTGCAGGTTTAGGAGATATTTCCAGTACCTACAGGTAAGCTTTATAATAGGCTTACCTGTAGGTAAAAGTGGTGTGTGAGGGTTTACAACCACTTTAAGGAACAGAAGATACAACGTTTTACATTGTTGCACAAAGAGGCTTTATTTGGATTTTATTTGGTTGTATTCAACATTATTTGATGCATTTATAATTTGGTTATTCATAGAGGAGTGGAGTAAAAGCCCCGATTCGCACTAGAACGCAGTGCTGGAAACCCTTGATCCGTGCACATTTCCCGCACTGCGTTTAATTCGCACTGCACTTGCGATCTGCAGCGGGTGTCAGTGCAAAGTTAACGACACCCCAAAGACAGGTTGCAAACGCAATGCGTTTTCCTGCACCAGATCACATGGTACAAAACTACCATGCGATCCAGTTGCTGTGTGCATTTCCAAAGGTAGTGTATGCACTACTTTGGTGCTATGCAGTGCGATTTGAGCCCATTCAAAATGAATGAGCTCAAATGACACCACACTGAATTGCATGTGAATTGCACAGGAATGCGCCTTTCTCAAAAATGTAGGTAAATATGCTGCAATTTTGATCTGCATTTGGGGTATTATTAAGGCTTGATTCACACTAATGCGTTTTTTGATGCATTTTGCAGAAATGCAGGGAAATTTTGGAAAATATGGAACATGTTCACATCAATGCATTTTTGTGCCTCTGCGTTTTTGGAAAGGGTCAGGGACTTTTTTTCATGCAAAATGCAGCGTTTTGCATGTAATAGAAGTCAATGGACCCGCATCCAAAACGCAAGTACTGCGTTTTTGCAGCGATTTGCGTTTTCTTTTTACAACCACAGTGTAAAAAAAAACGCAAAAAGCGTCAAAATCTCAGTAAAAACGTGTGTCCAAAAACGCGGCAAGCACCACAAAAACACTCAAAAGCAACATGCATAGATGTGAATCGAGCCTAAGAATATATCGACACCCGCAGGCATGGTGCGGGAAACATGCGCCTTTCCCACACAACGTTTTGGTGCGACCTGGCCCTTATAGTAGAAGATGTGAGTTTCGATATAAAAAGGGAAGAAGAGTTGCGTGTCATCGCTGTATTCAGTGGTTAAACAATAAGCAAAAGGCCATATCCCATCTAAGCGGAGGAGGAAGGGATGTTGTGCTGAAGCTATAAAATAGCAGTTGGGATTATATAATATTTGATTTGTTAATTAGCCAAGAAGACGCAGCTGATGTTTACACGTCTGCTTTATATAAAGTGTCATGTAGCAGATGCCAGGCTCAGACCAGGATGTACTTCTGAGAGGCAGGAGCTGGATCCGCACACCTAATGCTGTATAAGGGGACTGTGCAGGACTGCGTGCAGGTAAGTCCTATAGATCTGGGTTGTTGTAGGTCCATCCATCTGCTTCTGCCTGGGCTGGACAAGTCCCACAAACCGGGTAACCATTGTATGTAAGAGAATTACAGATGGCACCAAACTTTTTGGATTCTTTTCCATTATTGTCAGTGGAGCATTTGTTCTCTGGATCACTTACATTTCTTGTTGGGTTCTACATTGAACTGACCGGCTGATGAATCTTGTAGTGATTTGTCTCCTCCTGACTTGTAGATGCTCGTCCTTCCTTTATAATATAGCAAATTATCCTAAATTGAGGGTAGATCGAGGGTTCTTGCACACGGGCGCAAAATATGCCACATTTTTAGGAGTTGCCGTAGGCTTTTTTTTTCATGTGGCAGTGCTCAGCTACCCATGCAATTTTTTTTAACAACAACTTGCAAACTGACCTAAAAAAAGGAGAGCAAAAAATAGCAAGATTCGGCTCCCATAGACTTCAGTGAGGTTCGGACACTATGCTTGGGTATAGCATATTTTTTCATGGGTCGCCAAACCTCCTGCAGAGTGATATTGCCTTATTTGCTCATGCTTGCTTCCAGCTCTGCAACTATAGGAGATGCAACTCACAAAGGCTGAGTTTACACCAGTGGCAGAGATGATCTGCGGTGGATCATAGGCGTTTGACAGGAGGTGAGGACGTGGTGTGTTGCCTTGCATGCAGCTACTTGGTGGTTACAAGGTGGTTGCAATGAGACGCTGTTCACTGCTTCAGGTTCAGTGGTGGCAGTACTGCCAGCGGTTGGGGGGGGGGGGGGGGGGTGATAATTTTTGCCTCGACCATGTAGTGAAGCATTGTAGCTGTAGCATGCCTCCATCTAGCTGTCTATGCATGCAGAGAAGGATGGTAAAAATGTGATCAGCCATGCATTTTTACCGCTTCCCAATCACAAGTGTAAGCAAGCCCACACACAGGAGCTGTACTGTCCTTCCACTCTTCTCTTTCCTTGTCCATTCACAGAACACCTTGTATTCTGTAGACCATTCACAAAAAGTGCTCATGATCGCAACCCAGAAGTATAGCAAAGCTATCTGGCATCAAGGAGACTGTAAATAATATACATATATATGTATGTATTTGCGAACAATACTAAGCTAAGCAGGACAATAACTTCTCAGCAGGATGTGGAAACCTTGCAAAAAGATCTGAACAAATTAATGGGGTGGGCAACTACATGGCAAATGAGGTTCAATGTAGAAAAATGTAAAATAATATGTTTGGTTGGCAAAAATATGAATGCAATCTATACACTGATGGAGAACCTCTGGGGCAATCTAGGATGGAAAAGGACCTGGGGGTGCTAGTAGATGATGGGCTCAGCAATGGCATGCAATGCCAAGCTGCTGCTAACAAAGCAAACAGAATATTGACATGCATTAAAAAGGGATCCACTCCAGAGATAAAACGATAATTCTCCTGCTCTACAAGACTCTGGTCCGGCCGCACCTGGAGTATGCCGTCCAGTTCTGGGCACCAGTCCTCAGGAAGGATTTACTGGAAATGGAGCGACTACAAAGAACGGCAACAAAGCTAATAAAGGGTCTGGAGGATATTAGTTATGAGGAAAGGTTGCGAGCACTGAACTTATTGTCTCTGGAGAAGAGAAGCTTGAGAGGGGATATGATTTCAATATACAAATACCGTACTGGTGACCCCACAATGGGGATAAAACTTTTTTGCAAAAGGGAGTTTAACAAGACTCGTGGCCACTCATTAAAATTAGAAGAAAAGAGGTTTAACCTTAAACTACGTAGAGGGTTCTTTACTGTAAGAGCGGCAAAGATGTGGAATTCCCTTCCACAGGCGGTGGTCTCAGCGGGGGGGCATTGATAGTTTCAAGAAACTATTAGATAAGCACCTGAACGACCACAACATACAGGGATATACAATGTAATATTGACAAATAATCACACACATAGGTTGGACTTGATGGACTTGTGTCTTTTTTTTTTCAACCTCACCTACTATGTAACTATATGTAACTAATATATATTAATATATATATATATATATATATATATATATATATATATATATATATATATATATATATATATATATATACAGTGGATATAAAAAGTCTACACACCCCTGTTAAAATGTCAGGTTTCTGTGATGTAAAAAAAATTATACAAAGATAAATCATTTCAGAATTTTTTCCACCTTTGTGACCTATAAACTTTACAACTCAGTTTAACAAAAAACTGAAATCTTTTAGGTAGAGGGTAAAAATAGGTAAAAATAAAATAATATGGTTGCATAAGTGTGCACACCCTTAAAGTAATACTTTGTTGAAGCACCTTTTGATTTTATTACAGCACTCAGTTTTTGGGTATGGGTCTATCAACATGGCACATCTTGACTTGCCAATATCTGCGCACTATTCTTTGCAAAAACACTCCAAATCCGTCAGATTGTGAGGGCATCTCCTGTGCACAGCCCTCTTCAGATCATCCCACAGATTTTCAATTGGATTCAGGTCTGGGCTCCGGCTCGGCCATTCCAAAACTTTAATCTTCTGGTGAAGCCATTCCTTTGTTGATTTGGATGTATGCTTTGGGTCGTTGTCATGCTGAAAGATGAAGTTCCTCTTCATGTTCAGCTTTCTAGCAGAAGCCTGAAGGTTTTGGGCCAATATTGACTGGTATTTGAAACTGTTCATAACTCCCTCTACCTTGATTAAGTCCCTGTTCCAGCTGAAGAATAACAGCCCCAAAGCATGATGCTGCCACCACCATGCTTCACGGTGGGTATGGTGTTCTTTTGGTGATGTGCAGTGTTGTTTTTGCACCAAACATATCTTTTGGAATTATGGCCAAAAAGTTCAACCTTGGTTTCATCAGACCAGAACACATTTTCCCACATGCTTTTGGGAGACTTCGGATGTGTTATTCCCAAGTTTAGCCGGGCTTGGATGTTTTTGTTCATAAGAAAAGGCTTCCATCTTGCCACTCTACCCCATAGTCCAGACATATGAAGAATACGGGAGATTGTTGTCACATGTAGTACCTGCCAGATATTCCTGCAGCTCCTTTAATGTTGCTGTAGGCCTCTTGGCAGCCTCCCTGACCAGTTTTTGTCTCTTCTTTTCATGAATTTTGGAGGGACGTCCAGTTCTTGGTAAAGTCACTGTTGTGCCATAATTGCTCCACTTGATGATGACTGTCTTCACTTTGTTCCATGGTATATCTAATGTCTTGGAAATTATTTTGTACCCTTCTCCTGACTGATACCTTTTAACAATGAGATCCCTCTGATGCTTTGGAAGCTCTGTGCGGTCCATGGCTTTTGCTGTAAGATGTGACTAAGAGATTGTCAGGAAAGACCTACTAGAACAGCTGAACTTTATTTGCGGTTAATCAGAAGCACTTTAAATGATGGCAGGTGTGTACTGACTCCTATTTAACATGAGTTTGAATGTGATATCTTAATTCTGAACACAGCTACATCCCCAGTTATAAGAGGGTGTGCACACTTATGCAACCACTTTATTTTTTTTTGCCCCCCCCCCCCCTAAAAGATTTCAGTTTGTTTTTCAATTGAGTTGTACAGTTTATAGGTCACATTAAAGGTGGAAAAAGTTCTGAAGTTATTTCTTTGTCTCATTTTTTTACATCACAGAAACCTGACATTTTACCAAGGGTGTGTAGACTTTTTATATCCACTGTGTGTGTGTATGTATATATATATATATATATATATATGCATACACAGTATATCAGTATATAGTGACAAAGTGAGACCATGTCACTGTGAAAATGGAGGAAAATATGACACAGGATTCACATTAAGGCTTTATACAAGGTTTCGGACTTCTTAGCGGTGAAAGCTGTGTTATAGGTTTCTTCCGGATTCTGTAGTTCTGGAATCGGAACTTTCAATCCTGTGTCTGGATTTTACCAGGTATCTGCAGACAGTCTGAGTACAAAGGTGTGCAGGTTGTTATAAGCCTGATGATAGCTCAGAGCTCCCAGTTTGGAAATGGAGACAGCTCCCAGCATGGGAGACAGAAGTTCTCACCCAGGGGTCAGGGGGCTCCAGTCAGGAGCGAAGAGACAAGAGGTCTCATCCAGGGGTCAGGGGAGCCCCAGCTAGGAGACAGAAGGTCTCACCCAGAGGTCAGAGGAGCTCCAGCCAGGAGCCAAGAGCCATAAGGTCTCACCCAGTGGTCAGAAAAGCCCCAGCCAGAAGCCAAGAGTCAGAAGGTCTTACCCAGGGGTCAGAGGTGCCCTAGCCAGGAGCCAAGAGACAGAAGGTCTCATGTGGGAGTCTGAGGCAGAAGCCAAGAGACAGGAAGATCTCACCCAGGGGTCAGAGGAGCCCCAGCCAGGAGCCAATAGACAGAAGGTCTCACCCAGAGGTCAGAGGAGCCCCAGCCAATAGACAGAAGGTCTCACCCAGAGGTCAGAGGAGCCCCAGCCAAAAGACAGGCGGTCTGATCCAGGGGTTAGAGGAGCCCTAGCCAGGAGACAGAAGGTTTCACCCAGGGGTCCAAGGAGCCCTAGCCAGGAGCCAAGGGAGAGGAAAGTCTCACCCAGGGGTCAGAGGAGCCCCAGCCAGGAGCCAAGAGACAGAATGTCTCGGCCAGGGGTCAGAGGAGCCCCAGCCAGGAGCCAAGAGACAGGATGTCTCATCCAGGGGTCAGAGGAGCCCCAGCCAGTAGCCATAAGACAGAAGGGTTCACCCAGAGGGTCAGAGGAGTCCCAGCCAGGAGCCAAGAGACAGAAGGTCTCACTCAAGGGTCAGGGGGCCCCAGCTAGGAGCCAGAAGGTCTCACCCAGTGGTCAGAGGATCCCCAGCCAGGAGCCAAGAGACAGAAGCTCTCACCCAGGGGTGAGAGGTGCCCCAGCCAGGAGACAAGATACAGAAGGTTTCACCCAAGGGACAGGGGAGCCACAGCCAGGAGCCAAGAGACATAAGGTTTCACCCAGGGGTCAGAGGAGCCCCAGCCAAGAGACAGAAGGTCTCACTCAAGGGTCAGGGGGCCCCAGCTAGGAGCCAGAAGGTCTCACCCAGTGGTCAGAGGATCCCCAGCCAGGAGCCAAGAGACAGAAGCTCTCACCCAGGGGTGAGAGGTGCCCCAGCCAGGAGACAAGATACAGAAGGTTTCACCCAAGGGACAGGGGAGCCCCAGCCAGGAGCCAAGAGACATAAGGTTTCACCCAGGGGTCAGAGGAGCCCCAGCCAGCATACAGAAGGCCTCATTACAGGAGTCAGGTCGGCTCCTATCAGGGTGTCAGGAGAACCCCTTTCCAGAACCCAGGATTGGGCTATGCAGCAAGGTGCTAAGAGAGCCAAGGGAACCAGCAGAGCTGGGCAACACAGTCAGAGGGACTGGTAAGAAGAGCAGTGTTGCTGTCAACAAGGGAGCCAGGTAGCTTGGTATTTTTTGTTTGTTCATATTGATGTGGAAGAACCCCTGTGTTGGCAACTGAGGTTTATGTTTAATAAAAGTGAGCTGCAATGTCCTAAAATAGTTTTGACTGTCGCAACTCATTGGCGTATGATCTTAGAAGTGGCATACACCTCATGTGGGTTAACTATTTGGATCACAGCCCTTTTTAATTTAAAATGCCTGGAGTTTGTTCTGCTTTAGGGTGCTTTAACACTGCTCTGTTGAAATGCATATGCATTTTTGCTGCGTTTTTTATGTTTTTTGCAGTGTTTCTTAGCAAAAGGTATAATGGATATACAGGGATACATTTTTCATTCAATTTTTTTACTTTTGTTACCCAAAAACATCAGTGTGAAAGGGCCTTGAAAGTGATTGTAAAGCTTTGTTTCTTTTTTAAATAACAAACATGCCAAAACATGTCAAAACATGTCAAGGGTTTTGCACAGAGCGGCCCTGATACTAATTTTCTGGGGTCCCCCGGCGGCGCTCCTGGCTCCACCTCTTCTCGAGTGCATCCACGGAGAGCTGCTTTCCCTGGGGGGCACTCATGTGGATGTGCTTCTGAGTCCTGCTGCTGCGTCCATTGACACAGACAGCTGGACCCGGCCCTGCCCCTGTGTCACTGGATTTGATTGACAGCAGCAGGAGCCAATGGCTCCTGCTGCTATCATTCTATCCAATGGGGATCCGAGACAGCGATTGGAGCTGCTGTGCTCATCCCCATCGCTGGAACAATCGGGCTTAGGTAAGAAAAGGGGGGGGGGGCTGCTGCAACACAAAAGGTTTGTGAGGGTTTACAACTCCTTTAAGTTTAAAAATATTGCAAAAATAATTCAAAATTTGTGCTTGCAGTTTCCCTTTCAGTTCCCGATGGGAACATCCTCTATTTGTGTAAATGACTTTTATGATGCGCAGGAATGAGGAATAGAAAAACAAAGCGATAAGCTGATGTCAGGGACTTTCTGGTGGTAATGTCACAAGCTGTCTCATATTAGGTGAGAATAATGTGGAGATAACAGAGTGGAGTAAACATCCAGACATGATTAGTAGTGTTATGCCACGTACACACGATCTGACTTTTTGGTTGGACTATCCGGTGGACTTAGTTCGCCGGACAATCCGCCAAACTTTCCAGCGAAGGTCCGCCGAACTTTCCGAACGTGCGGACTTGCCCACACAAGCCCGGACTTTTCCGGCGGATAATCCGCCACAGTTTTGTCGGAAGTCCGCAGGACTTTTGAAATGAACGGACTTGCCCCACACACGGAGTAAAGGGACTAGCGAAGGAAGTCAATGCCGCCGCCTTGATCAGCGAGATTGACACCTTGCTAGCCCCGTCACCTGGTATGGATTTAAAGGGGAATCCCTACGCCGAAAAAAACGGCGTGGGGGTCCCCCCAGATCTATATCAGACCCTTATCCGAGCACGCAGCCCACGTGCCATCAAAATGGGGGGGAGCCCTGGGGAAAGGGGGGCCCTGCGGCCCCCCCACCCCAAAGCACCTTGTCCCCATGTTGATGAGGACAAGGGCCCCTTCCCGACAACCCTGGCCATTGGTTGTCGGGGTCTGCGGGCGGGGGGGCTTATCGGAATCCGGGAGCCCCCTTCAATAAGGGGGCCCCCAGATTCCGGCCCCCCACCCTATGTGAATGAGTATGGGGTACGATGTACCCCTACCCATTCACCTAAAGGAAAAAAGTGTAAATAAAAGCACAACACAAGTTTTTAAAAAACTTTATTACACAGCTCCGGGGGTCTTCTTCCTTCTTGGGGGGTCTTCTCGCCGGACTCCTCCGCTATCTTCTGCTAGCTCTTTTACTAGTGGAGGAGCCCGGCTTTCTCCTTCGTCACCGCCGCCGTCTGGGGGTCTTGTCCCGCTCTTCTGTTCTTCTTGCCGGGCCTCCGCTATCTTCTTCCAGCTCTTTTACTAGCGGTGGCACAGGCTTCTGTTGCCGTCGCCGTCCCCGTCGCTGTCGCCACCGCCGCCTTCTGCTTCTTGTTCTTCTTTCTCCATCCGATGTTGACACAACGCTGTCTCTGGCCATAATGGCAGAGACACGTTGTGCTGTGACTTATATAGGGACATATATAAGTCACAGCACAACGTGTCTCTGGCCGGATTGTCCGCCGGACTGCTGAGTCCAGCGGACAATTTTGAGTCAAAACTTCTTACTAAGTCCGCCGGACTTTTGAGGATAGTCCGATCGCGTGTACGGGGCATTAGAGCGCATTGTAAAGGTGAATTGATTTGGGAACACGTCATTCATTTACTAAGGAATTTGGTGTTCATGTAGTTTCTCCAGGGTGGTGTAACCAGAGGCAGGCTGACAATACAGAGAACTCAGGACTGCTGCATCCCACCAGACAAATCAGAACCAACCCGACGACTACAAACAAAATACACAATAGAAATAATTAGGAAGGTCCGGGCTGGAATAAATGACAAAAAGAATATTGAGGTTGGGGCATGAACTTCGGACCTACAGTGCATCTGGAAAGTTTATTTTTAAATTCACATGCCTCCTGTTTCTACTGGTACATCTTTGAGATGTTTCCACAACTTGATTGGAGTCCTCCTGTGGTAAATTCAGTTGATTGGACAGGATTTGGAAGGCACACACCTGTCTATATAAGGTCCCACAGTTAACAGTGCATGTCGGAGTACAAACTAAAGCTGGCCATACACCTATAGATTATCTGCAGATTTTCTATGGTTAGATGGAAAAAGTGCAACAGATTTCTCCATGTTCGCTAAACTGTGTGGATGGAGGAATCTCACACTTTTTCCATCTAACCATAGAAAATCTGCAGATAATCTATAGGTGTATGGCCAGCTTAAGCCAAGAAGTCCAGGGAATTGTCTGTAGACAGGATTGTATCAAGGTACAGTTCTTAGGAAGGGTACAGAAAAAATTCTGTAGCATTGAAGGTCCCAATGAGCACAGTGGCCTCCATCATCTGTAAATGGAAGAAGTTTGGAACCAACAGGACTCTTCCTAGAGTGGGCTGCCCGGCCAAACTGAGCAATTGGGGGAGAAGGGCCTCAGTTAGGGAGGTGACCAAGAACCCGTTGGTCACTCTGACAGAGTTCCAGAATTTCTCTCTGGAGAGAGGAGAACCTTCCAGAAGAACAACCATCTCTGCAGCACTCCACCAATCAGGCCTGGATGGTAGAGTGGCCAGACGGAAGCCACTCCTCAGTAAAAGGGACATGACAGCCCGTCTGGAGTTTGCCAAAAGGTACCTGAAGGACTCTCAGACCATGAGAAACAAAATTCTCTGGTCCGATGAAACAAAGATTAAACTCTTTGGCCTGAATGGCAAGCGCCATGTCTGGAGGAAACCAGGCACCGCTCATCACCTGGCCAATACCATCCCTACAGTGAAGCATGGTGGTGGCAGCATCATGCTGTGGGGATGTTTTTCAGCGGCAGGAATTGGGAGACTAGTCGGGATTGTACAGAGACATCCTGGATGAAATCCTGCTCCAGACACTGAAAGAGTGTGTGGCGAGGAGAGCCGATCTGTGGCATCTCCTCGCAGTGGACATCGAAACATGTAATCAGGGCACTGATCATCAGTGCCCTGATTACAATAAAGCGCCAGCAATCAGTGCCCACCAATGCCAATAATCAGTGCCCACCAGTACCAGCAACCAGTGCCCACAAGTGCCACCAATCAGGGCCCATTAGAGATGCTAGTCAGTTCTGGCTATCGGTGCTGCCTATCAGTGCTGCCCATCAATTCCATTGCTGCACATCAGTGCCACCTATCAGTGCCCACCAGTTTCACCCATCAGTGCCGCCTATCAGTGCTCATCAGTGCCACATATCAGTTCCGCCTATCAGTGCTCATCAGTGCCACATATCAGTGCTCATAAGTGTCGCCTCACCAGTGCCCATAAGTGCCACCTCGTCAGTGCCCATTAACGCAGCCTATCAGTGCCCCATCATCGGCGCACATCAGTGAAGGAGAAAACATACTTATTTACAAAATTTACTGACAGAAACTAAGAAAAAACTTTTTTTTTTTTTAAATTTTCGACCTTTCTTTTTTGTAAAAAATAAAAAACCCAGCAGTGATTAAATACCACCAAAATAAAGCTCTATTTGTGTGAAGAAAATGATAAAAAAAATTCACATGGTTACAGTGTAGCATGACCGTGCAATTGTCATTAAAAGTGTGACAGCGCTGAAAACTGGCCTGGGCAGCAGGGGGGTAAAGGTGCCCAGTAGGCAAGTGGTTAAAATGCTTCAGTATTTGACACTTCCTGAAGTGTAAGATGCCTGTGTCCACCACCATGCACTGTGGTTTTATCCTCTACAGTACATTACTACAAGGCACAGCAATGGTGTAGGTGAAGGAAAATCAGCATGAGCGTAGGTAGGAGTTCCAGACCACCAGAGAGGTGAGAGGGAAGAGCTCTTCTATTGCAGGGCACCTTTATTTGGATTTTTTTCCCTTTAACAGAGCAGTGTGTGAGAAAATCCTAAACTCTGTATAAACTTAGCATGGCGGCCTTCCACTGTATAAAGTGAGACTCATAAGGTTTCGCTTGCTGTTTTATTTTGTACCTTAAAGAGGAGGTCCACCTTAGAAAAAAATATTAAAAGCCAGCAGATACAAATACTGCAGCTGCTGACTTTTAATAAATGGACACTTACCTGTGCCAGGGTCCAGCGATGTCGGCATCAGATGACGAGCAGTCGCTCGTCTCTCGGCCACCCCCGCTGCCATCCTCTGTCAGGGAATCAGGTTCCCTACTGCGCATGCGCAAATCGCGCTGCGTGTCTTCACTGGTCCCCGTTGTGTCCTGGGAACTGTGTGTTTCCCAGCACACAATGGGTAGGGGGGGGGGGGGGGGGGGGGAGCGGAGCATCTGCGGCTACCTGTGGCTAGCTGTTCCCGGAATTGGGTTCAGATACCTGGATTATACAGGTATTTGCACCCCCCTGAAAGGTGCCAATTGTGGCACCGGAGGGGGGGAGGAATCCGATGAGCGGAAGTTCCACTTTAGGGTGGAAACCCGCTTTAAAAAGGATAGTTCACCTTTACAAAAAACCTACCTATGCAGATAAGGGATGTTTGTAGATTAATTCAAACTGTGCAGCTCTGACTAAAGATGAATAATATCCTTGCTATTGGTGTAGGCCAGTTACATACCTTATGAAGCCTGACCGGAATACTCCCAGGACATTACTAAGCGAGGCTTAGTCATCACTGCTCACCTCTACATCACAGGAGTGAGCGCTTTCTCTGATTCAAACCCCCTCATATACTCTCTCTCCCCCCTGATGAAGTAGCTCTGAGCTCAGAATTTGAGAGCTCACTCCTGTGATGATGGAGGATGATTAGGCCTCACTTAGCAATGTCCTGGGAGTACCTAGCAACGTCCTGGGAATATTCCAGTCAGGTTTCATAAGGTATGTAAATGGTCTACACCTATAGCAAGAGCTTTATTCCACTTTAGTCAGAGCTGCACAGTTTGTTTATATCTATAGATGCCCCCTTATCTACATGATACAGCAGCCACATATCAGGAATATGAAGTGTTGGGGGTAACAAACGCTTTAAGGGCCAGTTCACACCATAGAAACGCAGTCCAGATGCATTCCAGATGCTTTTCTGCATGTGCATTTTTGATGCAGTCTAGTGCATTTTTCCCCCCCACTTTTTTCTTAACCTTAAAAAAGGACATGTGTGTTCCAGTGCATTCTTGGTGCGTTTAGGAGCGTTCCAGTGCGTTTTAGGTGCGTTCCAGTGCAATCTATTCTGTTTTTGAGGCGTTTTTACAGCGTTCCAGTACAGTCCAGTGCAGGAACAAAGGCAGCATGTTCTACTTTTCTGGAACTGGAATCAGGACTGTCCTCTGCACCACTCCTTTATATACTGATGTAGCACCCCCCTACTGTAGAGCAGGCTGCTAAGTAGGGCGAACGGGTCGGCCCGGGCATGAGTTCGGGCTAAGCATTTGCCTGTCCGGTCCGTTCGCCAAACACCCGAATTTGCAGGGTATTCTCCCCAACGAACACCCGGCAATGCACTAAGCGCTGCACAGTGCATTCTGCGCCCTGATTGGGCAAAGCTTTGCCCAATCAGGGCGCAGTGTAAGCTGGTTGTTAAGGAGCGGGCCGGGAAGCCGGCCGCAGTGTCCTGAACCATATCATTATGGGGACAAGGTGCTTTGGGGTGGGGGGAGCAGAGCCCCACCCCAAAGCACCCATCGCCCATGTTGAGGGCATGTGGTCTCTTGTCTTTTTTACTTTCTGAAATTTTTTTGTTGAATGGGTAGGGGTATGATGAAACTCATTCACATGGGGAGGAACTGGGATCTGGGGGCCCCTTTGTTCCGATAAGTCCCCCCGCCCGCAGACCCCCCACAACCACCGGCCACTGTTGTGGGGATGAGGCCCTTGTCCCCATCAACATGGGGACAAGGTGCTTTGGGGTGAGGGGAGCAGAGCCCCACCCCAAAGCACCCACCCCCCATGTTGAGGGCATGTGGCCTGGTATTTTTTGCTAACCTGCCAGGCTTCATGCCTGGATAAAGGTCTGATATGGATTGTTGTTTTTTTTTTTTAATTTAAATTTTTTTTTATTTTGGCGTGGGGTTCCCCCTAAAATCCGTACCAGACCCGAAGGGCCTGGTATGGATTGGGGGGGGGGAACCCACAGCATTTTTTTCTTTATTTTTTCAATAGCCGGGTGCTGGCAATTGTAACCGCAAGTCATTTTAAATGTTTATTTTTTTCTTTAGAAATGTTATTGTTGCTACAGCATGTTCTATACATGCTACAGATGCGCCACTTACAGGCAGACTAAGGCCGCGTACACACGAAGGGACAATCCCGCGGGATTATCCTCTGGACTGAAGTCCAGAGGATAATCCCCTCGTGTGTGGGCGCCGGCGGACTTTTTGGCGCCAAAGTACGGCGGACTAAAGTTTCAGGTTTTGTTCTCAAATTATCCGCTGGACTTGGAAGTCCAGCGGACAATCCCGCCGTTAGTGGGCAAGTCCGCGGGACTTTTGAAATGAACGGACTTGCCGCTCATCGGCAAGTCCGTTCATTTAGCACGTGACTTCAGGTTACGTAGCTAGCGTAGGCAGTTACTGCCGCCGCGCTAGCTCCGTGACCTGGCATGGATTTAAAGGGAATCCCCACGCCGAAAAAACGGCGTGAGGGTTCCCCCCAAATCCATGTCAAACCCTCATCCGAGCACGCAGCCTGGCAGGCCAGGAAAGGGGTGGGGACGAACGAGCGCCCCCCCCCCCTCCTGAGCCGTACCAGGCCGCGTGCCCTCAACATGGGGGGTGCCCTGGGGAAAGGGGGGCCGTGCGGCCCCCCCACCCCAAAGCACCTTGTCCCCATGTTTGATGAGGACAAGGGCCTCTTCCCGACAACCCTGGCCGTTGGTTGTCGGGGTCTGCGGGCGGGGGCTTATCGGAATCTGGGAGCCCCCTTTAATAAGGGGGCCCCCAGATACCGGCCCCCCACCCTATGTGAATGAGTATGGGGTACGATGTACCCCTACCCATTCACCTAAGGTGTAAAATGTAAAGTAAAAAAAAAACACCCACACTTTTGAAAAAATAGTTTATTGCACTGCTCCGGGGGTCTTCTTCCGTCTTGGGGGTCTTCTCGCCGGACTCCCCCGCCATTTACCAAGCTCTTTTACCGAGCGAGGGGAGTCCGGCTACCTTCTTCGTCGTCGCCGCCGTCTGGGGGTCTCGATCCGCCTTCGGGGGTCTTCTTCCGTCTTGGGGGTCTTCTCGCCGGACTCCTCCCCTCTCTTCTGCTCTTTTACCTAGCTCTTTCACGAGGGGAGGTGTCCGGCTACCTTCTTCGTCGTCGCCGCCGTCGTCTGGGGGTCTCGATCCGCCTTCGGGGGTCTTCCGGGGGTCTCTTCTGTTCTTGCGGCGGTCGTCGTCTTCCGCGCCGCCGGCGCCTTCTTCTTCTTCTTGTCCTCCTTCTTGTCCTTCTTGTTCTTCTTCTTCTTCCGATGTTGACCCGACGCTCTCTCTGCCCGGAATGCCTGTGCCGCTCTGAGCTCGGACTTATATAGGGACATGGGCGACAGGGTCACATGCACATGTCACATGGTGACCCCGCCCCCTTGTGTTGTCACAGTCCCGGAGGATGCTGGGACTGTGACATCGCAAGGGGGCGGGGTCACCATGTGACATGAACATGTGACCCTGTCGCCCATGTCCCTATATAAGTCCGAGCTCAGAGCGGCACAGGCATTCCGGGCAGAGAGAGCGTCGGGTCAACATCGGAAGAAGAAGAAGAACAAGAAGAACAAGAAGGACAAGAAGAAGGACAAGGCGCCGGCGGCGCGGAAGACGACGACCGCCGCAAGAACAGAAGAGACCCCCGGAAGACCCCCGAAGGCGGATCGAGACCCCCAGACGACGGCGGCGACGACGAAGAAGGTAGCCGGACACCTCCCCTCGTGAAAGAGCTAGGTAAAAGAGCAGAAGAGAGGGGAGGAGTCCGGCGAGAAGACCCCCAAGACGGAAGAAGACCCCCGAAGGCGGATCGAGACCCCCAGATGGCGGCGACGACGAAGAAGGTAGCCGGACTCCCCTCGCTCGGTAAAAGAGCTTGGTAAATGGCGGGGGAGTCCGGCGAGAAGACCCCCAAGACGGAAGAAGACCCCCGGAGCAGTGCAATAAACTATTTTTTCAAAAGTGTGGGTGTTTTTTTTTTTACTTTACATTTTACACCTTAGGTGAATGGGTAGGGGTACATCGTACCCCATACTCATTCACATAGGGTGGGGGGCCGGTATCTGGGGGCCCCCTTATTAAAGGGGGTTCCCAGATTCCGATAAGCCCCCGCCCGCAGACCCCGACAACCAACGGCCAGGGTTGTCGGGAAGAGGCCCTTGTCCTCATCAACATGGGGACAAGGTGCTTTGGGGTGGGGGGGCCGCACGGCCCCCCTTTCCCCAGGGCACCCCCCATGTTGAGGGCACGCGGCCTGGTACGGCTCAGGAGGGGGGGGGCGCTCGTTCGCCCCACCCCTTTCCTGGCCTGCCAGGCTGCGTGCTCGGATGAGGGTCTGACATGGATTTGGGGGGAACCCTCACGCCGTTTTTTCGGCGTGGGGATTCCCTTTAAATCCATGCCAGGTCACGGAGCTAGCGCGGCGGCAGTAACTGCCTACGCTAGCTACGTAACCTGAAGTTACGTTCGAAATGAACGGACTGCTCCGTGTGTGGGCAAGTCCGTTCATTTTCAAAAGTCCCGCGGACTTTTGGCCGGCGGATTATCCGCTGGACAAGTCCGTGCGTGTGTGGGCAAGTCCACACCCTCGGAAAGTCCAGCGGACCTAGCCGGAAAGTCCAGCGGATTGTCCGCTGGACTTAGGTCCGCCGGCAAAAGTCCGTACGTGTGTACGAGGCATAAGAGGACCCCCCGGGCACTATATTTAAAGGAAGTTTTCATTTTTATTGTTGCACTTTAAGCATAATTAAAATCACTGCTCCTGAAAAAAACGATTGTTTAACCACTTCAGCCTGGAAGGATTTGCCCCCTTCCTTACCAGGCCATTGTTTGCGACACTGACAATTGCGCGGTCGTGCGATGTTGTACTGGGGTTGTCCTCAGAACTCTGTAACGTTAATGAAAGAAAGAGGGTGCTGGCCTACTGCATTATCTCACAATATTAGTTGTCAATAAAATAAATAGGTACTACTCGTAAAAATAGGTAGTATCGAGCCACTCAACTTGGTTAACTTGATTATCCAAAACCAATAGGTTATCTATCACCCCATGAACCATACACCCCCGGTCCTCGGAGGGCTGAGCGAGTATTAGTAAACCAGTGAACCACATGTACACCAGTTAGGTCTTGTTATTTTGTGCAATTTCTTTCTTTCCAGGTTCTTGTCTTTTCTACTGTCTTCCAGTGGTGGCTGGTGTTTTTTTTCTTTTCTGGGGGGTGGCCAATAATGCCCCCCCCCCGGTGGGTCAGTCTGTCGGCCCCCACACTTACCCCAACTATAGCGTGGGCAGCGCTTCCCTCCTGGCGCCGGCTTCTCCTGTGTCTCCTCACGCCGGCCGGGCATCTCCTCCCTCCTCCTCCTAGGCCAATAGGATCGCTTCTCCTTTCGGCCAATCATGAAACGGGTCCCGCTTCCTGATTGGCCAGGAGGAGAATCAGTGTGACAATAGTGAATATTCATTCACTATTGTCACACAACTGGGTGGGCTCGGGGCGCAGTTCTCTGCGTCCCGAGCCCATTCTTTTTTGAAGCCTATTAGAGCCTCAGGCTGTAATCACGTGCTTAAAATTTTTTTTAAATCTATGCGTCCGGCACCCAGCATGTAGATTAGGGGGGCGAACGCATGGATGGGGGGGCGGCGCCCTGTATTACGGGCCACCACTGCTGTCTTCTAGACAAAGAGATTTACTACAGGTTCCCTTTATTTCCCAATTATACTCTAGAGTGGATTGTGGTACGGTTTTTACCTCCACTGCTCCTATAACTATCGCACTTCACTAATGATATACTAGGATGAAGCCCCTCAAAGGAAGAAACTATTTGTCTTTTACGCCTCGATGTATGCTAGGAAGGCTATATTCCTTACTTGGAACCAGGCGGTGCCACCCACGAAACAGCTATGGCTATCACTCGTAAACAAAGTCCTCCCGCTATACAAGTTGACGTATCTTAATAGAAACTGCCCACAAAAATTCGACAGGATATGGGCAGCCTGGGTGGAAGCCAAACATCTGACCCTGGAATAAGGTGCAAGGAACCCTGGGAAGTTTTTTTTTTTTTTTTTTTTTAACAAAACGGAACCCTGGGAAGTTTAGGCCAATAAGGTATCCTAGATATTGGGGAAGTCTAGAGAAGGGAAAGGGAGAAATATGAAATGATATGATTTGTAGAGTCATAGGCCCGACCATTCCCCCCCCCCCCCCCCCCCCCGTGAAACTACCTAAATACTTAGGATTCATATGCATCTATGGGCGCCTATAGGGCGCTGAGGTCTCAGGGACACTTTCTGCTATGCTGTTACCTATTTTATGAGACTACTGCACTTTGCTCAAATGTGTAATATCTGTCTAACTGTACTGTATTTTGGATATGTTAAAGCGGTTCGGCACACATTTCATTAGTAAATCTCTTTGCCTTCCAAATCAGGCAAAGAGTACTAAATGAAATGTGTTTTTTTTTTTTTTTTACTTACCTTGTAATCGATGACTTCCTGTCTTCTGTCTCTTCGGGGGTGGGCGGGGTCTGTGCGGGGATCCTCGTCACGCCGCACTGTCTCCTGGGATCTGGTGTCATTGATCCCAGGAGTCAGTGCGGGCATCTTCCGAAATCTCGCGAGATTTCGGCCACATCTTCCGAAATCTCGCGAGATTTCGGACACATTTTCCGAAATCTCGCGAGATGTCGGCACATCTGCCGACATCTCGCGAGATTTCGGAAAATGTGAGCTGCACTTTGCCGTTACTGCGCACGCGCGAGCTCGGCGCAGTAACGGCGGTGCATGCTGGGCCATCTAAAGTGCCTGTGGGGTTTCACATGCCCACAGGCAAGATGGCCCCCAGCAGACAAGAAGAAGATAAAGAATTTTATCGGAGGAAAACCGGCGGCGCTCGAGATGGAAGATGGAACAGGTAAGTCCCCCAATTGAGCTATATGGCCTTGGCATATAGCCCAAAAAAAAAAAAAAAAAACCAGTGCAGAACCGCTTTAAGTTCTGTTTTGTTACAAATAAATAAACTTTATGTTAAAAAAAAAATTATATACTAGGAAGTTGTGTATCAGATATGTGATTATTTACAACTTATTTTGCCTGTTACATGATATAGGGAATTTATGATGTGTGACCCATGGTATCTCTGTTGTTTCTTCTACTACTGAAGACAGTCTTTTTCCTTTTTGTTTTTTTTATTTTCTACTGCAATGTTCTTTATGTATACTTTTGCATACAAACTTTTCAATAAAAATTGATTATAGAAAAAAAAAAATATATAAAACGTTCTAAATCTTCCAGTGGCTCTTGTGATATTTGTACCTGCATATAGCACTTCCCACCTGCATACAGAACTCTTCCCCAGTTAGGTGTATTGATACCAATGATGTCACCTGCTTGTGACAGTGAGCGTGATTTTATATCCGGAACACTGAACGGCTCCTAACGTACTCTGCATATTTTCTGTTACCTAAGGGAGGGTGTCTTAGAATAGGGTGTAACATAATGCCCCTGATTGAGTAAACAGCTTAGTGTTGACTTGTTAGGCTGGGCTTTTTCAAGAAGTAATATTCACACGAAATGTACCATTTACCAATGGAGGCGTCAGGATCTCCGAAGAGAGCTAACAAGTCACTAACTTGCCTCCTACATGCATTTTCCTATCATCCCACTTCATTATGATTTACAAAACCTTGCTGAGTTGTTAGATGGCTGCAATTTTTTGAGCTTTTTTGAGCTTTTTTTGGGCATATCATAAACTTGTTGCAAGTTGTTATTTTGCTGATACTTGTGTCCATTGCGTTTAGGAAATTTTACATATATTTTATGGTTTTCTGCTACGTTATTGTATATTGTGCAAATAAAATATAATGATAAAATTATAATTCAAGGAAAAAATTATTTTTATTATTTTTTTTTTTTGTTTTGGATGGAGAGGAGAGGGATTAAGGCCACTTTCACACTGAGGCGCTTCTAAACTGCCAGTAAAAACACTGAGCGCTTTTGAAGAGCTTTTCAGGCACTTTTGAAGAGCTTTCCATTCATTTCAATGGGGAGGGGCGTTTTTCACAGCCCTGCCAGCATACTGCCCCAGTGTGAAAGCGTTCATTGATTTTAATGGAAATTAGTTTTCGTGAGCTTTTTAGGCGCTGTTTTTTGGGGGAAAGCGCCTGAAAAGCGCCTCAGTGTGAAAGTGGTCTAAAACAGCTGTCAGGTTTTTATTGCTGTCTGTGTCCCCGTTATGGAGATTCATCCTCTCTCTATTTGTCATGAAAGTAAAAAAAATCCCAAATTTTGGGTTGTCCCTGGAACAGCAATAGAAGGGAAATCTTCCACTGGGGACACTAGTACTGGTGACCCTGATACCAGCCAGAGATTCCCACACTTTGGTGATTCCCAAACTATCATGGGACAGGATATGAATGGAAATCTCCCCACAGATGGCCAAAAAAAAAAAACCTTACAGGGGTTATATCCCTCCCATACTGGGAAATTATAAAAAAAAATGCCTTTAGACCCCTTTCACACTGGGGCGTATTTCAGGTGTTTTTAAGGCGCTTTAGCGTTAAAAAAAAGCGCCTGTAAAGCGCCTGAAAGAAGCCACAACTGCATTCCCAATGTGAAAGCCCGAGTGCTTTCACACTGAGACCCCTTTCTCACTATGGCATTTTTTAGGCGCTTTAGCGTTAAAAAAAAGCGCCTGAAAGAAGCTGCAACTGCAATCCCAATGTGAGAGCCCGAGTGCTTTCACACTGAGGCGCTGCGCTGGCAGGGCGTCAGAAAAAGTCCTGCAAGCAGCTTCTTTGCAGCGCTTTTGGAGCGGTGAATACACTGCTCCTAAAGCGCCTCTTCCCATTGAAATCAATGGGAAGCGCCTGAAAAACGCCTGAAAAACGCCTGAAAAGCGCTTGTAGCAGCAGCGCTTTGTGGGTGCTTTTAACCCTTTTTTGGCTTTTAACCCCTTTTTTTTTAAAGCACTTGAGTTTTCACATTGGAATTGCAGATGAGGCTTCTTTCAAGCGTTTTACAGGCGCTTTTTTTAACGCTAAAGCGACTGAAAAACGCCTGAAAAACGCCCCAGTGTGAAAGGGGCCTTAGTTCTACTCTTGAAAAAAAAAACACCTGTAAGGAAATTGCATAATGTGCTAGTATGCATCGCTGTCATCACTGAGAGGGCTTACATCTTTCCCCATTCTTCCTTCTGGGTTCGCTGACTCTGGCTGTATGTGTGGCCAGAGCCACAATAACGTCACTCCTGCACATGCTCACAGGTGCCTTCAGCTCTGGCGCAAAGCTCTGAAGGTCCGGTATAGTATGCCAGACCTTCAGAGCACATGCGCTGGTAAAATCACCAGCTACATCCAGGGTAAATATCTCCTAAACGGTGCACGTTTAGGAGATATTCATTTTACCAACCGGTAAATCTTATAGGAAATCCTTCTTAACCACTTCAGCACTGGGCCATTTTACACCCTTCCTTACCAGAGCACTTTTTGCGATTCGGCACTGCGTCGCTTTAACTAACAATTGCGCGGTCGTGCGACGTTACACCCAAACAAAATTGACGTTCTTTTTTTCCCACAAATAGAGCTTTCTTTTGGAGGGTATTTGATTGCCCCTGCGGTTTTTATTTTTTGCGCTATAAACAAAAGAAGAGCGTCAATTTTGAAAAAAAACACAATATTTTTTACTTTTTGCTATAATAAATATCCCATTTTTTTAAAAAAAATAACTATTTTTTTACTCAGTTTAGGCCGATAAGTATTCTTCTACATATTTTTGGTAAAAAAAATCGCAATAAGCGTATATTGATCGGTTTGCGCAAAAGTTATAGCGTCTACAAAATAGGGGATAGATTTATTGCATTTTTTTTTTTTTACTAGTAATGCGGCGATCTGCGATTTTTTTTTTTGTGACTGCGACATTGCGGCGGACACTTCGGACACTTTTGACACATTTTTGGAACCATTCACATTTACACAGCGATCGTTGCTATAAAATTGCATTGATTACTGTGTAAATGTGACTGGCAGGGAAGGGGTTAACACTAGGGGGCGCTGCAGGGGTTAATGTGTTCCCTATAGGAGTGATTCTAACTGTGGGGGGAGGGGACTCACAAGGGGAGGAGACCGATCATGTGTTCCTCCGTACTGGGATCACATGATCGGTCTCCTCTCCGCTGACAGGACGTGGAGCTGTGTGTTTACACACACAGCTTCACGGTCCCACACGGTCCCGTTGTTTTAACGGGCAATCGCGGGTGCCCGGCGGACATCGCGGCCGCCGGGCACTCGCACCGGGTCCCGAGCGACGCTGCGGGCGTGCGCGCGCGCCCACCAGGCGGCCGGGAATGAGAGGACGTCATATGACGCCCACCCAGGATGGGAGATCCACCTTGTGGGCGTCATATGTACATGGGCGGGTAGGGAAGTGGTTAAAGAGGAACTGCAGTCTGCTCACATCATTTGTAATAAAAACATCTTTTCCATTCTGAAGCTTCCCTACAAACACTCTGCATATTATTTTATGTAGCAAGGTCTCAGGCCTCCTTTAGTCTAATGAGAACCTCCAGAGCCAGGAACAGCTGACGTCCTTCTGTATAGAGTGGGTTGCAAGGCATAGTGGGTGTTATGTAAGGTAGATTCATGGGCGCCAGACACTTCTTGAATGCCAAGAGATTTATTTTCTCTTGAACAGACTTGTAGGAGAGGGTTTAGGGCCAGGACACCCTTAGGTAGTTGCAATGCCAATCAGCAGACTCCGAGACTTCTACAGGTAGACAGCCATGCAGGGAAAGGCATCCAGCAAGACACCACATCTGTGTGTGTAGGAGTGCTATCTCCTATGGCAACAGTCTTAGAACAGTTTCTAACACACATTGTAACAAACTCCTTTACTGTTATACAATCACTTCTTGTAACTTCTCAGCCCACTGAGCTCCCAGTCTCTCTCGCTAGACTTGCTGATTCACTGGGTCCCTGGCTTGGCACTCTAGATACTCCTCAAGCGTCACCCCACTGGCTGGGTCCCTGGCTTGGCACCGGCCGAAGTTTCCTGATTCTTCACCATCCCTGGTTGGTGAAAACACTGCTCTGGTACTTGCTTCAGCTACTCACTGTGGTCCCTGGTAACAAGGTCGGGCCCTTAGTGGCGATAGCTTCCCCTCTACCTCCGACCACCACAGGTTCTCCTGCCGGCAAAACCGCCACTTCTGGTTGGACTGCAAGCCACAATCCCAACCCTACGCTGCTCTCTTGCTTCTGGATAGGCCCTCAGACAGCCTAGCAGCCAGATATGCCTGGGATAGGCCCAAACTCTGGCCTAGCACTCCAGGCAGCACAACACATGTCCACCCAGACAACCGTCCAGGTGGCACAAAACCCTGACTCCACCCAAATAAAAAAGGGTTCTCCCAGCAGGCTAAGGGGCCAAAAAAGACCCCTGCCCATTGGCTGAGACACCCCATATACTCCTAATTCATCCTTGCATCGCCATTATCTAATGTCACCAGGTACCCGGCCACCCAGCGACAGAAGAGAGAAGTGCAGCAATTCCAGAATTAGGGTGAAATCAATTGATCCCTAGCAATTGGCCAAGGCAACCAACCTGGCAGGTAAATTTAGGAGCAACCCTGCCTAAACATCAGGGTGCTACGTCTATATATATATTGTGATTCTGTACTTGCCAAATATACTGCAGAAATCTCCACTTAGTCTGGCTGTATCCATTTTAACTGTGGGCAGCTGAAGCTGCTGCCTGTTCACTTCCTGGATTTACACAGACACACAGAGGCACACCTCCAGCTCTCATTGGCCCTCTTTTGACTCTACCCCCCCCTCCCTTCCTGGCAAACTCTCACGAAATCGCTGTGCATGATGTCTTAGGCCTAGGCTTTTTACCAGACAATAAACAGGAAGTGGGCTATATAAGGTATTTACTGGCAGAAAGAAAATGTTTTACTATGCAAAGTTAAAACTTTGGAAAGATGAAAAAATTACTGAAGTTCCACTACCCCTGCAGTGTCCTCCTGGGAAGAGATGGTAGATGCTGTATTACCAATGTATTTACATAAACCATTTAGGCTGCATTCACACCTGCGCGTAGTTTTCAGGCAGAAAATCGCGCAAATTGCGGCAGTTTTTACCGCAATTTTGCTGCGTTTTTTACCGCGTTTTGCCGCGATTTTGTGCAGAGCAAAAGGTTACCAATGTAAAAAGAAGAAAAAACGCCCAAATCTGCCCGATTCGAGCGAAAAAAAAGGGTCCGGAACTTGTTTGAGCTTCAGGCGTAGGGCTTCAGGCGTTTTGGAGTGGAGATGTGAACCATCTCCATAGAGAATAATGTATTTTTTCCTCTCTAGCGTTTTGTAGCTTCAGGCTTCAGGCGACAAAACACTCAGGTGTGAATGCAGCCTTAGGGTTGTTCCTGGAAGTATAAGAAAGTTTGGTCTTCTTGGACCTCAAGTTGAACGCTGTTGACTATCTCTGTCTTTCTCATTGTTAGACAAATAGACTGACTGTTTACCTGCTATTATTCAGTCTCTCATGTACAGTACATGTTCCGGATTTTATATTTTATTTGTTGTATTATTGTTTCTGTAATGCCCCATACACACGGTCGGATTTTCCAACGGAAAATGTCCTATCGGACGATGTTGTCGGAAATTCCGACCGTGTGTGGGCTCCATCTGACTTTTTCCGTCGGAATTTCCGACGGACAAAGTTTTATCTCCTGCTCTCAAATTTTCCGACAACAAAGTCCTATCGGACTTTTTCCGATCGCGTGTAGCGAATTCCGACAAACAAAGTGCCACGCATGCTCAGGTCACATTACAAGACCAAAGCTATTGGCTACTAGCCTCTACGTAGTCCCGTCGTACGCAACGGACGTCACCACGTTCAGGATGATCGATTTTCCGACAACTTTGTCCGACCGTGTATATGCAACACCAGTGTCGGACAAAATCCGTCGGAAAAAATCTGACGGATTTTGTGGTCGGAATTTCCGACCGTGTGTACGGGGCATAAGAGGTATATGCATCATGGCATTGTAGGGTTAAGTTTTGTGGCCTTGTATTTGACTTTTACTTAGATATGGCATTGTACTCTTTATGTGACTACCTATGCTATATTGTCTTTTTTGTTCAATAAAGCACTCCTGATTTATATAAAAAAAAGCCTGTTTGCTGATGCTAAGAAAGTTCCTGGAACTTGGTATTGATTTTCTGGATCACTATAAATCATTATGGTACTGGGCAATTTCCACAATAGCAAATTGTGGTTAGTAAATGCATAACTAACTTTATTGACAGATGTATAAAAGTAGTTTGTATAGCCGATTGCTGACCGGCTCACGCCGATATACGTCGGCAGAAGGGCACGTACAGGCATATTAACGTACCTGTACGTTGCCCTTTAAGAAGTGGTTTGCAGGCGCGCCCACCGCGAGCTCCGTGAGTGTGATCGCGGGTGCCGCGGACTCGATGTCCGCGGGGGTGTCCGCGGGGATACCTGCGATCGTGTCACAGAGAGGAAGAACGGGGAAATGCTGATGTAAACAAGCATCTCCCTGTTCTGCCTAGTGACACTGACACTGATCACCGCTCCCTGTAATCGGGAGCGGTGATCAGTGTCGTGTCACACATAGCCCCTCCCCCCCACAGTTAGAATCACTCTCTAGGACACACTTAACCCCTGCAGCGCCCCCTAGTGTTTAACCTCTTCAGTGCCAGTCACATTTACACAGTAATCAATGCATTTTTAATCGCACTGATCGCTGTATAAATGTGAATGGTCCCAAAATAGCGCCAAAAGTGTCCGATCTGTCTGCCATAATGTTGCAGTCACAATAAAAATCACTGTTCGCCGCCATTACTAGTAAAAAAAATATTATTAATAAAAATGCCATAAAACTATCCCCTATTTTGTAAACGCTATAACTTTTGCGCAAACCAATCAATAATCGCTTATTGTGATTTTTTTTACCAAAAATATGTAGAAGAATACGTATCGGCCTAAACTGAGGAAAACATTTTTTTAATATATATTTTTGGGGATATTTATTATAGCAAAAAGTAAAAAAGAATGTGTTTTTTTCAAAATTGTCGCTCTTTTTTTGTTTTTAGCGCAAAAAATTAAAACCGCAGGGGCGATCAAATACCACCAAAAGAAAGCTCTATTTGTGGGAAAAAAAGGACGTTGATTTTGTTTGGAAGCCACGTTGCACGCCCGCGCAATTGTCAGTTAAAGCGACGCAGTGCCGAATCGCAAAAAGTGGTCTGGTCTTAAGCCAGCAAAATGGTCCGGTCTGAAAGTGGTTAAAAAAAACTATGCGCTGGCAGAAAGTATAAAATGATTGGGGTTGGATGTTTTTGGGGGCACATGGTGCAGAAGTATTGTCTGAATGTAGACGTGTCGCATTGTATTGTTAACAAAAACTATTTTTTTTCCTTTTCTTCCAGTATAATCGGGTTTGGATCCCCGATGCAGATGAAGTTTGGAAATCTGCTGAAATAACAAAAGACCTGAAGATCGGGGACACTGTGCTTCACCTACGCTTAGAAGATGGCTCTGTAAGGAAGGGGGAGGGGCATTGTTAGTACATTTTTTTAGGTATCAGTGAATATATTTTAGTAGAAGTTGGATTTGTTGCTTCTCAATGGTGGCCATGTTATGACTAATTATAATACAATAGATAGAGTCACCATTGCCTTTCACATATTTTTATAAAGGGGCAATTAATGTCTCAGTTATATTGGTATCTCCCTTTCCTCATAATGGGAGACACCTATTTACTTTGCCTGATCACTCATTAGTGATGACAGGAAATTAGATATCTGTCTCCATCAATAGTGTCATGCTGCCAAATCCAACACGACTTCTTTTCTTTTTCCGCTGTTATACGTGCATTTCAAACAAGAACAAGGGATGACCACTTAGACCCCTTTCACACCACGCCACCCATAGCGTCGGCGGTAAAACAATGCTATTTTTAGCAGCATTTTACCGTCGGATTTGCAGCGCATTTTGGCCGCTAGCGGGCGCTTTTACCCCCGCTAGCGGCCGAGAAAGGGTTAAAACCCCCGGCAATATGCTGCAATATCGGCGTTTTGCCCGTGGTATTACAGCGCTGCCCCATTGATTTCAATGGGGAGCAGCGGTGGAGGAGCGGTAAACACACCGCTCCTTCACCGCTCCAAAGAAGCTGCTGGCAGGACTTTTCCTGACGTCCTGCCAGCGCACCACTTCACCGCGCCTTTGGTGTGAAAGGGGTCTTACTGGAGGCATAGATTTTCTAGTATGCTCATATCCAGTCAGTAAATGCTGGATGACTAACATTGATCCCCATGATTAGGCCATGCTGATGATAAAACATGTTGGGGGGTCATGGCTTTGGGTGGGAATGAGCAGCTTGCTGTCATTGCAATAAACCTTGGCTAGAGTTGAAGGTCTTCGGTGTCCAGCCTGTGATTTGGATGGTGGACTACAGTGGAGCAAGAGAGGACTCCAGGACCTTGGCAATGCTCTGATTGCTGGGAATATGCATGTGCACTTCTTCCGGTAGCCATTGGGCTATCTATAAGGTTTCTCAGATAGGCAGCCTAATGGTCAACAGGAGGAGTTGACATGTATGCATGTTGACAACACTGCTTCTAATTGCGAAGTAGTAGCTTAGCATTGTCACCCTGCAACAGGATGCACTATAACTGGCTGGATCTCTAGGTAAGAAACTTTGAAACAGATTCCCAAAAATAATTTGCTTAAAGAAGTATTAAACCCCCCTATTTTTGAATAGGAAGATGCCAGGGAAGATATTCCAGTATGTTTTCTTTATTAAATTTGCCTTTAGTCAGTTACTTCTGGAAACTTGACAAGCTACATCCTCCTTGCCCCTACCACCGATCCCTAAACTTCTGACCGGGAGGGTGCCCGCTGTAAACATTATCAAACAGATACATAACTGCCAGCAGCAGGACTACGTGTCCCATGACCCCAGTGCCAGTTACATCAGCTCATGCTTGGCCAGAATCGAATTATAGCTGGTCTCTCTGAATACAGCTGACAATCATTCTCTGGAGAAACAGCTAGGAAATAACCCATCCATAGGGTTTCTGGCTGCCTGTGCATATTGGCACGTTGGGTTGCGATGCCAGGGGGTTTCCGTGCTTTTAGGGGTCAGACGCTAGGCAATGTTTAAATGCAAATAACAGGAGAATTTTTTATTTTTTTTTAATGGAAGGTTTATTAATACTTTAAGAAAGTTTTATACAATGAGACACAATGCTAGACATACTGAAAAATAGATTTTGGGCTTACGTACATTTTAACATTTACATTTGTGACCAATTTTTGTGGTAGAACAGTGGCTGAATAAATGAATATGGATAAGATTTATTACTGCTATTATTGTAGGACATTAAATACATAATTGAGAAGAGTCTGCCGCCTCTCAGAAATCCGGACATTCTTGTCGGAGAAAATGACCTCACCGCTCTCAGTTACTTGCATGAGCCAGCTGTTCTCCACAACCTTAAAGTGCGATTCATGGAGTCCAAACTTATCTACACCTACAGTGGTAAGCAAACATTGTGTCACAGCTGCTTGAAGCTTTCTTCATGGTTTAAAAGATGAAAATGATTAACTCGCATTCCTCTGTATGTTGGGTTGGCTGTTCACAAAAGCTTGCGATCATTCATATTCAAATAATCTGATGTATGTTTTGAGATGATGGCCTCACCTAGAGATATAGGGAACAGTTAACAATTTTGTCTCACAGCAAAGCAATAATAACAGGAGCAGTGACACAGATTGGCCAGTAGACTTACTTCCAGGCCACAACTTAATTCATGAATTCCTCTCACAGCACCACAAAAGAATGAAAACTGAACCTGACCACTGAGAACTTGGCTGTAGGGCTGCTCTAGTACACAGTGGGAATAGGCAAGCACAGGGACACCTGGTTTTATGGATTTGCCCATTACATATTATATATAGTAAATTCTGTTGGAGCTCCAACTACCTAGACATTGTGTCTGTTGTGACAAGACAGATCCATGTCGTGGTGTCATAAGGGTCAGATGCTATCCAGGGTTCTCACCCATGCAGGATGAGAGGCTCCAGGATGCTTGTTTTGACCAGAGAAAACTGTCTTTGCAATTTTCTACAGAGTTAGCAAATCCTGGTATGGATCGTGAAGCCCAGAGGCTTTGCAGAGTATTAGGTGGGATGAAACCTCCAACCCTGGGTCTACGTATTGATGATGGCCAGCACCTTTTGATTGAGTAGGTGTGCACATGCCTTATGGCTGCCTTTCTCAATCTTTTTACCCCTGGATAAATATTTTTCAGGTCTCGGAACCCCTGTTAAAACGTATTCATTGGCAGTCAGTGGGAATAATGCCCCTATATTGGTGGTCAGTGGAAAGAATGCCCATCTTACAATAAAGGTCAGAATGTTACTCTCACAGACAGCTAAATAGATCAGTGGTGTCATGCCGCTGGCTCTGGCAAGTAGCATTGGACACGGAACTATGCAGGCACCATCAGCTAAGGAAGCCAAGCAGCCAATGGAGCAATCCTAAGTTTCTGCAGAACCCTCGTTGAGAATGTTTGCCTTATGGTATGGGAGCTGACTAGAGTTCAGGGAACCACCCTCCCAAGAAAATCATTGTACTGCCGGAGAGCAAGCAGCATGTTCACTGACACACTGGGAGTGTATGACCAAATACTGGCCTGTCTGTTGTTAAAGACAGGTGACATTACCAGGCCATAGCCTGTGAGGAAAAGTTGCAGTTTGTGTGGAGCTAAACTGAAGGGGGATCTCAATAGATAAGAAACTGAAGCATTCATGTTGTATGCTGGTACCCCTGCAAGAGCATCCTTTCTATTCTTTTCCTTTTGAATAAAAGTTGGCAGAAAAACATTAAATGTTCCTTAATGGTTGAACTGGAGTTCATGAAGGGCGCTACATTTGAGATGAACACCCACACTATGTATATGTAGCACCCTTCTAGATAGGTGCTAGGATTAGATAGATAGATTTAGTGTTGGGTCACTGTGTTCTGTGGAGCTGTGTTTTGATAGGTAAATTTAGCTTTTCCCACTGCTGTCAGGAGCCATGAGTCAGAAGTGCAGTAAAAATCTAACTAATTAATAAAATGGTAAAATGGTATAAACTGAGCAAACGTAGTCAAAACATAGCTAGAATTCGGTAACCAGGACGGGTAGTCAGAACAAATCAGAGAAACAGGGGTCCAGAGATCAGTGTAGTCAGGTGCGGCAAACAGGATTATGAACCACAAGGGAAGTCAGCCAAGCAAAAGTCTATCACAGGAAAGCACAGCAGAGAGAGTCTGGATATGTTGACCAAGGCAAAGGCACAGACAATCTGATCCAGGGAGTTTATATAACCAACAGCTCTGCTGACAAGTAGGAAATGAAGACCAGGTGAGTCACTGTGGAATTAAGAGTCTTTGGCAATTAACCAACAGCACAGAGCTCTGAGAAGGAAGGGCTGAGCCCAGCCCCGACAACTGCCTTCATTGTGGCTGCAATTGCTGTGTTAGGTAAATTTAGTTGCTCACTGTATTCAGTGCAGCTGCCTTTGACTAGTTATGTCTGCTCTGTGTTTCAGCTTCTGCTGGGTTTGATTGTTTCCACTGCTGTCCAGAAGAATGGAGAACTATCTAGAAGATAGGTGTGAAGCAATGTAAATAGCAGCATGAATATTTATACAGCCCTGGCCAATCCCAGGGAGCAGGGCCATGAAGGCTGCTGGGAAGACTGTATATATTCTCTGAGCACACTGAGATTGTTTTTTTTTTCCTGGAGAGGATCAGTCCAGCCTGGAGGGCTTTCTGCCCTCCATTGCAGTGCTGCCATATGCTTGCTGTTTGTGAGGCCTCAGGTGGGCAACCTGGGGGTCTGGATGCTAAATCTAGTCTGGTATCACTGGAGGAAAGTGTCGCTTGGAAGTTGGAAGGCATTAACCAGCATTTCCTTGAAATATTGTGACTACAGACTGCTGAGCGATCTTAGAGTCTTTTTGGCTGCTGCCACCCCTTTTGTGCTAGAAGGTCAGCTGTGTGTTTGCTAAAGGAGACATCGTCTGGTGTCCGGAAGAGCTTAGTTTATCTAATTGCTTGTGAAGGGACTATACTCTTATTGCTCTAAAGAAATAAGTTTGTGTGCTTTTAACGGCTTCTACTACAAGCCAATTCCACAGTTTTCTATATGCAAGGACTTCTGCTTCAGCTTTACAGAAAGGCGTTCTCTGTCTTCACTCGGTTCCCTTAACCCTATCCAAAATTAAAAAAAACAAAAACAACACCTCTAAACTGGTCATTGTGGAAAAGTATGGCTGAAATTGTGTGCCTGGCTGCAGGGCAATCCACTGGGAAAGAACCTGGGCAAAATTCCAACGGCTAGTAATCAATACATAGTTATTTTAAAGAGGATGTTGTAGTGCATTCAGTGCCTGCTGAATAAGACTGCTGCAAACTGCTGAAATATCTGAATACAAGATATGCAAAAATTGTATAACATAAAAGCACAGCGCTGTCCTTTTAAGAAAAAAGTTTTAAACAATCAAAATATAATGGCCAAAAACAGAGACATTTTTAAATATATATCAACCATAGATAAATATAAATGAAATAATGCGCACATAAGGTAACAAATCAAGAGAGTCCCACAGGTGAAAAGTGCTTCTTATGCCGCGTACACACGTTCGGACTTTGTCCACCGGACCTAGTCGGGCGGATTGTCCGCCGGACCTAGTCCGCCGGGACTTCCCCACACACGCCCGGACTTCCGAGCGTGTGACTTGCCCACACACGCCCGGACTTTTCCGGCGGACAATCCGCTGGACAAAGTCCGCGGGACTTTTGAAAATGAACGGACTTGCCCACACACGGAGCAGTCCGTTCATTTCGAACGTAACTTCAGGTACGTAGCTAGCGTAGGCAGTAAATGCCGGCGCGCTAGCTCCGTCACCTGGCATGGATTTAAAGGGAATCCCCACGCCGAAAAACGGCGTGGGGGTCCCCCCCAAATCCATGTCAGACCCTTATCCGAGCACGCAGCCCGGCAGGCCAGGAAAGGGGTGGGGACGAGCGAGCCCCCCCCCCCTCCTGAGCCGTACCAGGCCGCGTGCCCTCAACATGGGGGGTGCCCTGGGGAAAGGGGGGCCGTGCGCCCCCCCCCCCACCCCAAAGCACCTTGTCCCCATGTTGATGAGGACAAGGGCCTCTTCCTGACAACCCTGGCTGTTGGTTGTCGGGGTCTGCGGGCGGGGGCTTATCGGAATCTGGGAGCCCCCTTTTATAAGGGGGCCCCCAGATCC
Source organism: Lithobates sylvaticus (assembly GCA_028564925.1). NCBI lineage: Eukaryota > Metazoa > Chordata > Amphibia > Anura > Ranidae > Lithobates > Lithobates sylvaticus. The sequence continues at coordinate 532,784,168 of CM053029.1, forward strand.
CGGCCCCCCACCCTATGTGAATGAGGAAGGGGTATGATGTACCCCTACCCATTCACCTAAAGTGTAAAATGTAAAGTAAAGTAACCACACTTTTGAAAAAATAATTTATTGCACTGCTCCGGGGGTCTTCTTCCGTCTTGGGGGGTCTTCTCGCCAGACTCCTCCGCCATTTTATAGCTCTTTTACCGAGCGGAGAAGTCTGGCTACCTTCTTCGTCATCGCCGCCGTCGTCTGGGGGTCTCGATCCGCCTTCGGGGGTCTTCCGGTGTCTTCCGGGGTCTCTTCTGTTCTTGCCGCTGTCGTCGCTTTCTGCGCCGCCTTCTTCTTCCGCCTTCTTCTTCTTGTTCTTGTTCTTCTTCCTCCGATGTTGACACGTCGCTCCCTCTGGCCGGAATGGCAGAGCCGCGCTGTGCTGGGACTTATATAGTGACAAGGGGACAGGGTCACATGCTCATGTCACATGGTGACCCCGTCCCCTTGTGATGTCACAGTCCCGGAGGATGTGACAGAATCCGTCGGAAAATCCGACCGTGTGTATGGGGCTTTAGACTTTAGAAGCACTTTAAGTCACAATTCAGAAATGTTCACATACATTCGCAACAAAAAAACTCACTTGAACTTCAATAAATAAACTCCTAAACCAATACACCTGAACAAACATTATAATTTTCACACTGTGGTTCGCTTTGGGTGATGTAATTATGGGATTTGTAATCTAATTCTGCAGGATTATTTTTTGGTCAACAATTTAGTTACAGTTTTAGGTTAAAATTAGGTTTTCTTTCTGCAGGTAGGCTGTTTTCAATCCTTCGTAATTAATAAAACAGTGCAGGGAGATGACATAAAATTCCAAAACTAGAGCAATTGTAGGGCAGCTAAAATAACATGATTAGGCATTTAATAAGAAGATATACCACTAATGTATTTCCATGTAATAAAGTAGTGCTCCCTGATTAGGTGTAAAGTCTTGCTGATTATATTGATGTTCATTTTCTTTCGTTCAGTTATTCCTGTGCATACATTTTAAAAGTAAGTTAAAGAAGAATTACAGGTATGGCATTTTTACATTGGTTCAGTTGGACCAAGGCAACTATGTATATACCATACCCCTAGGATCCCTGTAATATAGTAGTCTCCAAACTGTGGCCTGTGGACTGGATGTGGTCCTCTGCTTTCTTTTATCTGGCCCTTGGGGCACTATTTCTCCCACTGATACAAGGCACTATTCCTTCCACTGACACCAATGGGGCATTTTTGCTCTAACATACCAGTGATGGGGCATTGTTTACTCCCACTGATGCCAAGGCATTTTCTATTTCAACTGACCACAGTCCGGCCCCCCTAAAGTCATAGATTGAAGACCCCTGCTCTAAAAGCAGGAAATCACTCTAGAGGACATGGATGCCCTGCTACAGAGGGTGTTGGCCACTCAGCACAGGCACCATTCAGATAATGCTGTACATTTTATGAATAAATGCAAAGTATTCTCTGATTGGACAATGTGGAGAGGAGGGGCAGTGAAATCATGCTTGTGTCGAATGGCCAACCTCTTGTTTTTAAAATGCACCGATAGGTAACTAACTAACATCCTAAGGCCCCTTTCACATGGGGCGGACTCCGTAATGCGCATCTGCCTGCTCATCAGGGGATCTCCTCGCTGTTCCCTGCTGAGCAGGCGGAGGATAGGTCCGTATCTGCTCTGCATAGCCCCACTGTTCTATATTGGGCGGTCGGATGGAAGTGTAAAATTTAGGGTTTTTGCTTCTTTAAAATCTTGACAAAATATCGCTATTTAGTCTAAATGCATTGGAGTTGATGCAGAAGGTGAAATGAATGTGTTTTTTCATATTTTTTAGGGGTGCAGTTGATTTCAATGTCTCCTGAGAATTAGGGAAGCTAACTATGCTGAACCTGTTTGTTTCAGAAAATATCCCTTCATTATCTGGGAACATGACTTTAGCTGAGAACATTGATCTTTTAAATTATGTAAATTATTTCTAAACAGTGGAACGGAGATGGAGCTTCCATACTTAACTCACTATATTATCACTTAATTTGCTTGGAATTTGGCAAACGATATATACAGTAGGGGAAAGAAGATGGGCCGTTCACTTGATGTCTATTCTTTACTTGACTCTGGACCTCACCCAAGTTTAACTGCATCATTTGGAGTTTGGAGCACTATTTTATGATCCCCAGATAAAATTTTATATAAATTGTATAAGACTTGGCAGTACGAAGAGGCACTAACACAGCCAGCAGTTTTACAAGTATGGAACAAATGTATAGACCATTGGTAGCAGTCTTGGATATAGAAAGTTGTCATCAGAAGGAAAGACTGGCATAGACACACAACACTACAGGATGAACAGACTCCCACTGGTTCAATTAGAATGCACATTTTATATTATTTTTACCAGGCAGACATGATGACACAGGTGGCAGCACCTCTAGTTGACTGGCCTCCCAGTGGCTCAGACACAAACTATTTTTTTAAGCCCATCTCTGAGTAAGTCCAACTGTGTCAGTAGAAAGTTACCATACATTGTGCTTAAGATTACATTTTCAACTGAACGGAAAAGATGGTGAACTTCAGAACTTGTTGTCCTTTTGTTGTCTCTAAATGTGGGCATTGAGTAACAATTTACCTTTTTCCTGAAGGTATTATCTTGGTTGCAATCAATCCTTATAAAGAACTTCGAATTTACGGAGATGCAATTATCCATGCATACAGTGGACAAAATATGGGAGACATGGACCCACACATATTTGCTGTTGCAGAAGAGGCATACAAGCAGATGGCCAGGTATTTGCGGGACATTTAAAATAAATCAAGGTTTTTGATCCTAAGAAGACTTTTTTTTTTTACTTGACCCTGTAATTCACTCTACAGTTTTTGTATGAGAACCTCTAGGCTCTATGGATGCTGCTACCAAACATTGGCAGCAAAACACAAATTCCATGTATGCTGACACTTATGCATGATCTGCTTGTACTAGTGGGTGACTCATGAATTGATAGGAGCCCAGGCCCATGGTACAATTAATCAATCAGTGCTCATGGGGTTCCATTTTTCCTGGAAATACTCTGTATTAAGAAAGCTCTTACCTTAGTAATAGTATATATTCACTCTTATGTGAATAATTGAGGGTAGTAGTGGTTGTCTTTTTTTTTTTTTTGTCCTAATTATGTTACTATTTCTCAGTGACATACTATTTGTTCCAGCTAAGTAACATCTTCTATTGTGTGACATGTTAAATTGTTACTTTTTTTTTTTTAGTTGTGGATAGAGTAGGAAAATTATATGTTTTTATTACTATATATACTCGAGTATAAGCCGAGTTTTTCAGCACATTTTTTTGTGCTGAAAGTGCCCCCCTCGGGTTATACTTGAGTCAAGAACTTTTCTGCAGCAAAGAATGACATTGTCCGACCCGCCTTGGGGGCCACGTATCTTGGGGTCACTTGGTGCTAGGAACCCCAAATTTGGTGTGCAAACCCAGTGGAACTATCACTACAACATATCCAATGGGGTTGCTAGCACCAAATGGCCCCAAGATACGGGGGCCCCAAACTCGGTTTGGAAAAGGTCTTTCTCTGCTTCAGAAAAGTGCTTGACATTTTCCGTACCGAAATCGGAGCCCTGTATCTCGGGGCCACTTGGTGCTAGGAACCCCATCTTTGGATATGTTGTAGTGATAGTTGGTTTTGCACACCAAATTTGGGGTTCCTAGTACCAAGTGGCCCGAGATACAGGGCCCCAAATTCGGTCAACTGTGTCCATCTGCAGCAATATCATTTTGGGACCCTTTGGGTCCAGAGACCCCAAATTTTGGCTGCAGCTAGGGGGCATCTAGGAACCCTTAACTACCGAGTTCGGGAGACCTATGGCTGCAAATGGGCACAGTGAGGCATGCAAATGGGCACAGTGAGGCTGCAAATGGGCATTGTTGACCCTCTTTTCCACTTACAGTAGCTGCGCATTTCTCACCCTAGGCTTATACTCGAGTCAATACGTTTTCCCAGTTTTTTTGTGGTAAAATTAGGTGCCTCGACTTATATTTGGGTCAGTTTATACTCGAGTATACTGTATACGGTACTTATCTTTTTATGCATTTTGTCCAATGACCAGGAAAAATAGGAATCAGTCCATTATTGTAAGTGGAGAATCTGGAGCTGGAAAGACGGTGTCAGCAAGATACGCCATGCGCTACTTTGCCACAGTCAGTAAATCAAGCAGTAAGGCAAATGTGGAGGACAGAGTACTGGCATCCAACCCAATAACAGAGGTAATATGGCTCAATTACCTCATGTGATATATTCTTATATTATATATATATTAATACATTCCAATTTCTAGAATTCACATTTTTTTCTTGGCTGGGATATATGGTTGGGATATATTGTTTTGATTTAATTTAGCCCCAATCAGCTATTGAAACTTTACAAAGTTTCTTGACATTTGGGCTTTACAGGATTAGCAATGTTTTTGCACCCAACAAACAAAAGAATGTACTAGCATATTTCTATCTGTGCCAGTTCTCAGTTGATGTATGCAATACATCCAAGGTTAGTAGTTCATTGGTTTCTATGCAGAAGTGAGCCTGATTTTGCACTTTCCAGCTTTAGTAAATAAATCCCATTGTGTACTTAAAAGTGGGGTATGCCTGTATATGTTACAGTGAGGTAATTTTTCCCAGCCTAAATTAAAACATTTCCAACATAGACTTGCAACTGCAAATTTTAGTTGAATTCCTAGGACACCTACAGCAGACATATTTGATATACGGTAAATATCTTGTTTAAGTATGACATACTAATTTGTTAACTAATGTTTCCTTTTTTATCAGAGTCTCATTTAGTAGCTGTTTCAATTAATGCATCAAATTTTTTTACATTATATGTATTTGCTTTTTTTTTCATAGGCAGTAGGAAATGCAAAAACTACGCGTAATGATAACAGCAGCCGATTCGGAAAATACACTGAAATTAGTTTTGACAGAAGATACCAAATAATCGGTGCGAATCTTAGAACATATCTTCTTGAGAAGTCCAGAGTAGTGTTTCAGGTATCAACAGCAAAGCGCAATTTGATGTGAAAATGTATATTTTATGCACCGAATTTTAGTTTATGCTGATTTTAAAGAATATTTTCTTTTTTGTTTAGTCAGATAATGAAAGGAATTATCACATATTTTATCAGCTCTGTGCATCAGCTTCCCAGCCTGAATTCAAGAACCTTCGTTTGAGTATGTATAAAATCCGGTGATTTTTTATTTTCTTTTTCTATTTTGGGTTGAACTGGATGGACTGTCTTTATTCAACCGATTAACTATGTAACATGCTATTTTAAACTGGGGCTCCTGGCAATATTGAGGAACCAGCATTGTAATACATTTTGGCTTTTATGCCTGTGCCAATATTAAAGATAGAATCATCCTTCCACTCCTTTTATACCTTGAGCATTGTGGGGTTCATTTACTAAAACCGGAGAGTGCAGCTCTGCATAGAAACCAATCAGCTTCCAGGTTCTTTTGTCAAAGTTTAATTGAATAAGCTGAAGTTAGAAGCTGATTGGCTACCATGCACAGCTGCACCAGATTTTTCACTCTCCAGTTTTAGTAAATCAACCCCCATGATCTAAAGTCCCCAATGTATTCTATGGCTGTTCCTGGATCCTTCTAGCCGGATAAAAGGAGCATACCTGTATTCCCATCAGTCCCAGAGTCTTGGGCATAAAGACTAACTACTGAAAATGTGTTAGCCAGGGCTTTTTTTGTCAGAGAATAGGTGCAGGAACTCCACCCCCCCCCCCCCGAACAGTGTGAGGGTCATAAAAGGGCTTTGTTAAATAAAACCAGGAGTACAAGGTTTAGGGGTTCAGCAATACACAACGCACAGATTGCAAGGTTCAAGAGTGCGCTACGCACAGGGTGCAGTGTTCAGGAATGAATTATGCACATGGTGGAGGATTGAGGAGTGCATTATGCACATACTGCAGGGTTCAGTAGTGCATTATGCACAGAGTGGGGGGGGGGGGGGGTCAGGAGTGTGCTATGCACAGAGTGCAGGGTTCAGCCCTCTTCCACAGCGCCTTACCTGTACATCCCCCATCCACCACTCACTTCTGCACACCCTCCCCTAGTACTTACCTCTACATACACCCCCCTTCGCTGCCCTCATCTTTGCCCCCCCCCCCTCCAATGCTCCACTATCTTCCACGTGCTTACCTCTGCAAAAAGCACCTCTCAGCAGCTCACTGGCTCTAGTGTCTCCCCTGGCCAAGGCTTGTTTTTCCTACACACTGCACTGAGTGTACACTTCACCTTTCTTAAATGGCTAGCAGAGACAGCGAGGACATCAGCACCAGGCAAGAGTTGGGGATCATTGATGGTGCAGCTCACCATGCAAGGCCCTCATGCAGGGACAGGGAGGGTTCTGTGGGAGCTACTAGGCGAGGTGCGCTGTCACTTTTAAACACAAAAGGTGGCTGAATGAAGTTCCACCACATTCTGGCTAAAAAAGGAAAAAGGTGCAAAGGAGCATGGGAAAGAGAAAAAAATGTATACACCCTGAACATTGAGAGTGCTTTACTGGCCACTGAGAACACCTTCAAAGTTCAAGGAAATGACAGCTGCTGGGACTTACCTTAGGAGTTAGGTTCCATGTAACAAAAGCCCATAGAGAAGGAATTTCTGGCTAGTAATTATACTAACCATTCTTTTGTATAAACTTTAAGACCTTCAAATGTCTGACACACTTTCATTAACTACAATTTTGTACCTCTTTTAAGATTTGTGTGTAATTGTTTCACTGATAATTATTTGTAGTAGTGTTTATCTATGTATTTATGTATTGTACTTCTAGTGAATGCCGAGAACTTTAAATACACAAGTATGGGTGGCTGCATAGAAATTGATGGCGTCAATGACAGGAAAGACATGATAGACACACAAAAAACATTCCAATTACTAGGTAAGGATGTTAAATAAATTTGATGCATTTACTGAAAACTGGTTTGTAGCTTCAGTAGCCTAGTAAAGAGAATTAATATCACCTGAAATCCAAGAATTGGGGAACTTTTGTAAATGTTATTAATGCAGAAGGGACTGGGAATGACCATGTTAAAGGATGATTTGAAGGGTTTAGAGCTTTGGAAGTCCTATACCAAGCACATCTGTTGCCTTTCTGCTTGCCATAATTTTCCTATTCAAACCTATCCATTTAAAGCAGGGGTCTCCAAATTTTCTAAACAACGGGTCAGTTTATTGTACTTCACACTGTAGGGAGCCGGACTATGGCCAGTTGGAGTAGACATTTTCCTGGCATCGGTGGGAGAAAACATTGGCACATTTGGTATTAGAGGGAGGAGCAGTGCACCATCATTGGTATCATTAGGAGGAATAGTGCCCTGTTATTGGTGTCAGTGAGTGATATTGTGCCCCATTGTTGGTGTCAGTTGACAGAATAGTGTCTCGTTTCAGTGGGAGGAGTAGTGTCCCAAGGGCTGGATAAAGGCAGACAAAGGGCCACATTTGGCCCCAGGGCTGCAGTTTGGAGACCACTGATTTATAGCATGTAGCCAATGGAATTTTCAACCTTATATGTGGAGGGAGAAAGGGTAAACTGGGATTTCCAGTATGTTATTGTGACTATTTATTTTTATTATATATATTGTTGCTTTTTTGTGTTCATGTTAGTTTTGATTATATTAATTGAAAACCTTCTGACTCTGGTCATCTCATGGATTTATGCGGACAGATTTTCTCCCAATAAAAAGAAAATAAAGGATGTTATTTTTTTTTTACCAGATTAACCTAGACTTCCTTCTTTCTTTGTGGCATTTGGCGCAATGTTTAGGTTTCAATATTGACTTTCAGATGGATGTATTCAAGGTTCTGGCAGCTGTCTTGCATCTGGGAAACGTAGAGATCAAGCGTGTTAGTGATGACAAGTCATCAGCCAATGTAAGAAATTCAAGCTATTGTAAATTAGTCCAATGATCAACTTCTGCTTGGCCAATGAAACATTTCTCAGTTGAAAACAATGGCAGATAAAATGATGTTAACTCATCCATTAACTCTTATAGATAAAATTTGGGTAATCTGATATAATTACCAAAATACATTTTCAGGTGTCATTTTCAGGCGACACACGGTCAGAATTCTCGTCGGAAAAAGCTCTGATGGTTTTCCCGTCGGCATTCCGACGGAATTTCGCTCAAACTGTCTTGCCTACACACGGTCACACCAAATTCCGACGGTCAATAACACCACGCCTTAAAAAACATTTGACTGCACTATAAAAGGGAAGTTTAATGCTTCTGAGCATGCGTCGAATTGTTTCCTAGCATGCGTCGGAATTTTGCGTGTCGGAATTGCATACACACGATCAGAAAATCCGATAGAAAGGTTTTCCGTCGGAAAAATTAAGAACAGGTTCTCAATCCAAAGTCCGACAGAAAAAGACTGATGGGCATACACACGGTCGGAAAATCCGTTGAAAAGCTCCCATCGGACTGTTTCCATCGGAAATTCCGACCGTGTGTACGCAGCATTAGGCTATAACTATCTGAATATTTAGTATGTTATAGATATCAATTTTGTGCATATACGTTTTCCATTATTTTATTAAACACTCCATACTGACATTTGGACCTGATGTAATGAAAATGTATGCAACAAGGGGTCACCTATATGGGCAGCAAGCTGCATTAAGCATTTTCATATTTTTTGTTATTATAAAGAATGGCGCTGTCATTCACACACAGCAGTCTTATGCCGCGTACACACGGTCGGAATTTCCGATGGAAACAGTCTGATGGGAGCTTTTCATCGGATTTTCCGACCGTGTGTATGCCCATCGGTCTTTTTCTGTCGGAATTTCCGACGGACTTTGGATTGAGAACCTGTTCTTAATTTTTCAGACGGAAAACATTTCTATCGGATTTTCCGATCGTGTGTATGCAATTCCGACACGCAAAATTCTGACGCATGCTCGGAAACAATTCGACGCATGCTCAGAACCATTAAACTTCCCTTTTATAATGTAGTCGAACGTTTTTTAAGGCGTGGTGTTATTGACCGTCGGAATTTGGTGTGACCATGTGTAGGCAAGACAGTTTGAGTGAAATTCCATTGGAATTCCGACGGGAAAACCATCAGAGCTTTTTCCGACTAGAATTCCGACCGTGTGTACGCGGCATTAGTCTTTTTGGGGTCGTGGGTAGTCCAACTTGTCCATGTATACTTCCCTAAACACTTTGGTGTTTACTGGACAAATAGCTCTGTTCATCTTTAAATGCTGAGAAATAAGCATTGCATCCAATAACTGTTCTTAAACACCCATTTAAATATCGTTATAAAAAGATGGTGATTATATTGTTTTTTTTTTTTAATCAGAGGAGACTTAATGAACAAATCAATAAAACAACAGCAGTGCATGCACTTTCATTTTTAATGCGGGTTATATGATAAATAATCCATTTCGCTGTAATGGCCATTGTTACACTAGATACATTTTGCTTTCTACATTTGAAGAAATTTACTCCAACCACTCTTCATTCATTTTGTAGAAAAATGACCAGCATTTGCAGATATTTTGTGAACTGCTGGAACTCAACACAGAAAAAGTGGCACAATGGCTTTGTAATAGGAAAATTATTACAGTATCGGACACCGTCATCAAACCCATGACAAAACATCAAGCTGACTATGGAAAGGATGCTCTGGCTAAGAAAATCTATTCTCATCTTTTTGACTATTTGATTGAAAAAATCAATAAAGCACTGAGGATTCCAGGAAAGCAGAATACGTTTATTGGAGTGCTCGATATTTACGGGTAAATAGAGTTTATTGCTTTGTTCTTACATACATAAAATGTCCAAGTTTTATTGAGCTTATGTATGATGTTAGTTTGGGGAAACCATTATATTACCTCTGGAGGTTCCTATGGACTCAAGTCAGTCTAACTTAAACAAGACCGGTTGTTACTCAGACGTCTATCTTCAGGGAAGAAAAGTCAAGAGGTAAGACTACTCAAGTCTTATGCCGAGTACACACGATCGGACAACAAAATCCATGGATTTTCTCAGACGGATGTTGGCTCAAACTTGTCTTGCATACACACGGTCACACAAATCTTGTCGGAAATTCCGATCGCCAAGAACGCGGTGACGTACAACACGCACGACGAGCCGACAAAAATTAAGTTCAATAGCCAGTGCGGCTCTTCTGTTTGATTCCGAGCATGCGTGGAACTTTGTGTGTCGGAATTGTGTGCACACGATCGGAATTTCCGACAACGGATTTTGTTGTCGGAAAATTTGAGATCCAGATCTCAAATTTTGTGTGTCGGAAATTCCGATGGAAAATGTCCAATGGAGCCGGAATTTCCGACAACAAGCTCATATCGAACATTTTCCATCGGAAAATCGGACCGTGTGTACGGGGCATTAGTAGTTTCACTTCCATCGACTAGTGATGGTGTTTCACCCAAACTACCTGACATGAATAAAGTTGAATTGTATGCAAAGAGCTAAAATACAAATTTGGGAGCTGTCTTATCTGTCAAAGGATTTGTATTTCTGTCCCATCTAGTCCTGAGATTTATACAGCCCTGACCTTATTTTCTCTGCTGCAGTTAAAGCGGAATTATAATCATCTCAATTCCTGTGCTAAGGTGCCCTGGCTGCTGATATTGGTTAGTCTCTTTATGCCGCGTACACACGATCGGACTTTCCGGCGCACTTGGTCCGACGGACAATCCGACCGTGTGTAGGCTCTGGCGGACTTTTTCTTCCCAAAAGTCTGGCGGACTTAGAAAGAAGTTTTGACTCAAAATTATCCACTCGGCAGTCCGGTGGACAATCCAGCCGTCTGTGTGCTAGTCCGCAAAAGAAGCAGAAGGCGGCGGCGACAGCGACAGAAGACTGGGCCAACGCTAGTAACAGAGCTGGAAGAAGAAAGCGGATTCCGATAAGCCCCCCGCCCGCAGACCCCGACAACCAATGGCCAGGGTTGTCGGGAAAAGGCCCTTGTCCTCATCAACATGGGAACAAGGTGCTTTGGGGTGGGGAGGCCGCAGGGCCCCCTCTTCCCCAAAGCACCCCCCATGTTGAGGGCACGCAGCCTGGTACGGCTCAGGAGGGGGGTGCTGGCTCGTTCCCACCCCCTTTCCTGACTGGCTGGGCTGCGTGCTTGGATAAGGGTCTGATATGGATTTGGGGGGGACCCCCACGCCGTTTTTTCAGCGTAGGGATTCCCCTTTAAATCCATACCAGGCGACAGGGCTAGCAAGGTGTCAATCTCGCCGAGGGAGGCGGCGCCATCTACCTGGAGTCACGTTCAAACTGAACGGACTTTACTCCGTGTGTCGGCAAGTACGTTCATTTCAAAAGTCCAGCGGATTGTCCACTTGAGTCCACTTGAAAAGTCCGGGCGTGTATGGGCAAGTCCACACGTTCGGAAAGTCCGGCGGACCTCCGCTGGAAAGTCCGGCGGATTGTCCGCCGGATTAAGTCCGCCAGTTAGTCCAGCCGAATAGTCCGATCCTGTGTATGCGGCATTACAGGTTCCAATCTTCGTCTGTTTTGATTGGCTGGGCTGAGAAGACGTCACTTCTGTGCATGCACGGGAGTTTGTTCAACTGAGCTGCTTGTATGCAGTTCAGTGTACAGTGCGAACAGGCAGAAGCTTTAATGCAGAACAATCTTGCCTGCCTGGTCCATAATGCTTGCACCAATCTTCTAAACATAAAACATGGATCAAATGCTGCTACTAATTAAAAAATGGGGTGCTAAAACAGAGACTGGAGTAGGCGGCACATATAGACCTGAAGCAGGCTTACCTGCTTACTTAGCGAATTCCACTCCCGGCAGTTTCCTGAACCATTATAATGGTACAGGAAGGTTAGTTGATTCCCTGTTTAATTCTATTAAAAACAGAGGTGTTAGTCTTATATATTTGCAAATCTACAGGGGGTATAAAAAGGAATCACCCCTTAAAATAATCACATTTTGTTTCTTTGCAGCCTTAAATGAAGACAGACACAGTTTTTGTTTTATCCGGCTGTATTTACTAGTGCAACTTGTAACAGCCAAGTGAAAGATATAACACCAACATGTCAGAAAAATAAATAAAAAATTCAAAAACAATCACTGAGTTGGAAAAAGGATCACCCCCTTATGTCAGTATTTTGTTGAACCACCTTTTGCTTTAATTACAGCCTTTAGTCTGTTGGGATATGTCTCTACTAACTTTGCACATCTAGACTTTGCAACATTTGCCCACGCTTCTTTGCAGAAATGCTCAAGTTCAGTTAAATTTCATGAGGACCGTTTGTGGATTGTAGTCTTCAAGTCATTCCACAAATTTTCAATGGGGTTTAAGTCTGGGCTCCTGCTGCTGTCAATCAAACTCTGTGACAAGGGAGTGGGGGGTGGGGGGAGTGCCCCCATAGGAAGCCACTTCCTATGGGGGCACTGGCTGAAGAGGAGGAGTAAGGCCGCGTACACACGAAGGGACAATCCCGCGGGATTATCCTCTGGACTGAAGTCCAGCGGATAATCCCCTCGTGTGTGGGCGCCGGCGGACTTTTTGGCGCCAAAGTCCGGCGGACTTTTTGGCGCCAAAGTTTTAAGTTTGGTTTTAAAATTATCCGCTGGACTTGGCAGTCCGGCGGACAATCCGCCGTTAGTAGGCAAGTCCGTGGGACTTTTGAAATGAACGGACTCGCCGCTTATCGGCAAGTCCGTTCATTTAGCACGTGACTTCAGGTTACGTAGCTAGCGTAGGCAGTTACTGCCGCCACGCTAGCTCCGTGACCTGGCATGGATTTAACGGGACTCCCCACGCCGAAAAAACGGCGTGGGGGTTCCCCCCAAATCCACGTCAGACCCTCATCCGAGCACGCAGCCTGGCAGGCCAGGAAAGGGGTGGGGACGAACGAGCGCCCCCCCCCCCCCTCCTGAGCCGTACCAGGCCGCGTGCCCTCAACATGGGGGGTGCCCTGGGGAAAGGGGGGCCGTGCGGCCCCCCCACCCCAAAGCACCTTGTCCCCATGTTGATGAGGACAAGGGCCTCTTCCCGACAACCCTGGCCGTTGGTTGTCGGGGTCTGCGGGCGGGGGCTTATCGGAATCTGGGAGCCCCTTTAATAAGGGGGCCCTCAGATACCGGCCCCCCACCCTATGTGAATGAGTATGGGGTACGATGTACCCCTACCCATTCACCTAAGGTGTAAAATGTAAAGTACAAAAACACACACACTTTTGAAAAAATATTTTATTGCACTGCTCCAGGGGTCTTCTTCCGTCTTGGGGGTCTTCTCGCCGGACTCCTCCGCTCTCTTCTGCTCTTTTATCTAGCTCTTTCACGAGCGGAGGAGTCCGGCTACCTTCTTCGTCGTCGCCGCCGTCGTCTGGGGGTCTCGATCCGCCTTCGGGGGTCTTCCGGGGGTCTCTTCTGTTCTTGCGGCGGTCGTCGTCTTCCGCGCCGCCAGCGCCTTCTTCTTCTTCTTGTCCTTCTTCTTGTTCTTCTTCTTCTTCCGATGTTGACCCGATGCTCTCTCTGCCCGGAATGGCAGAGGCGCGCTGCGCTGGGACTTATATAGGGACGTGGGGGACAGGGTCACATGCTCATGTCACATGGTGACCCCGCCCCCCTGTGATGTCACAGTCCCAGCATCCTCCGGGACTGTGACAACACAAGGGGGCGGGGTCACCATGTGACATGAGCATGTGACCCTGTCCCCCACGTCCCTATATAAGTCCCAGCGCAGCGCGCCTCTGCCATTCCGGGCAGAGAGAGCATCGGGTCAACATCGGAAGAAGAAGAAGAACAAGAAGAAGGACAAGAAGAAGAAGAAGGCGCCGGCGGCGCGGAAGACGACGACCGCCGCAAGAACAGAAGAGACCCCCGGAAGACCCCCGAAGGCGGATCGAGACCCCCAGACGACGGCAGCGACGACGAAGAAGGTAGCCGGACTCCTCCGCTCGTGAAAGAGCTAGGTAAAAGAGCAGAAGAGAGCGGAGGAGTCCGGCGAGAAGACCCCCAAGACGGAAGAAGACCCCCGGAGCAGTGCAATAAAATATTTTTTCAAAAGTGTGTGTGTTTTTGTACTTTACATTTTACACCTTGGGTGAATGGGTAGGGTACATCGTACCCCATACTCATTCACATAGGGTGGGGGGCCGGTATCTGAGGGCCCCCTTATTAAAGGGGGCTCCCAGATTCCGATAAGCCCCCGCCCGCAGACCCCGACAACCAACGGCCAGGGTTGTCGGGAAGAGGCCCTTGTCCTCATCAACATGGGGACAAGGTGCTTTGGGGTGGGGGGGCCGCACGCCCCCCTTTCCCCAGGGCACCCCCCATGTTGAGGGCACGCGGCCTGGTATGGCTCAGGAGGGGGGGGGCGCTCGTTCGTCCCCACCCCTTTCCTGGCCTGCCAGGCTGCGTGCTCGGATGAGGGTCTGACATGGATTTGGGGGGAACCCCCATGCCGTTTTTTCGGCGTGGGGAGTCCCTTTAAATCCATGCCAGGTCACGGAGCTAGCGCGGCGGCATTTACTGCCTGCGCTAGCTACGTAACCTGAAGTTACGTTCTAAATGAACGGACTGCTCCGTGTGTGGGCAAGTCCGTTCATTTTCAAAAGTCCCGCGGACTTTTGGCCGGCGGATTATCCGCCGGAGAAGTCCGTGCGTGTGTGGGCAAGTCCACACGCTTGGAAAGTCCAGCGGACCCAGCTGGAAAGTCCCGCGGGATTGTCCGCTGGACCCAAGAATTGGGGCTGCCCTGTGAAAAAAACATTGCGCGGAGAAGCTAAGTATGATATGTTTGTTTTAATTAAAAGAAAAGCGGAATCTTTACAATCACTTTAATTCCTCCTTAAATGTGCAGAGACCAGTTTTTTTATTGCTGTCTGTGTCGCCCTTTGGGAGGTCCACCCTCACTGTTGTGGTGTCAGCAGGATAGACGGTAAAGGGTAATCCAAGATTTTACATTGATCATTGTATCAGAAGTATCATTGTATCCTTGTATCAGAAGTAAAGGTGATGTCTTCCAATGGGAACATTTATACTGATGACAACTGTCAAGGGTGGGATTTCCCATCATTTTCCACTCCTTTCATTGTCATGTCTCAGGTATAGGAAGTGAAAGGAAATCTCCCCAATCACAGCATGGGTGGTATGGTTGTCACTAAGACAGGAAAACATGGACAGCAATAAATACATGACAGAGTTTCTAACCTTTAACTACTATACAGTAGTCAAAAACGTTTTGGCTGGACGTCATGGGTACAGTGCAAAATTGACAAAAAATATTCCTAGTGGACTTACAGTTAGAAATACAACTTCCACACTCTACCCAACACTAACAATTGGGTTTTTATGGCTATAGTCTTTTTTTTCTGAAAATTTCTTGAATAGAGCTTATTAAAACATACATCTCTTTAATGCAGGTTTGAAACATTTGACGTCAATAGCTTTGAACAGTTCTGTATAAATTACGCAAATGAGAAACTACAACAACAGTTCAACTTGGTAAGTACTCAGAACGCAATGTTCAATGCAGTAAACCATAGAGACCAATCAGACATCATCTTGTGAAAAGAGAACCTTTGTGGCAGGATCCCAGAGTAATACTTTAACCACTTCAGCCCCGGACCAATTTGCAGCCAAAGGACCAGGCCCCTTTTTGCGATTCGGCACTGCGTGGCTTTAACTGACAATTGCGCGGTCGTGCGACGTGGCTCCAAAACAAGAGCTTTCTTTTGGTGGTATTTGATCGCCCCTGCGGTTTTTATTTTTTGCGCTATAAACAAAAATAGAGCGACAATTTTGAAAACAATGCAATATTTTTTGCTTTTGCTATAATAAATATCCCCAAAAAATATATAAAAAAACATTTTTTTTTCCTCAGTTTAGGCCGATACGTATTCTTCTACATATTTTTGGTAAAAAAAATCGCAATTAGCGATTATTGATTGGTTTGCGCAAAAAGTTATAGCGTTTACAAAATAGGGGATAGTTTTTTTTTTTTTATAAATAACGTTTTATTTCAAATGTAGTAAGACAACAAAACATAGATAAGTGTATGGTAGACATACGATACACGGACATAAACTGGAATGCAATTTTGCGCATGCTTAACAGGCAGATAATAAAGAGTCTTTCTTCAGAAGTTAGCTTTGTATAGTTCAACAGTAAAACCCTTACTTCTGGTTGCGCATGCAGGATATTGTACCTTGAGTCCGATATCTTGATCAACTGTATACAATTGTCCAGATGGACAGAAATGGAAAGAGGGGGGGGGGGAGGGGAAGAGGGGTTGGGGGGGTTGGGCAGACCATATTGGAACGAATATATACATGGGTAGTAAGAGCACTAGCGTACCTTTGTGTTTGGACCGCCGAGTCATAACGGGTCCTCCCGAGAATGCCATCGCTCCCAGACACCATTATGTTCATCCAGCTTGTCCCGCAGCCTGGCTGTCATTTTCTCCATTAGTTCATAGGGGATAGTTTTATAGCATTTTTATTAATATTTTTTTTTTTTACTAGTAATGGCGGCGATCAGCGATTTTTATTGTGACTGCGACATTATGGCGGACACATCGGACATTTTTGACACATTTTTGGGACATTTGTCATTTATACATAAAGGAGTTGTAAAGGCAGAAGGTTTTTATCCTAATGCATTCAATGCATTAAGAGAAAAAGCCTTCTGTGCGCAGCAGCTGCCCCAGCACCTCCTAATACTTACCTGAGCCCCCTCTCTGTCCAGTGATGTCCGAGACTCTCCCTTCTGATTGGCTGAGACACAGCAGCGGCGCTATTCGCTCCCGTGGCTGTCAATCAAAGTCAGTTAGCCAATCAGGGAAGAGAGGGTGTGGGCAGAATGGCAGCTCAGTGTCTGAATGGACACATGGAGCTGCAGCTCGGCTTGGGTGCCCCCATAGCAAGCTGCTTGCTGTGGGGGCACTCGACAGGAGGGAGGGGCCGGGAGCAGCAAAAAAGCACCTGCGAACAGGAGGATCCGGGCTGATTGGTGCAAAACTAACTGCATAGAGCAGGTAAGTATAACATATATATATTTTTTTTAACAAGACTTTACAATCACTTTAATGAAAGCTTTAAAACTTCTGAAATTACATTAAAATGTTAAAGCAAGTATCTATTACATTTAGATCTACTTTAACAATGATATTATTGTTTGCTGTTGGTTATTGTTTTAGGCTGGCCATACTCTAGAAGAATATTGGTTGAAATGTTCAGTTTAGGAATGTTGGATTTTCTACTGGGTAGTTGGGTCAAATCAACATTTGTTTTTTACTGCAAAGTTAAGAAAAAAAGCAGCAGAATGGGAAAGTCAATTTCCTCCAAAATTGAGTGTTAAAACTAGGGATGCACCAATGCCATTTTTTTTTTTTCCAAATAACAATTTTTATTTTTATACACTTTATAACATGAGTAAGTGTAGTGAATAACATGTATGCATAAGCAGTTTAAAGCTGTCTGTACATTGTAGGTGCGCCATTGCAGTTATTAACAAAGTGTACTAACTTGCGTAAATATTCAAAGGAGTCGCTAGGGGACTCGTAGTAGATGCCATTTTTTTAAGGTATGAGTACCAATACATTTTTCCAAGCACTCGATGATAACAATTACCGATACCTATTTTTAGTGTCATGTGACAGTTTTTTAGGGCTTGTTCACATCGTACATGCATGAAAACTAATGGGAAAACCACACACAAACCGCACATTTCACTTGCAGAGACATCAGGTTCACATTACATCATTACAGCCTGTTCACATATGTGCAGGCCGGCCGCAGTGCGATTTGAAAAACTGTCCTGTGTGATTTCAGCCTGTTTCAGGTGTGATTTCTAATCTCAAACACTATATTTTGCATTGGAATCACACTTGAACCGCTGAACGAAATCGCATCGGCCCACACATATGTGAACTGAGAGGTATCAGCTTTAGTACCGGAACATAATATTACATCTATGTAGTAACAAGTTTTGCTGACATGGATTTTTACTTTAACTTTATTTTTGACGGTTATCCTTGATTTTTCTGATAGATTTTATTATCCATTTAATAGTTTGGTTTGAGTAAAGTGTACATTGCATTAATCCATACCAACTATTTAGAAGTAGTATTTTAATTCCTTTGACTACGGTAAACCCCGAACCGTGAGACTGCATTCACACCTCAGCGTTTTGAATCGCGGGCAGATTTGCAGAGATTCTGCCCGTGATTCAAAAGCGCCGAGGTGTGAATCACAAATTGAAGAACGCACATTTGAGATGCCATTCATTTGAATACCGCCTAAAATCGCGGTGCGGTTCTGCCACGATTTTCGCATGATAAATCACGCTGCAATCACAGCAACCTGCATCGCGTGAAGCATGTTCCCCCAAAAAAAGTTCAGGAGCTTTTTGGGAGACATGCTTCACGCTGTGTGGCTAGCCGGAATTGCAGCACGATTTATCACATGACAATCACGGCAGAACCACACTGCAATTTTAGGTGCCATTCAAATGAATGGCATCTCAAATATGAGTGCTGCGATTTGCACCAAAGTATAGTTCTTTTTGGATGCTAAAAATTCCCAAGTGCGACTTTTTGAAACAAAAGTTTCCCAATCTGCGCCACATAAATATTGGTACAGAAAATGGGTTTGTCAGTATTCAGTGCCAAAAAGGTCAGTTACACATTCTACTACGTGCCTAATAAACAATATTACTGCAACCTAATAGTTTATTTGACATGAAATGCTCCAAAGTAGGTTGTCACACGCTACAATTTGTATTCTTAACAACTGCCAGTCTAGGTTTATCTGACCTATTGTGTTATGGAAGCACTCTGTATTTAATGTTGATCACCAAATTGAGGATTTTAGAAAAGTAATAAAAAAGATTTAAAATATAAAAATATTAAATATTTTTTTTTAAATATTTGCTGACCTGAAACATGTACGGATCATCAGTTCTGCTTTCATACAGTGCCTCAAAAAAGTATTCACACCAAATGAAATTTTCCACATTTTGTCAGGTTACAACCAAAAATTTAAATGTATTTTATTGGGAGTTTTTTTGTGATAAACCAACACAAAGTGGCACATAATTGTGAAGTGGAAGGAAAATGATAAATGGTTTTCAATTTTTTTTTACAAATAAATATCTGAAAAGTGTGGCGTGCATTATTCAGACTTGTATACAGCTGTAATGCCGCGTACACACGATCGGAATTCTCGTCGGAAAAAACTCTGACGGTGTGTTGCCTACACACGATCACACCAAATTCCGACGGTCAATAACACAGCGCATAAAACACGTTCGACAGCACTATAAAAGGGAAGTTTAATGCTTCTGAGCATGCATCGAATTGTTTCCGAGCATGCGTCAGAATTTGGCGTGTCGGAATTGCCTACACACGATCACACCAAATTCCGACGGTCAATAACACAGCGGCATAAAACACGTTCGACAGCACTATAAAAGGGAAGTTTAATGCTTCTGAGCATGCATCGAATTGTTTCCGAGCATGCGTCAGAATTTGGCGTGTCTGAATTGCCTACACACGATCGGAAAATCCGACAGAAAGGTTTTCCGTCGGAAGAATTGAAAACAGGTTCTCAATTCAAAGTCCGTCGGAAAATCCGATGAAAAGCTCCCATCGGACTGTTTCCATCGGAAATTCCGACCGTGTGTACGCCGCATAAGTCTTTTTGGGGATGTCTCTACCAGTTTTGAACATCTAGAGAGTGAAATTTTTGTCCATTGTTATTTTCAAAATGGCTCAAGCTTTGTCAGGTTGGATGAAGAGCTTCTGTAAACAGCAATGTTTAATACCGCGTACACACGGTCGGAACTCTCGTCGGAAAAAGCTCTGATGGTTTTCCTGTCGGAATTCCGACGGAATTTCGCTCAAACTGTCTTGCCTACACACGGTCACACCAAATACCGACAGTCACAAACATACAAACCGCGACATACAACACGTTCAACGGCACTCTAAAAGGGAAGTTTAATGCTTCTGAGCATGCGTCGAATTGTTTCCGAGCACGCGCCGGAATTTTGCGTGTCGGAATTGCATACACACGATCGAAAAATCCGATAGAAAGGTTTTCCGTCGGAAAAATTAAGAACAGGTTCTCAATCCAAAGTCCGTCGGAAATGCCGACAGAAAAAGACAGATGGGCATACACACGGTCGCAAAATCTGATGAAAAGCTCCCATCGGACTGTTTCCATCGAAATTCCAACCGTGTGTACGCAGCATTAGTCTTGTCTTGGATTTAGGTCTGGACTTTGACTGGGCCATTCTAACACATGAATATACTTTGATCTAAGCCATTCCAATGTAGCTCTGGCTGTATGTTTAGGGTCGTTGTCCTGCTGGAAGGTGGACCTCTGCCCCAGTCTCAAGTCTTTTGCAGACTCAAACAGGTTTTCTTCTAAGATTGCCCTGTATTTGGCTCCATCCATCTTCCCATCAACTCTGACCAGCTTCCCGTTCCCTGCTAAAGAAAAGCCTCCCCACAACATGATGCTGCCACCACCATGTTTCACTGTGTATTCAGAGTGATGTGCAGTGTTAGTTTTTCATCACACACAGCATTTTACCTGTAGGCCAAAGAGTTCAATTTTGGTCTCATCTGGCCAGAGCACCTTCTTCCACATGTTTGCTGTGTCCCCCACATGGCTTCTTGCAAACTGCAAACGGGACTTCTAATGGTTTTTATTTAGCAACGGCTTTCTTCTTGCCACTCTTCCATAAAGCCAGATTTGTGGAGTGCACAATAATAGTTATCCTGTGCAGTGCTGATCCTGACCTCTCTGGGGCCCTAAGCAAAATTCTGCTAAGGGGCCCTCTACTTGACCCGTGATGCCGTGAGCTATGTAAACCATTTGCCATTGCCACACAGTCACACCTGACACTTTAGTGCTCCCAAAACAATCCTCCCTCCTTTAAACAAAACAGTCAAAGAATAAGTACAACAATATAGAACAGAATGAGGTCCCCAGAGAGCCCCCCTCACATCAGGGTCCTCAGAGAGCCCCCCTCACATCAGGGTCCTCAGAGAGCCCCCCTCACATCAGGGTCCTCAGAGAGCCCCCCTTACATCAGGGTCCTCAGAGAGCCCCTCCTTACACCAAGGTCCCCAGAGAGCTCCCCTTACACAAGGGTTCCCAGACAGCCCGCCTTAAATCAGTGTCCTCAGAGAGTCTCCCCCTACATCAGGGTCCCCAGAGAGCCTTCCCCCACATTAGGGACCCCAGAGAGCCCCCTTACATCAGGGTCCCTAGAGAGCCTCCCCCTACATTAGGGTCCCCATAGAGCCTCCCCTTACATCAGGGTCCCCAGAGAGCCCCCCCCTTACATTAGGGTCCCCATAGAGCCCCCCCCCTTTACATCAGGTTCCCCAGAGAGCCTCCCCCTACATTAGGGTCCCCAGAGAGCCCCCCACATTAGGGTCCCCAGAGAGTCTCCCCCTACATCAGGGTCCCCAGGAGCCTCCCCCTACATTAGGTTTCCCAGAGAGCCTCCCCTTACATCAGGATCCCCAGAGAGTCTCCCCCTACATCAGGGTCCCCAGAGAGCCTCCCCCTACATTAGGTTTCCCAGAGAGCCTCCCCTTACATCAGGGTCCCCAGAAAGCCCCTCCTTACATCAGGGTCCCCAAAGAGCCCCCCTTACATCAGTGTCCTCAGAGAGCCCATCCTTACATCAGGGTCCCCAGTGAGCCTCCCTACTCACATCAGGGTCCCCAGAGGGTATCCCCTACATCAGGGTCCCCAGAGAGCCTCCCCTTACATCAGGGTCCCCAGAGAGCCTCCACTTACACCAGGGTCCCCAGAGAGCCTCCCCTTACACCAGGCTCCCCAGAGAGCCCCTCCTTACATCAGGGTCCTCAGAGAGCCCCTTCTAACATCAGAGTCCCCACAGAGCCCCCCTTACACCAGGGTCCCCAGAGATCCCCCCCTACACCAGGGTCCCCAGAGAGCCCCCCCTTACACCATGGTCCCAAGAGAGCCTCCCCTTACATTAGTGTCCCAAGAGAGCCTTCCCTCTTACATTAGTGTCTCCAGAGAGCCCCTCCTTACACAAGGTCCCCAGAGAGCCCCTCCTTACACAAGGTCCCCAGAGAGCCCCTCCTTACACAGGGTCCCCAGAGAGCCCCCCCTCTTACATCAGTGTCTCCAGAGGGCCCCGTCTTTACATCAGTGTCCCCAGGGGGCCCTGTCCTTACATCAGTGTCCCCAGAGGGCCCTGTCCTTACATCAGTGTCCCCAGAGGGCCCCGTCCTTACATTAGTGTCCCCAGAGAGCCCCCCTCTTACATTAGTGTCCCCAGAGGCCCCCTTCCTTACACTAGTGTCCCCAGAAACCCCCCTCTTACATTTGGGCCCCCAAACAGCTGACTCCCCCCTTGCAGAGGTTCCCCTGTACCTGGCTGGTGGAGGTGGGAGGCGGCGATCGGCAGCTATATGGTGTTCACAGACAGGGGATCTCCCTGGGGCTAGTAGTTCTATCTCCAAATGTATACAGCGGAGAGGGGAGGGGCCTCTGACCCGGGCATCAGCAACAGTGTTCAAGCAGAGTGAAAGTGAAACTAATACCTGCCTGGGTCAGAGGCCCCTCCCTTCTCTTCTCCACTGTATACACTGAGAGTACTACAAACCCCAGGGAGATCCCGCCGCTCAGGCACCATAGAGCTGCCGATCGCCGCCTTCCACCTCCTCCCACCTCTCCTCACTGCACTCTAAACGGCCAGCCAGAGGTGCAGGGGGGGATGCTTGGTCTTGGGGGGCCCCCCCACAGCGGCGGGGCCCTAAGCAGCTTGCATAGTGTGCCTATAGGGCCGATCGGCTCTGGTCCTGTGGACAGATTCTCCCACCTGAGATTTGGATCTCTGCTGCTCCTCCAGAGTTCCCATGGGCCTCTTGACTGCTTCTCTGATTAATGCTCTCCTTGCCCGGCCTGTCAGTTTAGGTGGATGGCCATGTCTTGGTAGGTTTGTAGTTTGTGCCATACTCTTTCCATTTTCGGATGATGAACTGTGCTCTGTGAGATGTTCAAAGCTTGGGATTTTTTTTTTATAATCTAACCCTGCTTTAAACTTCTCTACAACTTTATCCCTGACATGTCTGGTGTGTTTCTTGGCCTTCATGATGCTGTTTGTACACCAAGATTCTCTAACAAACCTCTGAGGGCTTCACAGAACAGATGTGAGGTTGGACGGCAGGTTGGCACGGCTACACGAATGGACGTAGCTGTACGTCAGTGCTTTAAGAGCTCTAGGGGCCACACCTGCAGTGCGATGCCGGGGGCGATGCGCGTGGTCCGACGGCGACCTGCGCTCATTCAAGAGAGAGACAAAACGGGGATCCGTCAATGTAAACAGACAGATCCCTGTTCTGTCAGGGAAGTAGAGAGAGATCTGCTGTTCCTAGTGATCAGGAACAGCGATCTCTCTACTTCCTGCCAGTACACTGCCCCCACAGTTGGAAACACCTCCCTAGGGAACACTTAACCCCTTTATTGCCCCCCAGTGTCCCTGCCAGTGACATTTCTACAGTAATCAGTGGCTATTTTAGCTCTGATCACTGTATAGATGTCAATGGTCCCAAAAAAGTGTAAAAAAAATGTCCGATTTGTCAACCGAAATGTCGCAGTCCCACTAAAATCGATGATCACTGCCATTACTTGTAAAAAAAAAAAAATGATAATAATGCCATAAATATATCCCCTATTTTGACGCTATAACTTTTGTGCAAACCAATTAATATACGCTTATTGCTTTTTTTTTTAACCAAAAATATGTAAGAAAATACATATTGGCCTAAACTAATGAAGAAATTCTTTTTTTCTATTTTTTTTGTGATATTTATTATAGCAAAAAGTAAAAAAAAAAATATATTTTTTTCAAAATTGTCAGTATTTGTTTATAGCCGTATTGCAAAAGAATGACCTGGTCATTAAGGGGCAAATCATTCCGGTCCTTAAGTGGTTAAATTACACACAGGTGGACTCATTTACTAATTAGGGGACTTCTGAAGGCAATTGGTTCCACTAGATTTTATTTAGAGGTATCAAAGTAAAGGGCTGAATACAAATGCATGCTACGCTTTTCAGGTATTTATTTGTGAAAAAAAATTGAAAATCATTTATCATTTTCCTGCACAATTATGTGCCACTTTGTGTTGTTTGTTTGGATAAAATCCAAATAAAATACATTTACGGTTTTGATAATTTGTTAATATGACAAAATGTGGAAAATTTTAAGGGGTATGAATTTTTTTTCGAGGCACTGTATATACAGTTAGGTCCATATATATTTGGACACAGGCACAATTTTCATACTTTTGGCTCTGTATACCACCAGAATAATATTAAAACGAAACGATCCAAATGAATTTGAAGTGCAGAATTTCAGCTTTAATTCAAGGGATTGAACATAAATATCAAGTGCAAATTTTAGGAACTGCCACCATTTTTATACACAACCCCCCCCCCCCCCCCCCATTTTCTGGGGCTCAAATGTAATTGGACAAATTAATATAATCCAAAATATTATTTTCATTTTTAATATTTTGTTGAGAATCCTTTACCGGCAATGACTACCTAATGTCTGGAACCCATGGACATTATTAAAGACTGGGTTTTCTCCTTTCTGATGTTTGCCAGGCTCTAACTGCAGCTGTCTTCAGTTGTTCTTTGTTTGTGGGTCTTTCTGCCTTTAGTTTTGCCTTCAGCAAATTAAATGCTCAATTGGGTTGAGATCAGGTGATTGACTTGGCCATTGCAGAATATTCCACTTATTTTCCTTCATAAGCTCTCCTGGGTTGCTTTTGCAGTGTGTTTTGGATCATTGTCCATCTGTACTGTGAAGCACCGTCCAATCAACGTTGCTGCATTTGGCTGAATCAAAACAAAACACTGCAGAATTCATCTGTCTGCTTCTGTCTTCTGTCACATCATCAATAAATACCAATGACCCAGTGCCACTGGAAGCCATGCATGCCCATGCCATCACACTGCCTCCACCTTGTTTTACAGATGATGTGTGCTTTGGATCATGAGCTGTTCCAAGCCTTCTCCACACTTTTTTCTTCCTTTCATCCCACCTGGTACAGATTAATCTTAAGGCCCATACACACGATCGGACTTTTTGACAACCAACATGCAAATTGGCTGTTTTGGACCAACATCCGACCGTGTGTACGCTCCATCGGACCAACTTTTTCCAGGTTTCATCGGACTTTTGTTGGCTGTACGAACGGACCAACTTTCTGCCAACAAAAGTCCGATGGACCAAAGTCCGACCGTGTGTACACAAAACCAACGGACTTTGTACAAACCAATGCAGAACCAATGCAAAAGATCAGACAACAATACAGAAGTTGACCAAAGGTGGCGGTATAGAGCAGAAAAACCAAGTGATTTGGTAAAAGTTGGCTGAAAAAGTCCTGCCGTGTGTATGCAATACCAACTTGGGGCCAACGCCCTTTGGACAAAAATCCACTGGAAAGTTGGTCCACGGTCCGATCGTGTGTATGAGGCTTAAGTTTCATCTGAAGAATGCTTTACCAGGTCTGGCTTTTTTAGATGTTTTTTGGCAAATTCTAATCTGGCTTTTCTATTCTTCAGGTTTATAAATGGTTGGCACCTTGTGGTGAACCCTCTGTATTTGTTTTTGTGAAGTCTTCTATTTATTGTACACTTTGACAATGATAAGCCCACCTCTTAGAGAGTGTTCTTCACTTGTCTGGATGTTGTGAATGGGTTTTTATTTACCATAGAGAGGATCCTGTGATCATCCACCACTGTTGTCTCCCGTGGACGTCAAGGCCTTTTTTTGTTGCTGAGCTCACCAATGTGTTCTTCTTTCCTCAGAATGTACCAAACTGTTGGTTTGGCCACTCCTAATGTTGCTGCTATCTCTCTGATGGATTTGTTTCATTTTTGAAGCCTTACAATGGCCTGTTTCACTTGCATGGACAGCTCCTTTGAATGCAAGATGTAGGTTCACAGCAATAGATTCCAAATGCAAATACCTCACTTAGAAGCAATCCCAGACCTTTTACCTGCTTAATTCATGAAGAAATAAAGTAGGAGTAGCCCACACCTGGCCATGAAACAGATTTTTATTCAATTGTCCAATTACTTTTGGTCCCTTGAAAAGGGAGGGATAACTATAATTAAAGTGGTTGTAAACCCTTGTTTAAAACAAACATGTCATACTTACCTTCACTGTGCATTTTGTTTTGCACAGAGTGGCCCCGATCCCCCTCTTCTGGGGTCCCTGAGAGGTGCTGGTGGCTCATCCCTGCATTGAGTGTCCACGTTGGAGAAGCGCTCCCCTTGGTGGACACTCTTGTTGGAGATTTTGCCATTCCTGTATCACACAAATGTGAACCTATCATTAAAGAGGAATTTATTCCTGTATAAATGACAATGGTCCCAAAAATGTGTCAAAAATGTCCGATGTGTCCGCCATAATGTCGCAGTCACAATAAAAATCGCAGATCGCCGCCATTACTAATAAAAAAAATATTAATAAAAATGCTATAAAACTCTCCCCTATCTTGTAAACGCTATAACTTCTGCGCAAACCAATCAATAATCGCTTTTTTTTGCGATTTTTTTTTTTTACCAAAAATATGTAGAAGAATACATATCGGCTTAAACTGAGGGAAAAAAATTTTTTTATGGGGGATATTTATTATAGCTAAAATAATGCGTTTTTTTTCAAAATTGTTTCGCAGGGGCGATCAAATACCACCAAAAGAAAGCTCTATTTGTGGCAAAAAAAGGACGTCAATTTTGTTTGGGAGCCACGTTGTACGACCGCGCAATTGTCAGTTAAAGCGACGCAGTGCCGAATCGCAAAAAGGGGCCTGGTCCTTTGGCTGCAAATTGGTCCGGTCTGAAAGTGGTTAAAGAGGAATTTATTCCAAAGGTGCTTTTTTAAATAGGCTAGATAATGGTGACAAGCAGTTCAGTAATAGTATGCTGTATGATTGGATTATTGTTCCTTTAATATCCTGTAAAAGCCGTTATAAAAGCACACTGTTGTCATTACATGCACTGTTTACTTAATGGGTGTGTATCTTCATGATAACTGTGATTAACTGAAATATTTCATTCTGAAGACACCATGAACAGTTGAAAAACAGGTTTTGTAGGCTATGTAATATGGCACCATATTGCTTTACACTTGAAGTGGTTCTAAAGCCTCAACATTATTTGCCTTAATGCATTACTTGCTTGTTTAGGTATCAGTTTGCCGCCTCACACCCCCTTATACTTGAGCCCTCACGTGATCCAGTGCTGTGCCCACCTGTAGCGCCTCTTTGCCCTCTCCTCGCTCTCATAGCTATTGGCACCCGCTGCTATCAGTCAAATCCTGTGACAAGGGGGCAAGGCCGAGCCACGCTGTCTGTGCCTATAGATGCAGGCAGATGTGCCACCATAGTAAACGGCTTCCAATGGTGGCACACCAAAAAGAGGAGGAGCCAGGAGCACCAGGGGTGGACTCAAGAAGATGAGAATTGGGGCCACTCTGTCCAATTCCATTTCCGCGGTGAAGTACAACACGTACCACAAGCCGAGAAAAATTAAAGCGGTTCTGCACTCGTTTTTTTTTTTTTGGGCTAGATGCCAAGGGCATATAGCTCAATTGGGGGACTTACCTGTTCCATCTACCCTCTCGATCGCCGCTGGTTTTCGTCCGAT
This sequence comes from Lithobates sylvaticus, assembly GCA_028564925.1. NCBI lineage: Eukaryota > Metazoa > Chordata > Amphibia > Anura > Ranidae > Lithobates > Lithobates sylvaticus. Next base: position 532,811,918 of record CM053029.1, read on the forward strand.
GAAGTTCTTCATCTTCTTCTTTTGTGCTGGGCGCCATCTTGCCTGCGGGCATGTGAAACCCCACAGGCACTTTAGATGGCCCAGCATGCACCGCCGTTATTCGCGCGTGCGCAGTAACGGCACATCTGCCGACATCTCACGAGATTTCGGAAGATGTGTCCGAAATCTCGCAGAAGACAGGAAGTCATCGATTACAAGGTAGTAAAAAAAAAAAACCAGTTCATTTAGTACTCTTTGCCTGATTTGGAAGGCAAAGAGATTTACTAAATGAAATGTGTGCCGAACCGCTTTAAGTTCAATAGCCAGTGCTGCTCTTCTGCTTGATTCCGAGCATGCATGGACCTTTATGCGTCGGAATTGTGTACACACGATCGTAATTTACGCAAACGGATTTTGTTGTCGGAAAATTTGAGAACCAGATCTCAAATATTTTGCGACGGAAATTCCGATGGAAACTGTCTGATGGAGCCTACACATGGTCGGAATTTCCGACAACAACCTCCGATCGCACATTTTACGTTGGAAAGTCCGAAACCGTGTGTACGCGGCATTAGGCTGCATTCACACCTGAGCGTTTTCAGCTCGTAAAACGCCTGAAAAAACGCCTGAAAAACGCCCAACATGCAAAATCCCATTCATTTTAATGGCACCTGTCCACAGCGTTTTGGCACCTGAAATAAAACTCCTAAAAAACGCCCTAAGCTCAAAAAAGAACATGAGTTTCTTTGGGGCAGATTACAGGCATTTTTTTGCCTTTTACATTGGTGACCTGAACAAAATGGCGGTAAAAACCGCAGCAAAATCAAGGTAAAAAAACGTTGAAACGCTCAGGTGTGAATGCAGCTTTAACGAAGTGCATGAATGGGAGTAACTATAAGCCTTTTGGAGAAATAATAATAATAAATAAAAAAGAATAATAACAATTAAAAAATATACTGTCATATCCCTAAATTGTTGTATTCCTTACAAAACTAACATATTTTAAATATTTTTCCAGCATGTCTTCAAGCTAGAGCAAGAGGAGTACTTTAAGGAAGATATCCCTTGGAATCTCATAGACTTTTATGACAATCAGCCAGTCATTGACCTCATTGAAGCAAAGATGGGTATTTTAGAACTACTAGATGAAGAATGTCTGGTAGGTCGTTTTTTGGCCACATAAAATGATTTATTTCCTATTCTGTTTTACTATATTAATTAGTGGTTCCCATGACTAGTTATACTAGTTGATTGTTATTCCACATTGACCTATCACACTTTCAGTATTTATAATTTATTGTAGTTGTAAATCCTTACATATATCCATTGAAGTGACTAGTCTCAGGTGGTACAGAGAGAGGAAGCAAATGCAAGTACATAAGTTGTACCTGTTTACCTAGACCCTCTCTTCTTTATAGCCTTATAGAGCACATAGAGCAAAGGTTATTTCTAAGCCTAGAGGATGAAGAGGCCGGGATCTGATGTCACACACTGCACAGCATGAAGCAAGGGGCTGAGTGTAATCTGAGACCTGGGTGGAGGGAATAAACATACCCCGCTCTACACAGTCTCAAAGGAAAACCTGCTCAGCTGAGACTGTCAATCATAGGCTGGGGGGGGCATCTCCCAGGATTGTCTAGTATGGGCATAGACTGTCGGAAGGGCCTCATGCAGATAGCAGAGGATTGAGAGAGGTGACAAAAATCACACTGGGTGTATTGGTTTGAGGCAAGTACTATAGAAGGATATGCTTTGCTCATTTATAATTTCAGAGGTTTATGAGGCACCCTTCTTCCCCCCGACACCAACAGTGGCACATAATTCTTCACATTGACACCAACAGTGGGACATATTTCCTCTCACTGACACCAATGGCGATGCACTGTTCCTCCCCCTGACACCAACGATGAGGCAGTATTCCTCCCTTTGACACCAACAATGGGGCATAATCCCTTCCATTGACATCCAACAGTGGTGCACTACTCCTCCCACTGACACCAACAATGGGGCACTATTACTCTCTCTTACACCAGCAATAGAGCACTATTCCTCCCACTGACACCGACAATGGGGCACTATTCCTCTCTCTTAAACCAACAATGGGACACTATTCCTCTTTTTTACACCAACAATGGGGCACTATTCCTCCCACTGACACCAACAATGGGGCACTATTCCTCTCTCTTACACTAACAATAGAGCACTATTCACCCCACTGACACCAACAATAGGGCACTATTCCTCCCACTGACACCAACAATGGGGCACTATTCCTCCCACCACCAACAATGGGGCACTATTCCTCTCTCTTAAACCAACAATAGAGCACTATTCCTCCCACTGACACAACAATGGGGCACTATTCCTCTTTTTTACACCAACAATAGAGTACTATTCCTCCCAGTGATTTCAACAATAGCACATTATTCCTCCTCAAACTGACCACACTTGCTATGTCATTTTTTTTTACTCCCAGTGACCACCAAACCTGAAGCATTGTTCACTCCTGTTGACACCTGGGCATTTTCTCTCCCGCTTGCCACAGTTTGGCTCCCTAAAATCTGAAGGACAGTAAACTGTAGTGTATGTAGAAAGTTTGAAGACCCCTGCTCTAGGCAGTACTGTGGAAGTGTATATCTTGTTATGGGATAGAAGAGTGGGACGTCTTTAGGGTTGCCTTTATAAAAATTTGAATTTCCCCACCCTTGACCTAGGATTTGGGGACTCCTGATGTGCCCTGCAGCAATGCTTGGCATAGGAAAGCTCTGATGGGCACCTGGTGCTTAGCATGTGAATGGTAGGGGCACCTTTCCTTGAAGGCACAGCACTTTTTGTTGATTCTTTTGTTTTTCTTGTGATAGATTGTTATTGTAGTAGATTTTAGCTACATTCATTGCACTGTATTTAACAGCTACCACATGGTACAGATGAAAACTGGCTACAAAAGCTGTACAACAACTACATTAATAAGAATCCCTTGTTTGAAAAACCAAGAATGTCCAACAGATCATTCACCATTCAGCACTTTGCAGATAAGGTAAGCTAATAAAATAGGCACCTAAAAAGAAGATATGCCTACATGTAATTCAAGGGCTTTAATGAACTAAATGCATTTAAAGATTTTAGATGTGCTGTACAGTTTCCAGCGTCACCGCAGGGATGTATCAAAATTCGATTATATTTGCTAAACAGGCCATTTGCATTATCTGTTTAATTTCCTTTCTGACATACGTCCCTATACATGAAAAATGGAGTGAAGTTCAATTGGTTATTGTCATGCGTTTTTTTTTTTTTCATAGGGCCTATGCAAACCTGAGCGTTTTTTTAGCTTAAAACTCCCAAACGCTCCATATTCAAAATTGAACGGTTTTCAATTGTGCCTATTCACACCTGAGCATAGGGGTTGATTTACTAAAGGCAAATAGAATGTGGACTTTGCTCCACAGCTTAGTAAATGAGGTAAAACTCCACTTTGCCATGAATACCCAATCACATGCAAGGAAAATAAAAAAAAAATAAACATTTTTGCTTGCACATGATTGGATGATCAGAGTTACCAGAGCTTTTGCTAATTTACTAAGCTCTGGAGCAACTGCCTATTGTCTATTTACCTTTAGTAAATCAACCCAGTAGTGTCACTTGAAGCTTGAAGCACAAAAGAGTACATACCGTATATACTCGAGTATAAGCCGACCCGAAAATAAGCCGAGGCACCTAATTTTACCACAAAAAACTGGGAAAAATGATTGACTCGAGTATAAGCCTAGGGTGAGAAATGCGCAGCTACTGTAAGTGGAAAAGAGGGTCAACTGTGCCCATTTGCAGCCTCACTGTGCCCATTTGCAGCCATAAGTCCCCCGAACTTCAAACTTGGTAGTTAAGGGTTCCTAGATGCCCCCTAGCTGCAGCCAAAATTTGGGGTCTCTGACCCAAAGGGTCCCGAAATGACATTGCTGCAGATGGACACAATTGACCGACTTTGGGGCCCTGTATCTCGGGGGCCACTTGGTGCTAGAACCCCAAATTTGGATATATTGTAATGTTGGATCCACTGGATTTGCACACCAAATTCCTAGCACCAAGTGGCCCCCGAGATACGAGGCCCCAAAGTCGGGTCAGAAAATGACAAGCACTTTTCTGCAGCCAAATTTGGTGTGCAAACCCAGTGGAAGCAACACTACAACATATCCAAATTTGGAGTTCCTATCCCCGAGATATGGGGCCACAAAGTCGGGTCGGAAAATGTAGTTTTTTGCTGCAGAAAAGTGCTTGACTCCAGTATAAGCCAAGGGGGGCACTTTCAGCACAAAAAAATGTGCTGAAAAACTCGGCTTATACTCGAGTATATACGGTAAGCTTCTTTGAAGCTACAGGCTTCAAGCGTCTTTGGTCCCAATATACTTCAATGGGAACATCTGAAAACCACACAAATGTGCAGCAAAGGCACGATTAATTTTCTTATCCCATATTTTTATTTCCTAGTAGCTAGATTTTTATTGGGTAATAATCATTTTAAAAAACTGTCCAAGCCTCAGGCACCTGCAAAAGGTAGCAAAATGCCCATATGACCACTCAAAAAAATGTATTATGCTAGATCTCAGTGCCTCATCTTTTCACATAACCAACCCCTACTAGTACAGCGAATATAAAATATATGAAACATCTTTATAGGAGATCTGTGATTGTATAATGATTGCTATAGTTTTATACAGGACTGCAAAATTACTGGTCTGGGAATATTGTTTTTGTTTTATTATTATGTAGGTATTTGTGTATTTGACACTGTCAGTATTAAGGCCCATACACACGATCGGACTTTTTGACAACCAACATGCAAATTAGCTGTTTTGGACCAACATCCGACCGTGTGTACGCTTCATCGGACCAACTTTTTCCAGGTTCCATTGGACTTTTGTTGGCTGTGCGAACGGACCAACTTTCTGCTAACAAAAGTCCGATGGACCAAAGTCCGACCGTGTGTACACAAAACCAACGGACTTTTGTCCAAAGTACAAACACGCATGCTCAGAACCAATGCAAAAGATCAGACAACAATATAGAAGTTGACCAAAGGTGGCGCTGGAGTATTGGAACGTCCTCTTTTGAAGTGTCGTCAGTATGTTGAAACGTCACTACGTTCGGGGCCAACGCCCTTTGGACAAAAATCCACAGGAAAGTTGGTCCACGGTCCGATCGTGTGTATGAGGCTTTAGAAATAACAGTACAGATGTAAATGGTTTCATTGTAGGCTTTTGTGCATCATAATATATAATAAAGCTATGTGTTTGATCTGCACAGGTAGAATACAAATGTGATGGATTTTTGGAGAAAAATCGTGATACCGTATATGAAGTATTGATTGATCTGCTGAAAACTAGTAAGGTTTGTGTGATTCACTTCCTTGTTCTTTGTGTATATTTGCTTTGAGAAACTTGGAAAATATGAAGTCATAGACACAGGTTTTAGGAACAATAGGAAGGTCTTGTACATACACTTCTGTGCAGGGAGGCTTCCAGTTAACATATAAAACATCTTAACATTGTGTACAGATCTGTGTAAAAGTATGAGGCATCATATATGAAAGCCCATAAAGTATAATGCCAAAAATATAAAAAAAACTAAACAAAGACCAAACTAAAGCAGCGTACACACGGTCAGAATTTCCGATGGAAACAGTCCGATAGCTTTTCATCGGATTTTCCGACCGTGTGTATGCTCAACGGTCTTTTTCTGTCGGAATTTCCGACGGACTTTGAATTGAGAACCTGTTTTCAATTTTTCAGACGGAAAACCTTTCTATCGGATTTTCCGATCGTGTGTATGCAATTCCGACACGCAAAATTCCGACGCATGCTCGGAAACAATTCGACGCATTCAGAAGCATTAAACTTCCCTTTTATAGTGCTGTCGAACGTGTTTTATGCCGCTGTGTTATTGACCGTCGGAATTTGGTGTGATCGTGTGTAGGCAACACAGCTTGAGCGGAATTTCGTTGGAAAAACCGTCAGAGTTTTTTCTGACGAGAATTCCGATCGTGTGTACGAGGCATAAGACAGTAGTACCTAAGTTAGAGTGTAACTAAAGGAAAAGCTTTCTTTTTTAGTTTGGGATAGAGTGGAGAGGAATTAGAACACCTGTCAGGTTTATGTGGCTGTTTGTGCCCCTGTTAGAAAGATTCACCCTCTCTGTTTGTCTTGTGTTATCACCACAAATGAACGTGGAAGAAAATCACACACTTTCAGTTGTCTCCAGAACAGTAATAGGGGTGTAGCGGCAACACTTTTGCAAGGTGTCAGCTATGTGCAAATTTCGTTATTTTTCCTCAGAACAGTAAAGGGGTTCTAAAGGGTTATTTTGTGTAGGTTTAACTTTGGCATCAGTTTGGCTGGGCTGTGCTGGGGTTCTGCCTGGTCACGTGTACAGTTAGGTGCACATGACAGGCCCAGAACCAGGCCTGGTTGGACGTTTTGAGTATCAGCATTCCCTGGAGCCAATCAGTGGGTGCGTTTGGCCCCACTGAGGAGTCTGGGGAAGGGTACTTAAGATGCTGGAGTCACGTGTTCGGGGTTCGTTCGGCCATAGCTGCCTGTTCCTGAATCTGGACCGGGGTAGCCCGCGAGGGGTCCCGGTCGCGGGAGCGTGTGTCGCTCCACAACATGGTCAGTTTGACTAGCCCCACAGACCTGCTTGGTCTGGGGCAAGGATCTATCTGTTCCAGAGTCTTGGAACCAGCTGGTCCGAGGCGCAGTAACTGAGGGAGGATTCAAGGCGTCCGGGTGTGCTCTCAACTTGGAGGGGCACCGCAGCTCGTGTAAGCGACCGGGGGAGGACTCTTCGGAGGAGGGCCAACAAGCTGGCATCCCAAGAAGTGCCTGGTTGCTGGGTTGTCAAGGACACTAACGAATCCACGCTTTCCCAGTACTGCTAGGAGACAGAGAATGTTCCAGGTACTGAGGAAAGGTTCCTGTTCACTTTTGGTTGCAACTTTCTTCAAGGTCAGAGACTTTGCAAGTTCTGGATTAAAGTGCTGACTGCCATAATCTCTGGCTAGAGACTTGTTCACCTTTGAAGCGCCCAGCTGCGAGTGGCTACTCTCTGGGTTTGCATTAGAGACTTTCTAATAATCAGCAGTTCAAGGTGCCTGAGTTTCTTCACCCTTACCCTCTGTTCCCATACAAGACTGTGTTTGTTGGATGTTACCCCTGCAAATAAAAACCTTTCTAAAGGACTTTTATGGTGTCAGCATCCGAGGTTGTTGGGTACTAACCCTGGGAACCCCTAGACCTGGAAGAACAATCCAAGAGGAGGTAACCGGTAAGCCCAAAAGTTAAGGCCGCCCCATCAAGGGTTATGGCCGCTACAGGGGAGAAATCTTCCAATAGGGACACTAGTTCTGGTGACCCTTGTGACAGCCAGGACTTCCTCCCTTTGAAAGGAATTTACTCTAATTTCCTGTTTCGGCTGTGGGACAGAAGGAAGTGAAGGAAAAACTCCCCAATGGTCCCCATTCCTCTATCCAAAATGGAAAAAGGGTTTTCCTTCCTTTCTAAACGCATTGAGTCAATTTATTCAAGGAGTAGAAGCTGTTCATCAAGCAAAGTAAACATTCGCTTTGAAAAATGTATGTTCGCTTAGCTTAGTAAAACTGTGCTCACTTTAAATACCCAATCAAGTGCAGGATAAATGGAAAACAAGACTTTTTCTTGCTGTTGAAACATCTATAATAAACAGTGCTACTCCAGACCATTCAAGGCTCAGATGCCCTGCTCCTTTCCTCCACTGCGACCACCCTGGTGCCAGCACAGAGAACCCATCCCTGCTCACAACTGAAAGATGGTAATGAATGCGAGCCACCGGTGATTTCTCTTCCAAAACACTTGTGCTCTAATAAAGGCAGCTGAACGGCCGCACTCCGAATAATACCCTTTATTTGTGGCAAAACAGTGTAGAAGATCCAAAATCTCTTACATCATGGTGATGAAAGGTACAGACAGGCTAACGCGTTTCACATCATTATAGATGCTTAATCAAAGCTATGATTAAGCATCTATATTGATGTGAAACGCATTAGCCTGTCTGTACCTTTCATCACTGTGATGTAAGAGATTTTGGCTCTTCTACACTGTTTTGCCACAAATAAAAGGTGTTATTCGGAGTGCGACTGTTCAGCTGTTTTCTTCAAATTTCTGCACCCGAAGTTGTGAGTGGGGAGGGCAGTTATTAGAGACACCAACACACTTGGAGCGGCATTGCTAGCTCTAATAAAGGCACTTGGTAGAGTTGGTGTGCGGCTTTATTTTGTCCTGGAATATAAAGTATATAAAGTGAGGAGAACGACAATGAAAACCTGACAGAAGTTCACCCTTTTTAAAACAGAGCTAAAACCTCTAACTTCAGCATTGCTATCACTTTAAAAGTTTTCTTTGGGCGAAGCAGTGAATGCAAGGCTTCCTTTGATTGGCCGAAGTAGAGGGGCAGGCAGATGACATCACATTCTCCGCCTCAGTCATTCATAGGAAGCCTTGTATTCATTGATAAATATACAAAGCTTCCTATGAATGGCTGAGTAGTGCTGAGCCCGACTCGAGTTTGTTCTGGGAGCGGGATGGGAAGTCCCCATACCGCTGCTGGAATACAGCGCTGTATGCTGTATATATTTGTTACCACATACAGCTTATACAGTGCTGACAGTACATGTATTAGTACATAAAATAGTATGTTTGGGCTGACTTGGCCTAAACCAATTATTAGTCATTTCAAAGCTGAAGTTAGACTTTAAAGTTGGAGTTGGGCTTTAAATTATGTACAAAAAGAACAAAGAGAGGGCGCACTGGTCTAGTGCATTAACTTTGAACACCGTTTATTAAAAAGCTAACCGCTTCCCGACCGCCCACTGCATATATACGTCAGCAGAATGGCACGGGCAGGCAAAATCACGTACCTGTACGTGATCCTTTAAATGCCTGCCCGTGGGTCGCGAGCTCCATGACCACGGCCGCGGGACCAGCGGACCCGATCGCCGCTGGTGTCCCGCGATCGGGTCACGGAGCTGAAGAACAGGGAGAGGTATGTGTAAACAAACCTCTCCCCGCGCTTCCTACTCTGCCTGTCATTGATTGGCTGTTCCCGGTCATCGGGAAAGCCGATCAATGACGTCTGATGTCATCCCCGCCCCCTAATGTAAAAAACACAACACACGTCACAGCCCATAACCCCTCCCCCCCCCGTAGTGGTTAACTCTTTCACTACAACTGTCATTTATACAGGAATCAATGCATTTAAATAGCATTGATTGCTGTATAAATGACAATGGTCCCAAACATGTGTCAAAAATGTCCGATGTGTCCGCCATAATGTCGCAGTCACAATAAAAATCGCTGATCGCCGCCATTACTAGTAAAAAAAAAAATATTAATAAAAATGCTATAAAACTATCCCCTATTTTGTAAACGCTATAACTTTTGCGCAAACCAATCAATAATCGCTAATTGCGATTTTTTTTACCAAAAATATGTAGAAGAATACGTATCGGCCTAAACTGAGGAAAAAAAATGATATATTTTTTGGGGATATTTAATAAAAGAAAAAAATATGTTTTTTCAAAATTGTCGCTCTATTTTTGTTTATAGCGCAAAAAATTAAAACCGCAGGGGCGATCAAATACCACCAAAAGAAAGCTCTATTTGTGGGAAAAAAAGGACGCCAATTTTGTTTGGGAGCCACGTCGCACGACCGCGCAATTGTCAGTTAAAGTGACGCAGTGCCGAATCGCAAAAAGGGGCCTGGTCCTTTGGCTGCCAATTGGTCCGGGGCTGAAGTGGCTAAATATGCAGCTATACTCACAAACAAACATAAAGGAAAGGCTTGTTACAAACATCAAATTGGAGAACAGCCAGAACCGTCATGCTGCACTGGCCTACAGATACTGATGCATTTCGAGGGGTCCCTTTTTCATCAGAGCTCCCCCCTGAAAACGTGTCAACGTCTACAGTGCACCAACGGACATGCATGGAGGTCCTGGGTGTTCTCCATTTTGATGTTTGTAGATTGTAATGTGTTTGGTGAGTTTGCAAGGGCAAAATATCTTCTAGCAAATGCTTCAAAAAGAAAACCTAGGAATAAAAATAGGAAATGATTATATTTATGTCACATTGAAGGTTTTGACGTGTTTTTATTTATTTATTTTTACAATTTTTTTGTGATCATTATCCATGGCTTTCTTTTTTTTTTTTCTCTTACCAATCCTAGTTTGGCCTGTGTGCTAGCTTTTTTCAAGATAATACACCCAGCACTCCACAGTATAGTGCTGCCATCAAGGTGAAGTCTGCACGGCCGGTGATAAAGTCAGCAAACAAAGAGCTCAGGATGACAGTTGGCAGCAAGGTACAGTCTATACAAAACACTCAACTGAATGCTGTAATGCTATCATAGTCACTTTTTACTTGCCCTGTAACTAAGTCTTAAGTGGAGAAGATTAGAGTAAAAACATTATGTTTTTATAATAGCTTTACAAGCGGTAGACATACCTCAGTGAGGCTCCTTTCACACTGGTGGTGATGTTTACCACCACCCTGAAAACAGATCTGCAGTAGATAATTTTTCAGAGGATGGTGAAATGATGCCTGTTTTTTTATTGCTGAATGGCAATTTTATATTGCGGGACCATGCCACAACTACTAGACAATCGTTTGGCTCATTTTTGCAGATCAGACCTATGGGACAGCAGGCCACACCTTGCCCATTACTTTAATGGATACAACCATGAGGCTTAGTAATAAACACACACACACACCATATTTTGGCAAAAAATTGGCTGCGGTAATTTTATTGGTTTCAAATATTCATACATATAAACATAATAATTAAAATATTCAGATGAAAATAAATTTTTTCATCCGAAAACGGATGGATGAAAAACGGACATACGGTCTGTCCGTGTGAAAGAGCCCTAAGTGTCTGATTATCTGCTGCTGATCATGTGAACATAATCATTTAAAATCATTAATTAATGAGCATGAGTATAACCAAAAAAGAAAATAAGAAAGAGAGAAAAGGTATGAAAAATAAATATTGAAAAAAAAAAAAGGTTTTATATAAAATGTATAAAAAACACGACTGACATAGAAACCATGAAAAGGATGAAAAAATATGAAAATATAAAAATGTATACTATGTATGGAAACATGATTAATAGAAAAGGAAAAAAAGTAGTAGTAACTACAAACATTGATAATAAAATACATTTGTAAGCTAGATACATGTATGTGTATATAATTACAGTGCCTTGAAAAAGTATTCATACCCCTTGAAAATTTCCACATTTTGTCATGTTACAATCAAAAACGTAAATGTATTTTATTGGGATTTTATGTGATAGACCAACACAAAGTGGCACATAATTGTGAAGTGAAAGGAAAATGATAAATGGTTTTCAAATTTTTTACAAATAATTATCCGAAAAGTGTGCCGTGCATTTGTATTTAGCCCCCTTTACTCCAATATCCCTAACTAAAATCTAGTGGAACCAATTGCCTTCAGAAGTCACCTAATTAGTAAAAAGAGTCCACCTGTGTGTAATTTAATCTCAGTATAAATACAGCTGTTTTGTGAAGCCCTCAGAGGTTTGTTAGAGAACCATAGTGAAGGCCAAGGAGCACACCAGACAGGTCAGGGATAAAGTTGTGAAGAAGCAGGGTTAGGTTATAAAAGAATATCCCAAGCTTTGAACATGTCACTTTTTCAAGGGACCATAAAGACAAAATTCATATACTGTATATAACCAAATGCCTAGATGGCATTTCTAAATCATAACCAACTGACAAGAATAACAATAAAGGTGACTATAAACCCCATTGGATATACCAGTAAATACTGCATAGTTAATCAAAAAAATAAATAAATGTAGGGATGGATGTCATAAATGCAAAAATAAGGGACATAAGAAATCAAGTGTGCAAATGAGCTCCAAAGGATTACTCAATAAGCATATTGAAGACAAAGCACACATTTTGAGCACGATTAATCAGAATCGAAATATAAAGAGTTTATATGTGTAGCACTGACCCCCGAAGGAGCAGCTAGTTTGGATTGGGCCTGCACTCTTCTGAGAAACCCCACTAACTTAACTCGATCCCCTTGGCACAGCTGTTTTGCAATGCAATACAGTACAATATAAAACAATGTAGAGTACCTGTATAATACCCTCACGATCCTCTGGCTCCACCTGGTGGGGAAAACAGCACGCCACACAACTGAATACTTAACCAGAAATACTTTTACTGCAAGTATATTAAAACAGGTGGTTACAGAGATTGCACTGTCATCCCAACGTAGGATGTCAGTACAATATAAATCAACAGACAAATACAATATGTACAATATATATATATATATATATTCTATGTATCTAAACCTGGGAGCTCCCGCTACTTTAAAAGTTATACGTGAGGCCTCACTTAAAGTACTTTCTCCCGTATCTTCTTTCTTCGCTAGCTAGAAATGACTCCTCTGATAATTGTAATCCAAAAGGTAGGTGAAAGTTAGCTCAAGGTTCAACTAGGTATAACTCCAAGAACTTATACACAACGCTTGGGCACTAAAGTGAAGTAGGCCTCAAGCCTGCTCAGTGTCAGTTGCTCTGTTACTCCTCTATGGAACTGCACATTCCAGCGGGGCCTGTAAGATAGTCTAACTGCGTGTAACAAATTAACAAACGGTGGGCCGTAACCCGCTCACCAACTGGATCAGAGTTTTGGGTGATGACTTTGATCCGGTAACTGCAGCTTGCTTCTGTAACAGCTGGGCCAGAGGCTCTCTATCACTCCGCTGAATGGATCAGGTCCTCCGATATCCTGATGCACGTCTCTGTGCCTTATCAATCCGGTCACCGGCTCTCGGGCTCCGTCAGATCACCTCGCAAACAAGCAGGTTTGCACCCCGCGATGACTGTCTGTCGCTGTCTCCGGGAAGCCTCCTCACAGATCTGCACAGGCAGGCAACGTGATCCCAAGAGACCAAATATGGCCGCTGCGGTCCTTTTTATACCCTACCCAGCATGCATTGTGTAAGAGAGTGTTCATGGGTAGGTCACACAGACTCCTGGGTAACAAGGTCAACCTTCTTATCAAAACAACAGTACTTCCTGTCAAAGTCTTTTGTACTTGTTCTGATGTAATAAACATATCAGTGCATTACCAGTAAAAAATCCAGAAGACTTCCTGTTTACATAAAAGTTGGAACACATCTCCCCCTCTTTTTGGTGGATGAACTTTCTCCAGAACATGGACTTCCACTGATGAAATGTCACCTGCATGATTATTAATAGTGGACTGATTTTTCTCAATACTATATAGGTGTTCATAAAATCAAGATTGGTAATATTAAAAAGATTGTCAATAGACACCTGCCCATCCTTTTTGAGAATCAGATTTGCGCTGATCTTCTCAAACATGGGATCAATATTGTCCCCAGAAGGACTCCCACATTGGGGCACTCATTATCCCCCAGTTTTTGTAATCCAATGGGAATACAATCTACTACATACATGGCTTCACTTCAAGAGCAATTTTTGCAATGGAAGCTCCATTTGCCCTTGCTGTAAACATATAGGTAGAGGAGACATTGTTCGCTTCACTGTTCGCATTCTTTCTTTAATTGTAATGCAAGTTATGTAGTCTGTTATTACCTGCAAGATTTGTCATGTGCAATATGTGGGACGCACAAATAGGCGATTAAGAGATTGATTTTATGAACACTTCTATAGTGTGGAGAAACATTTGTCTACTAATGTTGCATGACACTTTATTAATAATCATGCAGGTGACATTTCAGCAGTGGGAGTCCAGGTTCTAGAGCAGTGGTTCTTAACCTCAGTCCTCATTACCCCCCACCAGGCCATGTTTTGGGAATTTCCCTTAGATAAAATAGCTGTCCAAAATACCAAACACCTGTGCAAGGGAAAAGGAAAGCCTGCAAACATGGCCTGGTGGAGGGTAATGAGGACTGAGGTTAAGAACCACTGTTCTAGAGAAAGTTTGTCCACTTAAATAGCTGAGTGCTATCCTATAATCACCTGAGCGGTACCATATACACACTCTATTTGGATAATGTAGAGGTGACCGGGGATCACTTGGGGACAAACTCTCTGAGTCACTAGGAGACTCAGGGAACTTAGCATCAAGCATGGAGAGTGTGGAACAGGTGAATGCAACAGTAATACTATTTTTCTAATTGTAGTTTATGTTTATACGATACATTTTTCCATAAAATATTTCCACAAGAACCAATTTAATGGCTTGTGTACACAGACATCAGATTCAGAATCAAGTCTTGCAGAAAACATTTCTTTTTTTTTTTGGTGCTTTCAGAAAAGATGTATTGCTATTGGGGCTCATCTATTATGTATTCATAATGCATTTTAGAACACGTTTGCTATGGATTTGCATAGATTTATCTGTAGAAATTAGAACGGGTAAGATGCAATACTGAAGGTAAACAGGTATTTTTGTGATATACAGCCTTGTGCTGTTCAGTTAGAGCAGAGGTCTCCAAACTTCCTAAGCAAAGGCCCAGTTTATTGTCCTTCAGTCTTTGGGGGGGTAAGACTGTTGCTAACAGGTGTGGAAATTTTCCTGGCATCAGTGGGAGAAAACCACCACATTTGTTATCATGGGGAGGAATAGTGCCCCATTGTTGATGCCAATTGACAGAATAGTGTCTTGAATCATTGGGATGAATAGTGCCCCAAGGGCTGGATAAAAACAAGCAAAGGGCCGTGTTCGGCCCCCGGGCCGCAGTTTGGAAACAAATGAGTGAGAGTACTCTGCTGCTTCCGGGGTCAGCTCCCTGCTCACTGAATTGTTTTTTTCCAATGAAGAGGTCAGAGGCCAATGTGATATAGGAAATTGCACGGTTGAACCCGCAATATACAGTATTTTGCTGTACAGAGGGAATGTTTGCCTGGTGTTTTGCTATAAAGAAAATATCGAATTTACAAATGCCAATGGCATACATAGCAAAGTACAAATTAACATTGCTCCATCCAACCCAGTTGCCAGGTTTTTTTAAAAGTACATTTAAAGGAGAAGTAGAGCCAACGCTCTTTTGGCCCCACTTCTCCTGTGGGTCACAGGAGTACAGATAGTTCTATAAGCCAGATTCAACTGATAGCGGGCTAAATTCTGGTGATGGCTGACATAACTCAGCCAGTACAGTCTCTGGAGAGAACCCGACTTTAATGTCAAAATACACCCAGATTCCTGACCTATCAGCGCCGCTGGGAGCCTGAGCCAGCCGCTCCCACCCCTCCACAGCCCAGTACTCCAGTGAGTGCTAGAGGGGTAAAGCAAAGAACCAGTGACTGACAGCTTCCTGCTGTCTGCTTACTGAAGACCAGGAACTGAGTGATTAGTTGTGTTTGATCGTTCAGTTCTCAGTCTAAGCCCCCGTACACAAGGTCGTAAATTCTGACCACAAAATCCGTTGGATTTTTTCCGACTGATTTTGTCTGACACTGGTGTTGCATACACACAGTCGGACAAAGTTGTCGGAAAATCCGATCATTCTGAACGTGGTGACGTTCGTGCGTACGACGGAACTATGTAGAGGCTAATAGCCAATAGCTTTGGTCTCGTAATGTTATCTGAGCATGCGTGGCACTTTGTCCGTCGGAATTCTCTACACACGATCGGAAAAAGTCAGATCGGATTTTGTTGTCGGAAAATTTGAGAGCAGGATCTCAATTTTTTTCTTTCGGAAATTCCGACGGTAAAAATTTACGATGGGGCCCACACACGGGTGGATTTTCCGACAACATGGTCCGATCAGACATTTTCCGTCGGAATTTCCGACCGTGTGTATGGGAGCTTAGAGGCGACAGGGGATAGGAGGGGTGCTGCATCCACCTAGGTAAGTATGTAGGTTTTTTTTTTCATTTACATAATTATCTTTATTAAAGGTAAATGGGATGAAGATAACATCATTTAGTGTGTCCATTATCTTAACAATAACAAAAAGAAACATAATGGCATTTGACATGGGTGATCTTTAAGTGGAATTACTGGTAGGACTAGTAACAGCTGTGCATAGGACATAGGAGAAACAACTAGCTTAAATTAGGTTCTCAGCAGTTGATTACAGCAGTCATGGTACAAGGAAAGTATATGGTCTGTTTTACAGTAATATCATACTTATTTCACATTATTTACAATAAAGGAAACCTGAAACATAAAGAGAAGTTCTCCTTTTTTTCTCGGATTGTCCTAGAATATATAAAATGTTTCTCAGATAATTTATTTTCATACATTATTTGTTTGTGCAACACAGTTATTAATGTGTATTTATTATTTCAGTCCATGCTTGGCAATCGTGAAGATGGATCCCAGTTGATGCAGGACAGCAAATATCTCTTTCAAGTAACATTTCCATTCAGTCCGTCTCCTCATGCTCTGGAAATGATCCAAATTCCCAGCAGCCTCAAACTCGGCTTCCTAAAGAGGATCTAGAGCCTATAAAGACTGAAATTCCTCTATCTGCAGACTCCAGGGAACCATGGAGGAGTTATTCCATGGATGGACTGTTTACTGTTCTTTATTTGGGAATATTCAATTCCTATGGCAAGAAGCCCCCTAAAAAATTTATTTTTAATTGATCTTTTACAAAAAAATATATATTTTTAAATGAAGGATTTTCTGAGAAGAAATTACAGCATTTCATGTCATAACAGATATTTTTCTAATCCTAGCACAACAGAAAAGCGTTACAGTGCTATGCATCAGCTGCTGGCCATTAGAGTTTACAATGTATATGTTTTATAAATGGATATGTTTTATGGACTGAACATAAAGTGATACTTTTCAGTTTATGTGTGTATTCGTGTTTTGTTGTGCTTGTAGGCAGATCTTGTTACAGAATATCTAAAATTCTGGGGGAAAAAACGGTTTTCTATCCATTATATTGATGTAGAGATATAAGAATGGCAGTGCTACAGATCACATTAAATATTACCGGTCACTAATCTTACTAGATAAGGCTGCTATTTATACTATTTATGATTTTAAAGTTTTTACAAATCTGGTATGCAATGCTTTGTATATATTCAGTGTATTTTGGCTTTTTTATCTTTCTTGATAATCAAAAAAAAAAACAAAGTTATGTTACTTTTAATTCTTATTAACATGTGCTGATGTTTTATAGTGCTAATCATTTACTACAGTTATTGTATGTTTGTGATATGTTTTCATTGAAGATTATCCATCATTCCACATTTAGACTGTTTATTTAAAACAAGTTCTGGCAGGATCATTATTTTTTATTTTATAATATACTATGTTGTCTATTCAAGTTTTCTCTTTAATAAAAAAACATTGCCAGACCATTTATTTAAATAAAAACCTTCCCATGTTATTGTAAGCACATTTAAAGCAGAACTTCAACCCTAAAGGGAAGTTTTGCTTTTCTGCCTCCTCGCCCAGCAAACTCCCCACTCCTCCCCCCTTCAACTTTTGGACACTTTTTTTTTGGGGGGGGTAGGGACAGGTACCTGGTTATGACAGGTACCCGCTCTCACTTCTAGCCAGATCAACTAAGCGATCAGCGCAAAAGTCCAGTCCCCCTCTCTGCCAGCAGCCTCTTGGGACACATCACCAGTTCCAGAATGCTGCAGGACCATTCGCAGGGCACAGCATGGCTCATGCATGAGCCATGGAGAACAGCCTATGAAGCCGCAAAGATTCACAGCGGGCTTCCCAAAGTTAGCACGGTGGCGCTGGGGACCCAAAGACCGATAAAGAACTGGCCAAGGTGTGTACAGCGCTGGATCCCTGGACAGGTAAGTGTCCTTTTATTCAAAGTAAGCATTTGCAGCTGCTAAAGAAGAACCTCTTTAACATATTTTGTGCATGGTATGTACTTTCCTCTTTTGTGTAGATTACAAGAAGGACAGAGAGGATCCACTAAGTAATACAGCACCTCATCCCTTGATATTAAGGTATAAACAAAGGGGGTAGTGGACTAGGGATTATAGCGGTGCAATAATGATGTAGAAGAGTCGGGGTTAACTCACAGTTCAATGCTCAAAACACTTGTTTGTTAATACAAAATAGTTTTATTGCATATAAGTACAATCATATAAATAATTACGTACAAAAAGAAAAAAGGGGGAAAGGGAATTAATGATATACTTTTAACAATGTTTCATCATGAGGGGTTATAGCAAGAAAAGATTAAATTCGTTCTAAAGAATACATGGTCATTTGTGCAAAGAATAATCCAAAATTGACATTTAGTTTCAGAAATACACATAGAATTTGAAGGATAATTCAAAATTACTGTAGATAAGATGACCTGAGATGGACTGGGTGCATCTTAGTAGACAGTTCCGACATGTTTCGCCATATCAATGGCTTCCTCAGGGTGGGTCTACTGTACAAGATAAGTGTATCTAATGGGAAAGATTATTATAATTAGTATACATTATTGATAGATGAGACCGGAAATGAACCAGTACCCATTTGTACAGAGAAGGGATTTATGGTAGAGATAGCTAAGGAGAGAGTCCACTGGTTACGGTCCTATAGGGACGCCCCTACCCCATATCCCCTGATGATCGAAGAACAGGGGTGTCCCCCTTAAACTCAATCAAAAAACTTACCCAAATCGGTATAGATGGTAAAGGGTCAGGTTCAGCTCAAGCTGTGGAGTGAGGTGGTCTTAAAGGGTGCCTACAATGCATAGCAGAAGGCGAGTCAAGCCAAGTCGAAAAAGGAGGTTTTCTGGTCAAAGAAGAGGGGAATATTTGAAGAGAAATAATAGGTTTATAAGAAAGTTTAAGTAATATAGTGTTGTAGGTCCATGATAAATTGATTCATGGACATAACGCCATACACTATATGAAGGACATCTGTCTCAAATATTTACTTGAAAAAAAGTGTGAAGAATACTGCGCTATCCCAAAATTTACTATGAATAATATCCCATAACATTGATTATAGAAAAAATTGTGAAAAATAAAAAATAAAAACCAAATGAAAACTAAAAATTAAGCAGGCTGCTGCAGTTGTAAATGTGAGATACCCACACCAACAAGACCAATATAAAATGAACAACTGCGCTGCAAATAATTGTGCGCTGGTGACACAGATTAATATAAACCAACATACATTAGGGTTGACACAGTAATTTTACACCTCCTTGTAACTTAATAGTATCAAGTTCAATAAAGTCCGTGATAACATAAAACAATCGTGTAAAATCAAAAAATGGAAAGAACAATCAATAGTGATCGATTGTTCTTATAAAGATCAATGTGATTTGTGGAAAACACAATAAACATATAAAAAGTTCCAGAGACTCCACAGTGCTCTCATTCAATAGACAGCAGCTCAAAGGGTGATCCAGATGGAAACAAGAAAACACCTCCACCGTCCAGTCACACTGACCCTTACCGGATTGTGCGACCCCCTGTCACAGAGGTCACACTAGCTTGTGGCTTTAATCCCGGCCAGGGAAATCCAGAGACTTTACCAGGTTGCTCAGAATGGATGGTATGGGCTCAGATAAGGTCAAACAGGGAACATGGAACGAAAGAGACAGTCCATAGTGTACCTCTGTATACAGTTTATTAAAAATTAAAAAAATTATTGCACTTACAAGATCGCAAATAGATAAAAGCATTTGTAATAGCCGGCCGGCTCGATTTCGCTGCCCGTTTGCTTCCGGGATCTGCGTGGTTCGTATGGTGACGTCAGCACGCCGCTCCTCCCTACGCCGTTTCGTCACAACTGACGTCTTCCAGGGGCACGGGCGGCGTGCTGACTCACCACCTTTAAATATCCTACACACAAAGAAACCGCCCAGATCTGAGTCACTGAGGGCCGAGTATGTATCCGCCATATTGGAAAAGGGCAAACTTGCCCTAACTTAAGAAATAATGGCTCAAGGGCCACTGTGTATAGAGTGAAGGGGACAGTATGTTAGCGAGGTGTATCTGAAGCACACCGCAACACTGAAGTAGAAAGAAAAAGGAAATAGGCAAAAACATCGCCCTAAGCCTGTCATCCCGGCGTAGCCCAGCCGGTTCATCCCAAATCAGCCAGGCAGCACCAGGAGCAGGCCAGGTTCTGCACAATCTCCTCTAAGCTCAAGGATCTATTAGAATAAGAGTGACAACAAATTGATTGGTTGCCTCTCATACCTCATAAGTAATACAAATTACACAACTCATAAAAAATCTCATTTGAAATTTTTTTAAAAAATTTCGTTGACAAGATATTAAAAAATATTTACAAATAATTTATTGTTATTGTATAGAAAAAATGAGTGAACAGAAAAAGAGGAAAAAATAATTAATAATCAGTGTAATTGTATCAACATTAATATGGGTAAATGATGGAAATTCCCCAGGTGTGTTTGCTAACCTAGCCAATTGGGCTATTCAACAGACCAAGTGTGTTTGCTAACCTGGCCATTTAGGCTATTCAACAAACCACAACCCAGTACCAGGAAAGATATTCGATAATATTGAAATAAATATGGTCCCAGGGGCTCAGATTTGGTTCACATGGAGCAGATCAAAAATTTAGATTTAATATACATCTAAGGAGGAAATGCAAAGTATTACAACTACAAGTACAATACCTCATGGGCATAGATAATAAGGACACTCTATGTCAAATCTCATTAGTGACTCCCTCCTCCGCTCACAACATTTTCGTAATGAGGCCTATGTAATTCATGCTAAGTACAGCACATATAAAGTGGGGCCTCTGTGGTTCAAGGTAAGTACAATCAAGAAAAAAAGATGATCATTTGTACCATATTTAATTACAAGACTGGTATATAATCTGAACCACGTCCAGAAGTAAGGGGCTGTGCTGGGATGTGATTAGAAAGAACACCCAAAACGAAAAACCCCCTTCTCGAGTATAGGTAGTACAAAAAGGTTACATTAAACTGCAACAGTTGTACACACCTACATTTAGGATGCAACTCAAGCAATACTGAGAGTCTACCTCACAT
The DNA here is from genome assembly GCA_028564925.1 of Lithobates sylvaticus. Classification (NCBI taxonomy): domain Eukaryota; kingdom Metazoa; phylum Chordata; class Amphibia; order Anura; family Ranidae; genus Lithobates; species Lithobates sylvaticus. Next base: position 532,832,912 of record CM053029.1, read on the forward strand.
TAGTCTAAATTTGAGGTCAACAGTTTCTCTAGCTATTATCAATGAAACAGTTGACATCTGTATCTATGTTAAGGCCATAGGGGGCATAGCAGCGGACCCTATGGATCCAGGACATCTCCAGTTTCGATAGTTCCCTAACTAGAGAGCTCCCCCTCCAGTGGGCACTATATTTGTCGATGCCCAGGAATAAAGTATTAGCTGGATTTCGGTCATGATGCATAGCATAATGCTTAGAAACAGAATGAAATCGATAACCGTTCTTAATATTGGTTATGTGTTCTCCTATCCTCACTTGCATAGAACGCTTAGTTCTACCGATGTATTGGTACCCACATGGGCACTGAAGCAAATATACCACACCTGTGGAACTACAAGTGACAAAAGGTTTAATTTTGTGAACAGCCGAGGTACTAGTGGAGACAAAAGTCTCAGTCTTCCTCATTTTACTTTTATTGAGCGTGCAAAGCTGACATTTACGGCATTGATGGTAGCCGGTGATATTCTGAAAGAAAGAAACCTTCTTGACCGGAGGGTTAATGGCATTGGGGGCAATCCTGTCACGGAGGCAGGGTGCTCCTTTAAAAATTAATTCAGGTTTTGGGGGTAAAAATGTCTTAATGATACTGTCATTCCCCAAGAGGTGCCAGTGTTTCCGCAAGATCTTTTTGAGGGCATAATGTTGAGTTGAAAAGGTCGTAATAAGAGGAAGAGACGGTCTCTTATTGGCCTTTTTAGGGGCATCGACCAACAACTGTGATCTGTCCAGCAGTGCCACTTCTTCTAGTGTTTTATTGAGTAGCGTCTGATCATATCCTTTATCAAGGAGTCTATTTTTTAATACACCTGCTTGAGCATTATAATCCTCAATACTAGTACAATTACGCCTCATTCTTAAAAATTGGCTCTTGGGAATGGATCCAAGCCAGGAGTCAAGATGACAGCTCCCTTGAGGAATGTAGGCATTACGGTCGGTCTTTTTAAAAAAGGAAGTGGTGGAAAAAACATCACCCTCCTTCTTAATTGTAATGTCCAGAAAATTAACCTGGACATTACTAGCTTCGTAAACAAATCTGATCCCTCTAGGATTATCATTAAGATTTGAGAAAAAATCACTGAGTTCCGAGGCCGACCCATCCCATAGGAGGAGGACGTCATCAATGTATCTTGCCCAGAACAGAAGTGCTGGGTTACGATCATGATAGATGACGTCCTCCTCCCACTTGGCCATAAACAAATTGGCCAAGCTGGGGGCATATTTTGCTCCCATTGCTACCCCGCGGAGCTGCCGAAAATAATTTTGGTCAAACCAAAAATAGTTATGATTTGCTGCATATTCCAGCAGCTCCATGATGAAGGATTGTTGTAATACAGGGAGAGTAGACAAGGCATTCAGATAATGCTTGACAGCAGCGATCCCCAAGTCATGTGGTATGACTGTATAAAGTGACGCCACGTCGGCAGTCACTAATAAGGTCTGAGTATTGGGTTTCAAATCTGCTAATAAATTAATCACATGTTTGGTGTCCCTAACATATGAAGGCATAATTTTAACTAAAGGTTGCAGAAAATAATCAATATACTTCCCCACCCGGGACGTGATGGAATCTATACCACTCACTATAGGACGTCCCGGGGGGGAGGTGAGGCTCTTGTGTATTTTCGGCAAGATGTACAATACCGGTGTTCGTGGGGCTTTGGGAACCAAAAATAATTTTTCCTTCTCATTTAGAACATTCAGTTGGAAACCCTTTTCAACCAGACCTTGCAAGGTCTTTTTATATTTGAAAATAGGATTCCCTGTCAACCTTTCATAGGTGGCCTCATCATTAACTATATTGTGCATCTCCTGAAGATATTGGGCACGATCTAATATAACGATACCCCCACCCTTGTCCGCAGGGCGGATCACAAGGTCCTTATTGTTACAAAGGCTATCCAAGCCTTCCTCTGAAGCTTTATCCATTCTTGGATTCGAAATTTTAATGGAATCAAGGTCTCTCAGAACCACATCCCTGAAAACCTTCAGCGAAGGTGCCAATACCCCGGGGGGATTGAAAGTGGATGAATTGGCTAGTCCCGAGTGCTGATAGCCATGTTGATTTGCCATATTTTGTAGGGAGGGACGATTGGCAAAATGTCTCTTGATATTGATCCTACGGACATATTTGTGTATGTCCATGTAGGTTTGGAATTTATTTAACTTGTTAGGAGGTGCAAATTTGAGACCCTTATTTAGAAGGACCTTCTCAGAGTCACTCAGGGTCTGGGAGCTTAAATTAAATATGCCACCATCTTTCAATTCCTTGATCTCTTTAGATTTTGTCCTCCTCCCCCCTCTGCTTCCTCTTTGTTTTCTCCTTGGCGTTTTACTCCTTGAGTCGGCCTGGGAAAACCCCAATGTTGTACCTGATTTCCATCAGGATTAGTGTCCCCATGGTTACCCGACGAAACGGGTCTGGGTGTCCCACTAGGTCCCCTTGAATGACTGGGAACCCAGGGAGTACCAGAACCCGGGCCGTCACGGTCCCTTAGAGGGAAAAAACGGTTCTGTGTATCCACACCAAACTCGAATTGGCGGTAAGGTGGTTCGCCATCCCGATGTTGATGGCTACTATTATATGGATCATAATGAATCTGGGTCCCTTGGAATCTTTGTGGGGACCTATCAAAATTCCTCATATAATGTGGAGGGTCTCTATTAGGTTGATAATAAGGTCCCTGATTATAACTAGGACCATAATTACGGTCGTGGTTGGCTGGATGCCAATGTGGGGGAGGTTGGTTCCAATTGGAGTTCTGGTATTGTCCTCCTTTATTGGGTCCCGAGCTCCTTTGTGGGGATTTATGTGAGGGGCGTCTCCCTTTTTTTCCTTTCATGGTGTTTTGTGCTGGTTTGGAGATTTTACTTGACTGGTTACCCGTAGATGGATGTAGGCCTCCCCTAGGTGTTGCTACTATAGGGGCCTCTCCCTGGGAAATCGCCTCCATTCCCGAATCTGTAGGGGCTATTTGATCCGCTGCAAGTTTTCTTTGCCATGCAAAAACACTATTTGCCTGATAGTCCCCGTAATCCCTATTATATTTTTTCCTCTTTTTCATTTTCTGTTCTTTTTCTTCCTTATCTAAAATTTTCAACAAATTGCTAGTCCTTTCTCTATATTCCTCGCTCTCTTTAAATGGAAGCAGGCTCACTTTAAGAGTCTGAATTTCATTGTCAAGTTTGGAAAGTTTATTATTCTTCCTGGTAACCAGGAATTGGAGAAATTTAAGACCTGCCTCGTTAAAATATAGAAACCAATCTTCTAGTTCCTGTTCGCCCTTTTGTGGGCAAACCTCCCATCTCAGGCTTCTGGGTACCATTTTTAGTTTAATATAGGTTTCCAGGTAAGCCACGTCCCATTGGGTATGGATCTCTGAGATGGTTAGATTTTTTAGTCTGACAAACAGACCACTGAGATCACCCTCATTTTCTTTGAATGTTTCAAACACTCCCTCCGTGTTTACTGATTTGGCGGCTCTGTATTCAAAAATATCCATGATGGAATGAACCGGCTTCTCTTATATTCCAGTGAAGGGCTCAAAGGTCCCACTATAGGAGTCAGTATCAACTAGAGCGGGAGTGATGACTTCAAAGAAAAAAAGCTCTCCTAAGGAGGCTATTCCTTCAGGCTATCTGGGTTCAGTGTTCAGATATAAAAACACCTGCCTAGTATAATTGAAATGAGTATAGTGAATAAACAAAAAAGATTGAAGTGAACAATCATAGACTGCTGCAGTAAGATTGTATCAATATATGCAAGAAAAAAAGTGTGAAGAATACTGCGCTATCCCAAAATTTACTATGAATAATATCCCATAACATTGATTATAGAAAAAATTGTGAAAAATAAAAAATAAAAACCAAATGAAAACTAAAAATTAAGCAGGCTGCTGCAGTTGTAAATGTGAGATACCCACACCAACAAGACCAATATAAAATGAACAACTGCGCTGCAAATAATTGTGCGCTGGTGACACAGATTAATATAAACCAACATACATTAGGGTTGACACAGTAATTTTACACCTCCTTGTAACTTAATAGTATCAAGTTCAATAAAGTCCGTGATAACATAAAACAATCGTGTAAAATCAAAAAATGGAAAGAACAATCAATAGTGATCGATTGTTCTTATAAAGATCAATGTGATTTGTGGAAAACACAATAAACATATAAAAAGTTCCAGAGACTCCACAGTGCTCTCATTCAATAGACAGCAGCTCAAAGGGTGATCCAGATGGAAACAAGAAAACACCTCCACCGTCCAGTCACACTGACCCTTACCGGATTGTGCGACCCCCTGTCACAGAGGTCACACTAGCTTGTGGCTTTAATCCCGGCCAGGGAAATCCAGAGACTTTACCAGGTTGCTCAGAATGGATGGTATGGGCTCAGATAAGGTCAAACAGGGAACATGGAACGAAAGAGACAGTCCATAGTGTACCTCTGTATACAGTTTATTAAAAATTAAAAAAATTATTGCACTTACAAGATCGCAAATAGATAAAAGCATTTGTAATAGCCGGCCGGCTCGATTTCGCTGCCCGTTTGCTTCCGGGATCTGCGTGGTTCGTATGGTGACGTCAGCACGCCGCTCCTCCCTACGCCGTTTCGTCACAACTGACGTCTTCCAGGGGCACGGGCGGCGTGCTGACTCACCACCTTTAAATATCCTACACACAAAGAAACCGCCCAGATCTGAGTCACTGAGGGCCGAGTATGTATCCGCCATATTGGAAAAGGGCAAACTTGCCCTAACTTAAGAAATAATGGCTCAAGGGCCACTGTGTATAGAGTGAAGGGGACAGTATGTTAGCGAGGTGTATCTGAAGCACACCGCAACACTGAAGTAGAAAGAAAAAGGAAATAGGCAAAAACATCGCCCTAAGCCTGTCATCCCGGCGTAGCCCAGCCGGTTCATCCCAAATCAGCCAGGCAGCACCAGGAGCAGGCCAGGTTCTGCACAATCTCCTCTAAGCTCAAGGATCTATTAGAATAAGAGTGACAACAAATTGATTGGTTGCCTCTCATACCTCATAAGTAATACAAATTACACAACTCATAAAAAATCTCATTTGAAATTTTTTAAAAAAATTTCGTTGACAAGATATTAAAAAATATTTACAAATAATTTATTGTTATTGTATAGAAAAAATGAGTGAACAGAAAAAGAGGAAAAAATAATTAATAATCAGTGTAATTGTATCAACATTAATATGGGTAAATGATGGAAATTCCCCAGGTGTGTTTGCTAACCTAGCCAATTGGGCTATTCAACAGACCAAGTGTGTTTGCTAACCTGGCCATTTAGGCTATTCAACAAACCACAACCCAGTACCAGGAAAGATATTCGATAATATTGAAATAAATATGGTCCCAGGGGCTCAGATTTGGTTCACATGGAGCAGATCAAAAATTTAGATTTAATATACATCTAAGGAGGAAATGCAAAGTATTACAACTACAAGTACAATACCTCATGGGCATAGATAATAAGGACACTCTATGTCAAATCTCATTAGTGACTCCCTCCTCCGCTCACAACATTTTCGTAATGAGGCCTATGTAATTCATGCTAAGTACAGCACATATAAAGTGGGGCCTCTGTGGTTCAAGGTAAGTACAATCAAGAAAAAAAGATGATCATTTGTACCATATTTAATTACAAGACTGGTATATAATCTGAACCACGTCCAGAAGTAAGGGGCTGTGCTGGGATGTGATTAGAAAGAACACCCAAAACGAAAAACCCCCTTCTCGAGTATAGGTAGTACAAAAAGGTTACATTAAACTGCAACAGTTGTACACACCTACATTTAGGATGCAACTCAAGCAATACTGAGAGTCTACCTCACATTAGTCTAAATTTGAGGTCAACAGTTTCTCTAGCTATTATCAATGAAACAGTTGACATCTGTATCTATGTTAAGGCCATAGGGGGCATAGCAGCGGACCCTATGGATCCAGGACATCTCCAGTTTCGATAGTTCCCTAACTAGAGAGCTCCCCCTCCAGTGGGCACTATATTTGTCGATGCCCAGGAATAAAGTATTAGCTGGATTTCGGTCATGATGCATAGCATAATGCTTAGAAACAGAATGAAATCGATAACCGTTCTTAATATTGGTTATGTGTTCTCCTATCCTCACTTGCATAGAACGCTTAGTTCTACCGATGTATTGGTACCCACATGGGCACTGAAGCAAATATACCACACCTGTGGAACTACAAGTGACAAAAGGTTTAATTTTGTGAACAGCCGAGGTACTAGTGGAGACAAAAGTCTCAGTCTTCCTCATTTTACTTTTATTGAGCGTGCAAAGCTGACATTTACGGCATTGATGGTAGCCGGTGATATTCTGAAAGAAAGAAACCTTCTTGACCGGAGGGTTAATGGCATTGGGGGCAATCCTGTCACGGAGGCAGGGTGCTCCTTTAAAAATTAATTCAGGTTTTGGGGGTAAAAATGTCTTAATGATACTGTCATTCCCCAAGAGGTGCCAGTGTTTCCGCAAGATCTTTTTGAGGGCATAATGTTGAGTTGAAAAGGTCGTAATAAGAGGAAGAGACGGTCTCTTATTGGCCTTTTTAGGGGCATCGACCAACAACTGTGATCTGTCCAGCAGTGCCACTTCTTCTAGTGTTTTATTGAGTAGCGTCTGATCATATCCTTTATCAAGGAGTCTATTTTTTAATACACCTGCTTGAGCATTATAATCCTCAATACTAGTACAATTACGCCTCATTCTTAAAAATTGGCTCTTGGGAATGGATCCAAGCCAGGAGTCAAGATGACAGCTCCCTTGAGGAATGTAGGCATTACGGTCGGTCTTTTTAAAAAAGGAAGTGGTGGAAAAAACATCACCCTCCTTCTTAATTGTAATGTCCAGAAAATTAACCTGGACATTACTAGCTTCGTAAACAAATCTGATCCCTCTAGGATTATCATTAAGATTTGAGAAAAAATCACTGAGTTCCGAGGCCGACCCATCCCATAGGAGGAGGACGTCATCAATGTATCTTGCCCAGAACAGAAGTGCTGGGTTACGATCATGATAGATGACGTCCTCCTCCCACTTGGCCATAAACAAATTGGCCAAGCTGGGGGCATATTTTGCTCCCATTGCTACCCCGCGGAGCTGCCGAAAATAATTTTGGTCAAACCAAAAATAGTTATGATTTGCTGCATATTCCAGCAGCTCCATGATGAAGGATTGTTGTAATACAGGGAGAGTAGACAAGGCATTCAGATAATGCTTGACAGCAGCGATCCCCAAGTCATGTGGTATGACTGTATAAAGTGACGCCACGTCGGCAGTCACTAATAAGGTCTGAGTATTGGGTTTCAAATCTGCTAATAAATTAATCACATGTTTGGTGTCCCTAACATATGAAGGCATAATTTTAACTAAAGGTTGCAGAAAATAATCAATATACTTCCCCACCCGGGACGTGATGGAATCTATACCACTCACTATAGGACGTCCCGGGGGGGAGGTGAGGCTCTTGTGTATTTTCGGCAAGATGTACAATACCGGTGTTCGTGGGGCTTTGGGAACCAAAATTAATTTTTCCTTCTCATTTAGAACATTCAGTTGGAAACCCTTTTCAACCAGACCTTGCAAGGTCTTTTTATATTTGGAAATAGGATTCCCTGTCAACCTTTCATAGGTGGCCTCATCATTAACTATATTGTGCATCTCCTGAAGATATTGGGCACGATCTAATATAACGATACCCCCACCCTTGTCCGCAGGGCGGATCACAAGGTCCTTATTGTTACAAAGGCTATCCAAGCCTTCCTCTGAAGCTTTATCCATTCTTGGATTCGAAATTTTAATGGAATCAAGGTCTCTCAGAACCACATCCCTGAAAACCTTCAGCGAAGGTGCCAATACCCCGGGGGGATTGAAAGTGGATGAATTGGCTAGTCATAAATTGGCTGGGTAATAAGACGTACAGGTTGCATTGATTGGAGATTTTTGTCCCTAAAAATTAATTTTATACCCCTCAATATACGTGGAGGGGACATTGATACCCGCCTACTCCAACTTGAAACTAGGTGGATATACACCTTGGATGCCACCAGACACCCGGGCATGAACGAATATATTAGCTTTAAATCATTCTTGTAATTTGTCTTTATACCACCTTCCTCTTCCCCCTTCTAATTCCCCTTCCCTCCCCTTTTTCCCCTCTTTTTCATTCATATAATCTTTTATGCCCCCCTCGTCTGGCCCTTACCTGTTGAGCTCATTTCCAACATGCGCCAAAGCTCGCTCCGCCTCCCTTTTCTAATTTCTTTATATGTATAAATAACTTAATGATACCTCTTAAATACACATTGAAAATACTTCAAAATATCTAAAAATCTTATCAAATATACTGTATGGGAATTGATTTGCCAATTTGTTTCCTTCCTTAACCTCGATGTAATTTCCTAATCCGTCCATGTTATATTTATTTATTTTCTTTTAACAACTAAAATAGGCACTTGATAAACATCAATTTGAATCGATTTGCCTAAGTTGTCTATGTTCAAATAAACTCTCTAATGCCAGTATTAATTTAAAGGCATTCAAACTGTCTTTACCCGAGTATGCCTACTTTTAATCGTAGGCTATTTCTTCTGATCAGAGACCTTGTCTGGACGAGATATCCTCTGTAATATGCGATCCAATAGATTGCCCCACTAATACCCCCAGGCTCAGTCCTTCTTTCCCCCTTCTTCTCTCTCTTAAACATCCCACCATTTCCATCTATCGGCTGTCATGATACGGCCGCTGATTGGATGTTGGATGTGTCTATCCGGGAGTGCCTCCATGCCTAGTATGGACACCCGAGGGCGGTGCTATCACGCCCGCCCATCTCTAGCCTCTGCAGCTAATCGCCACATCTTGGCGATTACGTCATCACGCCGCTCACACGCACACCGCCAGGAATTATGGCCCTTGTAGGCCCCTGGCGGAGCTGCGTGTGATGCGCCTGCGCATAGGCTCACATGTCCGCTGTCTGAGGGGCGTTCCCCACGCCCTCTCAGACTGGAAGGCGAGTATAAAAGCCAGCTTGTGGGTTCAGTCCACCACGGGACCTTGGAGGCACCTGACGCACCACATCCCTCTGCAACCAAGTAAGTTATCCGAGCTTATTCTCTATTTACCTTCTGATTTTCTAACTGGCATTTTTTGCCTGATCTAATTTGGCTCGCCCTGATTACTTATACCTCTAATCCACCAGAGATCTTCGACCATTTTGGACACCCTTTCCATCTAAATAGGTGCCCATACACGCCCGCACTTGGGCAGAAGTGGTCCTCATATTTATAAAATTATACAGGTATTTGACTACAAATTTGTCTTTTGTATTTATATCCAAACTTTTTTTCTCCCCCTCCTCCCCATTCCCCTTTAAGCCACGGAACCCTATTTATTTTATTTATTTTTTCCCAATACTTTTCAGGTGCCTCCCGTTTTCTAATCATTCCTTCCCAGAATATAAGGTCCTTCTAATTTCGTTACCAGCCCTTTTTTTCCTTTTTTTATCGAAGTAAGTAAATATTTGAGACAGATGTCCTTCATATAGTGTATGGCGTTATGTCCATGAATCAATTTATCATGGACCTACAACACTATATTACTTAAACTTTCTTATAAACCTATTATTTCTCTTCAAATATTCCCCTCTTCTTTGACCAGAAAACCTCCTTTTTCGACTTGGCTTGACTCGCCTTCTGCTATGCATTGTAGGCACCCTTTAAGACCACCTCACTCCACAGCTTGAGCTGAACCTGACCCTTTACCATCTATACCGATTTGGGTAAGTTTTTTGATTGAGTTTAAGGGGGACACCCCTGTTCTTCGATCATCAGGGGATATGGGGTAGGGGCGTCCCTATAGGACCGTAACCAGTGGACTCTCTCCTTAGCTATCTCTACCATAAATCCCTTCTCTGTACAAATGGGTACTGGTTCATTTCCGGTCTCATCTATCAATAATGTATACTAATTATAATAATCTTTCCCATTAGATACACTTATCTTGTACAGTAGACCCACCCTGAGGAAGCCATTGATATGGCGAAACATGTCGGAACTGTCTACTAAGATGCACCCAGTCCATCTCAGGTCATCTTATCTACAGTAATTTTGAATTATCCTTCAAATTCTATGTGTATTTCTGAAACTAAATGTCAATTTTGGATTATTCTTTGCACAAATGACCATGTATTCTTTAGAACGAATTTAATCTTTTCTTGCTATAACCCCTCATGATGAAACATTGTTAAAAGTATATCATTAATTCCCTTTCCCCCTTTTTTCTTTTTGTACGTAATTATTTATATGATTGTACTTATATGTAATAAAACTATTTTGTATTAACAAACAAGTGTTTTGAGCATTGAACTGTGAGTTAACCCCGACTCTTCTACATCATTATTGCACCGCTATAATCCCTAGTCCACTACCCCCTTTGTTTATACTTTTGTGTAGATATCCCAAGGCCATGAGACTGCTACTGGGTGCTACCATCTGGAGTGTGATGTCAGCAGCCCAGGAGACTCATTATTCACACTCAAGTGATACATAATTATATTCCCATAATTAAATACATAAAAACTTACATACAGAGGTGAAGGAAGGCGTGTAGGAGCTGGGCCAGCACAGAGAGTAACTAGACACTCCCAAAAGAGGATAGGGCTATGAAGAGCATGGAGGAAGATGGCTTTGCTATGAAAATGTACACTTTCTAAAGTAGCCAGATTTTTCAAAGGAAAATAAAAAATCACTTATGGAAAGGAAGAATTGCAAGAAACCCCTTAAAGTAGACCTATGGCCTCCCGTTTCAACAGTGGGATGAAAAAATGTTGCAAAGGGTGTGGCTATCAGCATTGTCACTGCTAATTCACAAGCCTGTAGGCTTATCAATTAGCACCTAGCCACACTCGATCCTCCCTACTACTCTTTGTGTGATACCTGCTCTCTTTCTCTCTCTCACTCTATATATATATATATATATATATATATAGACACACACACACAGAGGGGCCCAAAAAAATGTATACACACTTCAACAGCTGTTATCTATGCACCCTTTTTTAAAACCTGACTTTAATTATGGCAGCATTGTACACAGTATAATGTTTTCCCTAAAGATGTCTGTAGTTGCACCATTGTTGATGTCATCATGTTTCCGGCCATTCGTGCGGTTTATGTGGATGAGCAGTTTTACTACCAGCAAGATGGGGCACCACCTCACTACCACCGAGATGTGAGAGCCTATCTCAATGACATTCTGCCAAGATGTTGGATAGGACATAGAGGTGCTGTTGAATTCCCTCCACATTCCCCACACTTAACAGTCCTTAACCTTGATTTCTGGTTGATTTCTTGATCTGTGGGGAACACTAAAGGATGTGGTGTAATGTAGAAAACCACCTACACTGACTGCACTATGGGAAGAAACTGATACATCATGCAGAGCAATTCCTGTGGATGCTCTAGTCATTATTGTTCATGCATTAGTTCACCCAAAGTGTCTGGAATCTGGATGCGAATGGTGACCACTTTGAGCACCTAATGTGATTGCATAATTCAAACATGACGTACAGCTACCCTTTGATGTTTATATAAATCTAGCAATAACATTTTTATGCATATATTTTTCATGTTGAAGTGTGTATACATTTTTTGGGCCCCTCTGTATATACAGTATATTGTAATAGCAATATTAATACATAATAATAAGGTGGTACTGGGCCTTTCACACTAGGCCTACACACAGAGGTTGGTAAGGTAGCTTGGTGCTGATTATTTACTTTTTTGTGGAGAGATAGAAATTCAATTCCATTTTCTTCTATGCAGCCATAAAACAGCCAAGTCTAGGCATAGAGGATTGTGGTGGGTCTCAGTGGTCAGTCAACGTGAGCAAGAATGGGAAGTTTCACTGTCTGTGTCCATCCATGGCTAGTCGCAGTTGGATGCAGATTTTAGTGGATTGCTGTTCATTAAAGTCCTGCCAACTCTTTTTATTTATGGTGGGTAAAGGTTAAAGCATTTACTGTTTGTGACCCTGTTCTCAAAAATGTATGGGATCTCTATGGGTTCATTTAGGCCCCTTTCACACTGGGGCGGTGCGGGGCGGCGACGGTAAAGCAGCGCTATATTTAGCGCTGCTTTACCATCGTTTTACCCGCGGTATGCGGCCGCTAGCGGGGTGGTTTTAACCCCCGCTAGCGGCCGCAAAAGGGTTAAAAACCTCCGCAAAGCGCCGCTGCAGCGGCGGTTTGCGGGCGGTATCCCCGCGGTTTCCCATTGATTTCAATGGGAAGGAGCGGTATAGGAGCGGTGAATACACCGCTCCTATACCGCTCCAAAGATGCTGCTAGCAGGACTTTTTTTACCGTCCTGCTAGCGCACCGCTCCAGTGTGAAAGCCCGCCGGCTTTCACACTGGAGTGAATGGGGCCGGTTTTTTCAGGCGGTATACAGGCGCTATTTTTAGCGCTGTACCGCCTGAAAACCGCCCCAGTGTGAAAGGGGCCTTAAAGATAAGATCCTCTTTATGCTGTTTTTAAGCTGCTGTGAATATTTTTGTTAATCGCTGCTTGTGGTAAAATCCCTGGCCTGCTGCCTATACCTAAATATAAGGGAACTCCTCTGTGACTTTATACCAATCATCTCAACTTGGCTGAATACAAAATACTTAATATGATTTAGTAAAAACTGGTACTTTCCTTTTTGATATTTATTATTATTTATTTATTTGAGATTTATTATTATCTATGGCAGGGATATGCAATTAGTGGACCTCCAGCTGTTGCAGAACTACAAGTCCCATGAGGCATAGCAAGACTCTGAGAGCCACAAGCATGACACCCAAAAGCAGAGGCATTATGGGACTTGTAGTTTGCAACAGCTGGAGGTCCGCTAATTGCATATCCCTGATCTACGGGTTATACAAAGGACAAAGGGACATCAACTGCACATGGAAGAAAGATGGGAAGTGATTCATTATATCAAGAGTGGACAAAGCGGTAGTAAAACGCAAAAAGCAAAAACAAATCTTCTCCCTGCATCACAAATTAGCACATTATAAAAACGAAGACCTCCAGTGGCATGCTGTCACCTCTGCCAGGGCCAGCATCTTCACCTGGTCCTCCTTCCAGATTTGCAGGTTTTGGCCGTTTGAATGGCACGTGGGTGAGAGTCACGGCCACAGCACAGCGCTATCAATGGATGGTATGCTGTCCATTGAGAGTGTAGTGCGCATGCATCGATGACGTCACCGGTTGCTACTAAAGTGAATATTGTTTATGAGATATTTACTGTACCTACAGGTAAGCCTTATTATAGGCTTACCTATAGGTTTTTTTAAAAACAAGCAGTGGTTTCTACTGCTTAAGTCTAGCAATAAAGTTGAAATTGATGGATCTGTCTCTTTTTTTTGTTACTAAGCTCTCTCTCTCTCTCAGCATTTTTAAATAAATTGGAATGAATGAAAATGTATCATCCAACTCATAGCAATTTTCATCCAGATGGTGGTTGCCGGAAACTTTTTATTCTGTCCAGGTCATCCCTAGAAGTCAGAATTGCTATTATTTGTTGGTAACTGTTCAGATGCAAATGGAGAAGGTAAAGCCAAGTATTTGTGTAAAAACCCTTAGCCTACATATATAGTAGACTATTACATCATTAAAAGTATTTATTTGTTTTTCTGTGTAGCCTGGGTACATGTACCAATGTATAGACAGGAACTACTTTGATTCCTTATTGCTGTTTCCAAATTCACTCCAGAACGTGAATCCACTGTGTGATCAGAATTTGGCAAGAATGGAGTCCAGACTGTGGGGTTGATTTACTAAAACTGGTGCACTCAGAATCTGATGCAGCTATACATGGTAGCCAATCAGCTTCTAACATCAGCTTGTTCAATTAAGCTTTGGCAATAAGACCTGGAAGCTGATTGGTGTCTATGCAGAGCTCTCCAGTTTTAGTAAATAACCACCTGTTAACTTTTGGGAAGTTGCACAGAGAATATTGCATATATACGGACATTGGGGGGAAGAAGCCTTAAAGAGAATGTTAAGTGGTGTTGCACATAGTATTTTTTTCTTTAATAAATATTAGAATATTTAGCATTTTCATCCAGCACGTAAAAAAAAAAAAAAGGTTCATATCCACTTGTGTATCTCTATCATATTTATCTAGCTCAAGCTGCTTTTTACATACACAAGTGGATGACTTGTCACAGTCATTCATCTCTAAATAAGAGGGCTTAAAGTATAACTAAAGGCAAAACATTTTTGTTAGTTTTGGATGGAGTGAAGAGGGATTAGAACGCCTGTCAGTTTTTATATCTGTCTGTGTCACCGTTAAGGAGATCCACCCTCTCTATTTGTCATGTTTACCATTATCATTGAAAGTGAAAGTAAAAGAAAATACCAGATTTTGGGTTGTCTCCAGAAAATTAATAGAGGGGAAATCTTCCAATAGGGACACTAGTTCTGGTGACCTGGGGGCCCCCAAGGAACTCCCTTCAATTGCAAGGATTTCATCTCACTTCCTGTTTGGCTATGGGACAGGAAGTGAAGGAAAATCTCCACAATGGGACACAGATGATGAAAAATAAATATGACAGGAGTTATAACCCTCCCTTATGATATCCAAAAGGAAAAAAAAACTGTTTTGCCTATTGTTCTACTTTAAATAGAGGTTTCAATAAGGCGGACAGAGGCATGAAACAGGCAACATTTAGGCTGGGTTCACGCTGATGGAATGCATCACATCAGATGTGATTTGCACAGGAATTGCACCACATTCCTGTGACAATCACTTGCGATTTTGTGTGTTTACGATTTGATCCCATCATTTTGTAAGGCTCAAATCGAACCACATCTGCACGGAAAAAGGTGCAGGCACCTTTTTTTCACACTGGATTCTAGCAAATGCACTGTATTTTGTGACTTGCTTTTGGGGTGTCTTTAACTTTTAATTGACACCCGCAGCAGATCGCATGAATTCAGTGCGATTGCTATGTGGTGAGATTCCTGTGCGTTTCCTGCATTGCATCAGTGTGAACCGAGCCTAAATGTGCTGATGCTATCTCACAGTGCTCTGGCAGTCCATTAAAAGATTATATATACTTTAGTAAAAAAAACAGATATAAAGCAACAAATTAAACAAATACAATTCAATGAAAACTATTGTGGTTTTCTTTCTAAGAGATTATTCTTCACAAGGCCAGTGTGGGGTGTTATGGGGTTTTTATGTAGTGTGTTTTTTTCTTGTCATTTCATACATTGGAAGGGGTATCACCCATATAAAACCTCATGATTATTTCTTCACCTGATATAAACATTCATTATGCAAAGTATGCAGAATGAGCATCCCCTACGATTTGACCAGCACTTTCACGGTTATCTCTGCATTACAGCAAAGAACAATGGAGAAAATGTTACTCTACCCTTACACTTTATACATTACAGATGACCTCTTCTTTTTTTTTTTTTAAAACAGCTTTAGTTCTACTTTCTTCAGTCTGCCCAGATTTTGTATACTTACATATTATGCCTTAATTACACTTTAATATGCATTTGAAGGCTGCAGTTCTGAATTGCTTGACCCTGTCTTAATGGAATGGACTGAGAAGTTTTAATACACTAAGTAGATTAGCGGCGTAAGGTCTGTCAGTCTCTGGCTATTTACAGATAGCACAATTTGGCTTTGTTCTACGGTCGCTCTTTCACGCTGTAAGTATTTTTCTCTTAAATTTCTCATCTGCAAACATGGTACTTTCTTATACAGTATAGCATTATATTTTAATTCTGATCATCTAGGTAATTAGTTCCCGGGGAAACTGAAAATGATACAAGACAGATTATAATAAAAACAGATGACTAAACATTAAGGGTGACATTTTGTCTTCACTGCAGTAATTATTTATTTTATTACAGTTACTTATATAGCGCTGTCAATATACCCAGCGCTTCACATATATATTGTACACTGACATCATTGTATATATTAAAGAAATAAAATAACTATCCACAAATTCTAGTAATTTAATAATTTATTGCTTGTGTTATATCCAAAATGGTGTGATTTATATTACAAATGCAGATTCCCTATTATAAAATATAACAGTTAGTGAGATCTGTTTTATTTCAGTAATGTCCAAGTGGTGGGTGCACACGGCTTGCTCCCATTTCCCATGCAGCTATCAAGTACATTCTTTTTCTGCTTTAATTATTCTAAGGGGGAAAAGCTGATAAAATTGCTGTTTGGCTGTGGACACTTTACTCCTGCTACCATTCTACTGTTAGACATACTGTAGTTTTCAAGGTTTGTTAAATGCCCAACATTAATATTATGTTTACTGTTATTATTATTATTATTATTATTATTATTATTGTTAATATGCCTGAACCAAATTTTGGGCAAACTTTGTACTGACTCCTTTTGACCAAACACTATATAAATTCCCCTCTGTGTTTTTCTGGATGGTTTATTGTGCATTCATACTCCTGTTCAGACTTAGGAAAGGAGCAGTTGATCGTGTTAGTGTTGGGGATGAAATTTGTTCAGTGGTGTTGCTCCCAAATTCTTCCACCTTCATCAGCATTGTGCCAGAGTCACAGTTCATGGTCCACATTTCAGTCTTCATGACTGTAAAATAATTTGCCATGGTAGCCCTCTGAAATCAAATAAGTTGCTTACAAACCTATTAGCAACTACTCCATGAAGGACATGGACCTTTTTAGACAATACATTTTCAATACAATTGTATGAATCCTTAGTACCTAAACTTTTGGCAACCCAAAACAAGAATGTGATTTTGGTGCTATCATGCTTTCTAAAAGTGCATGTATACCTATAACGTTGTTCCTGTCTTGAACAGAGTAGGGAAGGTTTAAAACCCTTGGCAGTTTTTTTTTTTTTTTTGCTCTCTGTATCCTGTTGGGGAGATTTCCTTTCCTCTACTATAGTGGACACAGAACAGAAAATCAGATTAAATCTCTACAATGTTAGGGGAAGTCCCCCTTTAAAAAGTTGTTCCCAAAACAATTGTTTCCCTTTTTTGATGAGTTCCCTGCAGCTAGCTTGTTCTGGGTACAAATGTAAAATTTTGGATTTACCATCATTTTCTGTTTAGGTGACAATTGCCAACAGGACAAAGAGTAAAATGAAGGCTTCAAGTAAGGATATTAGAATAAAATATATAGGGGTGCCATCATCCTAGTAGTGACAATAAAGGGAACAGCAGCAGACAATTCACCCATATGTCTCCATATATAAGAATTAATGGACTATTTCAGTACCCTAATGGATAACTCATAAAAGTAAAAGGTAAATTTTTATTGATGAATAATGTATGAAAAACATGTATCCAGATAAGAATAAAATACTAATCTCATACTGAGACAGGATATTGTGGAATATCACATGTTGCCCTGTTGCTTGATATCCTCCAAAGTTGGAAACAGGAGGGACAGTAGATCATCAGTGAACAGAAAATTATCTACATGTTTTGGATATCTACTGCTTCTTCAGGAAGAATAATACTAAATACAGTCTGTAACAGAGACATAATGCACATGGTTAACCATAATATGGTACAATGACATATAATGAGTCAATGACTGAAATCGGGGGACAAAGTGATATTGTCACTTACCAATGAGGACCAACACTCAGGGAAGACCAAGACAGTAGTGCCACCAACTCTCCCCTACGGCAAGCACGGGGGACATGCAATAAGTGTGTGAGCTAAAAATAAAGATTTATTAAACAAAACACAAGGTAAGGAACGATCATATTCTACTAAAGGAAAAAAGAAGGGAAAGGGGGGGGGGAGGGAATGAGAAGGGATGGGGGGAAAAAAGGGAAGACAGGAGAAAAGGGAAGGGGTGGGGAAATGGAGGGAAAAAAGGACAGAGGAGTGAATTTCTCCAGTGGGCACAGCAAAGAAAAAAAACGAATGGGTTCTAACCCTTCACCACTCAACCCAAAATGAAATAAAAGTTTTGACTATACATACTTATGACATATCTTATCTCAGGAGGAAACCCAGTTTTTCTCTGCTGTAATTCATTTACAGATTTTTTTACTGCTGCAATAACACCAAAGAATTGTTTCATAAAAAACTACTAAGGAAGGGCTTGTCTTTCTCACCAACAAATTCTATGAACCGGTTTGAGGTCTATAAAGATGTGGGCCTTTTCCTCAGAAAAGTATACCCGCGACAAGTACATCAAGGTACGCACGAGAAGACTACCGAAAATACCCAAGCTGATACCCAGGACAAGATGATGCTAGAAACACTCAAATCACTATGGTGCGGAGAGGATGAAAATCTAGAAGATCTCTCAACAACAGCACCTCAGGACTTATGGAGACGTGATGCAAACCTCCAAATTAAATCAACAAAGATGCCACCATTTCGGAAGAATACGGCTGGGAGTCTTCCTAGGCCTGGTAGAGGAAAATCTATTATGCTTAAACTGGACACATCAGAAAATCGATAACCTGGCCCCCGATGAACGACAGGCCCTTCAAGAATTAAAGGAAGCTCCCAATATTGTCATTAAGAAGACTGACAAAGGGGGCAATGTAGTCCTTCTATCTAAAGACTACTATAAGAAGGAAATAAAGGGACAACTGAATGATACATCCACATATGAAAGACTAGCAACAAATCCGTTCCCTGTGATTGCCCAAGAGCTAAACTTCAAATTAAGTCTAGCACATGAAGCAAATCTCATCTCTAAAAAATACAACATACCCACCATATATATCATCCCCAAAATTCATAAGTCACTACAAAGTCCACCTGGAAGACCAATTATTTCGGGAATATAGGGTCCCATGGAAAGAACAGGTAAATACCTTGATGCGCTCCTCAAGGAGATGGTCACTAAATTACCATCATACGTACAGGACACTCGACATGCATTGTCAAAAATTGAAAACTTGAGAATACCACCCAATGCCATTTTGGCAAGCATAGATGTTGAATCGCTCTATACATCAATACCCCACATGTGGGGCCTAGCTGCCATTGCACACTTTTTGGACCAAAGATTCCCCACTATGGGAGCCCAAAATTAATTTATACTAGAGCTTCTACAATTTGCTCTATCACACAACTGCTTCAAATTTCTGGGCACCAGCTATAAGCAGACCCGAGGCACATCTATGGGTGCCCCATGGGCACCGGCATATGCCTGCCTTCATTTAGGCTGGTGGGAAGAAGAGGTGGTTTATTGCTCTGAAATGTACCTCAGTTATGACCTCCTATGGCTTAGGTACATAGATGATGTTCTGGTCCTCTGGGAGGCACCCCAGAGTCCTTCAAAGAATTCATTGACCAACTCAATTCCAACCCCAGGAACTTTCGACTTACATTCAATTATGACCACCATCAGATTTCATTTCTGGACCTTTTGATCTCGATAGACAATGGGAGGCTTGTCACAAAGACATACAGAAAAGAAACTGCTGCAGATACCATCTTAGAAGCTGACAGTCATCACCTATAAGAGGGATCTTATAAGATGGACAATTTCTCAGAATAGAAACTGCGCACTGGACTCCAACTATAAGACAGAGCTTATACAGCTTTACCAAAAATTCAGAGAAAGGAAATATTCGCACAGAACCCTGAGAAGATCTAGAAAAAAGGCATCCCAAAGACCTAGATCTGATCTATTAAAAATGCAAGAGAACAGAGATTACTCACAAGGGTCCCCAGATCCAGTAAGGATCATCACCCCATACGGCACACAATGGGAGGAAGTTAGCAATATACTAGCCAGACATTGGCATTTGCTAACCCGAATACCCCAGCTGGCAAATATAGTGGGCCCTAGATCACATCTGGTCGCCAAAAGGGCTAAAAACCTTGATGAACTTGTGAGATCAGAATTCATCAAAATTACCCCACAGAACTTATCTTCCCAAACTAAAAGGAATGTTCCCATATGGAAAATCTGCAAATTTGTGGACAAAACTGATACGTTCACAGATGAGGATGGACGGAAGACCTACCAGATAAAGTACTTTATTAACTGTAACACCACTCTACATCATTGAATGCCTGTGCCACAAATACTATGTAGGCAAAACAAAACACCCTTTAAAAATCCATATCGGTGAGCATGTATCAAGTATCAGAGGTACTGATGAAGAAAAGACTCCCATCACACAGCATTTTGCTAAATTTCATAAAGGCCAAACTAACGGCCTTAAAATGAAGGGCTTCTTTGCCCTCGAATTATGGGACAGTAGGGGAGATTTCAACACCATCCTCCTGCAATGCGAAAAGGAATGGATTTTCTGCCTAAAAACAATGGCGCTAAAGGACTCAATAATTAATTAAACCTCCAAGTATTCCTAACAACATAGGAATATAATTACTCGTAACCTCCAATCCTCCTAAACCAATATCACTAATATGTATAAACATGCAACCGGCTGAACTAATGCAAAATTAATAAATGTGTAAATATGCAATATGAAGTAAAATACTGTATACCCAATACTAATTTAAAGCATCAACCCTGACCACTTTATCAATTTGCATATTAGCCACAAGATGGCGCCACACTGAACTGGATTACTACTCACCCAACTGACCCTGAGAAGGTTAGTTCTCATTAGGGAACAACCCAAACCCTTTAAAAGGCAGAGGAATTTGGAGAGAACGCCAGCTTGAAGAAGTCCATGCCACCTAGTGGACGCAACTAGTCAGTGCATTTGATTCAGCAGAACCTAGGGACCACCAGCAGCAGACCACTTTTGATGGCACAAGCACTTCATTGCCCATGAAAGCAAAGAGACTACAGTGGCCACCAGAATCTTTTCCACATAGCAGTATCACCCCTGGATCCCAGCACTCCAGGACCATCCTGATTTTCCAGCGGGCTCCCAACAGTGCGCTCGCCGCGCACGGACTACCATTACTCCCCTGTGAGTCTTCGGCCCCGTCTACTGTGAGGAACATTTGCCTGAAAGCTCCAGAGGCTCGGAGGAGCCTTGCACCCACAGCACCCACTGACCTACACAGAGCCAGGAGGAAAACACTGTCAGTAGCCCCACAACAGGAGAATCTCCGGATAAGCCACCTGGCATTCAGCATCAATTCTTAACTGTGAGTAACATTGTCAACTATATTGTCCCGATCGGGGACCAAAGGCTGACTAGAAACACGGTATCTCCCAACATTTGGAGGCTCACAGTCACCCCCAGTGAACCGACAGATCTCTCTCACTGTACTCACCCTGCAAAACCCTGCTGTACATAGTTACCAACAAACTATCTACACACTGCACTTTCTGTGCGATCCATCTACAAGGGAACACATACTCTTTGGAACAATATGATAGCGCTGACTATTTAAAAGTTTCGCCTTTTGGACATTTCTCCCTTCTCTGAAAGTGAGAAAATTACAGTGTAAATGAATGTTTGTTTCTGTATCTGCCTGTAGTCTATGCCATTAAGACTCCCTGGGGATCTCAGACTTATCAGTGAGGACAGACGTCCATAGTGTGTATGTACTAGCCAGAATCTAGGCTAACAACACTAAGGTTTCCTGTTGTCTCATTGCAACCTGACCCCTCAGCACTGACCAATGCTGCATGATAAGTAAATTTGAGGGGTGGATCTCAAATATCTATTTGAGAGCAGACATCTACAGTGTATCTGTACAGCCATATATAGATTAAAGGGGTGTTCCAGTCGTAAGATATGTCCCTCGTATCGTGTGACGGCGCCGCCATCCTCACTAAGGGAAACAGGCAGTGGAGCCTTGCGGCTTCACTGCCCGTTTCCTACTGTGCATGCGCTTTGTGAATGGGGCATGCTGTGTTCTGGGACAGACACAGTTCCCAGAACACAGCGTGCCCCATTCCCCAGAAGACAACGCGAGGAGGAGAAGACTGAAGATCACCACGGAATAGGAAGAGATAGATTAGGATGATCTGCCTAGCAACAGGCATTTCTGGTAAGTTAAAAAAAATACATTTTTTTTCAAATGTTTTTTAATGTATTTAAAGTATTGTTTTTATGTATTTTTTTTTTTTTAGGGTGGCCCTTCACTTTAACAACACTGAGATTTCATGCTATCTCACTAGAACTGAACCCCCACACACTTATCTATATCTTTTTACAGTATTGCCTGCACTTCATTATAATTCACGATTGTGGTCTGTATGTGAACCCGGGTGTGTGCTTTTTACGGCAACGTTGTCCTATGTTTTAACCTGTATTGGGCAGTCTGCATTACTGTATCTGTCCAATTTTTGATATATAATAAAGTTCATAATTAAAGGTAAGACCACTGTTTGCCTTATTCCCCTCCTCCCTTTTGAACTCCTCTGGGTATCTTCCCCACAATGTGTTTTCTTTATATCTGCCTGGAGTTCAACTTTAAAATGGAAGACAAACAGATTGCAAATTAGGTATTTGCTTTCTAGTGGCTAATGTACCCAAATCTCTATATTTTATGCAATACAAAAATATGGAAGAACAAAGAGGTATAAAATATGAAAAGTACATTAGAATTTATTCGAAGCAAACACGGAAATGACTCCTTTGGTTGATGAAGATAAGTTGTACATTAAGCCTTATTAAATATTAAGACTGTTATGATGTATCTTTAATATTCAAACCAATCGGACAACTTTTGCAGAGATTATGTTTTTAAGAATTCATATTCTTTCCACATGCCAGCATATGTCCGTTACCCTGTATCTTTGCTGTTTTTTCGAGAGGTAATGAAGTGGAGCAGGAAAGACGGGGTGCAGTTTTTGGGAGTGCTCTTGCCAGGATTAAGACATGGCAGCCATAGATCATGTTAGTGTCTCTGGAGTAAGGGCGGGTAGCAGACATAGGTTGCAGGAATGTGAATTGCGTCAAACGCTTCATTGCATTCTAGAAATTGGCAAGTTCACAGTTCCCTGGGGTAGGCAGAGGTGAATGTTTGAGATGTCTGTCTGTATCAGTCTGGTCAAAGGCAACAACATTATTACAGTCAACAATTTTGGGGAAAACAGAGTTTTTATGGCCTTTGTAAAACTAGGTATGATGGAAATCTTGGTGGGTTTACATTTTCATAGCTATGTTCTACTGAAATCTATGAAGATGCACATTGAAAAAGGATCTGAGGAAGACTGTTTTCTGTAATAGCGCTGTTTTGCATGCATCCCTGAGCAGAATATTCTTTTTATATCTCTGAATATCTTAAACTCACCATACACATAGTAATATGACTTTACAATCTCATTTAGATTTCTTAAAACTATGTAATATGATAACCTATTTAAAACTCAATCATATTTTCCCCTAAATGATACAAATTTAGTCAGGGAGGATCAAAAAGCGAAATTGTGAATAGTCTCACTGTTTTTCATACCGCTGAACACAGACTTCTATTCTCACACAGGGAGTGCCGCCCCCTAACTGCTTGGCCCAGGGATTTTCTTCTGGGGCTGGGGGAGCATTAAAGAAGCACTCTGACTGTACATGTAGTATTTTGTCCTATACCCCTACCTGCTTTGTAATCCTAGGTTGGACAGGGCACCCTCCCCTGCAGCAGAAGCAGGCTGACAACATAGTTAACAAGGAGAAGGCTGTTTGAAGGCTCCAAGCACTTGGCCCCCTGAATCGCCTGAAATACCTGGCTGATTCTGCCAGTTTTTACCTTCCCCTCTGTAAACTGACCACGGTATATCAGGGCTGCCGAGCCCTGACACTGTGGTAAGTTTGCGTGCTTCCCTCAGCCGCCGATATCTGCAGCCCTCTTCTGTCTCCCTCTGTCCTCCTCCCCCTCCCTGTCTGTCTGCTCCTGTGTCATTGCTCGCCCCCTCCGCTCCTGCTGCTGAAATAACTGTTTAAGTGTTTGTGAACCCAAAAGTATAAATCACTGCCAGCCCTTCTATTATAGTTAGGCATACCACACTGTATAAGTCTTTTATCAAAACGAGGCAAGTAAATACCACTTTAGAGCGATCTTCAGGGCCGGTCACGTGACTCGTGGCCGCTGTATACCTCTGATACATGGCTACTGCAGGTAGTGCAGGGCTGAGTTCTCCCACTGACGTCAACCGCTCAGCCCCTTCCCGCAGTAGCCCTGGTGACCGGCTGAGAGTCACATGACCGGCCTGAAGATCGCTCTAAAAAAGTATTTACATGCCTCATTTTAATAAAATACTTATACAGTGTCGTATGCCTAACTATAATAGAGAGGCTGGCAGTGACCATTTGTAAAATGTTATTTCTAATAATGGCAGCAGGGGGGAGGAGACAGAGACACAGAACACAGAGTTAACAGGCAGGGAGGAAGGGGGTGAGGGGGAAGAGAGGAGAGCTGCGGATGACGGAGGGACGTACGCTGACCACGTGATTAGGGCTCAGCAGCCCTGATTATTGTGGTCAGCACAGAGAGGGGGGTACAGGAAGTGGCAGGATCAGCCAGGTTTTTTACAGTTTAGAGAGGGGCAGATTACACAGCACAAGCACTGTGCTGTGTAATCTGCTTTAAGGAAACAGGATCTCTATTTTTTTAGGTTAACAAACACTTTAATGTTTCATATAATCTTATTTGTTTTATATAAAACACAGACACAGGAGCAAATATCATTAGCAAACAAAGAGAATTATAAAAACGTATTTGTGTGGGTTAACAACCACTTTAAGACTACTCTAAGGGACAACATCAATATTAGGAAGCACTTCCTATCACATGTAGAGATATTACATTTTTATAAAACTTCTGAGCAATCCGGATGGTGCTTTCCTGTTCTTTGTGAAAGTGGTAAGGGAAGTATCACTTTAGTACAATTAGGCAAATCCCAAATCATGAAACAGCAGCTGGTCCTTGCACAACAGATGATAGGCTGGTGTCTTTCCACCAGTCATTCTCAGGGAGACATCTGCCTTTTTAATGGTAGCAGAGGGACAGGAGATAGATCAAATCAGGTCACACACAGAATTTCCTGCAAGCTCTGTTGATGAGCGCATCAATAATGATATCTCCCCCAGGGCAGCAAAAATTAGGTCAGGCCTCACCTGAACACCTGAATTGGTGTCATACCAGAGGCGTCATACCAGAGGCAGGTTCAGGTAGTTTATGGTCACTTTAAATGTTCCACAAACTTTTCGGGCTTGAGATACGTAACATAAGCATGTTATTTCATGGAGATGTTCCTATAGTACACTTTCCTTGCAATGCAGGTATGTTATTGAAGGATATTTTAAGCAGATACTGGTCAACCTATCTTCTCTTATAAAGGGCTGCTAGCAAGGTGTTGTCTACACCTGGCTCTAGAAATCATTATATCCAGTATATATATATATATATATATATATATAAGAACTGTGGAAATTAAAGATTAATTCCTTGATTAATCAATACATTTTTTGATCGATCAACTCACCTCTACGCCGGCTTCCGGGTCTTCAGGGAGTTCCGTCGGAGGACTCCTCCCCCCTTCCCCAAGTGCCTCCGTCTGCTAATGATAATGATGGGAAGGGGGGAGGAGTCAGGTGACGTTGAAGTTCTGATTGAACGTAACACGTACGGGAGAGGAGCTACGCATGATGTCACTCGCTGCTGCCCTACGGAACTAACACGATTGTCGGCTTTACATGCTGTGTTTTTATCATCTTTATGTGAGTAGTTTTTGTGTTTGAACACAAAAATGTAATCTTATACTTAAGCGGTGAGCACTTAGATCTTTTCTTTCTACCCATGACCTGGCGTCCTTGCTGAGATCTAAGGAGACGTGAGAGAAGTTTATGGTCTGTGTTAACCCTTTTGATACCCGCTTGCATGACCACCTGTTTGCACAGAGGTCCATGCCATAAGGTGAGAGTGATTAGTTAGACCGGAGGTGGAGGGATTGTCACACTACTGTGGAAAAAAAATTTACTTACATCAGTGCTACAGTTTGAATTTAAAACGTATTTGTGTGAACTGTGAAGTTAAGTCATGGATTGTGGAAAACTAACTAGTGTCGGGTGATTGTATATAGTGTATACCACATTTACCACTGACTAATGCAGAGTTGCAATGCAAGGAGATCAGCTAAAAGTAGTTGGATCTGTATGTGGGCTATAATTAATCGAAATTAGTAGATTAATTGATTAAAAAAAAATCGATTAATCAAACACAAAATTTTAATCAGTAACAGCCCTAATATGTATATATATATATATATATACACACACACACATTTGTAAATGGTAATTTTACACATAAAGATAATCCCGATTTTAGCTAAATGTGTTTTAATGTCCTGGTCCTACAGAACTATAGAACAGATAGTATAGAGTTAGCGTATAGAATGATATAACAGTAAATATTATCCAATGAAAAAAAAAAATAAAAAATGGAATGGTCATGTAGCACATTATAAAGATATTTATTTTTATTTTTTTTACAGTCTACTCATATTGTTTACCATCAAAAATTGAAAACAAAATCTAGTACTGTATATGCAGCTATAGGATTAGCCTACAGGGATTATGAACAAGCAGCTTATCTGGCCTGGAGCTTCTCCATTGTCTCCAAGCCATTAGCTGCTATGGAAATAAAAGGAGGAGGTGGGATCTTATTTTGTCTGTTTCTCTTCCAGCTCTACTGAGGCCTGAACAATGTGTGACCAGACCTTCCTTACTGTTCTCTTCGGCCCCTGCGCCAAATGCACCCGGGAAAGACCATTACGGACCATTTACATCAAAGCTGAACCCGTGACTGTCTGTTCACTATGTGTGGAATTGGTACGACAAATAAGTATAAGTCAAATAACATGCCAACCATTTATTGAACAACCGTAATGATGGCCATACATGTAATTATACACCTTTTTAGTATAATAATTATTCTTATGAAGGAATAACATCTTACAGAAATCTCATAATTTTGATCAAACTATTGTTTCCATTGTAAAAGTTTCTTTCTATAGACAATTATAAGCAATGAAGTCTTTTCTTTGTGTATTGAAGATATTTTTAAATGGTGTAATTTATGATTGATTATCATTACGTCACATTGCGTACAACAGTACTTTTTAGTAATAAAAAGTACTGTTGGGATGCTTTTTAAATTCCTAAAAAGTGCAGTTGTAATGTACCACCAGTTGTGAACAAGTGTAATATGAAAAAAACAGTAAAGCCCCTTTCACACGGACGGATAGAATTGGTGCTTTTAGCTGCGGATTTTCTAGTTTTCTACCGCAGCTAAAAGCACACAATGCTTTCCTATGGCCCCATTAACACACAGCGTTTAGCTGCGATTTCGTTACATGCGGTTCGGTGCGAATAGAAAAAATAGAACTGTAATGCGTCCAGGTGTGATGTAGCGCAGCTATATGCACATAACCGCAGGTAATCGCAGTGTACTATTTCTCCTGCAGATAGCAGCGGCAACAAGCAAAGAAAAACAACAGGAAGCACATCAGAAATATCAATATTGTTCCAAACGCAGCTAAACACAGCTGCATGTAAACGCACGTAAACGCAGCTAATCGCAATGTACAACTGCAAGTGAACGCTGTGCCAGGATACTCTGAATTTCAAAATAACAAAACATGCTTTTAATAGCGGCAAAACAGCCGCCCATGTGAAAGGGGCCTAACTGTTTTAAAATAAGGACCTAAACCATGGAAGCTCTGGCCAAAAAAGGCAAGCTTGGGACTAAAGACTAGTTGTCTGTTGGCTCCCTGTAGCTGATCTTTTCCCCATTATCAATTTAACATGCAGTATTTTGTATTGTATGTCTGTGTGGAGGCAGCCATCAAAGAAACATGGCTTTGCTTCCTCATTTGAGAACCGTCCCCTGATGACTGGTGGTCATAATGATAATGAATGTTGAAGGAATAATCAGAAAGCAGCAGGAGAGGTAGGTGAAGCACAGAATGAATAAGGCAGGGAGATCTTTGCTCTGCAAGTCCTCAGGCAGAGCCTCCCCTGCAGCAAGTAGAACGGTGAATGGCCTAGAAGTGACATTGCCAAATCTCACTCCAAATCTCTCAAGATTAGCAGTCAAAGAGAACAGTGCCTTAACAGATATACAGCTATCAGGCTGTAGACATATGGGTGCCTAGTCACAGTTACATGCCAGGAAGTGTGAAATGGTGTCACCGACGCAAAAAATATATATATTGATACAAATAAATATTTGCAAAATAGATCTTCTGCAGTCAAATTACCCTATAACATGTATAGGAAGGAATAGATTCAAATGGTGTGACTGCGCTAATCCATATACGCGTTTATATATTATTACCACTAATACAGTGTTTTAACTTTTGTATGGCAACCTTATTTTTAAAGTGCAACGTGACATAAATAAATGAAAAATAAAGTAAAATGCCAAACTTATGAAATAAAATCAAAGAAGGAATAACAGTTATAAACCATATAAGTATATCATAAGTCCCCAATGTTCATGCTATTTGATATTGGTATTCAAAGTGCTCTTGTGCTTCAAATTTCATCCGTGCTTGATAAGCATAACTTTTCACCACTTCTTGTGCTACCACCACCTTCTGAAATGGTCACTCACCAGAGCCTAGAAAAAATGTTGCCTTTGGTTCAAATAGGGATAACCACTCCACTGTCCTGGCGTTCCTCCATTTAATTAGCCACTAGGTGTTTCTTAATCCTCCATGCCCAATGTTGATATCTCATAGGGATTAAATATTTATCATTGCGCAGTATGTTTGTAAAATAAATGTATTTATAGCCGGTAAAAACATAAAGCATGTTCACTCACATTTCCCAGTGCCTTAGACTGGCACTAAGTCTATACAGCGTTCTGTTGTGGGGCTCTATTGTGCTACTTTGTTCCTCGTTCCCGGCTTGCGCTCCAAGCCTCGTTTTAGTTTGGGTTAGTGACCGGAAGTGACATTCGTAATTACCCAAAAGCCTCTACGCGTTTCGCATACACACATGCGTCATCAGGAAGCTTTTATAAACATACTGTGCAATGATAAATATTTAATCCCTATGAGATATCAACATTGGGCATGGAGGATTAACAAAAAACACCTAGTGGCTAATTAACTGGAGGAATGCCAGGACAGTGGAGTGGTTATCCCTATATGAACCAAAGGAAAAACATTTTCTAGGCTCTGGTGAGTGACCATTTCAGAAGGTGGTGGTAGCACAAGAAGTGGTGAAAAGTTATGGTTATGCAACACGGATGAAATTTGAAAAACAAGAGCACTTTGAATACATATAGCAATTCGCATGAACATTGGGGACTTATGATATACTTACATGGTTTATAACTGTGATTCCTTCTTTGATTTTATTTGATAAGTTTGTCATTTTATAAAAAATAATAAGGTTGCCATACAAAAGTTAAAACATCGTATTAGTGGTAATAATATATAAGCATGTATATGGATTAGCGCAGTCACACCATTTTAATACATGCCAGGAAGTTCACTGCAACCTTTCAGGACGAATCCAAGACAAAAGGGAATTTTTTTTTTTTTTAGGTACTGCTTAAAGGGTTAGTTCACCTTTCCAGAAAAAATATAAAGGTAGACTAACATCCTCTCCACCCTACCCTCGCCACCTACCCCTTTTCCCGTTACCTCTACGGGTTATGAGCTATCAGTACCCATGCAGCTGGTACAGTGGTCTAGGGTTGTAATATGCCTGCTCTTCTCCCTCTTTTTTCTGCAGGGCTTCTGGGATGGATCATAGCAATGCTCTGTGCCAGCGCTGATCAATTTAGAATCGCTCTGATCCATCCCAGGAGACCTGCAGAAAGAAGAGGGAGAAGAGCATGGATTTCAAATCCCTGGTCTGCAGCACCAGCTGCATGGGCACTGACAACTCATCACCCATGGAGGTAACTACAAAGGGGACCTGGAGAAGGTGGGGTGGGGAGGATGTATGATGTTAGTTCAACTTTTTATTGATTTAAAATCCCTGGACTGCTGCACCAGCTGCGTGGGCACTGACAGCTCTTCACCCATGCAGGTAAGTACAGCAGGGACCATGGGGTAGGGAGGGTTTGTTTATTGAGTCCAGATCCACTTAAGTGTAATGCACAATTTGATGCAATCCTTTAAAACAACAGAAAGTTCCATCACGATAATCTTGTTTTTCAAGATAACTTGGCTGTAATGCTCTACTACATTATTTATATAAAAAGCACAGTGCGCTCCAATTGTCAGCGCTAATTTATTATCTGTGTAAGAAGAGTTAAGTCATTAGCACTGACCTAAATAATATTGGTGATGAAGCTCTATTTGTTCAGTAGCTATGCAAAATCTGCTGCTGACTCACACTAAAATGCATTTCTATTTTGGCTTTAAGGTACCATATGTCAACTTAGGTGCTATGTACAGACTAAAATACAGGTAACATCGCTACATTTCACTGGGGTAACAGTTCAGGGCCCAGTCCATCAATATTCAAACTCACTGATGTTATTAAATACCTAGGTAAATTGTTACAGCTAAAGTTTATTTCAAGCACAGGGGCAGCCAGTATGCCTCCGAAATGCATTGTCATGGCAACTGTGTGATGTCCTCACTCTCTTCCCCCCGTGTTCTGCTCGTGTGGGCTTGTGTGTCCTCGGAGAGCAGCACCGGCTAGACCGGGCGCATGCGCATTAGGATCTGCACATCGAGCGTGGTGGTGGATGGCCTCGGATGTGCTGTCAGGATCCGGGCAACTAGGTTGAACGTCCACGGCTCCCCTCACCCCTGTGGGCATCTTGAGGTGGTTTTAGGTGTGCGGCCACAGTAGAATCCTAATGATGTATCTATCTTCACACAATGTGAGTTTCACCATTGTAGTGTTTTTAAATCTACACTGTGAACGTGGGACTGTTTCACAAATTATGTCCATGCATGGGGCTGCCATTCATTTTAAAATACTAAGGCAATTCACCTGTGCCGTGTTGGATTCAATATGCTGGGATCCATACATTGACAGTGTCCCGGAGAACAGGATGCCCTCCCCCATGCCGCAATGCACTTCATTGTGTTCCCAGCACTTACATGGGATACACTGATCATACAGCTTATATAAGTGTGTAAATACAGTTGCCCATGCGTGCCCAGTCTAACACCACTATCTCAGACATTGGGTGTTATTTACGAAAGGCAAATCCACTTTTCGCTACAAGTGCAAACTACAAGTGCAAAGTGCAATTGAAATTGCACTGAAAATGCACTTGGAAGTACAGTTTCTGTAAATCTGAGGGCTAGATCTGAAATGAGGGGAAGCTCTGCTGATTTTATTATCCAATCATGTGCATTTTTATTTTCCTTGCATGTCCCCCTCGGATCTACAGCAACTGTACTTCCAAGTGCACTTTCAGTACAATTTCAAGTGCACTTTGCACTTGTAGTTTGCACTTGTAGTTTGCACTTGTAGTGCAAAGTGGATTTGCCTTTAGTAAATAACCCCCAAGTTCATTTAGTGATGAATTTCTTATCAAAATAATGTTATGTTTTCTTCTTTTTAGTAATATTCCAATGTTATTTTATTAATGAATGTTCATTGTCATTTGCACTGTGCTAACCTTTCCTGCTGAACTACCTTCTATTTAGAGGAATACAAAAAGTGTAAATGGCTTTGTCCTCTTTGGTTAATATTCTGTTATGGGTCAAGGTTTATCACTGCAACTTAACTGGACTTCCAGTTAGGGGTAACTGACCTGAAATAAATGATTTTCCTTATTCTATATTTGTGGCATAGGTCAGTGGTTTTAACACTGCATTGCAAGAAAGCATGTGAATGACCTATGTGAACAATAGAGAAGTAGAGAACTCTACCTCAGATCAGACAACATTTTTTAAAGTTCAACAACACAGTTGAGTACTGTCTGAGCTACTTTTTTCATTTGCATTAAAGAGGAAGTAAACCTTCCTCAAAAAAAAAAAAAAAAAAAACGGAACCTGCAAGGCAAAGGCATAATGAGCTAGTATGCATAGCATACTAGCTCATTATGAATGACTTACCTGAGAACGAAGCCCCTGAAGCGGTCCTCATCCACGACCTTCTCCGTCGCCATCATTCCCCGAGTGACTTCCGGGTCTCGCCGATCCAGCGCTGTCATTCCCTGGAGAAGCGATGACGTCACTCACTCACGCACGAAGGCGGCATATCGCCGTGATCTCGGCATGTGCAGTGCGCCTGCGCGCCGCTGTCTACGGCGCATGCGCCGTACACAGTGGTGCCTGTTTTTTTCTAAATATCTCTTAAACTATGTAGGTTTAGGAGATATTTATTGGACCTACAGGTTTACAACCACTTTAACAGTTATAGAGGAACACTTGTCCCTGTCCTAAAATTTTAAAAAACATAGTTACTAGACCAGCCTGTAAGGTGGTAGGCAGGTAAGGTGGTCGTCACGTCTTCCATTTTTTTCCTCCTCGTTGGGTGCCAAGCAAGAGTCACTTCAGCGGCCTACCCCGTTTTTTCTGAGCTACGCTAGACACCAGTGGGGGCTGGTGCTCAATATTTGGGGGGGGGGCAAACAAACCTGGCCCCTTCACTCGCACCCCATTACAACAGTGAACAGGGGGAGGGTGATCGTTCTGTTCCTTAACCCATGTGGTGCTGGTGTGGAGCAGGCCAGCTGTCACAGGGTTAGGCGGGTAGATGTCAGGGGGAGGATTGCCCTTACCTCGTCTATGGTGCCTGGAGAAGCTTCTCCAGCAGCCTGCACAGCACCACTCCATCCTTCAGGGATGCCTGCGGGAAGCCCTCCGGGTCAGAGATTGTCTTCTCGGAGGACTCTAGCACCACGAGTGTGATGAGCCTTGCCACGGTCTGCTTGGCTGAATTAATGGCTGAGCGAAGCGAGGGGGGCAGGGGCCCCCAAATCTAGCCTCTTCCCCTCTTCTATCTATAGATTGGTGTAGCGCTGCCTGGGCTGTCTCTGCGGTTACATTGAGCTCCGGCTCTGTTGCTTGCCGCTGCCGCTTCCTCCTTTCTAGGGTAGATGCTGTAGGAAGGAGGCAGGGTCGTTGCTTCTCCTCCCAGCCGAACAAGAAGGGGGTCCTGAGACCCGATTGGCCGGGGAGTCCTAAGACTCCCGGCCAATCAGGTCTCAGGACCCCCTTCCTGATTGGCTGGGAGGAGAAGCAGGAAGACATTAGCGAATATTAATTTGCTAATGTTCGCACAACTGGGTCCCACCCTTTTTTGACACTTTTTTTAAAGCCCCACTCTTTTTTGACACTTTTTTGAAGCCAATTAGAGTCTTGGTCTCTAATCATGTGCTTCAAAAAAAACAATTGGAATCCATGCGTAGGGTGCCCTGCATGTAGATTAGGGGCTGGGCGCATGGATTAGGGGCGTGGTGCCCCTGCACCCTGAAAGGAGTTGCTGTCACTTCTAGACACCTTAACAGGGTCGTTTGCCTTGCACATGGGATACCTTGACCTTTGTGCTGAGCACTGTGTACATTTGACTGTAGTTTCGTTAACTCTTCTGTCCCATGTCGATGGACACAGTCACTGTTGCATTTAGGAGGGACATCCAGAGCCAAGTCCAGCGTATCACCTCCACCTCACTCCCAGTAACAGTTTGGGGTCCCATACCGCAAGCAGTGATCTGGAGCTTTCCGTTAGCCACCAGTAACTGTGCCGGGAGTGCTTAGGGCACGTAGGGCTCTCTGCACAGCTGGTTTTGCAATGTAGCATCAAGGCCCACCTCCCGAGGGGCCACCTATTTGTGAGCCGTCGGCGCCAAGAGAGAATTAAGATTCAGTGCATGCACAGACACAACGTGTCTCTACTAGGTCTATGGGACCTGACAGTGATGCCTGCGGCATGTGTGCACGTACCAGATCCCCCACGCATGCACAGCCACACTGCAGGACTCTCTTTGTTGTTCACCATTTATACCCACTGCAGGTCTCTGGTAGTTCCCTGAAAGAGACCCCATGGCATCACGCAAATGGCTCCTGGGATGGCTACATCACCCTTCCCAGGAGGCTATTTTCCAGATATCATGTACTGTATGCACACACAAGCTTGTAGGGTCCCTCCCAGAGTGATGCAGCATATCTGGGCATGTGGGGGGCCAATTAAAAAAATTGTTTTTACGTTTCAATCTTTTTTTTGTTAATGTGCAATGGGGTAGGTACGCTTTACATTTTCAGGTCAAGCTTTCAGGGTATACAGTACACCCTTCTTCTAAAGTCCAAGCAGAATGGATACATGAGGCATTAAAATAATGTTTAACATTTTGCTAATGCCTTGTGTATCAGCACTGCTTGGGGGTTTACCCCTTATTACCCCCTATTAAAGTGACACTAAATGATATCCTTATTCTTTAACCTCCCTGGCGGTATTCCCGAGTCTGGCTCGGGGCAGGAACTTCATTACCAAAAGCGGTAACCCCGCAAGCTCGGGCTTGCGTTGCAGGATACAGAGGGGTTACTTACCTTTTCCCCTGGATCCTGCGATGTCTCCCCGCTGTGTGAGCGAGCCGTCTGCTCGCTCGATTCACACAGTGCCGAGTGCCGCTGATCTCCGTTCCCTGCGACGTTACGACGCACGGGAGCGGAGATCGGCGCCAAATTCAAAAAAGTTTAAAAACACAAAACACATACAGTAATGTAATCTTACAGATTATAGTACTGTATACAAACAAATACACATCCCTTTGTCCCTAGTGGTTTGTCCAGTGCCCTGCATGTCATTTTATATAATAAAAAGATTTTTTTCTGCCTGGAAACTGGAGATTGTCCATAGCAACCAAAAAGTGTCCCTTTATGTCAAAAGTGGTTTTAGACCAGCTAGAAAACAGCGATAATAAATTAGAATCACAATTCATCATCAAACACTAAATTTAATGACAACGACTATTCTGCAACTGAGCAAATTTCAGTGTTTTTGATTTGATTACATTATTGAATCATTTTTATATATATTTTTATTTTATTATAATTTATGATTTTGTGTTTCAAACTTTATCATACCCGGGATGTCTACTAGACTCTGGTTCGGACAGATTTAAGTGAGTTATTCATAAGAATTGCATGCCTACAATATAAAAACGCTAAAATTTCCATGCAAAATAATTGTACCGCTTTCAGCACAAAATTCCAGACAGAATCATACCGCCAGGGAGGTTAAAGGGGTGTTTCAGCTAAAGAATTTTTTTTTTTAAAAGTCAGCAGCTAAAAAAAAAGTAGCTGCTGGCTTTTAATAAGTACACTTACCCTCCCAGGGCGCCCGCGATGTCGATCGTGGAGGCCGAGATGTCCCTCGGCGCTCCGGTCCCAGCGCCGACATCCTCAGTAAGGGAAACGGGCAGCGAAGACTATGGCTTCACTGCCCATTTCCTACTGCGCATGCGCGAGTCACGCGGCGCTTATCAACTTATCCCCCCTCGTAACCTCCGCGCCTCAAATTCTGGTCTTCTATATCCACTCTACTCACCTACACTCAATGGGAGACAGAGCCTTAGCCTGCTGTGCTCCAAAACTCTGCAATTCACTTCCAAAGAACATTAGAGAGTTGTCTTCTCTAAACTCATTAAAATCAAACCTAAAAACTTTTTTTCTTTAGACAGGCTTTCACTTAATTGTCCCTTTTTCCTTTGTTTTATCCTGTGTATTTCTTGTGTTTTCTCTGTAAAGCGCTTTGAGAAGCTACCTTTAAAGGCGCTATATAAAATAAAGTTTATTATTATTATTATTGTTAGGGGGATAGTAGTATGGTGTAAAAGAAAGAATTCTGGGGGGTGAAGGGGACGACTTAGTCGGTAAACTTCTGTATTATAGAATGAGCCTGGGTCCAGCGTGGTTGGAGCGCTGGGCAAGAACAGAAAAAGTGTAACACAGGGCCGTTTTTAAGGCAGGGCAAAAGGGGCAGCTGCCCTGGGCCCTGTCATTGTTGTGGGGCCCAAAGCAGCTGCCTCATACTTGCCAACTATCCTGGTTTAAATTCCCTCGTCCCTTGAGGTTTTAGTCCTGTGCTTTGTCCCAATATCTCAGTGAGAAGTGCTGCTACAAATGCTGCCCAGCTCTGCCCTATTGTTGTGTACAGATGACTCACCTGCAGACCCTGTGTTTACATGTAAATTATGGCATTCATATGTAAATAGCAGAGGCCGGCTGCATTCATATGTAAATAGCAGAGGCCAGCGGCATTGATATGTAACCTCTAGCAACTAATCAGTAAGCCGTAATGTGTGCTGTAACCTCTAGCAACTAATCAGTAAGCCGTAATGTGTGCTGTAACCTCTAGCAACCAGTCAGTGAGTGGTAATGATACACTGTAACCTCTGGCAACCAATCGCAAAATCTGCTTGATCTGATTCAGTAAACTGATTTTGAGTCTAGCTGCTATTTATTGTATGTCTCAGAGCAGGTGGAGAGCGAAACTGCATGGGGGGGGGGGGGGCAAGAGAAGTTTTGCCCAGGGTCCAATCAATATTAAAGAGGCCCCTGGTGTAACATGTCACCTTTACCTGTACTGCAGCGCCAACAAGTGCCAACAAGTGTCGGGCACGGAAGGGTATATTCAGTGAAGTAGAGCTGGGGTAAGATACCAACTGCTAACTATTTTATAGCCGGTTTCTTGATATTTAAGGCACATAGAGGATTTGTAGGAGAGTATGAGAATGTTTGAACGCTTTTCAAGCGTCAGTTCGAGTTGGAGGTCTCATCCCCAATGAGTCAAAAAAGGGACGCGAGAGAGGGCTCCATGAGCAAAAGTTTATAACGTTTATAATGATACAAAGCATGACTTGTGGGGCCCTCTTCACAGCATTTAAAATCAGACATTTTAATGTGCTTGTTCTAGGCACAAAATAAATCTGTTTAACACATCTAAGATTTCATTCAAGTGGCAGGTTTGAACAAAGTTTTAAGGGCTTTTAAACAAAATTAGCTGACTCAATGATGGCAAGATCGAGTGGTCTGATATGAACATTCAAACCCAACTTTAACCTCCCTAGCGGTAATCCCGAGTGTGACTCGGAGTTCATTTTCAGTACCAATAGCGGTAAGCCTGAGCCACACTCGGGATTGCATCGCAGTATCCAGGTACATTGCTTACCTTGTCCCTAGGATTCTGCGATGTCCTCCTGCTGTGTCCTCCACCAGATCCTCTGCCCGATGTATTACTGTTCCAGGCTCCATTCCCTGCTAGCATCGCGATGCGTGGGGGTGGAGGCCGGCGGTAAATTCAAAAAAGTACAAAAAACCATAATGCACACAATACATTGAAATCTGTAGATTACATTACTGTATCAAATCATTTCACCTCAGTTTTGTCCCTAGTGCTTTGTCCAGTGCCCTGCATGCACTTTTATATTATATATACTGTTCTTTCTGCCTGGAAACTTGAGAACGTCTATGGCAACCAAAAAACGTCCCTCTACGTCAAAAGTGTTTTTAGACCAGCTAGAAAATAGCGATAGTGAATTAGAATCATTTGCAGAATTAAGCGATAGTGATTAAGTGGCGGAAATTCATCATCAGACACTGAAAGCGACGACAGCGACAATTCTGCGACTGAGCTCAGTGCTGTGCGACCTTGGTGCTCTATTGACTGTTGCACGGATCACGCAGCACTGAGCTCAGTCGCAGAATTGTCGCTGTCGTCACTTTTGGTGTCTGATGAGGTATTTCCCCACGAATCACTGTCTCTCAATTCACTAATTCTAATTCACCATCGCTGTTTTCTAGCTGGTCTAAAATCGTTTTTGACATAGAGGGACGCTTTCCATTGTCCTGATTGTGACATGTTTCAAAATTTTTCATACTCAGGATATTTACTAAACCAATATGGAGTGTCTAGTATTACAGTGACTAGTAATAGTTTTGTTTGGACAACTTTCAGTGTTTTTGATTTGATTACATTATTGAATAAAATATATTATTATTTTTTATAATTATTTATTATATTATAAGTTATGATTTTGTGTTTCAAACTTTATCATACCCGGGATGTCTTACTAGACTTTTGTTTGGACAGATTTAAAGTGATTGTAAGGTTTTTTTTTTTTTTTAAATAACAAACATATTCTTACCTCCACTCTGCAGCTCGTTTTGCACAGAGTGGCCACGAACCTGGTCTTCTGGGGTCCCCCGGTGGCTCTCACGGCTCCTCCCGACATCAGATAACCCCCTAGGAAAAGCGCTCTCCAGAGGGGGTTACCTTGCGGGCACACTTCCGAGTCCAGCATTTGCGTCCATAGACACGAATGCCAAACTCGGCCTCGCCCCCCGGTGCCGGCGTCATTGGATTTGATTGACAGCAGCGGGAGCCAATGGCTGCGCTGCTATCAATCTATCCAATCAGGACACGAGACACCGGCCGGAGCTGGTGTGCTCGTTCCCGTTGCGCAAATTTTTGGGCTCAAGTAAGTATAAGGGGGGCTCGGCTGCATTAAAAAAATGTTTTTCACCTTAATGCATAGAATGCATTAAGGTGAAAAACGGCGAGGGTTTACAACTCCTTTTAAGTGAGTTATTCCTAAGAATTACAGGCCTACAATATAAAATGCAAAATTTCCATGCAAAACAATCTACCACTTTGACATTCAAAAATCTGACATAATCATACCGCCATGGAAGTTAAGGGTGTATGTCCAACTGTAAAGTGTATGTGTTCAGAAACTCATTGACATTGAACTGGGGGTGCGTGTAATTAGAATTGCACATCAGTGTAAACTTCGGGGAAAACAATTAGAAAATCACAAGAAGGAAATAAAAGCAGTGTACAGAATGTACCTAGGATTCCATGTTCCAAGAAAGCTTTAATCTTCTTTAGACAGTTTTATAAAATCATGCCTACTACAGACTGAAATGAAAAAATAATATTTATTAACAATATATAACAAAGTGGCTTGAATTTTATATGTTATATAAAAAAAAAATCTGTTTTCGGAATTTCTTTTCCGGACCCGCTCTTAAATGTCGTTTTTCAACCTCCCTATTCTGATAAGTTTGCTGAATTTCATTTGAACAGATGACATACAACAGCTGGTATTTGAACTATGCCTACAAACAAATCCCACAAAGCATCAGATTTATTATCTATCCATAATTACACAATTGTTTCTATCGTTATTAATAATACAATTTTGTTTGTAGTACATCAAGTTGCAGAACGTGTGGAGTCCCTGGGACAGTTTGTCATGAAAACAAGGAGGACATTAAAGGGTCATGGCAATAAAGTTCTCTGCATGGATTGGTGCAAAGACAAGCGGAGGATTGTGAGCTCATCCCAGGTAAAGATACTTCAGCCTTATGTAATTAGGGTGTGACCAAAAACTTCAATGTTAACCCTGTCAAAATGTGTTTTTTACCCACAGAGATGTCACAGAGTAACATGATTCATGTATCATTTTTAGCAAATAGTAATGTGACGCAGATGTGGGATCGTCGGCATTCATAGATGTGGGTGTTTTAAGTATGTTTAGTTGCTGTGCAACAAAAGGCTTAAAAGCAGTACAGGCAGTCCCCGAGTTACGAACACCCAAGTTACGAACAACTCCTACTTACGAACGGCCTCAAATGCGGGCCACTTGTGCTCCACACTGGTCCTGGATACCTTTCGAGCACCTCCGGACACATCCCACACTGCCGTACTACACCCCAGATAACATAACAGGAGCCCGGAACATCCCACATCCATCTACAGGTGGTAGTTACACGTATGCAGTGTTCTGACCAGAAGTTACACTTACAAATGCAGTGTTGCGACTTACGAACAAACCTATAGTCCCTATTGTGTTCATAACTCGGGGAATGCCTGTATCCTTTATTGCTACAAAATATTGTTTAGTTAAAAAAATCAGCACAAGGGACATTGCTTACCATCAGTGTAATGTGTTCCATATGCTGCTGTCTCCTGGTTTGTGAAAGTGAAATATTCTTCCTCTGATGCCCCCCAACCGCATAATCTTGTGGTGCATTGGGGATTAATAGACCTGAGGGCGCAGTGACAGTTAGGCCATACGCTGTTCAAATCTCAGTCCGTTCAGCAGGAACCTGCCTAAATTTGAACCATTAATGGGGAGGCTGAATGTATCAGGTTGATTGATCGATCAACTTGGGTATAACCAGCCTACTGGATTGGTTGCGATTATCGCAAGCGGCTGCTATAGCCGCTAGCGATGATCACTGTCTTCTCCCGGCGTGGAGAAGACAGTTGCTTGGCAAGAGGGATTCCCCCGTCAACACTGTCTGTGGAATCGTACAAATTTCTTTTCTGGTTGCAGGAAAGAAATTTGCACCATCTATGCCCACCCTTTTCACCCAGCTACTCCTCTTATTAAAGTTATACTATCGCTACTATGATTGAAACACAATTTATGAATGGAGGGGGTGAACTTTTCCATCATGCACCCATCCTCCATTCACAGATCACATTTGATTCATAGATGCTGCAGTACGGGCTCTATGAATTGAGAAGCTGGGCGGAAAGGCATTGACTCTTGATAAGTGACTGTCCCTGCTCCGTTCTATAAACCCTTTGCTGCACCAGAAGAATATAGTGATGGGTGTGGGAGCATCAGAGGAGGAGGATTTTACCTAATCCACGAGACAGCAGCACTAGGTATACATCACACCAATGGTTAATAATGTCTCTTGTGCTGATTTTTTTAAACTAATCTTATGCCGCGTACACACGACCTGACTTTTCGACGGACTAGGTCCGATGGTCTTCCCGACGGACTTTCGGCGGAAAAATTTGAAACATGTTCCATTTCTAAAGTCCGTCGGATTTTTGGACAGCAAAGGTCCGATGAACACACACGATCGCATTGTCCGATGGATTTGTTCCGTCGGACCTTTGCTTTCGAAAAGTCCGGTCGTGTGTACGCGGCATTAGGCTTTAAAGCCTATCCAAACCCAAAAAACAAAAATGTAATGTATTGCAGCTTACCAACCCTTAGATGAGGTGACTAAATTAACTTTTTGTTTTTAGTTTTATTTATTTTTTCTTCATTTTTACCTGGTGAAATGGCCAGTAACACACTTCTTGTCTTAGGAGCCTTTCACACAGTTTTTGATGCGCTCCCACCTTATAATGAAAGGTGGCTTTTTGGTGCGCTTTTGAGAAACTTCACCAAAGATGCAGTGCAGCATGCAGGACTTTTCAAAGCGCTGCACACCAGCAGTGTGACAGTTACATGGGATTTAATGGGGAATAGCTTTCATGCCCTTTCATTGCCCTGGAAAGTGCACCAGTGTGAAAAGGGCCTTAAACCAACCTACATGGATTGAAATTCATCTGGTTCAGCAGGAACGGACAAACTTAGATCCATGTATGGCCATTCCGGTTCATGAGAAGTCAATCTATTGATTGATGTTTTATGAACTGGCTTGTTGTTATATTTTCGCAAGATCAGTGCATGCTGCCAATCGTCTGCAGTGTTGATTAGGCCCCTTTCACACTGGGGCTAAAAATAGCACCTGTGCACCGCCTGAAAAAACCAGCCCCATTCACTCCAGTGTGAAAGCCAGCGGGCTTTCACACTGGAGCGGTGCGCTAGCAGGACGTAAAAAAAGTCCTGCTAGCAGCATCTTTTGAGCGGTATAGGAGCGGTGAATACACCCATTGATTTCAATGGGACACCGCGGTAATACCGCGGCAATACCGCTTTGCGGGGGATTTTAACCCTTTTTTCGGCCGCTCGCAGGGGGTAAAACCGCCCCACGAGCGGCAGAATATCGCTGCTAAAACGACGGTAAAGCAGCGCTAAATATAGCGCTGCTTTAACGTCACCGCGGCTCCCGCCCCAGTGTGAAAGGGGCCTTACTGTATTCTGAGGGCAGGGGAGCCCCGCTGTGAGAATACAATGACACAGCAGGGAAGATTTCCCATCCACCTCAAATGTGTGGTTGGGGAAATCAGTTAAATTTTTTCGTTCAGCCAGCTGGCTGAAGATAAAAACTGGGCTATGTATATGGCAGGCTTTAAAGCGGTGTTCCGCCCCAAAAAATTTAATAAATGCCAGCAGCTACACATACTGCAGCTGCTGGCTTTTAACAATAGGAGACTTACCTGTCCTGGAGTCCCGCGATGTCGGCACCATGTTTCCATAAGCTGTCGGGTGCTGCCGCCGCCATTGCGGGTAAGGGTACCTAGCAGTGTTGCCTTACGGCTTCACGCCGGGAACCCTACTGCTCATGCACGAGGCCCCGCTCCTCTCTCCTACTGGCCCGGCGTTAGGGAGAGGAAGAGGGAGCCCTGCGGTGAGGTCACGGGCCACGGCCCGGACTCCCGGAAGTGGGAACAGGATACCTGTCAAAGACAGGTATCCTGTCCCCCCGAAAGGTGCCAATTGTGGCACCAGAGAGGGAGAGGAGACAAATGAGCGGAAGTTCCACTTTTGGGTGGAACTCCGCTTTAAGCCTTGTACACACTATTAATTTTTACGCTGGGTTGAACTAAAACAACTGTCAGCTCAGGTCGGACCCACTGTACTAACGATTCGACTTTAGTACAGCGACCTCCCCCGCTGAGCTGTTGTGTTCTGGGAGGGGTATGCCCCCCCCACCAGAACACTCCGATCAGCATTCTTCTCCATTGGCTGAGAGCGCTGATTGGGAGCCGATTGACTGCTGGCCAAACGGCCGGCTTCTGTCGAACAGGATGCCATACACACAGGCCAAATGTCGGCCATTTCTTTTTTTAACCTGCCGACATCAGCCAGCATTTGGCCCATGTGTATGGGGCTATCGGGTGTCTCCTCTATCACTGGGGGAACAACAAAGTCATCCTTGGACAGCAGCGTTGTTTGCAGATGGTTGTGTTAAATGGATTAGTAGATTTAGATGTTTAGAAAAGAGACTAAAAAATTTAAGCATTTTAAGAAATTACAAAAACATTTTTTTTCTATTGAGGAAAAGGATTTAACCAAGTGAACAAAAGCTGACCATTGCATGCACCCCATCTGTGATAAACCACTCTTTTATCTGTGGGTAATATTTTAATTTGTGGGATGCCAAGTTAAAATGAAAGTAGACTGCTATTGTTAAGGTTGCAATTCACTTGCCTTGTTCCCTTGGGCAGACCCCTAGTCAAAGAGAGTGACTAAATGTGGCCGGGCAACTCTGGGGTAACACACAGGCACAAGATAGATGGACATCAACTGCTTCTCAGATTTGGTATATTTGTAAAAAACGAAACACTTCCCTTGTATCATACTTGCTTAATCCATATCCATGCAATATCCTCAATTACTAAAGAATTAGCTGGTCTACCTAATTTATATCACTGGGATTCCTTGAATCAGTATCAGCCAATCTAGGAATGCAGCAAAATAGTTAAAAATTACCCATTGCCATGATTATATATGACATGTCTGGTACAAAACAAAAAGCTGAAGAAAATGATTGAAATGAGAATTATTCCAACTCAGGCTTGAACCAGAAAATACCAATAGATGCCCCATCTTTTTGATACAATAAATTAACTATCTTATGTTGTCTACATACAAACAAGTTTAAAGGCATTTTTCAGCTTTCAAACACAAAAGGAACTGATTGAATCAAGGTGACCTGCTGTCCAACACTTTATATATCTTCATGTTAACCTGGTCATAGACGTGGCAACTTTTAGGCAGTTTCAATGAACAGGTAATCAAACATACAATCTAAAGTGGTTGGCTGAAACCAAGCCATCTTCCCCCCCAATGAGTTTGATCAACCACATGAATGTAATCATTGGAGTTGGGCAATAATACATTGACAGTTTCAGGGCAGAACCTTTCATTAGTAGCAATCAGATTTTTCTAAACAAGGCAAATTCAATCTTAGATTGTTTCATTGATCAAAGCCACTATTTCATGTCGTCTACTGCTTTGCGATTTTGAAAAAAAAACATATTAAAAGTGCAATGGCTTGATCTAATTGCTACGTATATGGCCAGCTTTAGTGTTGGGTTGCTTTTCTATGGTTGGCAATTCTTTTTTGCAATCAAATGCTATATGAAAAATGTCTTATGCCGCGTACACACGGTCGGAATTTCCGATGGAAACAGTCCGATGGGAGCTTCTCATCGGATTTTCCGACCGTGTGTATGCCCATCGGTCTTTTTCTGTCGGCATTTCCGACGGACTTTGGATTGAGAACCTGTTCTTAATTTTTCCGACGGAAAACCTTTCTATCGAATTTTCCGATCGTGTGTATGTAATTCCGACACGCAAAATTCCGACACATGCTCAGAAACAACTCGACGCATGCTCGGAAGCATTAAACTACCCTTTTATAGTGCTGTCGAACGTGTTGTATGCCGCGGTGTTATTGACCGTTGGAATTTGGTCTGACCGTGTGTAGGCAAGACAGTTTGAGCGAAATTCCGTCGGAATTCCGACCGGAAAACCATCAGAGCTTTTTCCGACGAGAATTTCGACCGCGTGTACACGGCAATACAGTTGCAATGTGTGTTGCCAACATAACAGAATATGCCCTGTCTCTTTTTTAAATTTTCGCGCCCACAATTCTATACAGTGGCTTCACAATAAAAAAATAAGCCATTTACTGTAGTTACTAAGGAGCTATGCACATTTCATAGGGACACCAATTAGATCAAATCAACAGTATAAATATAAAGATTTCTAATCTCATTTACTTGTGGATTTGTAATTTGTTTTTCCTTTTTGTTCGTGTTTCTTTATTATACAGGATGGAAAAGTGATTGTCTGGGATGCTTTTACAACAAACAAGGTCAGTAGTCCTTGTAGACCTATTACAACTGATATAAAATAACAACATCATATAGCACCAATGTTATGAAATGTATTTTATTCTGATTGCTGTATACTGGTAATACATGTAATATTCCATATAT
This sequence comes from Lithobates sylvaticus, assembly GCA_028564925.1. Classification (NCBI taxonomy): domain Eukaryota; kingdom Metazoa; phylum Chordata; class Amphibia; order Anura; family Ranidae; genus Lithobates; species Lithobates sylvaticus. Next base: position 532,877,747 of record CM053029.1, read on the forward strand.
TTATAATCCCCCTTTATTTACAGTATTTGTATTTTTTCTCCATATTTATGTACAGACCAAGCTATCCAGCTTAAGTTACAGGGTTGGGACAAGCTTTAACATTTTTTAAAAAACATTTTCTTAAAAAGACTAATTATAAGGCAGGTACCCATGCTTCCTTCCAGGTGGCCGAAACATGCAGTTGGGTCCCACCTTACATACAGCATTGCAGAGCATCACGTCAGTGTTCAGCTCAAACCCCCTGTTCATATGCATGGAGGTCAGTGCTCCATATCCTCATGGTCCTTACACACATCAACCCCTTCTTGCCTGGAATACTTACACATAGGCCTAGGTCTTACACAAAGTCTAGACAGAAGCTCCAGAAGTCCAACCAGCCACCTGAGGGTCATGAGACACAGGAGTCCAGGCCACCTGATGCATGATAATTGAGAGTGTTATCTCTCACTGCCAGGCAGGGGACTTCGTTATTTACATCACTATCCACTCCAGTGCAAATCAGACTTGCACCAGTAAAGCAAACAACTCTTCATTCCCAGGCATTGGCTGCACTTAACCTTTACTCTTGATAGAACATTACACAGAGGCCTTCTTATTGCAAAGTAAATTCTTTACACAGTAGCAAGACAATAAACAGTCCATTTTAATAGTCATAACTTTCCAGATATTGGTTAGGTAGAAAACACCAGCCTCTTATATTTTTGAATCTTGATAAACAGTGGAAGAGCAAGGTGGTACTCATAAGCTGATAACGGTCCATAACTTGATTCCCAAAAACTATGGGCAAAGTCCTGCACTGCCTCTTCCCTGTAGGGGATTCAAACTAGGACTCCTCGGATCTCATAAACTTAGTGGCAACGCATTGATGTACCCAATATTGCCATCACATGCATTAGTGGCATACAGTTATCAGACAATTTTTATAGAGAGTATGAATATTATTCAGTGTTTTTCGGTGTGTCTATATTCTTATGCAAAGTTCTGCAATGGAGACTGCTGATAGAAGTTGTCACCCATGCTCTGCTAGATTATGATGTTGATTTACTAAAAGCAAATAGGCTGTTAAATGTACTTTGCCTAAGGGCAAAAGTGCAAGGAAAATGAAAAATAGTGCAAGAAAAAAGAAAAAGGAAAAAAAGGCATCTTTGCTTGCACATGATTGGACAATGGAAAGCAGAGCTTCTTCTCATTTACTATGTTCTGGGGAAAAGTGCAACTTCCCATGCAAAGTGAACAGCATATTTGTCTTTAGTAAATCAACCCCAGTGCCATACAACTGACAGAACAGGTAGCTGGTTCCCAGGGATATTTAGTAGCAACCTTTCTATTTATCAGTGATAAGAACTACGGAACGAAGCAACATAATCAGACTATCATATAACATTGACAGCCAACAATGAATTTCCCACAGCAAAAACTATATGTCACTTGTACACACCTATACAAACAATCTGTCTGTATTCATCATATTAACCACATCAAAATCTCCAAAAAACATCTAGCGCATGTAACATGAATAACACTCCCAATGACGTACTAAAGACCACATTCAGCTATAGTATAAAAGATCAATACATCAGGTTTTTATTTCATCTGTCACTGCTTCTCAAGTGGCCCTTTTCATCGCAATATTGTTGGTTTAATTATCTTTGTGGGTACAGAGCAAACAGGCAAAGCAATACAACCCATCTATTCTGCTGACATTAGTATTTCATTATTATGTTTATACCGATTATTAATGGTGAAAGAAACATGCAACTGATTAACAATCTGTTATTAAACACATAGGGGAGAGTTACTAAAACGTGATAATGCATTATGCCTTGTGGTGTGTTGCAATGCAGATGCATTGGCAAGGTGCTGTGGGGTGACGTTAAGAATGAATGGCACCTGGCGATCTCATCGCTCCAACCTGCAAAAACCCTGGGCCCAGATGTCCTACCAACCGAATTCTATAAGACCAATAGTGAGTTCCTTGCCCCACAGTTTTATGAACTTTTACTATCCATGCTAGAAGATCAGTGTCTCCCTCCATCCATGTCAGAGGCAGTGATCGTGGTGATCCCCAAACCAAATAAGGACCACCACGCGGGGAAATATCCCACGCGGTGGCCACAGAATCCCCGGGAGTGGTGGCCTCTTTAGATGCCGAAAAAGGCTTTCGACTCGGTTGAATGGGAGTTCCTTTGGCGAGTCTTAGAGTAGTTCAACTTCGGGACCAAATTCATCTGATGGATAAAGTTAATGTATGCCAACCCCACTACTAGAGTCAGAATTAATGGCACCCTCTCGCCCCCTTTCAATCTGCAAACTAGGCAGGGCTGTCCACTGTCCCCGGGGCTATTTGCCTTGGCTATCAAATCCTTAGCCATCCTAATTAGGCCATCTACAACCACAAGGGGGATAAAGGTGGGCGCACTGAAGGAACAGATCTCCCTGTATGTGGATGACACTCTCCTCTATCTCCCTGACGCCTCAAGCTCCCTTGAAGCGGCCCTGCAGGGTTATTGACCTTTTTGGATCCTTTTTCGGGAGTACGTATTAATTGGACCAAATCCATACTTTTCCCACTATCCCAGCCACCTCTCCTCCCTCCTCCCCATATACCCCTACATCCGGTCACCAAATTCAGATATTTAGGCATTGAAATACAGAGGAATCTCTCCTGCTACCTGACAGATAATGTATACCCTATCCTACAACAACTCACACGGAGATGCCTGGCATGTAAGTCCCTCCCCCTAACACCGGTGGGGAGGATCATCCTCTTCAAAATCACATTTCTCCCCAAATTTCTGTATGTCTTCAGAAATACCCCGGTCCCCATTCTAAACTCTTTTTTCCAAAAACTGGATCAAGTGATCAATGCCTTCATTTGGGCCGGCTTGATCCCCAGGGTGGCTAAGGCTATTTTACAACTCCCCCTGTCCGCAGGTGGACTGGCATTACCGTGCTTCCATCAGTACTACTGGGCAGCGGTGATGGTGACGGTAAGTTGGTGGTTCACCCAATCACGACATAACCCGTAGGTTAACCTAGAGGCAGCCATCCTGGGGTCCTATTCGGCCCTAAGCAACCTAGTGTTCAGGGGCCTGAAAGCACAAGCAGCAATGACCATCCCCATGCGCACAACGACGAAGGTTTGGGAACAGTTGACAGCTAAACTTAATCCACCTAACACATTGTCTCCTTATACGCCACTCTGGGGTAATCCTAGGTTACCACAACTCTTGTCTATCCCAGACCCAGCAGTCTGGGCTAGATACAATATTAAAATTCTACAACAAATCATGCCAGAAGGCAGGCTCCTTTCATATGACGAACTGAAACACACCTTCCAACTCCCAGCGAGAATGTTTTTTCGTTACCTACAACTGCGACATGCAATACAAGCCCAATTTCCCACTGACATCAACTTAACGTCACATGTGGTGGAGCGTTTTCTTATTTCTACTAGTGTAGACGGGGGGACTAGGCTTTTTCATAAATGGAAGGTGGATGTGCCTTCCCTGGTGGATGATGATTGGGAAGAAGGAATCCAACAATATATCCCCCTAATGATATCCGCTAGGGTAAGATACATCCAGCTAAAATTTCTCCACAGGGCATATTACACCCCCAAAGGCTTGCTAGGATATATCCTACCCACTCTGACAGAAGTCCAAAATGCACTACTGAACTAGGCACATTCTTCCATGTAGTGTGGTCATGTCCCCTTATTCAACAATTCTGGAGGGAGGTGGTGCAGTCTATAAACTCAGTTGGAAATTTAAACATTGGACTCGACCCTCGTGTCCTCTTACTCGGTATTTGTGACAATCTCACTACAAATACTCACAAAAGACTACTAATCTTCTATGCCTCATTCTATGCCAGGAAGGCCATCTTAACTAGTGGAGGCAGCCTGAGCCCCCAACGGTTGCACAGTGGAGAGCTCTCATTGACTCTACTCTTCCGCTATATAAGCTTACATATATGAGCCGTAAATGCCCTAAAAAATTTGAGAAAATATGGGGTGCCTGGGCCAAAATCTAAAACCTGCTCACGCCACAAGAGGTCCCCATCTTCCCTTACGCTAGCAGATAAAGCTTGTACAGGTCTCCCCCCCCCCCCCCCCCGCAGGGAACCCCCTCAATCCTACTACTGCTAATATGGTTGCTACAGAATAAGATTACTTGCAAATGTAAGAAACCTTGTCTTTTGAATAGAGATAACCCTACCATCTTCTCTACAGCAAATCTATTCCTGATGTAATATACTAAGAAACACATGTAAACAATCTTTAGCCATCTTACATCCTGATGTAATCTCCGTTGATATATATCGTCCTTTTTTTTTCTTCTTTTTTTATGTTTATGTTTATAATTGTACTATGTATGGAAACTTCTCTCCCATTGGAGATAAAAAAAAACTTTTCTGTTAAAAAAAAGAATGAATGGCACCACAGCGCACCAATGTGCATTACTGTAACAGTGTGACTGTGAATCCAGCATTAGGCCTGGTTTAATAGATAGGGACAATTGTCTTGGTGGTAGGTGACTAGAGCTTCAAGGTCAGCAGATCAGACTTTGTTTTTTTTTTGGCATATACAGGCATACCCCACTTTTAAGTACACAATGGGGTTTATTTACTAAAGCTGGAAAGTGCAAAATCAGGCTCACTTCTGCATAGAAACCAATGAGCTTCCAGGTTTTATTACAAAAGCTTAATTGAATAAGCTGGGGTTAGAAGCTCATTGGTTTCTGGGGCGTGGTCTAGGATGAGGGAGTAGGAAGACACACTCTAGCTAAGCTCCCTCCACCCTCCAGGCGTGTAGATGCAGCCGGGGTGTTTTACCCGGCGTTCTGACTGAGAGATCGCTCCGGTGGACTCACTTGCTGGAATGAGAAGGAGAACGGAGAAAGACCAGAAAAAACCTACCCAGCCAGGAATTCCACAATACTTCCTCCGCACACGAGCGGGGTCCGTGTTATCTGAACCAGGCAGCCGACAAGCCGGAGAGCCGTGTCATCCAGAGGACGCAGTCAACCCCTCCCACACGCTTTCGACGCTGCACTCAGAGACACCTGACATGCAGAGAGAGGAGGTGGGAGTGGAGGGGGGAAGAGAGGAGACGCTCCGGCAGCTACCGAAGGGAAGAGATGAAAGCCACACACAGGGAGAAGAGGCAGACCTAGAGGGGTGGATGTCCCGAATCGAGGAGATCCACCGCAGGGACTTGGAGGTGGTCCGGACAGAGGTACAGCAGCTCGCGGAGAGATTGACAGCCAAAGAGGACGAGCAGGTATCACTGATAGAACGTGTTACGCGGCTAGAACAGGTACAGTCCGCTCAGGATCTTTATGTCCCCTCAATACAGCTCCGTTTAGAAGAATTAGAGGACCGCAGCAGAAGGAAAAATCTGAGGTTCAGGGGGGTCCCCGAGACAGTAGGGAGAGAGGCATTATTATTAACTATACAGGAAATATGCCAGAAACTTGACACTCAAATCCCTATGCAAGACCTAGAATTTGAAAGGTTACACAGAGTGATGGGCCCCCCCTCCCCTAACCCTGAGAGACCACGGGATGTGATTGGCTGTTTTCATAGATATGTTCACAAAGAACTGATAAGTCGGAAGGCATGGGCAGCAGGAGAAGTGTTATATGAAGGTGTGCGGATAAAAATCCTGCCAGACTTATCAAGGGCCACTTTACAGAGAAGAAACCTGATGCGCCCCTTACTGGACAGTATAAAAAAGGCCGGGGGCTCATATCGGTGGGGGTATCCGTTCTCCCTGAGAGTAAAGAAGGACTCGAGATCATTTTTTTTACAGCTACCCACTGAACTACCTGAGTTGTTCTCCCTATTGGGAGTGGAGTCAGTTGAGATACCAAACTGGCTACAACACTTGGGCAGGCAAAAAGACAGAGGGGGTCAGGAGAGTTAGATCTCTAGCTCTACAGGAAGAGATAAAGAGGACTTCATCTTAATACGTGCGGAACCCTCTCCCCCTTTTTTTTTTTTTTTTTTTAGGGGGGTCGCCTTTTTTTTTGGATGAGGGGAACTTTCTTCGAATTATGGACCAAGGGTTGCGGGGGGATTATTAAAGGCCCGCCGACCCGCCTTGCTCTCCCCCCCCCCCGTCTCCCCCTTTTTTTTGGGGGGGTCTCTCCCTCCTTTCCTGCCCCCTTGTCCCCCCCCTTTTTTTTTGGTTTGCTTTGTTTCTACCTTAGAAGAGGGGATGTATATGATTGTGGTATAGATGAAGCTTTATAAATATATGACTGGGGCCCCCATGATTTACTGAAATGTATTTTTCTTCCTCGGTTGGTTTTTGGCTCGGCCGAGGGGACTACATATGTTTTTTTTTTTTTTTTTTTCTCTCTCTTTAGGTGGAGTCAGTTAGCCGGGGGTCCCTCTAGTCCCCCACCCATTTAATCACGAGCACATTGGGATGAGGAGGAAGGAGGGGGGAGAATAGTAGCCCCCCCTCATCTTCTCTTTTTCACTCTTTCTTTTGTATTTTGTGAACACTTTTTGATGTTGGAAATTTAGGGAAGGTTTCTTTTTCACTTTTAAACAGCGAGTGCTTTGTGTGGTATTTAAAACGGACACACTAATAGGTCCGGAGGTGTGGGGGTATATATGTTTATAAATGTATATAATGTATATGTATATAAATAGGGGTGGGTGGTGTGGTTTTTATTTTTATTTTTTATTTTTATTTTTTTCATAATTTTTTATACATTTTTTTTTTTTTTTTTTATTTATTTTTTTTTTCTTTACTTATTTATCTTTTTCTCCCAAATACGGGATATATAAGACACATAAAGTCACAGAATTCACATTATTGCACATGAGGGGTGGTGGGGGGAGAGGGGAGAGGGAGGCGGTTCATCTCGCTCTCCCCCTCTCTTTCCCTACCCTTCTCTAGGGGTGGGGGACTGGGGGATTTCATAATATACGATTTAGAACTGAGGAAGTTTATTTTTTATTTTTTATTTTCTATTTTCTATTTTTATTTTTCTTCTCCTTAAAGACCTCTGCTAGGGGGGGGGCAGGGGGGGATGGGGGGTGTTTGAGGGGAGCGAGTGGCTGGATTGGGGGGGGGGGGGGGGGGGGGGGTTTCTGGAGGGAGAAATGGGAAAGTAGAAATAGTAATAAGAAGAGAGGATATAGGAAGAGAGGACAGGATACATAGGAGTAGGAAGGAAGAGGGGTAAGGGGAATATGGAATAGTGGATACAGAAAACAATATATTTAGTAATCCTCTGGGTCCCTATCCCTCGCTGGCCTAAGGCCACGGAACGGATGGAGTAGAGTAGGACTGTTGGGTCCCGCGCTTGGTTTTCTCCTTTTTTTTTTTCTCTTTGTATTGGCATACCCTAATGTTAGTTTATTTTATGTATAACTAATGTATTCATAGATTAAGGGAGAATGAACTCAGATACTTATACATGCACGCCGGGGGGGGGGGAGGAGGGAGTGGGGCTTTTTTTTTTTTTTTTTTTCCTTTTGTTTTTTTTTTTATATCATCCTGGGCCAAACCCCCAGATAGGAGCGCACCTACTAAATCAGAGGTGGGGGGGTTTGGGTTGGGTGCTTACCTTAGAGGTTAGAGAAAGGGGAGGGAAGGAAGTAGGTAGGGGGGAGGGTAGGTAGAGAGAGGGGGGGGGGGGTTTTCCCTTTTTTTTTTTTTTTTTTTTTTTTTGGTTTGTTCCTATATTCCCTGCGAGATGGAGGAAATAAGGGTGACCTCTATGAACGCCAAAGGACTTAATGTCCCAGAAAAAAGAAGAATCCTTCTTAATGATCTGAGACGAATGCGTACAGATGTGGCCTTCATACAGGAAACCCATTTTAAAGCAAGCAGACTCCCGGTTCTCCAGAACAGTTTCTTCCCATGCGTATATCATGCCTCGAATCAGGAGGCAAAATCAAAAGGGGTGTCAATTATGATCGCAAGTAGAGCTAATTGGTCCCTGACAGATAAACGGGTAGACACAAAGGGACGTTTCCTCTTTTTGAAAGGACATATGAGAGGGGTAAAGGTGACCCTGGCAACCCTATATGCACCAAACACATTACAAGATTCCTTTTTAAAAAGGACACTTACAAAACTATCAGAATTCTCGGAAGGCAAGCTAATCTTAGGAGGCGACTTCAATATCGCCTTAGACCCCAAAATAGATACATCTACAGGGGTATCTTCGGTCTCACATGGTATCAGGAAGGGAATATTGAGGAAGGTATATGAATTACAACTGGTGGACGTATGGCGGACAATGCACGCTGGAGAGAGGGACTACACTTTTTTCTCTAATCCCCACCAGACCTATTCCCGCATTGATCTCTTCCTGATTCCACACTATTTACTCCCCATGGTAACGGAGATCACCATAGGAAGTATAACATGGTCAGACCATGCCCCGATAACATTGGGCTTAGTACTTTCAGGGACAGGGTGTGACCCAGATAGAAGATGGCGTCTGAATGAAAGCCTATTACAGAACCCTGAAATTCAGGAAGAAATTGCAAAAGAAATTGAGGCCTATTTTCAAATAAATGATACCCCTGGTACTGACCCTGGGATAGTGTGGGAAGCCCACAAAACAGTAATCAGGGGCATCCTGATCAAATATGGGGCTAAAATAAAGAGAGAAAGAGAAAAACAAGTCAAGAAACTCTTACAGGAGATACAGGAACTAGAATTGCAGCATAAGAAGAGGCAGACCACCTCCGTAGGTAGACACTTAGAGCATCTGAGGCGTCAGCTCACGGATATTATGCGATATAAAGCCAAAGCAACAATACAGAGAGGTAGGAAGGCATCTTACGAACTGGGAGACAAATGTACTAAACTATTAGCAGGCAAACTCAAAGAGAAGAGTATATCAACATATATATCTCAAATAAAAGGAAAGAATGGGCAGTTAATCCCTCAGCCAAAAGGGATAGCACAGAGATTTGGAGAATATTATTCCTCGTTATATAACCTGGAGTCAACTCCTATGCCTACACAGGCCCTGGAGGAATATTTATCTTCCGCAAAACTCTCAAGACTATCATCTAGAGAACGCAGTAAATTGGAAGCTCCTATTTTGGCTGAGGAACTGAATGCAGTGTTAAAAAAGGCAAAACTAGGGAAGGCACCGGGCCCGGATGGCTTTACTTTACAGTACTATAGAAGATTTGCACCACAACTAAATAGTCGTCTGGTCGGGGTGTTCAACTCCCTGGGCCAAACTGCTGCATTCCCCCCGGATTCTTTGCTGGCGTATATTACGGTGATTCCAAAGGAGGGGAAGGACCCGGCGGAATGCAGCAGTTATAGGCCGATTTCACTGTTAAATGTGGACCTCAAGCTCTTCACTAAAATTTTGGCATCACGAATTCAACCCCTGCTTGATCAGTTGGTGGAACGGGATCAAGTAGGGTTTATTCCCGCGCGGGAGGCGAGGGATAATACGATCAAAGTGTTGAATTTGGTCCACCATGCCCACAAGACAAGTACCCCCTGTGTTTTCCTGAGTACTGACGCGGAGAAGGCATTTGATAGGGTGAACTGGTCCTTCCTGTTCGAAGTTCTGAGATTTGCAGGCATGGGTGATCAAATGATCAAGTGGATCAGAAGTGTGTATACTATCCCAAAAGCAGAGGTAAAAGTGAATGGAATTTTTTCCAAGTCTTTCAAGATTTGTAATGGTACACGACAGGGATGTCCTCTTTCCCCCCTGTTATTCTCCCTGACAATAGAACCTCTATTAAATAAAATAAGACAGAATCAGGACATTCAAGGCCTAAAAATAGGGGACCGGAACTATAAAATCTCGGCATACGCTGATGACCTGCTCTTCTCCATGTCTGCTCCACATATTTCAACCCCAAACCTTATGAAAGAAATTGAAACTTATGGTAGCCTATCTAACTTTAAAATAAATTATACCAAATCAGAGGCAATGGGAGTAGCGCTGCCGGTTAAGATACGGACCTTGATTCAACCAAATTTTAGCTTCAAATGGGTGACGGGGGCAATAAATTACCTGGGCACACAGATTACACCAGATCTAGGAAAGATTTTTAAAGCGAACTTCCCAACGTTATACAACTCAGTAAGGCTGCTATTGGAGAAATGGCACCAGGGTATCCATTCTTGGTTTGGCAGAAGCAATATTATTAAAATGTGCATCTTACCTAAATTTTTGTATTTATTTCAAGCTCTCCCAATTGCCGTCCCACGGCTTTTTCTCTGCCAAATTACCTCACTTTTTACAAAATTTATTTGGGCAAAGAAAAAGCCTAGGATAGCAAGAAGTATCTTGTCACTGCCGAGGCGTCTAGGGGGCATAGCTGTCCCAGATGTAGGGAAATATTATCAGGCAGTACATCTTGGAAGAGTGGTGGATTGGAGCAGGCATGGAGAATTCAAGATATGGGTGGAACTGGAACAGCAGCTCAGTACAACCCCCTTAAGCAGGGCACCCTGGTGCTATGAAGCACTACCGGCCCTGATCAGAGAACATCCTACAATAGGAACGACATTACGGATCAGTACAAGTCTCCTTCGAGACCCTAAAATTTCGTCGAAAAACTCCCCCTTGACACCGGTGCTGGGAAACCCGGGGTTTCTACCAGGTACAGAAACGGGGGCCTTTAAAAAACTAGAGGAGAAGGGAATTTCCCAAGCCCTACATTTTATTCAAAACGGAGCATGGCCAACAATAACGACCCTGACATGCCCGGGGGGACTCTATGAAATGGACATATGGCGAGCATTGCAGCTACGACATTTTTTGAGATCTTTGGGGTCGGCGGTAAACTATGACCGACCTTTAACTAGGTATGAACAATACTGTAACGAGAAAGAACCCCTTTCCCGGTTGATCTCAAAGATGTACGGGCTGTTAATTGCCCCCCCGCAAGACTTCGTTCTACCGAGTATATCTAAATGGGAAAAAGACCTAAATAGGACATTCTCCGCAGACGAATACAGGAAGATTATTTACTTAGCCTTGCACTCATCAAGGTGCACACGAACTCAAGAATTAAATTTTAAAATACTGACACAATGGTACTATACGCCGGTGAAACTCCGGAGAATATATGTGGAGGCTTCGGATCTTTGCTGGCGCTGTGGAGAGGAACAAGGAACCCTAATACATATATTATGGTCTTGTACCAGAATTAAGCAGTATTGGGAGGAGGTACAGAGAATTGCACGGAGACTCGCGGAATTCTCAATACCAGATGACCCAGCATTTTTTCTGCTCCACTGCACCCAAATACCAACACAAAAATACAGGAAGTCCATAGTGTGTCACCTGTTGAATGCTGCAAAGGCGACGATTACAATGCACTGGAAAGACAGGGCCCCCCCGTCAGTAACAAGGTGGCTTAATAGGGTAAGACAGATGGGAGCTATGGAAGACCTAGTGCTCTCAGGGCAGAATAAGAGAGAGAAGTACAATGAAACCTGGGCAGTATGGAATGAATTTATGCAAACAGAGGAAGCGAAGAATCTGTTGGGAGATAACGGAGGAGAAGGTAGATGAACAGCTATACCTGTAGCTAGTGGAGCTTGGGAACATCTCCATCTCGCAGGGATGAGTAAGGTGGGAGGGAGAGAGGGGGGTAAGTTAAGGGGAGAGGGGGAGGGGGGTAGAATGGGGGGGATCTGGGCTCCGTTTTTCTTGTTTTTTTCTTTGTTTTTTTTTTTTTTTTTTTTTTTTTTCGGGGGGGGGGGGGGGATAGTTTAGGAGGAAGGAAGAGGATAGTCTTAAAGGGAAATAAAAAGAGAGGGTAGGAATGCAAAGGGGAACAGAGAGCACAAAAGAAATGTGCACTTATAGACCCCGAATAGAATTGAGAAGAGAGGTTAAAGACAAGGAGGGGGGCAACCAGGGTATGTTTGTCTCTTAAATTGAAGTATCGAAATTCTCTCATTAATATTTGATTTATGTATGTAACATATATGATGTCTTATTGGTTTATGCATTCTGTACCACTCTCAATTAAAATAAAATTGAAATATGAAAAAAAAAAAGAAGCTCATTGGTTTCTATGCAGAAGGGAGCCTGATTTTGCACTTTCCAGCTTTAGTAAATAAACCCCATTGCGCACTTAAAAGTGGGGTATGCATGTAACTTGTACTTTCTGTGGACAGTGAGATCAGACACTTTCATTTCTTAATAAATACAGTTATATTTATGAGAATATATAATGGAGAAAAGCTGGATGCACTAAGCACTGCACAGCCAGGTTCGGAGACGGAATTGCAAAAGAGCACTAGCTGTAAATCCTCAAATCTAGCTAACATGGTATCAACTTACATAATAGCTGTTTCTTTTATTTTTTTGCTCTAGTGAGATGGTATCTAAAAGAACGTCTCTAATCATGTTACCATACACGTTGTTTCTTGTACAGTATGGTCATTTACTTTGGTAATGGACACTTTCTACCTTTGGATACCTTCAAACATGACATCCTCACTGATAATATATATACTTCTGTAAAATACAACGATTAGGGAGGATGTAGGTTTTTTTCATATTTCCTTTCCCACACTGTTATACTGAAGAAGCCCCTAGATCCTTGGTGCCCGAGGGCCGCATGTGGCCCCTAGGTATATGATGTGCGGCCCTCGGACCTCAGTAGTCTGTAGTGGGAACATTGATTAGGGTAATAGCATTGATCTCAACATGCATGGGCTTCCGCAGGTAGGGGCAAGGGGGGTCAAGTGCCCCCCCTGGAATCAGGGAGTGGATCTTAAATTCAGCACAGTTGCGTCGCTATCATGGTGCGGGCCCACCAGTGGGGTGACACCATCAAGGTGCTGTCAAGCCCCCCCCCATCAGTGTAGTGTGACTTCGGCTCTTTTCCCTGCTCAGTCCAGCAGAGAACTCAGCGGCGATGTGACAGGAGAAAGGCGAGCTGCGGGCTGTCAGGTTTCCCCCGCTCGCCCCCCCCCCTTCTCCTGTAAGGGAGAAGAGACGGCAGCTTTCACTAGGTTCCCCGCCCAGCTTCCTGCCCGCTCCATTCCTTCCCTATTGGCCATAACTGAGGGCCAATCAAAGGAGACTAGGAGAGGAGAGCATCATTGGACATGTAGTCCCAAAGATTGGCGGCCCCATTTTCCATAGGGAGGAGGCTACAGCTTGATCAAGAGAGAGATTGAGAGACTGCAGTCTGGAAAAAAGCTGAGGGAGAGAGTGCTACAGGACAAAGAACGAGGAGTGTGCTGGACGGAAGCCAGAGAGAGAGCCACGCGGCCCAGCGCCACCAGAGAGAGAACCACGCTGCCCAGCGCCACCAGAGAGAGCCACGCTGCCCAGCACCACCAGAGAGAGAAATACTGAGCCACTACTAGGGTACAGACATGCTACACTACTGACCAGAGTCACCCCCGGGGAATCCAGAGTGAGCAATCATCCAGCTGTAGTTTTGTTGGGTCTCGTAAGAGAGCCTGTTGGCCATTATCCATTACTTATCCTAGAGACTGTACAACGTCTGCAGTCTCTGACCATGATAATGTGATAATGACATTGTCGAAAAGTGGGGGTGCATGGGTGACCCTAAAATGATGCCCCCCCTGAAAAAAGTTCTGCGGACGCCCATGTCTACATGTTCTCAGTTTCATATTGTCATCTGTAGCATATCCCCTGACTAAAATGTAGCATGTCCACATTACCTGACCCACGTTTCCTCTGCAGTTTCTAAATGTTCTTTCAAGCATTACATATATTAAACATTATGTGGCGCCCTTTGGTGAAGTCAAGGACTGCATTTGAGACCCCCTTTAGCTCATAAGTTGACAACCACTACCCTAGATATAACCTTTTCATTTTAAAAAGGGAACTGAATTTTCTTCATCATAAATAAAAAAATAGAACCAGACTTTTCCTGTTTCTAAGAGCATGCTGTAATAATGTGGTTTTTGGTTCCCTCTAGGAGCATGCAGTTACCATGCCCTGCACCTGGGTAATGGCCTGTGCCTATGCGCCATCTGGGTGTGCCATCGCATGTGGGTAAGTCTGTCACAACTGGTGCTATTCTAAATAACATGTTTACATATTTTTATTTTTTGGATAAAATGTGATGCTACAAATTATAGTATCAGCCTGACACTGGGTTATTTGAGGTCCAGGACATCTTGAAACCACCATGGAGACCTTGAGTTAGTATGATACTTTTAGGGCGGTCGCAGGGCACAGCAGGGTGTCTTGTGCGCCCCTGTTCACCATTTCCGGTCCGAATTTTGGGCTGAATTCGGACCTGAAACTGAGCCAAAGACCCACAGGACTCTTCTGCTGTGCGCTCTGCGGCCGCCTTGGAGATGTGTGAACCGGCTCCATTGAGAGTCGGTCACAATCTCCTGTCATGCGAATTGGATAAGGAGAAACCTGAATCCAATTTGCAATAGTGTGAACCCCAGTGATGTAAGTAACTGAGTTAAAATAAACTGAGTTACCTAACGCAGTTACTTTAGAGGGTAACGAGTAATCTAACTGATTACTTTTCCCCTCATGGTAACTCAGTTCCCATTACTTTGGCTTAGTTACCCCAATTACATCTACCGCCACTAGATGGCAGTAGTGTAATTCCGGTGTCCTGCCGAAAAAGTTCCCCCGCCGGATAAGGACCCCCTGTACTGCGCAGGCGCAGGGCTTGCGCAGTACGAAGGACTACGGAGCTTCCGAAAATTGCCGAACCTAAACAGCTCTGAGTGAACTCTACACCGCGCAGGTGCAGTTAACATGTAATTGTACGAGGCGATGCCGCACACTCCTGATGCTCGTGCTACTCTGCAAGGGGCGTCTATCGTGTAACTAAGGGGCGGGTCTAGTATTACTGTAACCAAGGGGCGCATTTATTATTATTGTTATATATCGAGCTCTGCCCATTAATTTAACATTCGCCCTCTTCTGTAGCCATCCGCCCCTTACACGATATAATAAAAATAGACCCGCTACTTGCTTACACGCTATAACAGATCTGCCCCTTGGTTAGAGTAATAATAGAGCAGCCCCTTGGTTACACGATATATAACAATAATAATAAATGCGCCCCTTGGTTACAGTAATACTAGACCCGCCCCTTAGTTACACGTATAGAATATTTTACAAAAAAGTCAGTTACTTTGTTGCGTAACTAATTACTTTTCCAATGTAGTAACTGAGTTACTAACGCAATTACTTTTTGGGAGAAGTAATTTGTAACTTAACTAATTACTTTTTTAAAGTAAGATGACCAACACTGGTGAACCCAGCCTTAACGTGTTCCCACGATTTATGTTCTTCCCCAAAAAAGCACCACATTGAAATGTATAAAATGATTTGCATGTCTGGGTTTTCTTCAGCACTGACCATGCCTACACAGTACGCCTTCATAGACTTGCATAAGGTCATACTTTAAATGTCTCTAATCTTGGAGTATAGCCCCATACTCTCTTTGATAAATGATCAATTTATTTTTTGATCTATCTCTTCTAATAGGAAAAATCGATCTATAATCAACAATCCATCCAACTGGAAGTGGATTTTGTTTGATAGTTAATATATGACTATAAGTTAATAATTGTGTTAATTGAATCCAACTGACTGTATCGATAGGGGAATTGAGCAATTTTCTTTCCTTCCACCCATGGTAGGAGGAAATAAAAGTGCATAATCTATGGCTTCGCTTATACAGGTTATCGTTGAATTTGTTGTGTGGTCTCTCACTCCCTGTGTTTCTTCCTTACAGGGGTCTGGACAATAAGTGCTCGGTGTACCCTCTGACATTTGATAAGAATGAAAACATGGCTGCCAAAAAGAAGTCTGTGGCTATGCATACCAACTACCTGTCTGCTTGCAGCTTTACTAACTCGGATATGCAGGTAAAGACAATGGTCAGCAGGTGAAGGATGAAATGTGATTGGTTATCAGTTCTCTTTCAGCATCTTGTTCTGTTTCTTGTTCTGGTGATGGGGGCCATGGGACAGAATTAATGAGAACTTTCTTCGGTGGTGACCTAGACAGCAAAAAATAAAAAATCTTACAGAAGTTCAAACCATCTCTTTGTCCAAAATAAAAAGAAAAAGTGTTCTGGCAAGAATTTGGTTTGAATAAATATTATCTACTCTATTTTCAAGTGGATGGGTACAAATGTTTTTGTTGTTGTAAGGACTAAATCTTTTTGAGGCATGTCTAGCTAGGCAGCTAAGCACACCATAGAGATGCAGCTTGTATATGTACAGGGGGTCCCCGAGTTACGAACTCGTTAGGGACTGGCCTACTGTTCTTATCTAGGAATTGTTCGTAAGTCGGCCGCGCATGCGCAGACCGACAATTACGGACATTTCCGATGTTCCGTCTAATGCCGTTCTGCGCATGCGCGGCAAATTACGGACACTTCCGCAGTTTGCCGTCATTTTCCGAGGCTCCGTCTGGCCGCGCATGCGCAGAACGGCCGGAGGACGGCGGAAAATGGCGGAGGGTCCCCGCAGCGCCCGGTTCGTAAGTTGGGGATGTTCGTAGGTCGGGCGTTCGTAAGTCGGGGACCCCCTGTACTTAGAATCCTGTCGATATTGTCTTGCATAAGGCAGTGTTTCTCAACTCCAAGCCTCAAGGCGCCCCAACAGGCCATGTTTTCAGGCTTTCCATTATTTTGCACAGGTGATTTGATCAGTTTCACTGCCTTAGTAATTAGCACAGCCGTTTCATCTGAAGGAAATCCTGAAAACATGACCTGTTGAGGCGCCTTGAGGATTGGAGTTGAGAAACACTGGCATAAGGTACCACTTTCTAGACCAAGGGTCTCAAACTGGTCGCCCTCCAGCTGTTGTGAAACTACAAGTTTCCTGTGAGGCATTGCAAGGCTGACATTTACAAGCATGACTCCCACAGGCAGAGGCATGATGGGACTTGTAGTTTCGCAAAAGCTGGATGGCCGCCAGTTTGAGACCCCTATTCTAGACTGTCAATTGTTGGAGCCCACTAGACTTTCTGGGCCTAGAACCTGCATCATATGTCATATGTCAAAGAGCATATTGTTGTATTATCCTGGAAGTGAGAGAAATCTTGCCAGCGGTGACACAAGCAGCAATAAAAATAAAAAGAGAGTTTATTTTTTTGCCACTCTGTACAAAAAAATTTAGTTCTCCCTTTAACCCTTTGCCACTGATATAAGGCTTAAGGCGGAGCAAAACTGCGTAACCCTTACAATGGCAGAGTTTTCTAAAGCTCATAGTCACTTCAGCAACCATGAACTTACACCTAATTAGTGCCTAACACCTTGGCACTACTTAACAAGCCACTGATCACATGCAACGTGTGTAAATTCATTGGCTGCTGGTTCTAGTACCTAGATCTGCAGATGTGGTCTGGTGGCAGCCAGATGGTGAAAATCACATCCACTAGGCTGCAGCCAGTGTCCCCCTCTAACTGCTCCCTGTGTTCACCACTCCCTTCCCCCCAGCAGTAAGCTGGTGGCACCAGTGCTGGATTACCAAATAGACAGAGAAGGCACAGGCCTAGGGGCCCCACACTGTTTAGGGCCTCATGATAATGGATTCAGTTCGTTCTGCATTCCTGAGACCCATTTTCAGCCTTCAGTGGGCTGAAACCTGCTGTTGGCTGACATTACAGATCTGGCCCAGGCTGGGGAAAGATTATGACCATATGGTTGGGATCCACCCAGCAGCCTGGACCAGCACCCAGTTCAGCCTTTCAGCAACCCGCTGAGAGCCTGAGACAGCATTGCACATTGCTGTATCACAAAAAAATGGCCTGGTTATGAAGGGGGGTAAAACTTCCAGAGCTAAAGTGGTTAAAGTACATTAACCATCGACATCAGGTTCACATTACAGCTTGCATCTTAAATGTTTATCTTTTTTCAGCTGTCACTTTGTAAAAAATGTTGAAGCAACCTTCTTATGTGTAATGTACAGTAGTGATGGTCATCTCTATCTAGTGGCCGACATGCACACTACTTTGTTCAGTGTTATCCCACTCAGTGTTGGTCATCTTACTTTAAAAAAGTAATTTAGTTAAGTTACAAATTACTTCTCCCAAAAAGTAATTGCGTTAGTAACTCAGTTACTACATTGGAAAAGTAATTAGTTACGCAGCAAAGTAACTGTGACTTTTTTTTTAATATTCTATACGTGTAACTAAGGGGCGGGTCTAGTATTACTGTAACCAAGGGGCGCATTTATTATTATTGTTATATATCGTGTAACCAAGGGGCTGCTCTATTATTACTCTAACCAAGGGGCAGATCTGTTATAGCGTGTAAGCAAGGGGCGGGTCTATTATTATTATATTGTGTAAGGGGCGGATGGCTACAGAAGAGGGCGAATGTTAAATTAATGGGCAGAGCTCGATATATAACAATAATAATAAATGCGCTCCTTGGTTACAGTAATACTAGACCCTCCCCTTAGTTACACGATAGACGCCCCTTGCAGAGTAGCACGAGCATCGGGAGCGTGCGGCATCACCTCGTACATTTACATGTTATCTGCGCCTGAATGAATGATTTGTATAGCGCTGCAAATGCGAACTGAATCGCCTCAAGGCGCCTGCGCGGTGTAGAGTTCACTCAGAGCTGTTTAGGTTCGGCAATTTCCGTAAGCTCTGTAGTCCTTCGTACTGCGCAAGCGCTGCGCCTGCGCAGTACAGGGGGTCCTTATCCGGCGGGGGAACTTTTTCGGCAGGACACCGGAATTACACTACTGCCATCTAGTGGTGGTAGATGTAATTGCGGTAACGCCGCCCAAGTAATGGGAACTGCGTTACCATGAGAGGAAGAGTAATCAGTTAGATTACTCGTTACCCTCTAAAGTAACTGCGTTAAGTAACTCTGTTTCTTTTAACTCAGTTACTTACATCACTGATCCCACTAGAGCACACATGAGAAACCTACACAAACCTGGCAGGGGGGGCCCCAAGGTTGCAACTGTCTACGGGCCTCCACAGAGTTTATTCTGGCACTAGGTGGCACCTGTGCACATTAGATCCCAGTGGTACAAGCTCTGGCTGCTATTGCTGTCTCTTTTCAAGCTCAATGATTGCTTGAGTGATTAGTATGATTGCAGCATTATTATACTCAGCTGAGCTTAGTGGATGTAATCTGATAGCCAAAGGACAGTCAAGTGAGGTGGCTGACTCAGGAGGCACACCAGTATATAGTTTACATTTGCCTTTAGTAAATCAACCTCAAGTAGGAGGTGGATTTACTAAAGGCAAATAGACTGTGCACTTTGCAAGTGTATTTGCTCCTGAGTAAATGAGGTGAAGCTTTACTTTGCAACGAATACCCAATCACATGCAAGGAAAATAAAAAGAAACAGCATTTTTGCTTGCACATGATTGGATGATGGGAAGTCAGCAGAGCTTCCCCTCATTCACTAAGCTCTGGCACAATTGCACTTGCAAAGTGCACAGTTTTTTTGCCTTTAGTAAACCAACCCCAGTGTGTCTTGCAGATCATTTGTTCATTGTTTTGAGTGAAGTGGTGGAGATCTGATTGCAGCAATGTTTTTATTTTTTTAATTCTCCATAAACCCGAGACAAGATCTCCCATGGTACGGCTGTGCTGACCTGAACTTGGCTTTTCCAGTTCTACCGAGCGTCAGCGATATCTGTACAATGACATATGTTTGATCTCTAAAAACCATACCTAAAAATCAGCTAGAGGACAGAATTGTAAACACTTCAGGACACTCAGGAAACATACATACAAATGAATTCTTGAAAATGTGAGTCATAGAAACATGTTGAGTCTAGTTTTTAGAACTACTTTTCAATGCATACCACTGTATCTGTGTTCACAAATTGTGCTCTGAACTCACAGTGACAGGGCATAGCTGTATAGAATTCTTCTCTAAGGCTTATCGCATCATAATATATATTTCTTTTTCATACATCACGGGGGACACAGGGCACCATAGTCATAACTATGTGGGTTATACGCCACCTATAGGTGAATGGACACTGGTACACTCAAAAGACAGGAAGTCCCCCCTCCCTATATAACCCCTCCCATCCAGGCAGTAGCTCAGTTTTTGTAGCAAAGCAATATATATATATATATATATATATATATATATATATATATATATATATATATCTATATATATATATCAATAAGAGGGGCGGGACCTCTGTGTCCCATGATGTACTCCAAGAAAAGTTTTTACGGGAAAGCTGTTATAAAAATCCTATTATTTTCATTATGTTGTTTACTTATCCAAAGATTATTGGGAAAATGGATATATCAATTTATGTATAGGATAGAAAACAGGAGCATGATGGCAGTCTACAACATTCCACAATGGGGCTTATTAGCGCAAAGAAGCAATGAGATTCAATTTAGGGCAGCCATTATCAGAATTGTTTAGAGTCCATAGCTTTGCAGTGACATGTGATATGTGCTTAGTCCGCTGTGGTGCCACTTATTGTGAAAGGCACCACCATAGCGCAGCACAATGCATGGTGCCCTGTGCGTTGCGTTGTGCTGTGAAAAAAGATGCAAGCTGCAATTGTTTTTTTTTTTTTTTTGTGTGTTGAGGTGCACTACAACTCATTCATTTTGAATTGGCTGCCTAACGAAGCACAGAACAACGCGCCTCAACACATGAAAATGCGTGCATTTCAATGCACTTTGTTCTGGAGTGAATGAGCCCTTAGTAAAGCAGGAAAACATATACTGATGCAAACTGCATTATGATGAAATAACATAGTAGACAGAACCCATAGATACCAATATGAATTGACTCTGTCAGTGAGATAAATTCTGATTGGTTGCTGGACTTCCTAATTGCAACCAAAATCAAAAAATGAAAAATCAGCACAATCAGGGACATCAAAATTACAATCAGCAGGATGTGCCCCTTGTGTTGATTCCTCTGCTGTTAGAAGTACTGTATATATTGGTGTATAACACGCACCTTTTCACCCTAAAAATCAGGTGCAAATAGCGTGTGCATGTTATACGCCAATACTTACATTTTAGCTGCTTCGGAGGGGACAGGGATTGTGGCAATGGTAAGGCTGCTGCACTGATGGCAATGGTGAGGCTGCATTGATGTAGACTGATGAGGCTGCAGATAGGCACTGACCCTTATTTTGCTTCAAAGTTCCTGAAACTTCCCTCTTAAAATAAATGTGCGTGTTATACGCCTGTGCGTGTTATACGCTGTTAAATATGTTAATTTTCCTTTGTAATGACCCCCCACCCCACTGCTGCTGTTAATACAACTAAAGGGCTGTCACGGGTAACAGGTTCTCCTCGAGAACCTTTCTGCCCAGCTCCACCATTCATATAAGCTGTATTATAATGTATATGAATGGCACACAATCTATTAATCATCCATCTATCCTTCATTCTTCTTTATTCTTAGATCGCTTTCAATTCACAGAAGCTGTAGTATGGCCTCTATGAAGGGAGGAGCTAGGCAGAAGGGACAGGCATATTCAGGCTCTTTAAAGAGCCTGTGACAACCTGTTTGTGGTATTAAAGAGAACTACATCCAAAACTTGTTTGGCTGTACTTCTTCTGTGGATGAAAGCAGTGCAGTCCATTCTGCACTCTTGTGATCCATTTTCAGCAGCCCGCTGTTGGCTGAAGCCCGCTGTGGGCTGACATCACAGAGCCAGTCCAAGCTCTGGAAAGATTGCGACTATATGGTCGGGATCTGCCCACATGCCTGGACCGGCACCCGGCTTAGCCTCTCAGTGAGCTGCTGAGAGCCTGAGCCGGTCGCTCCAGCTCCCTCCGCAGCCCAGCGCACCAGTGAGAACTGGGGGGGGGGGGGCGGAGCAGACGGCAGTGACTGAGAACTAAGCGATCGTTGGTGTTTGATCGCTCGGTTCTCAGTGTTAAGCCTCATACACACGATCGGACCGTGGACCAACTTTCCCGTGGATTTTTTTCCAAAGGCGTTGGCCCCAAGTTGGTATTGCATACACACGGCAGGACTTTTTCAGCCAACTTTCACCAAATCACTTGGTTTTTCTGCTCTTTACCGCCACCTTTGGTCAACTTCTATATTGTTGTCTGATCTTTTGCATTGGTTGTGCATTGGTTTGTACAAAAGTCCGTTGGTTTTGTGTACACACGGTCGGACTTTGGTCCATCGGACTTTTGTTGGCAGAAAGTTGGTCCGTTCGCACAGCCAACAAAAGTCCGATGAAACCTGGAAAAAGTTGGTCCGATAGAGCGTACGCACGGTCGGATGTTGGTCCTAAACAGCTAATTTGCATGTTGGTTGTCAAAAAGTCCGATCGTGTGTATGGGCCTTTAGACACACCGATGCTGCATCCACCTAGGTAAGTATGATTCTAAAATAAACACAAATTCCATACTTCTCTTTTAACCCCCACTGAGGATTACGGTGGCAGGAGTTGATGGCAGGGCAGAGGAAGATTTTCACTAACAAAAGAGGAATCAGCACCAGGGACATACCCTACTGACTGCAATTTATATCCCTTGTGCTAATGTTTCTGTATTTGATTTTGGCTGCACTTAGGTTTTAAGAATAAGAATTATTTACTGAATAATGCATGATGTTCAAAGTAAAGTTTCATCTAGCAACTAATCCAGATGTCAGGTTATTACCATCAGACCATTTGAGATCATTTGTAATTAGTGATTATAGATGACTGCACCAATATGAATTCACTCTTTGAAGTCAGATGAATGCACATGAATTTGATTATGGTTTCTGCACTTATGAATAAGAATAATTTTTTTGAATAAGACATGATGTTCAATGCAAAGTAACCTCTAGCAACAAATCCAGATGTCAGGTTACTGCCATCACATCATCTGGGATCATTTGTAGTTGGCTGCTATAAATCACTTCACTCAGGGCTTTTTTTCAGCGGGAACGCGGGGGAACGCATTTCCGGCACCTCCAGCACTGAATGTATGTAATGGCAAGGGGTGCTGGGGTCTGCTGGAGGGTCTGTTGTTGCAGGGGAGGAGGGGCGGGGGGGGGGGGGGGGGGTCTTATGTTGCTGAGTGGTCAATTGTTTCTGGGAGGGATCTATTGTTGAGGGAGGGGTCTATTGATGCTGGCTGCTGGGAGATCTGTTGTTGCTGCTGGGGGTCTATTATTCTTGAGAGGTGAGTAGAGGGTGGAACCATGGAAAGGTGCTCGGAGGTGGGTAGGGGGCGGGGAAAATGGGGTGACTCAGAAAGGGGGAGTTCCTGCACCTATTCTCTGAGAAAAAATAAAACCCTGACGGCACTACCTTATTAAATAGGCCTATTGTGTATCCATCCTTTTCCATTACAGATAGAAACCTAGTATCTATCTGCTTTTTATACACATCTGGGCATGTTTCTCTTTGCTACATTTTCTTTTTTTTTTATATAAATGAGTCCCCTTTTATGTTATTACTTATTTGTCTTCTATCCTTCACTGTAAAGTTATATCAGAATGCCGCCTTTAGTTAGAAATTTAATTTCAGAGCCGCAATGGGGATTTTGTGGTGTAATTCCATATATTCATGACATCAGAGAAAAATGGAAACAGCCGAGTTCTTGATAGCCGTAATCTTGGAAATAATGATGCCCTTAATTATTTTTGTCTCTCCTTGTATTTTATTCTAAAATAGAAATATCTGTACATTTTTTTTTAACCATATACTAGATCTAAGAGTCATGTGCTCTCTAATGAGGGAAAAGATGAAACATTTATGCACAGAAAAAAAAGTACCAAATAACCATTATAGGGTTTGTTGCAATAAATTAGTATGTAGCTTGATGGAACGAATACCTTGGTAGTAAAATCTGTGTTGTTTGCTGCTTTGTGGACAAAATCAAAGTACTACGCTTTTTTTTTTTTTAATTCTGTTTACTTTCTTGGCATACGCTGTTACAATGACATCAGTATTATTACATTTCCTATATGTCCTGTAGCTTTGGACACACTGTCAAGTGACTGCATCTGACTGTGTGGTTGTTCCACCACTGCACGGACTCTGTCACTTAAGGTTAAGCAATCTTGCCCTAAACAAAAGAAATAAGATCTTTCTGGTTTGGCTGCATAACCGGAACTAATGGAATAAGTCCATTGATATAATTATACAGTAGTAGAGCATGTAAGATGATCTAATGGTGGCTATCCACATTTCGATCAATTTATTTTCCAATTTTTCAATTGTATTAAAATATTGCATAGCCACCATAAGATTTCACTTACTTTTATTAGATATGGAGGACATTTACAATTTACTGTAAACTATACAGATAATAGCATTCTCTTAGGTGTTCCATGTTGAAAAAATGCACAAGGCTTTGCGTCATTTATATTTATAAAAGCACTGGGGAAACTGAGGTATGGGGAAATGTTCCTATTACTGTAAGTTATACAGATGTCAGGATTCTTTTAGGTGACCCATGGCCAATAAAATGCAGAAGGCCTTGGGCCATGTACATTTTTAAGAGGAGGAACCCAGAGGTGAACCCAAAAGTAGTTGACTTCCGTATAGAAAAAAGCCCTAGTGTCCTTGGTAGAAACATGAAAGTGAACCCATGATGAGACAAATACAGGAATTGCTGATGTGTTCTTATAGGTATAGGTTTGTGGCTGTCATCCTGACCTTGGCTTCTCTACCTAGTAAGTCACCTAATGAGCAGTGGCAGCTCCCATATTTGTCCCCTTATATGCCCCTTTATGGGCAGTAACTGCTGTGAATCACCTATGTACTTGATTAAGTGCTGTAGCATTTAATATGGATGAACTAAATCTTTTTAGTATCTTTAACCACCTGAGACCCAGGCCAATTCTGACATTTCTCTCCTACATGTAAAATTCCAAATTTTTTTGCTAGAAAATTACATAGAACCCCCAAACATTATATATGTTTTTTTAGCAAAGACCCTAAAGAATACAATGGTGGTCGTTGCAACTTTCTATCTCGCACGGTATTTGCGCAGCAATTTTTCGAACGCGTTTTTTTCAGAAAAAAAACAGTTTCCTGCTTTAAAAAAAAACAAAACAGTAAAGTTAGCCCAATTTTTTTGCATAATGTGAAAGATGAAGATACGCCGAGTAAATAGATACCCAACATGTCACGCTTCAAAATTGCATGCGCTTGTGGAATGGCGCCAAACTTTGGTATTTAAAAATCCCCATAGTCGACGCTTTAACATTTTTTTACTGGTTACATATTTTGAGTTACAGAGGAGGTCTAGGGCTAGAATTATTGCTCTCGCTCTAACGTTCGCGGCGATACCTCACATGTGTGGTTTGAACACCGTTTTCATATGTGGGCGGGACTTACATATGCGTTCGCTTCTGCGTACGAGCTCGCGGGGACAGGGCGCTTTAAATTTTTTTTTTTTCTTTTTATTGTTCATTTTATTTTATTTTTTTAGTTCAACAACTTTAAAAAAAAAAATATATATATTTGATTACTTTTATTCCTATTACAAGGAATGTAAACATCCCTTGTAATAGGAATATGACACGATCGGACCTATTTACAGTAAGATATGGGGTCAATAAGACCCCACATCTCACCTCTAGGCTGGGAAGCCTAAAATCAAAAAAAAAAAAAAAAAAACAATCACCGCTTCCCAGCGGAGGCGGCGCCGTTTTTTGAATGCAGAGGCCGGGCGTGACGTCATAACATCGCGCCCGGCCTCCGAACGATCATAGAGACTCCGGCGACCATCTGGTCCGCCGGAAATCTCTATGTGCATCATCCGGTGCCGGCGGATCCCGAGTCCGACTCACCGATGGAAGCGGTGAGTCGGTAGAAGCACCGGAGGGCGGCGGGAGGGGGGGGTGTCCCCTCCCGCCGCCCGTAAGAACGATCAAGCGGCGGAACAGCCGCTATGATCGTTCTTATGGTGCAGGGAATCGCCGGCTGAAACCGGCAATATCTGAATGATGTCTGTAGCTACAGGCATCATTCAGATATACCCCTGAGACCAAAAAGACGTCATATGACGTATACTGGGTCTCAGGTGGTTAAAGAGGAACTTTATGAAAAGTCTGTTTTTGTGGTTTTAAGGGAGTAAGGTGTAAAGCTGTATGTCAGACAGAGCTCCGTGACTGCAATGACTGAAACAGTGGATGACTTATAGCTTTGTATGTGGAAAAATGGATCAAATCCCTGTGTTTTTTTTAGCAGCAATGAAGAAACAAATTGTTCATAAAAGTTTTATTTGTTGAAACAATTTAAAATATGAGCTCTGGTGTACAACAGGTGGAAAGTTTCACTGAATATGGGTATAAATAAAATTCATACATTCAATTGGAAAAAATAGATTTTTCCAATTTTCTAAGAGATATTCAAATAAATATCCATAGTTTGTAATTCTTATGACCATCTGGTATACTTTATACAAACTATGGATATTTATTTGAATACAGTTTTTTTTTCCAATTGAATGTATGAATTTTATTTATACCCATATTCATTGAAACTTTCCACCTGTTGTACACCAGAGCTCATATTTTAAATTCCTGTGCGCACTGTATATTCTATGATCAGTGTTTCAACAAAAAAAATTAATCAACTTTTATGAACAATTTGTTTCCTCATTGTTGATAAAAAAAAACCCACGGGGGAATTCATCCATTTTTCCATATCTATTACACGGTGTGCAGCTAGCTCAGTTTGTCTTTTGGGCCCATTCCCATATCTATAGCTTTGTATGTTAGATGTTTTTTCATACTCTACATCTGTGGTCTCCAAACTGCTTGCCTTTATCTGGCCCTTGGCGCACTATTCCTCCCACTGATATGAGACATTATTCTGCCTACTGACACCAACAATGAGGCACCAGTTTTGACTTTAACACCAACAATGAGGCACTATTCCGTCCAATGATAGCCACGACTGGGCATTATTCCTCCCCCTAATACCAAATGTGGTGTTGTTTAGTTGCACTAATGCTGGGAAAAGTTCCCCTCCCACTGGCTACAGTCCAGCCCTGCTAAAGTCTAAAGGGCAATAAACTGGCCCTTTGTTTATAAAGTGTGATGACCCCCCCTGTAAATGATAGCAGCAGGGAAGTTTGGATTGCTGTCCTTTGCCTGATTCTTTGCTATCCCCTCAGTCCCCCCTTAGCTCTGTTGGACATGGTGTCCTCTGTGGCTCCATGGACTCTTCCAGATCGTCCTGATTTTCTGCCTCAAGGGCCAATTTCCTACCCTGCTTCACACAGATGTTGGCTTAATGGCTTGGCTTATAACGCCCAGATCCTGAGGGACAGAGGCATCTTTGATTCCCACTTTACTCAAAGCCTGGACTCTACTTCTGCAAGGTCTGCCATCACACATGGAAGGTATGCTTCGCTTGCTGCTAGGCTAGGGGCTTTCAACCCAGGAAATCCTGGCTTTTTTACAGACAGACCTGCAGCTGGCACTTAGCACTATCAAGAGGCAGGTCTTTGCATGTGTGCTCTTGCTACAGAAACTGCTAGCCTCCCACCCTTTGAGACTTTTTGTGGAGGGTGTCTTTCATGCAGCTGCCCCTGTGTATTTCCCCCATTACTCTGTGGAATATGAATTTAGTTATTTTGACTCTTCAAAAAAAAATGACCCTTTTCACCATTTAGGGTTATTTCACTCTCTCTCACAGGTTGTGTATTTGTTGTCATCAATGCAGATCTCAGTCTATGACTATGGGCTCTATCTGTCTTGCTTGTCAGTCTCGCTGGCTGCTTGGGCATTCCTACCTACCTTGAGCTCCCTAGAGAAGACCTCAGGTATCCCAGGGCCATTTATTCCGTTTGGAAGGGGCTCTTGCATGTCTATTGGTCGGGAAGCAAGCAGTGTGCTTATTGCTGCCTGATATAAGTAGTTTAGCTTTTTTGCCACCCCTTGGTGTACAGGACACTGCTTTGGAATGTCCCAACCATCAAGATCTAAAGATCTAACGCTGTGCTTTTCAATGAATGTAAAAGCAAATAGGATTTTTGTACCAAACACAAAATCTTTTTCTCAGTGTTCATTGAAGCACACTGCACCAGCCCCTCTGCATTCTATGCATTAAGGTAAAAAACCTTCCATGTGTAGCTCCTCCCCCAGCCCCACCTTATACTTAGCTGAGCTCAATCTCGATCCAGTGATGTGCATGAGAGTATCGGCTATCCCGTGTCTCTCTTTCCTCATTATCTCATAAAGCAGTGTGCAATTGGCTTCTGCTGCTGTCAATCACAGCCAGTGAGCCAATGAGGAGCGATCAGGGGGCACAGTGCACAGTGCAGGTAAGTATAACATGTTTGTTATTAACCACTTCCCGACCGCCCCCTGTATATATACGTCGGCAGAATGGCACGTACAGGCAGAATCACGTACCTGTACGTGACATTCTTCCGGCGGTTGGGGGGTCCGATCGGACCCCCCTCCGCCGGCGGGGACGGTCGGGATGGCTTCAGAAGCGATGCGGGACGAGGTAACGGCCAGTCGTTTCTGGCCACCCCCTCCCGATCGCTCTGGCCAATGGGATTCGTCCGCTTCCTTCCCCTTCCTGTGTAATTGTAAACACAGGCAAGGGGAAGTGATGTCACGCTCCTCGTGTCGGTCTTTCTGACCGGGACGCCGAGCGGAGAAGACATCAAGTAAGTGCACAAACACTACACTGACACCAGGCACACATAGGCACACATTTCACCCCCCTGTCACCCCCTGATCACCCCCCAGATCACCCCCTGCCCCCCCTGTCACAGTGTCACTGATTGCAGTGATCATTTATTTTACTGATCACTGCATTTAGTGTCAGTGTGACTGCAATAACTGTCAGGGCAGTTAGTTTTAGGCCCCTTTAGGTCCAAGGTAGCCCCCTACCCCCCCCCAATAAAGGTTTAACCCCTTGATTGCCCCCTAGGTAACCCTTTCACCCCCTTTTGCCAGTGTCACTAAGCGATCGTTTTTTTTTGATCGCTCTATTAGTGTCACTGGTGCCGCTAGGTAGCCAGTTTTTTTTTTAGGTAACCGCCAGGTTTATATAGGATTATAAATAGGTTTATAGGTCAGGTACCCCCATATTACAACCTAAATAAAGGTTTTAACCCCTTGATTGCCCCTAGAGTTAACTCTTTCACCAGTGATCACAGTATAAGTGTCACTGGTGACGCTGGTTAGCCAGTTAGTTATTTAGTTATTTAGGTTCCCCGTCAGGTTTTTATATAGCGTCAGGTACCCCCATATATTACCTAATAAAGGTTTTAACCCCCTGATTGCCCCTAGTTAACCCTTTCACCAGTGATCACCGTATAACTGTTACGGGTGACGCTGGTTAGTTAGCTTGTTTTTTTATACTGTCAGGGCACCCGCCATTTATTACCCAACTATCGGTTTAACCCCCTGATCGCCCGGCGGGTGATATCAATTAGGTGTTAGGGTCAAATAAGGTCTGCGTCGCCCCAGGTTAGTGCCAGTACCGCAAACACCCACGCGCAAAGCATACACCTCCCTTAGTGGTATAGTATCTGAACAGATCAATATCTGATCTGATCAGATCTATACTAGCGTCCCAGCAGTTTAGGGTTCCAAAAAACGCATTGTTAGCGGGATCAGCCCAGATACCTGCTAGCACCTGCGTTTTCCCCCTCCGCCCAGCCCAGCCCAGCCCACCCAAGTGCAGTATCGATCGATCACTGTCACTTCCAAAACACTAAGCACACATAACTGCAGCGTTCGCAGAGTCAGGCCTGATCCCTGCGATCGCTAACAGTTTTTTTGGTAGCGTTTTGATTCATTCGCCAGCAGCCTAGGAGCTTTTTTTCCTGTGAATCTCACTAGTGTACTACTAAATTTAGAGCCCAAAATGGCAAATCACAAGTACACTAGTGAACAGGCCTACTTGTTTCTGAGTATGTCAGATAGTGAAGAGGAGGTCACTCATCTGTCAGAATCAGGCTCAGAATACGATCCAGTAGACGACAGCGGCTCCATGACAGATAGCTCTGGCGACGAAGGTGTGGTCCCTGCTAAGGTCAGGCGTACCCGATCCCGATCTTCTGATGTTGTTGAGGTGCAGGAACCGCAGGTCTCTCGTATGGAGCAGAGAAGTACTAGCGCCGCTATTCCTTCTGGTGAACTGGCAAGCACCAGCGGCCTAGTACACCCTGGACGTAGTCAAACCAGCACTGCAGTAACACTTGGTGACGTGGCGAGTCCCATAAGTGCAGTTCAAGCTGGCGAGGTGGCAAGCACAAGTAGTGTCCCGCTGCCACCAAGAAGAAGACAAAGGCAGGCCCGTCGATCACATAGTGTCCTTCCTGCAGAATTCGCCAATCCTGATTGGGTGCCCACCACTTCTGCAGAACCCGTACTTCCCCCATTCACTGGCCAACCCGGTATTCAGGTGGAAACAGCTGATTTTAAGCCATCCGATTTTTATTCGCTGTTTTTCACGGAAGATCTCTATAGATCTATTGTGGACCAAAGTAATATATACGCTGGTCAACACATCGCCGCTAATCCCCAAGTGCCTTCCCTTGCCAGAGATTGGAAACCAATTACGGTTTCCGAATTTAAGACCTTTCTGGGCCTTTCCCTCAACATGGGCATACACAAATTCCCGACGCTGAGGTCTTATTGGTCCACCTCACCGCACCACCATATGCCCGTGTTCTCTGCCTCCATGTCCAGGGCACGATACGAACAGATCTTGCGGTTCATGCACTTCAGTGACAATGAACTTTGTCGTCCTCGTGGAGACCCTGAATTTGATCGGCTCTACAAAATTCGGCCCCTCATAAACCACTTCAACCAATGTTTTGCAGCCTTGTTTACGCCCAATCAAGTTGTCTGCGTTGACGAGTCCCTGATTAAGTTTTCTGGCCGCTTGTCTTTCAAACAGTTCCTTCCCAGCAAGCGTGCCAGATACGGGGTCAAGCTCTACAAGCTCTGTGACAGGGCAACAGGCTATACGTGGAGCTTTTCGGTTTATGAGGGAAAAGATAGTCACGTAGAGCCGGAGAACTGTCCAGATTACATAGGGAGCGCTGGCAAGATAGTGTGGAACTTGGTGTCACCCTTATTCGGAAAGGGGTACCACTTGTACGTGGACAATTATTACACGAGCGTGCCACTGTTTAGTCACTTGTTTGATCATCAGATTGGAGCATGTGGCACCGTGCGACCTAATCGCCGGGGCTTTCCCCAGCGGCTTGTAGATTCCCGTCTTAGGCTGGGGGAGAGAGCCTGCTTGAAGTGTAATAACTTGCTCGCTGTGAAGTGGAGGGATAATAGGAATGTTTTCGTTCTTACCTCCCTTCATGCAGACACGACAGTCCAAATTCGTACGGCGGCTGGTGTTGTGACGAAACCCCTCTGTATCCACGAATACAACCTTAATATGGGGGGGGTGGACCTCAACGACCAGTTGTTGGCGCCGTACCTAGTTGTCCGTAAGGCTAGACGCTGGTACAAAAAAGTGTCTATTTATTTATTCCAATTGGCTTTGCTGAATGCTCATGTGCTATACGGAGCTTCAGGCGGGACGTTACCCTTCCTTGAATTCCAGGGAGCGGTTGTCATGGAACTCCTGTATCCAGGCGATTCCACACCTCACCATCCCCTACCAAATGCAGTAAGCCGGCTGCATGAGAGGCATTATCCTCATGTCCTCCAGAGTACCCCTACCCAACGAGCCCCCCAAAGAAGATGTCGTGTCTGTAGCAAGCGCGGATTTAGGCGTGACACCCGTTATTATTGTCCACGCTGTCCTGACAATCCTGGTCTCTGCGTTGGTGAATGCTTTGAACGCTACCACGAACTAGTGAGGTATTAGCGTAGGGTACAGCATTTCACAGGCTAGGATACACTTTCACAGGGTCTCAAGAATGCCATCGCATTTTGAGACCCGACCGTTGCAGTTAAAATTATAGTTACAGGGTCTCAAGAATGCCATCGCATTTTGAGACCCGACCGTTACAGTTAAAATTATAGTTATAGTTTAAAAAAAAAAGTGTAAAAAATAAAAATAAAAAAAAAAAAGTACAAAAAAAATAAAAAACCCCCAAAAAAATATAAAATAAAAAACCAAAAATAGTTGTCGTTTTATTGTTCTCTCTCTATTGTTGCTCTTTTTTACTCTATTCTATTCTGCAATGTTTTATTATGTTTTATCATGCTTGCTTTTCAGGTATGTTTTATTGTTAACCATTTTTTTGTTTTCAGGTGCGCCATTCAGTTGCAGCGCGGATTTATTTATCTTGACAGCAACAGCGTTTGCTCCCACGATACATAAAGCCGCGACTCCAACACTGTAGGAGGTGATTTCACCACCACAGTTAAAAAAAAGAGCATATATGCCGAAGCATGGGGGCAGCAGAGGGCGGAGGAGCGATTTTGCTCCTAATGCCACGTACATACGGTCGAAAAAAGTCCGACCATGTGTACGTGGCATAACTTTTTTGCGGGAGGATGCCCCCATGCTTCGGCATATATATATTTTAGGCACCGGTTGCGTTAACAAAATGTTTTATTTTTTACTATGTTTTTTTTTTGGTATTTGCTTTGCAGGTATGGTATGGTAAGGTCTTACTGTTATACTCTAATGTTACTTTGTTTTAATGTTAACCATTATTTGCTTAGCAGGTACGCCATTCAGTTGCAGCGTGGATTTATTTATCTTGACAGCAACAGCGTTTGCTCCCACGATACATAAAGCCGCGACTCCAACGCTGTAGGAGGTGATTTCACCACCACAGTTAAAAAAAAGAGCATATATGCCGAAGCATGGGGGCAGCAGAGGGCGGAGGAGCGATTTTGCTCCTAATGCCACGTACATACGGTCGAAAAAAGTCCGACCATGTGTACGTGGCATAACTTTTTTGCGGGAGGATGCCCCCATGCTTCGGCATATATATATTTTAGGCACCGGTTGCGTTAACAAAATGTTTTATTTTTTACTATGTTTTTTTTTTGGTATTTGCTTTGCAGGTATGGTATGGTAAGGTCTTACTGTTATACTGTAATGTTACTTTGTTTTAATGTTAACCATTATTTGCTTAGCAGGTACGCCATTCAGTTGCAGCGTGGATTTATTTATCTTGACAGCAACAGCGTTTGCTCCCACGATACATAAAGCCGCGACTCCAATGCTGTAGGAGGTGATTTCACCACCACAGTTAAAAAAAAGAGCATATATGCCGAAGCATGGGGGCAGCAGAGGGCGGAGGAGCGATTTTGCTCCTAATGCCACGTACATACGGTCGAAAAAAGTCCGACCATGTGTACGTGGCATAACTTTTTTTGCGGGAGGATGCCCCCATGCTTCGGCATATATAAATGCTGCATGTATGCCCATCATTAGAAGTGGGTGGATGAAGGGAGGTATTCTAATGGTGGGCATACCCACCGCGCCATTGGGAAATTGGGAAAGCATTTTATCACACCGATCTTGGTGTGGTCAGATGCTTTGAGGGCACAGGAAAGATCTAGGGTCTAATAGACCCCAATTTTTTCAAAAAAAGAGTACCTGTCACTGCCTATTGCTATCATAGGGGATATTTACATTCCCTGCGATAACAATAAAAATGACAACTAAGAAAAAAAAAATGGAAGGAACAGTTTAAAAATAAAATAAAAAAGCTAAATAAAAAGAAAAACTAAAAAAAAAAAAAAAAAAGCACCCCTGCCCCCCCTTCTTTTGCGCAAAGGCGAACACAAGCGTTGGTCTGGCGTCATATGTAAACAGCAATTGCACCATGCATGTGAGGTATCACCGCGAAGGTCAGATCGAGGGCAGTAATTTTAGCAGTAGACCTCCTCCGTGAATCTAATGTGGTAACCTGTAAAGGCTTTTAAAGGCTTTTAAAAATGTATGTAGTTTGTCGCCACTGCGTGTTTGTGCGCAATTTTAAAGCATGTCGTGTTTGGTATCCATGTACTCGGCCTAAGATCATATTTTTTATTTCATCAAAAATTTGAGCAATATAGTGTGTTTAAGTGCATTAAAATAAAAAAAAGTGTATTTTTTCCACAAAAAATGCGTTTGAAAAATCGCTGCGCAAATACTGTGTGGAAAAAAAAAATGCAACACCCACCATTTTAATCTGTAGGGCCTTTGCTTTAACAATATATATAGTGTTTGGGGGTTCAACGTAATTTTCTTGCAAAAAAAAAATATGTTTTCATGTAAACAAAAAGTGTCAGAAAGGGCTTTATCTTCAAGTGGTTAGAAGAGTGGGTGACGTGTGACATAGGCTTCTAAATGTTGTGCATAAAATGCCAGGACAGTTCAAACCCCCCCCAAATGACCCCATTTTGGAAAGTAGACACCCCAAGCTATTTGCTGAGAGCAATGTTGAGCCCATTAAATATTTTTTTTTTTGGTCCCAAGAGATTGAATAATGAAAAAAAAAAAAAATAATATTTTTTTTTACAAAAACTTGTCACTAAATGATATATTGCTCAAACATGCCATGGGCATATGTGGAGATACACCCCAAAATACATTCTGTTGCTTCTCCTGAGTACGGGGATACCACATGTGTGGGACTTTTTGGGAGCCTAGCCGCGTACGGGACCCCAAAATCCAAGCACCGCTTTCAGGCTTTCTAAGGGTGTAATTTTTTTATTTCACTCCTCACTGCCAATCACAGTTTCGGAGGCCATGGAATGCCCAGATGGCACAAACCACCCCCAAATGACCCCATTTTGGAAAGTAGACACCCCAAGCTATTTGCTGAGAGGTATGGTGAGTATTTTGCAGATCTCGCTTTTTGTCACAATGTTTTGAAAATTGAAAAAAAAAAAAAAAAATTTTTTTTTCTTTACTTTCTTCATTTTCAAAAACACATGAGAGCTGTAAAATACTCACCATGCCTCTCAACAAATAGCTTGGGGTGTCTACTTTCCAAAATGGGGTCATTTGGGGGGGGGTTTTGTGCTATTTTGGCATTTTATGGCCTTCGAAACTGTGATAGGTAGTGAGGAGTGAAATCAAAAATTTGCACCCTTAGAAATCCTGAAGGCGGTGCTTGGGTTTCGGGGCCCCGTACGCGGCTAGGCTCCCAAAAAGTCCCACACATGTGGTATCCCCATACTCAGGAGAAGCAGCAAAATGTATTTTGGGGTGCAATTCCACATATAACCATGGCATGTGTGGGCAATATATCATTTAGTGACAACTTTTTGAATAAATTTTTTTTATTTTTTTTTTTTTTTGTCTTTATTCAATCACTTGGGACTAAAAAAAAAAATATTCAACGGGCTCAACATGCCTCTCAGCAAATAGCTTGGGGTGTCTACTTTCCAAAATGGGGTCATTTGGGGGGGTTTTGTGCCATCTTGGCATTTTATGGTCTTCAAAACTGTGATAGGTAGTGATAGGTAGTGAGGAGTGAAATCAAAAATTTATGCCCTTAGAAATCCTGAAGGCGGTGCTTGGGTTTCGGGGCCCCGTACGCGGATAGGCTCCCAAAAAGTCCCACACATGTGGTAATTCCACATATCCCCATGGCATGTGTGGGCAATATATCATTTAGTGACAACTTTGGGCAAAAAAAAAAAAAGTTTGTAATATTCCCGCAACTTGTGGCAAAATGTATTTTGGGGTGCAATTTCCAAAATGGGGTCATTTGGGGGGTTTTGTGCAATTTTGGCATTTTATGGCCTTCGAAACTGTGATAGGTAGTGAGGAGTGAAATCAAAAATTTACACCCTTAGAAATGCTGAAGGTGGTGTGGGTTTCAATATATCATTTAGTGACAACTTTTTGAATATATTTTTTTTTTTTTTTTTTTTTTTTTTTTTTTGTCTTTATTCAATCACTTGGGACTAAAAAAAAAAATATTCAATGGGCTCAACATGCCTCTCAGCAAATAGCTTGGGGTGTCTACTTTCCAAAATGGGGTCATTTGGGGGGGTTTTGTGCCATCTTGGCATTTTATGGCCTTCAAAACTGTGATAGGTAGTGATAGGTAGTGAGGAGTGAAATCAAAAATTTATGCCCTTAGAAATCCTGAAGGCGGTGCTTGGTTTTCGGGGTCCCGTATGCGGATAGGCTCCCAAAAAGTCCCACACATGTGGTATCCTCGTACTCAGGAGAAGCAGCAGAATGTATTTTGGGGTGTAATTCCACATATGCCCATGGCATGTGTGGGCAATATATCATTTAGTGACAACTTTGGGCAAAAAAAAAAAAGTTTGTAATATTCCCGCAACTTGTGGCAAAATATAAAATATTCCATGTACTCAACATGCCTCTCAGCAAATAGCTTGGGGTGTCTACTTTCCAAAATGGGGTCATTTGGGGGGGTTTTGTGCTATTTTGGCATTTTATGGCCTTCAAAACTGTGATAGGTAGTGAGGAGTGAAATCAAAAATTTGCACCCTTAGAAACCCTGAAGGCGTTGATTGGGTTTCGGGGCCCCGTGCGCGGCTAGGCTCCCAAAAAGTCCCACACATGTGGTATCCCCATACTCGGGAGAAGCAGCAAAATGTATTTTGGGGTGCATCTCCACATATAACCATGGCATGTGTGAGCAATATATCATTTAGTGACAACTTTATTAAAAAAAATTTTTTTTTTTTTTTTTTTGTCTTTATTCAATCCCTTGGGACTAAAAAAAAAAATATTCAATGGGCTCAACATGCCTCTCAGCAAATAGCTTGGGGTGTCTACTTTGTAAAATGGGGTCATTTGGGGGGGTTTTGTACTTCCCTGCCATTTTAGCACCTCAAGAAATGAGATAGGTAGTCATAAATTAAAAGCCGTGTAAATTCCAGAAAATGTACTCTAGTTTGTAGACGCTATAACTTTTGCGCAAACCAATAAATATACGCTTATTGGCATTTTTTTTTACTAAAGACATGTGGCTGAATACATTTTGGCCCAAATGTTTGACTAAAATTGAGTTTATTAGATTTTTTTTATAACAAAAAGTAGAAAATCTCTTTTTTTTTTTCAAAATTTTCGCTCCTTTTCCGTTTATATCGCAAAAAATAAAAATCACAGAGGCAATCAAATACCATCAAAAGAAAGCTCTATTTGTGGGAAGAAAAGGACGCAAATTTCGTTTGGTTACAAAATTGCATGACCGCGCAATTACCAGTTAAAGTAGTGCAGTGCGAAATTGAAAAAAGACCTCTGGTCCTTTGGCTGCCAAATGGTCCGGGGCTAAAGTGGTTAAAAAAAAAAAAAAAAAAAAAAACCTTTAGAATCATTTTATCTTGTTCCTGACTGCGCTGTGGCCGAAAAAACGGCTACAGTGCAGTCGTCCAGTTCTGGATGGGGGGGATGGATGTCCTCCCAAAACCCTGTCTCCCGTGCGCATCAGCATGCTCTTTGACCACTTTGTCCTTTGGACACAGCTGATCACAGATCGTGGTAAAGGGTCAATCACAGCTGCCTTTTACCTTAGGCTTTTTTTTCTCGCACACTGTGTCTGTGGGCGGAAAGGACTGCTGATACCCGGCAAGGCTGTCAGTACTTTGTTTATTATGATAATCCCCTTCAGTACTTATCAGTGCAGCTTATCAGTGTCCATCAGTGCCGCCTCATAAGTGCATATCAGTGCAGCCCCCTCAGTGCCCATCAGTGCCGCCCCATCAGCACTCATTAGTGAAGAAGAAAAATTGCTTATTTACTCAATTTTATAACAGAAACTAAGTAAAATGTTAGTTTTTTTCTCTACATTTTTGGTCTTTTTTGGTTGTGTTTAGTAAACAATAAACAAAACCTAGTGGTGGTTAAATACCATCAAAAGAAAGCTCTATCTGTCTCAAAAAAATTATAAAAATGTCATATGGGTACAGTGTTGCATGACCGTGCAATTGTCATTGAAAGTGCAAGAGCACTAAAAGCTGAAAATTGGCCTGGGCAGCAAGAGGGTAAAAGTACCCAGTATTGAAGTGGTTAGGCTTCCTCTAGCATATGGATGTTTTGGCCACTGGCAGGGTCCGCACCTAGGCTGTATTTTTCCTTTTGTGCCTAGTGTCCTACTCCGGAAGGTGGTGCTGTGTCCTTCAGTAAATCTAGAGAAAAGGATTTTATGATGAGTACAAAAATCCTATTTATTGGAAAAACTTTTACCAGAAAGTAGGAATAGTTTTGTTAGAGTTGTATCTAATTTGGCTGAGCGACCTACACATTGATTATAGTGTTTAGACTGTATAAACAGCCAATCCAAACATCAGAATGTACTGTTTATACGTATATATATAGTTTACAGGAAGAGACACTGTTTTATATGATTAAAACTGACTATATGCCAATAACAATCCATCCAACCGTTGGGTAGCTGTTTTTTTACAGATTTGGCCAGGCATATTTTTAAGTGTTTTAAAGATCTTTCCATTTTGAGTAAGAACAGAAGTGGTTATAACCTTATATATATATATATATATATATATATATATATATATATATATATATATATATATATATATATATATATATATATATACACACACACACACAGTATAATGATAATGATGAAAAGCTATTTTTGCTAATATGGTACTGATTTCCAGTCGTAGCCTTATCTCATTTTAAAAGAAATCACAAGATCTAAACTGTCATAGTCAGTAATAGCATAGCTTATACATAATCTATCACATACAACTTTACAGTACCACACCATCCCATTTTTTATATAAATCTGTGAAATAAAAGCAGTGATGATATGCAAATTACAGTAATCCTTAGCAACCAATCCGTTTTCACCTTAAATGTAGATTTATCTTAATGTGGGCTCTAAAAATAGTTGGTAACGTATCCTTTAATTCTAGAAGCATTTACACCAAATCAAAAAAGGGATGGACTTTTAATGATCACAACATATATTCATATAGAAATACAAAACTTTATTAATAACAAAATGTTGCTAAAAAATACAGTCATTGAACTCCATCACACAGCTATCCCTGTCCAGTCTTTGAGAACACTTTGTATATTATTCATATCTAGTCAGTGTGTCACCTTCAATATATCATATATACGTTATTGTGACTACTGGTATGAAGGACAAAGGGGATTCTTGTTCCTCCACATGTTTCACAGATATATGCTCCCTAAGGAGGATGAGAAAGACTGTTTTCAATAACCAATGTTGCCAATTCCAATGACAATGGCCCCCATTGAGGTCCCTGGAGCAAGGGCAATCAAGAAGCATTCAAGAAGCCCCTGTGGGGTCATGGAGGCACCAGGAGGCCATGAACTAACCAAATCTGATGTTAGCTTGTATTTATACTTTCCCAAGATGTGTCCATAACCCTTAGGTATAAGATAGTGCACAGCATCTGACTATAGGGGATGGTAGTATCACTGCCGCCCTATCATGGATCCACTGGGGGATCACAGTGTTAAAATAGTTTCTGATATCTCAGTAAGTGATGCACGATATTTCTCAAGAAGAACAGCAATGGACCCTAAGGCAGAGTGGGAGAGAGGGGAGAGAGAGAGAAACGATGTTTCCCCCCTCTTGGAGTAGAAAGTGGCCTTTATGAATACAAGGTGTTCTCTGGTTGGAAGAAGTAGAGAAGAGGGGTGGATGATGTCAAATCTCTACCTCATTCAATCAGGGAACACCTTATATTCATTGAAAAAAAAAATGTTCTCTGAATGGCAGCAGGGCAGAGAGGAAGCCGCTGGAGCAGCACCCAGAGGATCTTAGCTTTTACTGTATGTATCAGACACTATTATAGTGATTTTCAGCATCCCCAGCAGCCCTCCAGATATCAGATATGGATCAAGCCAAGCTGGACCAATGTACATTTGCAAAAAAAAATGTATCCTTAATTTTTACTTTAAACTCTGTCATTTAAAGCCAACAATAGCTGCTCACAAGTATGGAACTATTACTATCAGTCAGCCCAATCAATAAGGCAAAGCACCCATTCTTCTGAATAGTTTTGGAGCCTCTCTGGTCCCTCCTTCTCACCCCCAATCTATGCGTCCCTATTTGCTGCCTTCCTGGCCAATAGGAATGTGCAGGAGACAGGCAGGTAGGTTTCAGAGCTATCAGAAAGGGTTAGAGGTCTGCCTGGTGAAAAAACCTGGGAATTCAAGAAAGACTGAAAGCTACTGTAGGTATTTGTAGGTATCTCCGGGTACTTCAGCAGCCCTCAGAATCTAATTTAGCATTATTTTTTGGCTTAGTTATAAGGTAGGAGGGCTAGTCAAAGTTTCTAAGGGGCAAAACATATATACAGGGGGTCCCCTAGTTACAAACATCCGACTTACAAACGACTCCTATTTACAAACGGAGGGAGACAACAGGAAGTGAGAGGAAATCTACCCCTAGGAAGGGAAATTCACTATGGAAAAAAGGTACCTTCACTGATGCTTTATCACCTAAGCTTGTTTCCACAACAACCCAAAAATTTTCAAAATCCAATTGTCATTGAGACAGAAAGTGAGGTGAAATATTCTGAACAGGGGCACAGACAGCAAAACAAATGTTACAGGGGTGATAACCCTTCCCTATGCTATCCAAAAAGCTTAAAAATTGTTTTTTTGGCTGCAGTTACACTTAAAAAATGTACCTGTTCCGACTTATAAACAGATTCAACTTAAGAAACCAACCTACAGACCCTATCTTGTTTGTAACCCGGGGGCCGCCTGTAGTACAGAAAACATAACATTCTACATTTCTTAACATATTGTGCTTGTCTGTATTCCAGATCCTGACAGCCAGTGGAGACGGTACATGTGCTCTCTGGGATGTGGAAAGTGGACAGCTGCTGCAGAGCTTTCATGGACATGGTGCTGATGTTTTGTGTCTGGATCTGGCACCTTCTGAAACAGGAAATACCTTTGTGTCTGGAGTAAGTGCTGGAAACCTTTCCAATCCCTAACATTCTACAGAAACAAATCACAAAATTCTGTTTAACCATTTCATTGTCAGAGCGCAGTGAAAGCAATGGTATGTGTTTAGCTGTGACTGCATTTCTGACTGCATTTGAAACCTGGTAAATGGCGCAGAGAAAATGAAATGCCTTTAAGGCCATTCTTGATTGGCTCCCAAATCTTCCAGTAGCCTTATGCTCATGCGTTCCCATGCAGCTCTCACTGGTTCCTTCATGTCCTCTATGTCACTACTGTACCCTTTCCTGTGGAGGTCAACAGGAGGAACCAGTGAGAGCTTTGGGGGAGACATGACATTAACACGGTTGGTTTCCCCAGCAGATTTCAGGTACCGTATACGGTATACTCGAGTATAAGCCGACCCGAATATAAGCCGAGGCACCTAATTTTACCACAAACAACTGGGAAAACGTATTGACTTGAGTATAAGCCTAGGGTGAGAAATGCGCAGCTACTATAAGTGGAAAAGAGGGTCAACAATGCCCATTTGCATGCCTCACTGTGCCCATTTGCATGCCTCACTGTGCCCATTTGCAGCCATAGGTCCCCCAAACTTCAAACTTGGTAGTTAAGGGATCCTAAATGCCCCCTAGCGGCAGCCAAAGTTTGGGGTCTCTGAACCCAAAGGGTCCCACAATGACATTGCTGAAGATGGACACAGTTGGCCGACTTTGGGGCCCTGTATCTCGGGGCCACTTGGTGCTAGGAACCCCATCTTTGGATATGTTGTAGTGCTAGTTCCACTGGGTTTGAATACCAAATTTTGGGTTCCTAGCACCAAGTGCTAGATACGGGGCCCCAAAGTCGGGTCAGAAAATATCATTTTTTGCTGCAGAAAAGTGCTTGACTCGAGTATAAGCCGAGGGGGGCACTTTCAGCACAAAAAAATGTGCTGAAAAACTCGGCTTATACTAGAGTATATACAGTAATTATTTTCTTATCTAAAATCAAATTCTGAATGTTGGAAAATGTTCATTCGATCAGCGGCTGCAGCCAATCGGCTGCAGCACTGATCAGTATATTCTGACAGTGGAGGAGTCCCGTTGTTAGAATACAATAGCTCAGTGGGGAGGAATCCTTAATCCGCCTGGCTTGTGTGGATGGGGGAATCCGTTCTTTTCGTTTTTTTCGATCAGCCCCCGGCTGATAAAAAGAAAAAACAAT
This sequence comes from Lithobates sylvaticus, assembly GCA_028564925.1. Taxonomy (NCBI): domain Eukaryota; kingdom Metazoa; phylum Chordata; class Amphibia; order Anura; family Ranidae; genus Lithobates; species Lithobates sylvaticus. Next base: position 532,919,665 of record CM053029.1, read on the forward strand.
ACGAGATTGAATCGCTCATGTAGCCCTGGGCTTAGGTTGAGCAGCGGTTTCAGGCTTTTCTGATGGATGTTTCATCAAAGAGTGTAACACAATGTTCTGATTGTGTGCCCAAGGAACCACTTAGTGATTCACACCATTGGTATCCACACATATGGATTCTGGGTAGACCTGCTTTTTGAACAAAATGCGTTTATTAGTAGTGAAATTAAGTTAAAATCTGTATTACTGTATATACTCGAGTATAAGCTGAGTTTTTCAGCACATTTTTTTGTGCTGAAAGTGCCCCCCTCGGCATATACTCGAGTCAAGCACTTTTCTGCAGCAGAAAATTACATTTTCCGACCTGATTTTGGGGCCCCGTTTCTCCGGGCCACTTGGTGCTAGGAACCCCATTCAGTATGCCAACCCAGTCGACCTAGCATTATAACATATCCAAAGACGGGGTTCCTAGCACCAAGTGACCCCGAGATACGGGGCCCAAAGTCGGTCAACTGTGTCCATCTGTAGCAATGTCATTTCGGGACCCTTTGGGCCCAGAGACCCCAAATTGGCTGCAGCTAGGGGGCATCTAGGAACCCTTAACTACCAAGTTTGAAGTTTGGGGGACCTATGGCTGCAAATGGGCACAGTGAGGCATGCAAATGGGCATTGTTGACCCTCTTTTCCACTTACAGTAGCTGCGCATTTCTCACCCTAGGCTTATACTCGAGTCAATACGTTTTCCCAGTTGTTTGTGGTAAAATTAGGTGCCTCGGCTTATATTGGGGTCGGCTTATGCTCGAGTATATACGGTATATAATGCTACTGTTTAATGTTTTTTTTAATTGTCAAATTTTAAAATAATTAAGTGAAACTGTCATCTATATTAACTTTTCAGAGTGAAAGCCTTGCTTAGCCACTTCAGCCCCGGAAGGTTTTACCCCCTTTCTGACCAGGCCATTTTTTGTGATACATCACTGCGCTGCTTTAACTGACAACTGCGTGGTTGTGTGACACTGTACCCAAATAAAATTGACGTCCTTTTTTTCCCACAAATAGAACTTTCTTTTGGGGGTATTTGATCACCTCTGCGGTTTTTATTTTTTGCTCTATAAACAAAAAAAGAGCGACAATTTTATAAAAAAAAAAACTATATTTTTTACTTTCTGCTATAAAACATTCCCAATAAAAAAAAATTAAAATAAAATTTCTTCATCACTTTAGGCCAATATGCATTCTGCTACATATTTTGGGTATATTGATTGGTGTGCTCAAAAGTTATAGCGTCTACAAACTATGGGATAGATTTATGGACTTTTTTTTTTTTTTTACTAGTAATGATGGCGATCCGCGATTTTTAGTGGGACTGCGACATTGCGGCGGACAAATCTGACAATAAGTGACACTTTTTGGAGACCAGTGACACCAACACAGTGCACTGTCACTGTATAAATGACACTGGCAGGAAAGGGGTTAACACCAGGGGCAATCAAGGGGTTAAGTGTGCTCCTAGGGAATGCTTTCTAATGGCCCGTACACACGATCCGAATATCGGACGAAAACGATCGTCCGAGGGAGGATCGTACGATTTTCGGATCGTGTGTACACTACTTCCGACAGCCGATCACGACTGTTCGTCCGATATTATTCGATCGGACATGCACGGAAATTTTCCTCGTACGATTCCAGATCGTACGATTTTCGTTTAGTCAGTATAGTTGTCCTCCGAAAATACAATACAAATACATTACAACACACGACATCACTTCCGATTTTCTTTCCTATCGTACGAGAATTTTCGTGACTTTATTGGCTATTCAACTTCTACTTGCGATTGTTAACCGAAAAACGGTCGTACGATCGGTCGTCCGATATTCGGATCGTGTGTACGGGCCATAACTGTGATGAGAGTGGATGCACTGGAGGAAAAGAGAGAACCGTGTTTCAGCTTAGCTGAAACACAAGATCTCTCTTTTACTCCCTGATAGGAGCAGTGGTCTGCCTTGTTTACATAGGCAGACCGCCATTCTGCCTTTCCTCTGAACGATCGGCGGGTCCCACCGGACCCGCTGATTGGCTCCTGCTGTGTTGACGGGACAAACGCCCGGCAAACACCCTGCAAATTTGGGTGTTCGGCGAATGTTTAAGAATTGGCGAAGGTTTAAAAAGACTACACATTTTCTTTAGTTTCAAGATATAGCTATATAAAGCCAGCCATACATGGATCGAAATTCATCTGGTTCGCCAGTGACTAGCCAAATTTCAATCCGTATATGGGCACTGTGGTTGTACCGGAGTCAATCTACTGATCAACTTCTGTACAATTACCCTGTCAGATTTTCCCCACGCAATCAGTGCTGCAGGCGCTAGCCTGCAACGCTAATCTGAGTATTCAGATGGCGGGGAAGTCTCCACACTGTCAATACAAAGACACAGCGGGGAGGTTTCCCCCATCCACCTCAAATGTGTGGATGGAGGAATCGGTCAGTTTTTTTCCCTTTCTACGCGCTGGTTGAAGGAAAAAAAACGAACTCATCTATGTGCTGCCTAAGTCTACCCCTCCCTATTCTTGTAGCATGTTACCAAGGCACTGCTAGCAACAAGATGTCACAAAGCCAATTTATCTAACAACTCTCCTAAGAAACTGATAATAAGATAAGAATCTACAAAGAGAGAACTGAAGGATGAGACAACCCGGAATCCTGGTGACAGGTCTGACATCACTTTCTATGTCTGGCTCTCTGCAGTTTTCTTGGCCTGGCTCATACTAGAGCGATTTGACATGCAATTTCAGTCACACAAAATTGCATTACATTGGATTCAATAGTGCCCGTTCACATCAAGTGACTCCATGCGGTGCGATTTTGGAAAGGTTCCTGCACTACTTTGGTGTGATAAAGGCTTCATGCACACTAAGCGTTCTAAACACTGCTTTTAGGGGCGTCTGATGTTTTTTTTTCTGCCTCTAAACGCCCCTACATGTTACCCTATGTGTCCAGGCACACATAGGCGATCAGAAGCAGAAAAAACACACTGCCTGCATGTCCAAGAGACGTGTTTGGCAGAAAAAAACGCTTGACACATCTAAATGCACATTAACATTAGGCGTGTCAAGCGCTTGAGCGTTAATCTATTTCAGTGTCCAGAATAAATGATTATTCTGGCCAATGAGATGAATTAAGGCCCAAGTGCTTGATGCGGCTAAACACACCTAAATATGTTTAGACAACGTCACACGTCACATGTCAAGGCACCTGGGAGGAAAGGCGTTTAGGAGAGCTGGGCAAATACCCTGTGTGCATGGGGTCTTACTGTGAGATATGGCCCCGTAGGCTAGGTTCACATCTATGCCGTTGCGGTTGATGCTGTTTTCTGTCTAGTTTTTCAGTGCATTTTGCATTTTAGAACACACAATTTTGATGCGTTTTGCATGCAGTTTTCATGCGTTTTGTGTGGTTTTTTTTTTCTTTACCAAATTGGTTGTTATGGAGCAGGCGCCTGCTGTGTCCTTAACCGCTTCAGCCCCAGAAAATTTTACCCCCTTCCTGACCAGAGCACTTTTTGCGATTCGGCACTGCGTCGCTTTAACTGTCAATTGCGCGGTCCTGCGATGTTGCACCCAAACAAAATTGATGTCCTTTTTTTCCCACAAATAGAGCTTTCTTTTGGCAGTGTTTGATCACCTCTGCGTGTTTTATTTTTTGCGCTAACAAAAAAAGAGCGACCATTTTGAAAAAAAATATATTTTTAACTTTTTGCTATAATAAATATCCCCCAAAAATATATAAAAAAAAAATGATTTTCCTCAGTTCAGGCCGATATGTATTCTTCTACATATTTTTGGTAAAAAAATCGCAATAAGCGTATATTGATTGGTTTGTGCAAAAGTTATAGCGTCTACAAAATAGGGAATAGTTTTAGGGCATTTTTATTATAATTTTTTCTTTTTTACTAGTAATGCCATCGATCTGCGTTTGGAACCATTGGCATTAATACAGCGATCAGTGTTATAAAAATGCACTGATTACTGTAAAAATTTCACTGGCAGTGAAGGGGTTAACACTAGGGGCGATCAAGGGGTTAATTGTGTTCCTTGTTTGTGTTTCTAACTGAAGGGGGGAGGGGACTGTGTAGCAGGGGTCTCAAATTGGCGGCCCTCCAGCTGTTACAGAACTACAAGTCCCATCATGTCTCTGCCTATGGAAGTCATGCTTGTAACTGTCAGCCTTGCAATGCCTCATGGGAATTGTAGTTTTGCAACAGCTGGAGGGCCGCCAGTTTGAGACCCCTGGTGTAGGGAAAGAGATAGATCGCTGTTTATACTCTGTATGAACAGACGATCTGTCAATTCTCCCCTCAGAGAACCAGAAACTGTGTGTGTGATCCCGGTTTTCTGTGTATCAGTGGCAATCGTGGGAGCCCGGCGGTGATCGTGACCACCAGACACTCGCATCGGCCCGGGGCCATGCAGCGGCACGCTCGTGCGCCCCTAACGCCGCTTCGCCCAGCCGCGCCATTCTGCCGCAGTAAAACTGCGCTGGCTGGTCGGCAAGTGGTTAACAATGAGTCATCAGCTGTCAGCGGGGTTCCCTGCTGACAGCTGAATGTAAAAATAAGAATTGGCGGCCAAACACATGTAAAAATGCCATGGAAGTCTATTACACACAAAACACAATCTGCTGCAAGAAAAAAAGTCCCTGACCCTTTCCAAAAACGCAGCAGCTGAAAAACGCATAGATGTGAATGTGTAATAAAGGAAATGCTGTTAAATGGACTGGAGTGCCTTTCTGCAAACGGCAAAACGCATTAGGAAATAGCATAGGTGTGAATCTACTGAGAGAAAATGCAAGCCACATTGAAAACACAACCAAGTTGCAACAAAGTTTCACTGAAATTGGATCAAAATCGCTTTGCGGTATTGTGAACCTAGCCTTAGGGGCAGATCATTAAAAAAAAACATATTTTTCTACCTTCCTGTCTACCTTTAAACAATGATGCTGGCCACAATATGACAGGTCCTTTTTATTAAGTGTTGTATGTGATTACATTGTTAGAGATCTGTTAACATGCTTCTGTTCTTATTTAATTGCTTTACCTTTTTAGGGATGTGACAAGAAAGCAATGGTATGGGACATGAGGACTGGCCAGTGCATTCAGTCATTTGAAACTCATGAATCTGATATCAACAGCGTCAGGTCAGTAATGCAGTGTTGTAATACAGTGGCGGATCAACATATCACATACAGTATATGGCCACACAGTTACTTCCTCCCGCTGCGAAAAACTGTCCTACACATAATAATAGGGGAATACACCATAATCAAAGGCAAAACTTCTTTTTTTAATTTTGGAAAGAGTAAAGAAGGTTTATAACCACTGTCCTTTTTTGTCATCTGTGTCCCATTGTTGAGATTTTCCTTCACTTCCTGTTCTATAGCCAAAACAGGAAGTGAAAAGAAGTCTCTCCAAAGTGAGGAAATCCATAGTTGTCACCAGAACTAGTCTCCATTCGAAGTCTTCCCTTCTATTCCTGTTCTGGTTACAACCCATGCTTTGTTTTTTTGTTTTTTATTTCACTTTCACTCTCAATGATAGTGGTAAACAGGACAAGTATGGAAGATGAATGTCCCTAATGGGGGCACAGATAGCAATAAAAAATCTGACAGGTGTTCTAATCCCTATCCAAAAAACAAAGTTTTTCCTTTAGTTATTATTTATCTATTTATCTACACTATGTTATTAAAAAGTATTGGGACACCTGGCTTTAGACGCACATGAACTTTAATGGCATCCCAGTGCGTAGGGTTTAATATTGAGTTGGCCCACCCTTTGCAGCTATCAGCTATATCAGCTTTAAATCTTCTGGAAGGCTGTCCGCAAGGTTTAGGAATGTGTCTATGGGAGTGTTTGACCATTCTTCCAGAAGCGCATTTGTGAGGTCAGGCACTGATGTGGACGAGAAGGCCTGGCTTGCAGTCTCCGCTCTAATTCATCCCAAAGGTGTTCGAGGTCAGGACTCTGCGCAGGCCAGTCAGGTTCCTCCACCCCAAACTCGCTCATCCATGTCTTTATGGACCTTGCTTTGTGCACTGGTGCGCAGTCATGTTGGAACAGGAAGGGGCCATCCCCAAACTTTTCCCACAAAGTTGTGAGAATGAAATTATCCAAAATGTCTCGGTATGCTGAAGCCTTAAGAGTTCCCTTCACTGGAACTAAGGGGTCAAGCCCAACCCCTGAAAAACAACCCCACATCATAATCCCCCCTCCACCAAATGATTTGGACCAGTGCACAAAGCAAGGTCCATAAAGGCATGGATGAGCGAGTTTCCACATCAGTGCCTGACCTCGCAAATGCGCTTTTGGAAGAATAGTCAAACATTTCCATAGACACACTCCTAAACCTTGGGGGACAGCCTTCACAGAAGAGTTGAAGCTGTTATAGTTGCAAAGGGTGGGCCAACTCAATATTGCACCCTATGTACTTAGAATAAGATGTCATTAAAGTTCATGTGTGAGTAAAGGCAGGAATCCCAATACTTTTGGTAATATAATCTATCTATCTACAATTGTGTGAAAAAGTAATTGCCCCCTAAACCTAATAACTTGTGCCACCCTTGGCGGCAACAACTGCAATTAAGCATTTGCGATAACTGGCAATGAGTCTTTCACATTGCTGTGGAGCAATTTTGGCCCACTCTTCTTTGTAGAATTGTTTTAATTCAGCCACATTGGAGGGTTTTTCCAGCATGAACGGCCTGTGTAAGGTCATGATACAGCATCTCAATTGGATTTAAGTCCGGGCTTTGACTAGGCCACTCCAAAACCTAAATTTTGCTTTGTTTGAACCATTTGGAGGTGGACTTGCTTGATCATTGTCCTGCTGCATAACCAAAGTGCACTTGAGCTTGAGGTCAATAACTGATGACCGGACATTCCCCTTTAGAATTTTCTGGTAGAGCTCAGAATTGATGGTTCCATCAATTATGGTAAGTCGTCAAGGTCCTGAAGCTGCAGCCCCAGACCATCACGCTACCACCACCATGTCTGACTGTTGGTATGATGTTCTTGTTATGAAATGCTGTATTCGTTTTATGCCAGATGTAACGGGATGCACACCTTCCAAAAAGTAAAATTTTTGTCTCATCAGTCCACAGAATATTTGCCTAAAAGTCTTGGGGATAATCAAGATGTTTTTTGGTAAATGTGAGATGAGCCTTTGTGTTCTTTTTGGTCAGCAGTGGCTTTGGCCTTGGAACTCTCCCATGGATGCCATTTTTGCCCAGTGTCTTTCTTATTGTTGAATCATGAACACTGATCGTACCTGAGGCAAGTTCTTTAGATGTTGTTCTGGGTCCCTTTATGACCTCCTGGATTCATTGTCATGCTCTTGGAGTAATTTTTGTAGGCTGGCCACTCCTGGGAAGGTTCACCACTGTTCCAAGTTATCTCCATTTGTGGATAATGGCTCTCCCCGTGTTTCACTGGAGTTCCAAAGCCTTAGAAATGGCCTTGAAATCCTCCCTAGACCGATACATGTACATTATTTTGTTTCTAATCTGTTCTTGAATTTTTTTTAGCTTGTGGCATGACGTGGCTTTTTGTGATCTGTTAGCGTGCTTTACTTTGTCAGACAGCTTCTATTTATGTGATTTCTTGACAGGTCTAGCAGTAATCAGGCCTGGGTGTAGCAAGTGAAATTTAACTCCACTTTCCAAAAAATTGTGGTTAATCACAGTTCATTCATGATTCAGCATGGGAGGGGGCAATTACTTTTTCACACAACTCTATCTCTGTAGTCAGAATTTACCAATTTAATATGATTTCTTTTAAAAGTGGAACTCCAGACATTATTTCGTTTTGGATGAGTGGAGAGGGATTAGAAACTTTGTTGGGTATTTATTTCTATCCTTGCCACAGTAAAGAGATTTCCCCTTACTTCCTGTCATGAAACCACACAGGAAGGAAGGGGACACTTCTCCAACCGATACAAAGACAGAAATAAAACATAAAACGTGATGGACCATATGTTGTCCATCATCTCATTTGGAGTGCACTAAAATTAATGAGATACTTATGAGGCAATTGTTAACAACTGGTTAAGCCCAAACCCAGGCAAAAGTTTTTGGAAAAGAGTTAGAATATTTGTCAGGTTTTTACTACTGTTTGTCCTCCCGTTAAGGAATTTTAACCTTACTTCCTGTCTTGGTGACACATTTATTTAAAATAGTGAGTTGGGGGTATGAACATCTGTCAAGTTTGTATTGCTCAATGTGGTTTTCCTGCCCTGGTGACACCTACACCCTGTTGTTTCTTGTCCTGGGGTCTCCAGGACCGGAAGCACATGGAAATTTTTCTAATGAGAACCTAGATATCAATAAAACTGGCTATATGGCCCAAAGATCACAAGAAATACTGGCGCTCACAAAACAGACCATCTATGACCGACTTTATTGGTAGTCCTCTTTCTTAGCTTAACCTCACCTCTCCCTCTCTCTGCAGGTATTACCCCAGTGGAGATGCCTTTGCCTCGGGCTCTGACGATGCCACGGTAATTAGCTCTCTTCTCTATGAAGTTGTGGGTGGATGGACAGTAGTGCCAGGACATGCTTTTCTTTTCTCACATTACTCATAAATTTGCTGATTTCTCCGGCAATTGCCACCAGTTCTTAACCTCAGATATTTATGGAAGATTATATGTTTGTATATCTGCTGAGACTTTACAGCGCTTTATAAATCATGACATTTCCATTTCCTGCACCGAGTGTACTCGTACTTGACACAACACAAATGCTGCACACAGCTGCATGACACTTTGTACATTCTCACCAAAATGATTTATCAACCAAATCCAGAGTCAAAAAAGCAATAGCACTAATACAGAGCTGTAAAAGTTATAAACTTATCTCTACAAAAAGTGTTCCCACAGTTAGTGGTGCCTGGGGGTAACTTCATCTCCACTAAGTGCCCAAGGAGTCCAAACCCTAGCATGCTCTATTAGGCCTCATTCACATGGTCATACTTAAAGAGGAGCTCCAGGCTCCCCCCCCCCAAAAAAAATTGATACTACAGATACTAGCTGCTGACTTTGAGGGCCAGTTCACACCACATACAGTCCAGTACATTTTTTTTTCTGCATCAAAAATGCATGGAAAGTAGGTTATATGGTTTTAAATGGCGTAGTTCACACCAGTGCTTGCTGTTCCAATACGTTCCAGTTCCAGAAAAAAAGTAGAACATGCTGCATTTTTTCTGCACTGGACTATACTGGAATGCTGTAAAACACATAGAAAATGCTTTGGAATGCATCGGAATGCACCAAAAATACACTGGAACATACATGTCCTTATTTAAGGTTAAGAAAAAAGAAGGGGAAAAAATGCACTGTACTGCATCAAAAACGCAAATGTGTCAAAAATGCGCATGCAGAAAAGCATCTGGAACGCATCACAACTGCAATTCTATGGTGTGAACTGGCCCTTAATATTAGGGCATTTGCTTGTGTAGGAATCCAGCGGTGTCATCCAAGCCGGTTTTTCAATCTGCTATCAGGTGCCTGAGCTGCCATTTTTACTGAGGAAAACCGGCAGTGAAGCCTTGCGGCTCCGCAGCCTGTGTCCTACTGCGCATGTACGAAGCGTGCTGCACTTTGTGAATGGGCCAGCTGCGGGGGAAGGAAGAGGGGGCCAAACTTCGGGCTCAGTTCACTGTGGCCATAAGTGGGCGCGGGTACCTGTCAAAACCAGGTACCCGCTACCCCAAAAGGTGCCAAATGTGGCAGCGGAGAAGGGGAGTAGGCAGAAAAGCGGACATTCACCTTTTGGGTGGAGCTCCACTTTAAAAGTACACCCGTGCAAGGGCAATGCTTGCACGCAGAGGGTTACACAAGTGTTCTGTGCATCCCCGCACAGACAGTCCAATTTATGTAATTTGGGGCACAGCGGGTGGACGGACACAGCCGCTTCTTCCAATATGACAGCTGTGCACAGCCCCTCTGTGTTTGGGGATGCATACCTGCACCCGCATGGCTATCGAGTGACATGAATGAGAATGCCTGCACAGGGATGAACGGAACAGCTGTACATCCCCGTGAGGGCAAACAGGGCCCTTGCACAGGCATATGCTTAAGTACGCCCATGTGAACGAGGCCTTAGGCCTCAAGCACACTAGAATGCAGCTGTTAGGGGCATCAGGTGTTTTTTCTGCCACTAAATGCCCCTACATGTTACCCTATGGGGTTGATTTACTAAAGCTAAATAGACTGTAGACTTTGCAAAGTGCAGTTGCTCCAGAGCTTAGTAAATGAGGTTAAGCTTTACTTTTCAAAGAATACCCAATCAGATGTAAAGAAAATTAAAAAAACAGCATTTTTGCTTGCACGTGATTCGGTGATGGAAGTCAGCAGTGCTTCTACCTATTTAATGAGTTTTGGAGCAACTGCACTTTGCAACGTTCACAGTCTATTTGCCTTTAGTAAATTAACCCCTATGTGTCCATGCACTCCATGCACACATAGGCGTTTAGAAGCAAAAAAAAACAAAACAATGCCAGCACGTCCAGGAGCAGCTGGTTTTGGCAGAAAAAACAATTGACTTGCGTAAACGCGTGTCAGCGCGAGGTGCATCAAGCAATTCAGCGATAATTCATTTCAATAACCAGAATAAATTAAGATTCTGCCCATTGAAATTCATTAATGCTCAAGTGCTTGACACCCCTAAGTGTGTCTAGACGCATTTACAAGCCTCAAGTGTTTTTTCTGCCAAAATGCTGTTGCCAGATGGAAAGATGTCTAGAAGAGGTTGGCAAATGGCCAGCATGCATAAGGCCTAAGGCCCCTTGGCAGTACTGATGTATTACCTCCAGATCTTGCTGGCAAAAAGTTCCTGAGCAAAAAAGCAAGTATGGTCTATACTGAGGATGAACTCAGGCGTGTTGGCAACCCGCACGTGTAGAACCCGCCAGGAAGTCGGCACTGCACAGCGCTAATCACAGGCAGTGAGACATTTACCCGATTCACGGCTGCAGAGATCGAGAAATGTCTCACTGCCTGTGATTTAGTACAAAATTTAATGAACCATGTCGAGAAACATTTAATTCTCTTGTAGTGTTGCCAACATCCCAAATATGGATTCTCTATGGACCCTCCAAAGAGAGACACAAGTACCCCCCGGTACAATAGGACTTTAAGGGCGAACAATTTTTTATTTAAATTAATCGTTTATTTGAGAAAATGTATATATATTTTGTAAAAAGGTCTTAAAAACAATACATTTTATACAGGAAGAAATTCCTTTGCATACAGTATGTTTTAAACAAAAATGATTACAAATGAATATAAATATAAAGAGTCCTTCAATCGCCTGACATGTTTCGGGATACACTCCCTTCTTCGGAGGCGTTTGTGAAAGAGGTATAAGTGTATTCTGAAAGAGAGCAAAAATGGCAGAGAATTTTATGCAGTGCTTGAACCACATTTGACATACATACCAATGCTGATTTTTTATGATATAAATGTGCATCGATTGGACTCTCAGAGCAGAGAAAGCTTTGAGAGGAACATTTATCACCATCTGTCCATTAAGGAACACAGAGCAACGCCCAAGCGCAGATTAACCCTCACAAGGATCACCACGGAACCACTATTAGTATATATCAGTCAGTGAAAACCCTGAGAAGATATATAAATATAATGATATAACGATATTTGCGCTCTTGGCACCAGTATACACTTTAGGGCTCTTTCACATGGACGGTCCGTATGTCCGTTTTTCATCCTTCCGTTTTCAGATGAAAAACGGACATACAAACGGACATGATGAACATCTGCTGACACCCGATATCGTCTGTGTCCGCTATTGTCCGATTCTGCAGATGGAGGAAAGCCCTATTTTTCTATCCTTCTGCAGAGCGGATCGGATGAACACGGACAGATGGTCCGTGTTCATCCGATCCTCCATAGAGGAGAGCGGAGATCTGACAGGGCGGTCCCTGCACAGCGTGCAGGGACTGCCCTGTCATCCGCCGGCTCAGCGGGAATCAGCGGAGCGATCCCCGCTGAGCAGCGGATGTTCACGGGGCGGATCATTACTGGTGTGCTTGACTTGCCTTTTGTTGATTCTTGCTTAGCTCTTCTTGTTTATAAATAGTTAGTTAATAGTTGATAAATTGTGGCACAGGGACTGTTGTACATTGCTTGCATTGCCAAATATTCAGGTAGACATAAAAGACAGAATCTACAAATCTCTGTATGAAGCAGAGTCATCTAAATAAAGAACACGGAGCATCTAAAAATAGGGAGTCCTCTAAAACTGGAATATTTTCCTGCTGTTCAAGCAAAATAACCCTGGGAGAGAAGGGCCGTCATGTTGATGAATCCACGGGTCACAATTAGGTTCCTTTTTATTTGATGAACTTGTTCCAAAATGAACATACTGCAGGCATACCAATTCCATTTTTTTTTTTTTATAATTCTACGATCAAAAATGATAGAGAAAAAAATCACAATGTAAAAAATGGAAAATGAATGATAAAAAAAAACTTGTAAAATAATGAATAAATAAAATGAATAAATAAAAGAAAAAGTAAAAAAAAAAAACTCTGCCCCCTGTGAAAGAGCCCTAAGTCTGCCTCTTCAATGTAAGTAATTTGGTTTGGTGTGCTTGACTTGCCTTTTGTTGATTCTTGCTTAGCTCTTCTTGTTTATAAATAGTTAGTTAATAGTTGATAAATTGTGGCACAGGGACTGTTGTACATTGCTTGCATTGCCAAATATTCAGGTAGACATAAAAGACAGAATCTACAAATCTCTGTATGAAGCAGAGTCATCTAAATAAAGAACACGGAGCATCTAAAAATAGGGAGTCCTCTAAAACTGGAATATTTTCCTGCTGTTCAAGCAAAATAACCCTGGGAGAGAAGGGCCGTCATGTTGATGAATCCACGGGTCACAATTAGGTTCCTTTTTATTTGATGAACTTGTTCCAAAATGAACATACTGCAGGCATACCAATTCCATTTTTTTTTTTTTATAATTTTATTAGGTTGAATTTCATATCCAATTAAGTATAGCACGTGATTTCCCTTGTGAGCCAAGGGAGTAAGTGATTAGATCTTGTGAAAATAGGAACAGTCAGAAAGAAAACTGTCACTTTGTTATCTTCACATCCAGTGTCCTTATGTGCCCTTACTAATTCCCACCTAACATGAACACTGGCGGCCTGTATACTCCATTCTGTAGGGTTATTGCAGAGTACAGAACAGGAAGGTGTCATTCTACTAAGGAGCTGTCATAGACGCCATAGATTATATCACGTCATTATACGTCACAAGGGTTGGTCTGCTGAAGAGCATTGTTTAGCAATAGAGTACTTTTAGATGTTGTAAATGAGTTTTATTAAGTGAAAACATTTATTAACTATAATGCCCCGTACACACGGTCGGATTTTCCGACGGACAAAGTTTTATCTCCTGCTCTCAAATTTTCCGACAACAAAGTCCGATCGGACTTTTTCCGATCGTGTGTAGCGAATTCCGACGGACAAAGTGCCACGCATGCTCAGATCAAATTACAAGACCAAAGCTGTTGGCTACTAGCCTCTACGTAGTTCTGTCGTACGCAACGAACGTCACCACGTTCAGAATGATCGGATTTTCCGACAACTTTGTCCGACCGTGTGTATGCAACACCAGTGTCGGACAAAATCCGTCGGAAAAAATCAGACGGATTTTGTGGTCGGAATTTCCGACCGTGTGTATGAGGCATAAGTCTGATGACATACAAGCGATTCTGCTGCTAGAAACAAATCGCCAGCAGCAGGATTGCTAAAGAGGCAGATTGTGTGTGCCTCAGGAACGTGTGGTGAGGTCAGTGGATGGTGAGGCACTGGCTAGTATCAGAGCCAGATGCACACAGATTACATATGTCACAATCGTTAGATCGAGAGCAATAATTCTAGCACTAGACTTCCTCTGTAACCCTAAACATGTAACCTGTAAAAAAAGTGTCGCCTATGGAGATTTTTAAGTACCGAAGTTTGACGCCATTCCATGAGTGTGCGCAATTTTAAAGCATGACATGTTAGGTATCTATTTACTTGGCGTAACATCATCTTTCACATTAAACAAAAAAATCGGGCTAATTTTAGTGTGTTTTTTTTTTATATTCATGAAACAGTTTTTTCCCAAAAGTACAGCGTAACATAAAAAGTTGCAATGACCACCATTTTATTCCCTGGGGTGTCTTTTAAAGAAACAATATATATAATGTTTGGGGGTTCTGAGTAATTTTCTAGCAAAAAAATTATGATTTCTACATGTAGGAGAGAAGTGTCAAAATTGGCCTGGGTGGCAAGTGGTTAATTACCATAAGTAAGTAATATAGAAATAATATACAAATAATTATTATATATTATTTTTAAGGTAATTTACTAAATTTTTAAAAACTGTACTCAAGTAGGTGGCTTAATGGACAAATTACTGAAGTTTGAAGATATAACTTCAAACCAGTAATTTCACAGTAAATAGATAAATAATAAATTATACATTATTATCTTATAACATAATAATATATGATTTAGCTTGATTAAAATAGTACCTTTTCAGCAGCAGCAGATTCTCATTCTCCCTCTTAACTGTGTGATAAAAACATGGGATTATGAGTAAATCGTATACCCATAAACCCATGCTTTTTCCTTCTAGTTAAGAGGGCTGGGCTGGAAGGGAGCAGTTGTCTTTTAGACACATACAGTACCTCCTTCTGTGACACTGCAGTGAGAGGACAGCCTCCACTGTCGCATTTGCTTGTTCCAATGGTGCTTTACCATTGGTCCAAGGCTCCAAGCTGTCCACTGAGCTCAGTGCTTCTGACAAGTGAGACGAACTGTGAGCTTGACCTCTCAGTCTGCTGCAAACAGAGTGCGCTCTGCCTCACCTGCCTCCCCTGACTGCACGTCCCTGGTGTGCCTATAGAATCCCTCCATCTGTAGCTAGATGCAGCGAGATGTTCCTTTGTCAATGGTTTGAATGATGCTGAATCTTGATTGTTAGCTATGGAAGCAACATCTCACTGTGTCTCAATTTTTAGCTATGGGAGATTTACTAAAACTGGAGCATGCAAAATCTGGTGCAGCTCTGCACAGAAACCAATCAACTTCCAGGTTTTATTGTCAAAGCTTCATTGAATAAGCTGAAGTTAGAAGCTGATTGGCTACCATGCACAACTGCATCTGAGTGCTCCAGTTTTAGTAACACTCCCCCACTGTGTCAACTACAAATGGAGTGATTTCCTTGGAACAAACAGGCAGCCTCTTAACCATCTTGTCACTGCTAATTTTGACAGATTTTCACATTGGATTCGCACGAAAAAGGTGCAGGAACCTTCCCCCCCCCCCCCCCGCACTGGAATCGGATTGCATGAGTGTTCACACCCATGTGATCCGATTCTTGTCCGAATTCACAGTTCACGGATCTGGGGGTGTCATTAACTTTGTATTGCATTTGCAGAGTTTAATTGCAACTGAAACTGCACTCTGCAAGTGCAGTTAGTCCACAGCTTAGTTGATGAGGTAAAGGTTCCATTTGCAAAGAATACCCAATCACGTACAAGGAGAATAAAAATAAAAAACTGAATTTTTGCTTGCACATGATTGGATGATGGAAATCAGCAGAGCTTCTGCTAATTTACTAAGCTCTGGTGCAACTGCACTTTGGTGCACAGTTTATTTGCCTTTAATAAATCAACTCCGTTGTCCTCTTCACGCCCTAAGGCCCCTTTCACAGAAAGAATCCGTTCTGCCTGTCAGTTTTTCAGGCAGACCTAAGGCCTGGTTCACACATTTGCATTTTTTAGTGCGTTTTCGGTTTTTCAGAAACACACTACAGTTCATTTAACATGGTTTCCTATGGATATAGTTCACAGCTGCGCATTTTATGGAAAGGGCCAGGGACTTTTTTCGGGGTTTAGACTTCAATGGATCAAAAGCGTATATTGCAATACGCAAAATGCACCTGGAATATGCAAACTGCAACCAGCATAAGTGTGAATCAGGCCTTAATCGACGGTCCATTCACCCCTATGAACCGGCAAGTGTAAAAATGGACTTGCGTCTGTTTACACCTGCCTACCTCTGGTCCTATCTTCTGTCTAGGCCAATTGGATCGGAGGGCAGTTGGCTGTAATTGGACAGCGGGCCCTGTCCAGGTTTGCTCTGTAGAAAATGAGTGAACACGGATATGTCCTCCGCCCACTCTGCTCCAATCAGCAGACGATCAGTAGAGATATCCCCTGCTGATCGGAGTCCGCCCCATGTGAAAGGGACCTAAGGGTCAGCTCTTGTAAAACAGATTTTTTGCTTTCAGATGTTTTTCATTAGAAATACATTTTTTACGAAAGTTACTGAAAGTCTTATATCTGTGTCACCCACCTTCACTTGGCTTACAATAGGACCACGAGCATGGCTTTATTTGTAGTGAATTGAATGAACGAGTGTAGAGAGTGTGTGCAGTCCACAGTTGGGTCTCTGTAATGGAGTAGATAGAAAATATTAGAAGATAGAAGGATGGGGTAGGCAGGCTAAAATTGATACTTCAACAAAAACTGATACTTTCAGCTGTGGCAGTGTACAGTCCACAGAATACATTTTGCAGTGTACAATGAAGGGGAGGTCTGTAACCACTATCCAGCTATGGGCAGGCTGGGTAATGTGACTACAGCATAATGCCCCATGCACACGGTCGGACATTCCGACGACAAAATCCGTCTGATTTTTTCCGACGGATTTTGGGCCAAACTTGTCTTGCATACACACGGTCACACAAAGTTGTCGGAAAATCCGATCGTTCAGAGCGAGGTGACATACAACACGTACGTCAGGACTATAAATGGGCCAGTAGCCAATAGTTTTCGTCTCTTAATTTATTCTGAGCATGCGTGGCACATTGCCCGTCGGAATTGTCTACACACGATCAGAATTTAAACGATCAGATCTTGTTGTCGGAAAATTTTAGGTCCAGCTCTCAAACTTTGTGTGTCGGAAATTCCGACGGAAAAAGTCCGATGGAGCCCACGCACGATCGGATTTTCCGACAACACGATCCGATCGCACATTTTCCGATGGAAATTCCAACCGTGTGTACAGGGCATAAGAATGATGGGAGTCTCCAACCAGGACAGCATGGCGGATGGGAGGTGCAAAATGGTGCCAACATTCACTTACACTTCAAGAAATGTGTGATTACCATAATAAAAAGACAGAACATTTATAATACGGTTTTTGTATTTCACAGTAAATCTTCTTTTATGTATTCTGATTGCAGTGTCGTATGTATGATCTTCGGGCAGATAGAGAAGTAGCAATCTATTCTAAGGAAAGCATCATATTTGGAGCATCGAGTGTCGATTTCTCCTTGAGTGGTGAGAATGCAATTTCAATATTTGAATACATAAGGGTAAAAAACACTGGCAGAGCTAATTATCCTGTAAAAGTACATTTATATTTAATGTAATCTCATCAAGTCAAATATTCTTTATTCTTATAAAAAAAAAAAAATACCACATTATGGCCACTGGCTTTGATGATCATAGGAAATAAGTATTTATTTCCTATGATCATGAACTTCCTCTAGTGGCCTTAGCGATGCGCATTATTTTCCTGATTTACTTTACTCTGTATGAATAAATAGCATTCATCCTGGAAGGAAAATAGCCCAGTAACAATATTAATTTTGCCCTCATTTACAGTTTACACAATTCCATTTTTTCCCTAAAACTATGTGTTTGATAAGCGTCTACGCAAATATGGTCTGAGCAAAAATTGCAGCAACCTGAACCTTTTTTAAGTCACAAATTGCATAGGTGTGAATGAGCCCCTTCGTCAATAATGGGGTGGCTCTTGTGTATTGTTGCACAAAGTCCGAAATGTATAAAATCACATACAGTGGATATAAAAAGTCTACACACCCCTGTTAAAATGTCAGGTTTCTGCGATCTAAAAAAATGAGACAAAGATAAATCATTTCAGAACTTTTTCTACCTTTGATGTGATCTATAAACTGTACAACTCAATTGAAAAACAAACTGAAATCTTTTAGTGGGGAAGTTGAAATAAAAAATAAAAAAATGCATAAGTGTGCACACCCTCTTATAACTGGGGATGTAGCTGTGTTCAGAATTAAGCAATCACATTCAAACTCATGTTAAATAGGAGTCAGTACACACCTACCATCATTTAAAGTGCCTCTGATTAAGGGCTCTTTCACACGGACGGACCGTATGTCCGTTTTTCATCCTTCCGTTTTCGGATGCAAAACGGACATACATGTATCCCTATGGGATAGCGGGTGTCAGCGGATGAACATCCGCTGACACCCGATCTCGTCCGTGCCCGCTATGGTCCGTTTCTGCAGACGGAGGAAAACCCTATTTTTCCATCCGTCTGCAGAGCGGATCGGATGACGACGGACTCTACGGTCCGTCATCACCCGATCTACCATAGGGGAGAGCGGCGCTCTGACAGGTCCGTCCCTGCACAGTGTGCAGAGACGGACCTGTCATCTTCCTGCTCAGCGGAGATCGCTCCGGCGATCCCCACTTAGCAAGTGGATATCCACGGGGCGTATCTGCACTGATCTGCCCCTTGTGAAAGAGCCCTAACTCCAAAAAAAGTTCAGCATTTTCTTAGTCACATCCTACAGCAAAAGCCATGGTCCACAGAGGGCTTCCAAAGCATCAGAGGGATCTCATTGTTAAAAGGTATCAGTCAGGAGAAGGGTACAAAATAATTTTCCAATTTTCCAATATATAAAATGGAACACATTGAAGACAGTCATCATCAAGTGGAGCAATTATGGCACAACAGTGATATTACCAAGAACTGGACGTCCCTCCAAAATTGATGAAAAGACAAGAAGAAAACTGGTCAGGGAGGCTACCAGGAGGCCTACAGCAACATTAAAGGAGCTGCAGGAATATCTGGCCAGTATTTTCTGTGTGGTACATGTGACAACAATCTCCCATATTCTTTATATGTCTAGACTATGGGGTAGAGTGGCAAGATGGAAGCCTTTTCTTACCAAGAAAAACATCCAAGCCCGGCTAAATTTTGCAAAAACACATCTGAAGTCTCTCAAAAGCATGTGGGAAAATGTGTTCTGGTCTGATGAAACCAAGGTTGAACTTTTTTTTTCTTTATGTTTGGTGCAAAAACAACACTGCACATCACCAAAAGAATACCATACCCACCGTGAAGCATGGTGGTGACAGCAGCATGCTTTGGGGCTGTTTTTCTTCAGCTGGTAGTCAAGGTAGAGGGAATTAAGAACAGTTCCCAATACCAGTCAATATTGGCACAAAACCTTCAAGCTTCTGCTAGAAAGCTGAACATGAACAGGAACTTCATCTTTCAGCATGACAACGACCCAAAGCATACATCCAAATCAACAAAAGAATGGCTTCACCAGAAGAAGATTAAAGTTTTGGAATGGCCCAGACAGGGCCCAGACCTGAATCCCATTAAAAATCTGCGGGGTGATCTGAAGAGGGCTGTGCACGGGAGATACCCTGGCAATCTGACAGGTTTGGAGTGTTTTTGCAAAAAAGAGTGGGCAGATATTGCCAAGTCAAGATGTGCCATGCTGATAGACTCATACCCAAAAAGACTGAGTGCTGTAATATAAGCAAAAGGTGCTTCAACAAAGTATCAGTTTAAGGGTGGGCAAACGTATGCAACCATATTATTTTATTTTTACTTCCCTCAGGGGCGGACTGACAACTCATGGGGCCCCCGGGCAATAGGAGATTATGGGGCCCCCAGGCAATCAGAGATTATGGGGCCACACAGTATACACACACACACAGTATACAATCACACAGTATACACATACATGTACACACAGTATACACAGACATGTTTCTATTGGCTGAGAAGGTACTGGAGAGGTGGGGCAGCTATAATCTCGGGATTTTTAGACCAAAAGGATGTCGGTAAGGGACATTTCAGAAACAGATGTAAAAAAAACAGATTTTTACATACTGTCCCTGTACTGTTTTACTGAGGCTGGCAACCCTGATGGGGCCCCCTAGTGGCCCAGGGCCCTTGGGAAGTGCCCGAGTGGCCGAATGGTCAGTCCGCCCCTGACTTCCCTTCACCTAAAAGATTTCAGTTTGTTTTTCAACTGAGTTGTACAGTTTATAGGTCACAAAGGTGGAAAAAAGTTCTGAAATTATTTATCTTTGTCTCATTTTTTACATCACAGAAACCTGACATTTTAATAGGGGTGTGTAGACTTTTTATATCCTCCTTAGGTATGAACGGGGAATAAGCATACTTGTCTGTATTGATGCACAAAAACTCTTGCTGCATAAAAATGCATGTCAAGTGAAATTACTATTTCCTGTGTGGCTGGTTTACACCTATGCGCTGCAGTTAAGTGACTCTAGTCCCCCACCCAAAAAAAAAAGCGATTAACAAATATGATTATTGCAAATAATGAAATGTATGCTGGTTTTATATGTTACGTGGAACGAAATAAGGTTTATGGGAAACAGCAGATTTTGCTGGAAGCTGACGACAGTGAACCCGATTCTGTGAAGTCAGCTGTGCTGCTACGTGGTATTTGGAGGTTCTCGCTTGGCTTTGTGCTGTGAGCTCATTGCTCAGAAAACTATCTTTAGCAATTGCATGCAGTCAGCATTCTGTTCCAGCCATGAAATCATCTGTCAACAGTTTCATCAAAACAGGGAACAGGCAGCTGAGGATCCAATGATTTGTATAGAAAAAGCAGCTAAAATGCTTCACAATGATGTTAACACTGTGGGGTTGATTTACTAAAGTCAAATAGACTGTGCACTTTGCAAAGTGTAGTAGCTCCAGAGCTTAGTAAATGAGCAGAAGCTCTGCTGACTTCCATCATCCAATCATGTGCAAGTAAAATACTGTTTTTTTTTTTCTTGCATGTAGTCTTTGCAAAGTGAAGATTTACCTAATTTACTAAGCTCTGGAGCAACTGCACTTGCAGAGTGCAACTACACTTTGCAAAGTTCACAGTCTATTTGACTTTAGTAAGTCAACCTTTGAGTCTGAGTATAAGTGATGTGTGCCAGTACTGCATCATCATCCGCTGAAGTCTGTCTGAGCCAGTACACCTTTTTCCTGTTTGATTGCAATCAAGAAGTTTTAAAGGAAATGGTAAGTTTTTCCATAACCATGTATCATGCAGTCCAAAGTCAATGAACCTGTGCTTTGCCATGCTTTGGGGGTTTATTTATAAAAAAAAACAACCCCTGTGCAAATAAATCAAGCATTTGCACAGCCTCCATTAACAATCACTGGAGTTTGCCTTAAACTGTTATTTCCTTTGATCGTCACCTCCATCTAGTGGCCATACGGTGATATTGCATATGGTCATTAGATGGAGCAGACAATCATAGGAAATAACTGTTTAAGGCAAATTATGGTGACCATTCATGGAGGCTGTGTAAATGCTTGACTCATAGGAAATAAATATATTAGGCATATTACAGTGATTATTTGTGACATTTCTTTTTCACAACTGGACCCCTTATAGTGCATTTCCACTTTTGTAGTCATATTTAAACTGGGATTTTAGCTAAAAAGAAAATGGGCGAACAGGAGGGATTTTTAACCTCCCTGGCGGTATTCCCGAGTCTGGCTCGGGGTGGAATTTCAGTACCATTAGCGGTAACCCTGAGTCGGAATCGCATTGCAGGATACAGGGAGAGTTACTTACCTTGTCCCCTGGATCCTGCGCTGTCTCCCCGCTGTGTGTGCGAGCTCCTCCGCTCAATTCACACAGTGCCGAGTGCCGCTGAGCTCCGTTCCCTGCGACGCTGCAACGCACGGGAGCGGAGATCGGCGCCAAATTCAAAAAAGTAAAAACACACAATACACATACAGTACTGTAATCTTACAGATTACAGTACTGTATAAAAAAAAGTACACATCCCCTTTGTCCCTAGTGGTCTGCCCAGTGCACTGCATGTAGTTTTATATTATAAATACTGTTTTTTCTGCCTGGAATTTAGAGATTGTCCATAGCAACCAAAAAGTGTCTCTTTATGTCAAAAGTGGTTTTAGAGCAGCTAGAAAACAGCGATAATAAATTAGAATCACTTGCAGAATTGAGTGATAGTGATTTGTGGGGAAATTCGTCAGCAAACACTAAATCTAATGACAGCGATAATTCTGCAACTGAGCACATTTCTGGGTTTTTGATTTGATTACATTATTGAATAATTTTTATTATTATTATATTATTATTTGTTATAATTATTTATAGTTATTTATTATATTATAATTTATGATTTTGTGTTTCAAACTTTATCATACCTGGGATGAGTTATTCCTAAGAATTGCAGGCCTACAATATAAAACGTCAAATTTCCATGCAAAATAATTGTACAGCTTTCAGCACCTAAAATCAGAAATAATCATACCGCCAGGGAGGTTAATGCAGAAGAGACATGCTTTGTCTCGTCTGATGAAGCTGACTGCAGTCCTGTGACTGCACGGGAGTGACGTCACTCCCCTTTGGCCGGTGTTTGAGACTCAGCAGCCAGCCGCCTGGTGATGTGAGCGGTCAGAAGCCAAGCTTCTAAATCTATAAAGTGGTATTAAACCTGTTGCTCCTTCATCCAGAGTGGGGGCACGCTAATCAGTGCAGGGATAAGGTCACACAGCACCCAGGGCAAAGATGCCAAACTGAGCCCCCCTCCCCTTCCCTTAGGGTTTGGGTTAGCAGTGATGTCACTGTCACTACTCCTGTCAGCCACTACTCCTGTCAGCCTTGGCACAGGGCACCCCCATCCCTGCAATAAACTATTGTGCCCAGGGCAGATTCCCCTCCCGCCCACCCCTTGTCCCAGCCCTGACTCTAATACAGGAGGTGTGTTACTGGTCAGATCACCAGGGAAAAAAACATAAAGAGGTCGGATCTGAGGATTAGTAAACTGCAATTTATTCAATTTTTGGTTTAGGGTTTAATGTCCACCGCATTCTCAAAAAGTGATGTGGGTGGCACAGAGAGACCTAAAGCAGTTCAAGTGCCTGTAGCAGTAGCATCCCTTCTCTGTAGGACATTTGTCATTGTGTGTAGTCTCATCTCACTGCTATACAGGTGCAGCTGGTATTAATCCTAAATTGTCAACATGTAAAATATGAATGTTATATTATTTTACTTTTAGCCAGTTAAAAAGAAAAAAGAAAGCGTATGCGATTGTTGCTAAATTCATCACATTTTATTTCTAAGGTCGCTTACTGTTTGCTGGATACAACGACTACACAATCAATGTTTGGGATGTTCTGAAAGGCAGTAGGGTGTCCATCTTGTTTGGTCATGAGAACAGAGTCAGCACTCTCCGGGTGTCTCCTGATGGGACTGCATTCAGCTCAGGGTCATGGGATCACACTCTAAGGGTGAGTTTTATGTCCCGTAAGTCTTACAAACAACCAAACCTGACCATATGATGTGATGTTCAGCTGGTTCCTGATGAAGCGGCTGAAATGTGCTCAGTGGTAGCCCTGTCAGCTGCCTCCTGTCCGACATCCCTTGATTAAAAAATTGAAGGAACCAGGCAGAAAACTGACAGCCGAACAGTCTCTGTCCATTCAGATGCAGGTACTGCTTAGGTGTTTTGATGACTGGTGGGGCCAGCTGTCACAATACAGTCACTACAGCAAAGATTAGTACATCAGCACTGCGTAGTGTGGATGGAGGAATCTGTTAGACTTTAGGAAATAGTATTGAGTTGATCAACGTTTTGATTCCTCAGATGAATCATGGACCCAAATTTAAAATCTAAAGTTTGTCTGTCTAACATTGATAATATAGCACACTTTAATGTGACTGTAATTCCTGATTGGAAAAAGCAGAACACTACCATCCATGTGGCAGTGCTTAGGTACTCTCTTTTCCTTTAGTCCAGCCTTTCTCAACCTTTTTACCCCAGGGGCACCCTCAAAATAATTTTCAGATCTAGGGGAATCCCCAATAGTACCAATCTATCTGGGATCATTGGGAAAAACATCCCATATATTGGTTGTCAATGGGAAGAATGCCCTCTTTACCACAATGGTCAGAATGCCACCCTTCTAGACATCTAAAAAGATTACTGGGGTCATTCTGCTGGCTCTTTCAAGTGATATTGGCCTAGAGTATATTTAGGCACCATCAAATAAAAGGTCAATAAGCCACAGCTCTAGGAACCCCTAGCAATATTTGGAGAAACCTAGGGTTCCACAGAGCCCTGCTTGAGAACGGCTGCTCTATTCACACAGGAGCCTATCAAGCATTTGATGGGTATACTGATCCCACTCCTCTGATTACTGTACTACATTGATCAGGGAACTCAGTATAGAAAGAAGAATAAAAAGGAGCCATGCACAATGAATACATAGTGGACATGGGCTTATAGGCAGTGTCAGAATACTTTTCAAAAGCAATATATCATTCAAAAAAGGCTTGTCTGATGCTGCTTGATGGGAGTCTATGTTTGCTTTAAACCAGGGGTCTCCAAACTTTTCAAAGAAAGGCCAGTTTACTGTCCTTTAGACTTTGGCGGAGCAGACTGTGGCTAGTGGGAGTAGGAAATGCCACAGCATCAGTGGAAGTAAACAGTGCCTCAGGCTTGATGGTAAGTGGGAGTAAAACAATTGCATAATGCCCGTGGTTAGTAGGAGGAGGAATAGTGCCCCATCATTGGTATTAATGGGAGAAATAGTGCCTCATCCTTAGTGTCAATAGAAGAGTGGAGGTAATGGTCCCTCATTATTAGTGTTTCACACTTGCCCCTAACGCAAGTGGCACTATAGCTAGCTTCTGTGTTCTTCACCTATAGCAGCCCCCTTTCCCATAAGGAAAGCAAGCCTACTGGTATTCGGTTGCCCATAGGACTTGTACAGAATGCTACCATGCCGGAGCAGATACTAACTGAGCACAGAAAACAGGTACTTGCGGTTGGTAGACAGGCAAAGTGGTTCAACCACAGGTCCAAGGCAGACAAGGTTCAGATTAGTCAGGGTCAAATCTGTAGTCAAAAGTCAGGCAGAGTACTTCCGAGTATATTCAATATCTGATCTGAGGTCTTCAACAAGAGAATCCAAACTAGCAGGCACAGGAACAGGGCAGACAAATGGGAAGCTTAAAGCATGTGTTAAACACTATATCACAAACATGAGACTGCAGGCTTGGCTGGCTTAAATCAGGTTTAGTCTTCGCCTAGAGATTGGCTACATCAATCACCTTTCAGGTAGACAGACAGGGAGAATGTATCACAGCCAAAACCAGGGTGCTGGAATGAGATCAGCAGCTGTGATGGAGCAGGAGCGCTAAGCAATCCTGACATGGTGCCAGTGGGAGGAATAGTGCCCCATTGCTGGTGTCAGTGGGAGGAATTTTGTCCCAGTGTATTAATGGGGGAATTTCGCCCCAGTGTGGGTGTCAGTGGTAGCTATGGTGCCTCATTGTTGGTGTCAGTGGAAGGAATAGTGCCTCTTATTAGTGTGAAGAATAGTCCAGCAAGGGTTGGATAAAAGCAAGCAAAGAGCCACATTTGGCCGTAGCCCACAGTATGGAGACCACTGCTTTAAACTCTACAATTTAAATAATTATTAAATAAATAATGATTTAACCTAATGTATTTCTTATTTCTACAGATCTGGGCATAATGCACAATTGTGAAGAAATATCTGCGGTCCAGCAGCTTGGCAATTATATCACAGGTTTTACCTTGTGTTATACGATAAGAGTTGAAATGTAACATTAGATGCTGGTTGTTTCAGAACTATGTAGAAAACAGGATGGATGGCACAAAAATAGAGCTAAATGAAGAAATCATTATTTATTTATTGGTGGTCAAACCTGGAAAGTCCACCCAACACTCATCGCTTTCTATTAAAGTAGGCTTCTCTGTCAGGAGGGTCAGTGTGCTGGTAGCATTTCCATTAGTGATTGATCTGGTAAGGCTTTACATTTTTTCTTAAATTTCATACATGCAAAGATGACCATGCTGCTCTACATCGTCAAAGTATCTGCACTCAATATTGATGGCAATCATCCCTTGTTTACAAGCGCAAGAAAGGGAATTTGCTAAAGCTTTACTAGACCAATGAACCTGTACTAGCTATAGTACTAACTGTTATAACTTCCTTTAAGAGTACACTACACTATAACCAAAACTGAAAATTAAACCTTGAAATGCATACCAAGAACACTGCCTACCTGTTGAGTTTTCAGGCATTGCTGTGGTGCAAGTCATCTGGAGATCTGGGAACCCTGTTTATAATGCAGAATACTATTTCCCAAGCATACCTATTGCAGGCTCCTTACCATCTCTTACATGCAGGAAAACTTGGTGTATAAAATGTCAGTACTTTGATGTTTCTTAAGGCTAGGTTCATACTAGGTCGGGAACGTGTGCATAATCCAGTGCATTTTCGACCCACACTGAGATGCCCAGAACAATAAAAAATAGTACCACTCAAGTGCCCCCCAAATCTGTGTCAATCAGATCAGATAGTGAATAGACTGGTGCAAGACAGACAGGATTGGCTTGTCAGGCACTAGTAGACAAAATGGTGCCCATCTGGTGCCATTAATTCTTAATGATACACATCGGCACCCTTAGCATGGTTTTGCACTATAGTGCCAACCATGTGGTTGGTTGCTGTGTGATATTAAAAAAAAAAAACGGATCAGGGACTTCTTTCCCTGCATTTCTCATTTAAATAAATAAGCTGCTGTACCCGTGATGTGTGTGCGCAAACGCGTCGCACTGGCATTAACCAAGGCTAAGCTGGCCATAGATAAATCAAAATTCAGCCGGTTCAGTAAAGATCAGATGAATTTTGATTCATCAATGGCCACTCCTGCTTGACAGAATTTGATTGTTAGAATGAAACTGAAAATTTCCATTCGATCAGCTGCTGCAGCCAATCAGCTGCAGCACTGATCAGTTTATTCTGACAGCAGAGAAGTCCCCACATTGTTGATTGGGGAATCTGTGTGGATCAGCCCACTGGCTGATTCATCTATGGCCAGTCTTACAATCCTCCACCAGACTCAAACCTGCCGTTGAAGTCTGAATATATTTAGTAATATGGAAGAAAAGAGAGAGGGGGATTGAACACAATTTAGTTTTAGCACAGCTGCAGAGTTTGTTGATTTACTAAAGGCAAATAGACTTTTCACTTAGTTGCACTTTGCAAAGGAATTATCCCCAGAGCTTTGCCAATGAGAAGAAGCTCTGCTGATTCCCATCATCCAATCACATGCTAGCAAGAATGTGTTTGTGTTTTTTTATTTTCCTTGCACATGATTGGGTATTCATTGCAAAGTGACATTTCACTGCATTCCCTTAGATCTGCAAAGTGAAAAGTCTGTTTGCCTTAAATAAACCTCATTATCTCTACCAGGATCTGCGCAGTTCACTGTTACATACCTTTCTTAGTTCTTATAATGGTAACATTTCTGGGTATGAGAGCTGGAAAGGTTTTTAGAGGAAAGTGTGATCTCTCAGCAGATGTCAGCCGAGAATCACTTCAAATCCAAAAGACGTTTCCTGGCAGACGGACAGAGAGTAGTATTACAGGTGACGGAGGAATAACATTACTCTGATATTAGCGGTCCAGGAAATCTATTGGGCAATACAGGCCTACCCCACTTTTAAGTACACAATGGGGCTTATTTACTAAAGCTGGAAAGTGCAAAATCAGGCTCACTTCTGCATAGAAACCAATGAGCTTCTAACCTCAGCTTGTTCAATTAAGCTTTGGTAATAAAACCTGAAAGCTCATTGGTTTCTATGCAGAAGTGAGCCTGATTTTGCACTTTCCAGCTTTAGTAAATAAACCCCATTGTGTACTTAAAGATGGGGTATGCCTGTACCAGGGATCATATTTAAAGGCAGTTTTATACACTTATGAATTATTTCAATTTGCCTTTGGAAATACATTTATAACTTTGGATTAGAATTGGTTACATTTTTTCAATTTAAATCTTTCACTCAGCAAATCCTACTACAGGTTCACTGATACCCATTAAACCAGATAGAGCACCGCTGCTTAATTAGAAATTGTAAATATTCCAAATGCTGCAATTCTGTCAATATAAGTGAAAACCTCTGAAATGAAAAATGAACAGAGCATATCCTTCTATAGTGTATACTTGCCACAATCCAAAGCACCAAGTGTGATTTTTTCCTCTTTTATCTGCTAACTGCATGAGTCACTTCTGACATGTTATCCCACCACCACAAAATCTTGTGAATGACCATGCCCCCCTCCAACACAAAGAAGGTGATTTGCAGTCTCAGCTGTGTGTTTTTCCCAAAGAGACCATGTACTGGGTGTGTATCCATTCCCTCCACTCTGGTCTCAGATTACACTCAGCTTTGTGCTCTGTGTTGTGCAGTGTGTGACATCAGATCCCAGCCCCCTGTCTTCTGGAGTTGAGAAAACTCCTTTAATCTGTGTCTTAGAAGGATGTAGAGGAGAGGGGGGCAGCAGATAAACAGGTACAACTTGTGCAGGAGGATTTGTCTCTGTGTATCACCTGAGGCCAGTTACTTCACTGGGTATATGTAAGGGCTTCCAACCACTTTAAATCAATCAGACATTATTTACACACTTGCAACTGGTCTAACTCTACTTTATATTGTGGCACAAGGCAACTGCCATTATTTATTAATGTAGCAATATTTAGTGAGCATATAAAGTACGCTGTTCCTATCAATTCTCATATAGCTTTATAAAAACAGGTAATCGTACATTTCTAGCTGTATGGCACATAGTGTTGCATGGGTCAATTTCAACTGTTAACTGTAACTTTAGTTTCTAGAGAATTCCTTCCCTGACATTAGATGCCCATTATTTACCTCTAATCACAGCAAGTTCAGACAATATTCTTCTAATCCAATATAGTTCTTCTAGAACCTGCAGAGATAAATGCTGGGTTTACAGGTCACTACATATTCACAGTGGAAGAATAAGAGTATTCGTGTGCATGAGATTGACCCCTTGGCATGCATTGTACCTGAAAAGCCTAATGCTTGTGCAATTAAAGGATAACTGAGCTCAAGAACAAAAATGTAATATATTGCAGCTTACGGTCCTTCAATGTGGTGGCTGCATTCGTTTTCTTTCCAAGCTACAAACATTTTCAGCAAATACAGAAAATACCTGTTGATCTTGCCAGAAATGCAGCATCCCTGTCACTTCCTGTGAGCTGCACGGAATAATATATGCCTTCCTTTATCCAGGGCCGTCTTTACCACAGGGCAAAAGGGGCTGCTGCCCCGGGCCCAGTCACTGTTGTGGGGCCCAAAACAGCTGCCTCTTGAGCCCTGCACTGCCCCCAAATAGTTGATAAGTGGATTCAGGAGGGCCCAGGAGTATGTTTGCCCAGGGTCCAATCAATATTAAAGATGACCCTGCCTTTATCATCTGTAAACTACCAATTACCCTGCCCTCCATGTATTGGATATGAAGAGATACAGACGTGTTCATTGTTAATATCAGGAGAGCAGCTTAGGGTGACAACCATGGCTCCCTCCATAGTTACAGCGGAGGAGTGACGTAGCCACCTAGGGACAGGAAGTGTATTTTTTTGCAGAATTACCAACTGAAAATATGGTAAAAGAAGCTTTAAACATTTGCCGACCGCGCACTGTACTGCGTGGCCGGCTGCACAGAATCACGTGTATATATACGTGATTCTGCATTTCCAGGTAGGGGGCACACGCACACGCCCACTTGGGCTGTAATTCGTCACAGCACATGCCGATCACTGGATCCTGGCCAGTGATTGACTGCTGGCACCCGATAATCGTCCCTGAGCTTCACGGAACACAGCTGTGTGAGTGTAAACAGCATAGAGCTGTGTTCAGGGACAGGGGATCTAGTTGCTTTTTCATTCAGGGAACGAAAACATAGATCCCCAGTAAAAGCAGCACACAGTATGCACATAAACACTTGTTAGGCACATATTTAACCCCTTGATCGCCCTAGATGTTAACCCCTTTCTGCCCAGTGGCATTAGTACAGTGAAAGTGCATAATATTAGAACTGATCACTGCAGTAATGTCACTGGTGATGTCAGTGGCAGTTAGTTAGTTCCCACAACGTGTCAGTTAAGCCCCATACACACTATCAGATTTTCTGCTGATTTTTGTCTTCAGATTTACCAAAACCATGTAGTACAAGGGCCTGCCTGATTGCATACAAATTGAAACTCCTAAGGTTTGACCTCATATTATATGATTTTGGTAAATCTGAAGACAAAAATCAGCAGAAAATCTGATAGTGTGTATGGGGCTTAAGTGTCAGATAAGTCGCTGATCACTACCATTACTAGTATAAAAATAAATAATTACAGTATATATCAGTATATATCCAGTAGTTTGCAGACGCTATAATTTTCATGCAAACCAAACAATATACACTTATTGGGATATTTTTTACCAAAAGTATATAGCAGAGTACATTCTGGCCAAAATTTATTAGAGATTAGATTTTTCTTTTTCCTTTTTATGGGATATGTTTTTTATAGCAGAAAGTAAAAAATAAATATTTATTTTTTTTCCAAATTGTTAATCTTTTTTTGTTTATATAATAAAAACTGAAAAGGCAGAAGTGATCAAATTGAAAAATGTTGCGATTTTTAAACAGTACTTCCGCAGGGTGACACTGCGGATGCACAAAGTAGAAACGTGCCAACGTCCCGATAACATATATGAGAAAAAGATAAACTTATTACAAGATAATAAGGTGGACTTTTTAAAGGCACATGAGTAGTTATTCTAAAAATAATTACATTTATTTAGTCAAAAATAAAATACAGACACAATTACAAATATAGAAAATTCAAGTGGATTGTAATGTTGGTGGACCTAAACATTGAAACCCTAACATCAAATAATAATGTTAATAACAATGATACATAGTACAAAACCGTATTCCAAAATTGCTATTTTGGAATACGGTTTTATATAATTGTGTCTGTATTTTATTTTTGACTAAATAAATGTAATTATTTTTAGAATAACTACTCATGTGCCTTTAAAAAGTCCACCTTATTAGTTTATCTTTTTCTCAGAAGTGATCAAATACCACCAAAAGAAAGCTCTATTTCTGTGAAAAAGTAAAAAATGTATTTGGGTACAGCGTTGCATGACCGTGCAATTACCAGTTAAAATAGCACAGTGCTGCATAGCAAAAAATGGCCTGGTCATGAAGGGGGTTAAACCTTCCGGAGCTGAAGTGGTTAAAACAACAAAATGAATGCAGCCACCACAAAGTGCTTCTGAAGTGAGAAGTTTTTTTTATCTTAATACATTCTATGCATTAAGATAATAAAAAAAATGTCTGCATGCAGCAGACCCCCTCAGCCCTCCTAATACTTACCTGAGCTCCCTCTTGATCCAGCGATGTTGCACAAGAGCCACCTCTTGATTGGCTGAGACAGAGGATTTGGCGCCATTGGTTCCAGCTGCTGTTAATAAAAGTCTTTGAGCCAATGAGGAGAGAGAGGGGGCGGGCTTGGGTGCCTCCATAGCAAGCTACTTGCTGTGGGGGCACTAGGCAGGAGGGAGGGGCCAGGAGTCCAAACGAGGGACCTGAGAAGAGGAGGATCTGGGCTGCTCTGTGCAAAACCACTGCACAGCGCAGGTAAGTATAACATGTAAACAAAAAAATAAACAAGAAGACGTTACTATAACTTTAAGGACTAGTAAGCTGCAATATATGACCTTTTGGGTTTTGAGTTTAGATACACTTGTAATGGACTTGTGCTATATGTGACACATTGTTAGACCAGCTTTTGAACAGGATATCACTTTACATCACTGGAAACACACATATGACACTATTAGAAATTCATATTGTAAGTGGTTTGTAGTGTCCTCAGCACCAGTATCCTGTACTGGTTTGTGAATATTAGATCAGATATATACTGACCTTGAAATACAAACTGCTGCTTCAAATAGGTACAGTATATACAAGGACATTGTGCTGTGAGCACAGCGTGTCCACAAAACACAAGACATTGCTTCTATCAGCACATTCTAAAAAAGAAGTAGAACAAGTCACTTTTATAGGACATTGATATCTGGGACAAGCAAGTAGACCATTCACTCCATGTGACTCTCAATAAACGAGTCCAGAGATGGTAATATCGTGACGGACGATTTCACTGGGCAATATTTGAAAAATCGAGGAGATAGAAATGAAATACATGTTTATTACTACAATTTAAAAAATTGATTGTTTTAGTAAAATAATGCGTCTCCTTCAAATGACAAATAGAATGCATCAGAATAAAAGCGCAAATACATTTTGCTAAAATATTAGTCCACTATAAAATATTTCTATGCTGTGCTGTCCTCGGGCCTTTCCGTGCATTTCCGAACGTGACATTTGGCTCTGCTTGGCTCCGGCGCCCCCCACCTCACCAAAAGCGGTACTTTGGCCTGAATTGTACTCGTTTTGCGAGACAACACCGGCAAACCGAGTTACGATTTTTAAAAATACAGTGCTCATATTGCGAAACGCTCGCTAACCGCGTTACTCGCAATCCGAGGTTCCACTGTACTACGCTGAGAAAGACCCTCCTCCCCTTCTCCAGATGTCCATAAAGACTCCTAGGGTTTATGACAGTGATGGCGAACCTTGTGATGTTTTGGAACTACACTTCCCATGATGCTCAACTACACTGCAGAGTGCGTGAGCATCAGAGGAAATGTAGTTCCAAAACATCTGGGGTGCCAAGGTTCGCCATCACTGGTTTATGACATCATTTTGGCCTAGGCAGAAAACAGGAAGCAACTGAAAACATGTACAAAAAAGTTTAAAGTGGTTGAAAAGGCAGAAGTTTTTATTTTTATTTTACTGCAATCTTTGCATTAGGTTAAAAAAAACCTTCTGCATGCAGCTCACACTAAATACATACCTGAGCCCGATCTTGATCCAGCAATGTGCAGGAGAGGTGGGACTTCCTAGCTCCTCATTGGCTCTCGCTGCTATCAATCAGAGCCATTGACTAGGGAGTGGGGACGGAGCAAGCAAGCATGAGTGCCCCATAGCAAGTATCTTGCTATGGGGGGGGAGGAGCCAGGGGGACCCGAGAAGAGGAGGAGCAGGGGAGCTCTGTGCAAAACCACTGCACAGAGCAGGTAAGTATGACATGTTTGTTATTTTAATAAAAAAAATTATTAAAAAAAACCCGAACCTTTACAATCACTTTAAACCTAGTAAATATAATATACCTTCCTATCTATTTACTAATTCTAACTGCATAAGGATTAAAAATAGTTTCTGTTAACTGAGAGTGAAGTTCCACTTTAACACAATATTTTGTTAGTTATATAATGGCACTGGTTGACAAGACAAGAGGAATAATTCAATAGAAACATATAAGCTATACAAAAGAAAAAAAACTGTAACTATATGTAAAAATATGCACATAAATACTGTATTCTCGGAAGCAGGAAAAACACTAATTACTCTTTCTGTATATGTGTGTCGGTTAGACATTTTGAAATATCTAAATACTTGTCTTTCATATTTGATGATCATTAATGGAAATGTGATGATCATAAATGTTATCCTTCCATTATAATATGGCCCACTACCTAAACTGGACAGAACACCCAGTGTTATTTATTAAAACCGGAGAGTGCAAAATCTGGTGCAGCTCTGCATAGAAACCAATCAGCTTCCAGGTTTTATTGCCAAAGCTTCATTGAACAAGCTGAAGTTGAAGCTGATTGGTTACCATGCACAGCTGCACCAGATTCTGAGTGCTCCAGTTTTAGTAAATCTCCCCCAGTGATGTCACCAGAGAGATATCATAGGATGTTGCACAACTAAGAAATATTCAATAATCTAATTCTAGAATGTAGAAGGCACCAAATATGGTATTGCACTAGGAACCGTTTGTCTAGTTCATTTATTATTATGAGTTAATGCACTGTTGTACAAATTATACTAATTTATGGTACCTTTCATTTTCTATATTTTGTTTGGAACGTATTGTGATTGACGCTAGATACTGTATAGTTATGTCAATAAATACAAATAAATATTTTATAAACCACGTCTGCTTTATATATATATATATATATTGTTTCTCTTAGCACCTGTTTCCTTTAAAGGG
Organism: Lithobates sylvaticus; assembly: GCA_028564925.1. Classification (NCBI taxonomy): domain Eukaryota; kingdom Metazoa; phylum Chordata; class Amphibia; order Anura; family Ranidae; genus Lithobates; species Lithobates sylvaticus. The sequence goes on from CM053029.1 coordinate 532,953,802, forward strand.
GAAAAAAAGAAAAAAAAATCGCCTTCCTTCAATTCATCCATGGTAATTTTAGAAGAATTAGCAATATTGACGTTATAGGTTGGAATTTTAGTCTGCAACTTGCCCCTTTATTACAACACTAAGGACCAGTTTAAACCACAATTTCCACGTTCCACATGCGTTTCTGCATGCGCAGTTTTTGTGCGTTTTTCATGTGTTCCTGTAAATTTTTCCCTTCTTTTTTTTTTTCTTCATCTCAATTAAGGCATTTTGGATGTGTTTTTGCCACGTTCCAGATGCATTCCATACAGAAAAAAAATGCAACATGTTCTACTTGTATTGACTGCATTGGAATGCACTGCACTTGTGTGAACTAGGGCCATTGGAATCCATGTTAAACACTGTGCTTGTGTTTTTTTTTTTTTTTTAAACTCTTTATTTTACACATTTTTTTTTTTTATACATTACACTTCATGTATACAATAATCCTTGCTATATAACATTTTCTCTGTTTACAATCATTTTCTATAACTCATATTATTTAAACATTAAATCATCTAACCTCCTATCGACTTCCTCTTCTCCCCTTTCTTTACCTCTTCACCCCCCCAAAAAACAAGACAACAACAACAACAGAAAAAATAAAATAAATGTATGTCTCTCCTATGTACAGGAGAGGATTGTGGGGGGTATAACAGGGGGCACTACGTATATGAGAGGAGTGTGGAGGTTATGACAGTGAGCAGTATGTACAGGAGAGGAGTGTGGAGGGTATGACAGCTGACACTATATACAGGAAAGAAGTGTATGACAGTGGGCAGTATGTACAGGAGAGGATTGTGGGGGGTATAACAGGGGGCACTATGTATAGGAGAGGAGTGTGGAGGTTATGACAGTGAGCAGTATGTACAGGAGAGGAGTGTGGAGGGTATGACAGCGAGCACTATGTACAGGAAAGAACTGTATGACAGTGGGCAGTATGTACAGGAGAGGATTGTGGGGGGTATGACAAGGGGCACTATGTATACAAGAGGAGTATGGAGGGTATGACAGTGGACAGTATGTACAGGAGAGGAGTGTGGAGGGTATGACAGCGGACACTATGTACAGGAAAGAAGTGTATGACAGCGGACACTATGTACAGGAAAGAAGTGTATGACAGTGGACAGTAGGTACAGGAGAGGAGTGTGGAGGTGCTGCAGCCATCTAGGTGAGTATGATTTTTTTTGTTTTTCATATTTCCGAACTTCTTTTAATTATAAAGGACATTGAAAGAAGTGCTTTTAGTGAATGTAACTTATGTCATATATTGCACTTTATTTTATGTAATTTGGAGTGATGTAATCTGGGAATTGCACTTTAATGTTTAAAGAGTGCTGTGAATCATAAGAGCAACATTTTGGAACCGCAACGCAACCAGATTACATGGTCATTTTTGTATCATGCGATCCGGGGTTGGCAAACTCACTGCGTTTGCAACCTGCTTTTGGGGTGCTGTTAAGATTGCACTGACACCCACTGCAGATCCCAAGGACAGTGCGATTTGAATGCAGTGTGGTAAACGCACACAGATTGAGGCACCACATTATTTTGAACCTAGCCTAAGTAATAAATAAAATGACATGAATCCTTAAAAAAAAAGCTTCTTGGGGGGTTATTTAAACATAGTCCAGAGTTAGGCTTTAATATACTGCAGTCTGTAAAGAAAAAAAAAATCAAGAACCACAACTAAAACTGTTTCCTGGTTGGATAATTTGAAAAAAAAACTCATTGCATGTTTGTATTAGAATAAGAGGAACCTCTTCCTTTTGTACTGTTAAAGCGATAGTAAAGAAAATTAAAAAATCTCCAGGCCCTCTGCAGGTTAATGCCATGAAGTGCTAGTACACCACATACTATGGCAGACGTACCTTTAAAACGATGTCCTCCATAGCTGTCACCGCTGCCTCCATCTTCACTTGGTCTTCCATCCAGGTTTGAATGATCCTGCCGCTTGAATGGCCGGGCCAATGACATCACTCCCCTGCATGCATGCCAGAGTCACAATCATGGCACTGCACTGTGCATTCCACAGCACACTCTGTGTTCTCCCGAATGCAGAGCATCGCTGTGCATAAGCAGGTGATGCCATTGGCTATTGTGAAAATCTCCTAAATAGTGCACAATTAGGAGATGTTCATTGTATCTACAGATAAGCCTTATGCTGCGTATACACGAGCGGAATTTTCGTCGGAAAAATCTCGGATGGTTTTCCAGTCGGAATTCCGCTCAAGCTTGTCTTGCATACACACGGTCACACAAAAGTTTGCTGAACTTTCGACTGTCAAGAACGCGGTGACGTACAACACTACGATGAGCCGAGAAAATGAAGTTCAATGCTTCCGAGCATGCGTCGAATTGTTTCCGAGCATGCGTAGGAATTTTGCGTGTCGGAATTGGTACAGACGATTGGAATTTCCGATCGGAACTTTTTCCGACCGAAAAATTGAGAACCTGCTCTCAATCTTTTGCTGGCCTGAATTCCACCAGCAAAAGTCCGATGGAGCATACACACGGTCACATTTCACGACCAAATGCTCTCATCGGACTTTTGCTGGCAGAATTTCATCTCGTGTTTTCGGGGCATTAGGCCCTGTGCACACGGGGCGCTTGCCCAGCTCTCAAGCCTTTCCTCTCGGCAGCAGCATTTTAGCAAAAACAAAATGCTTGACACGTGAAAATGCATCTAGATATATCAAGCTCATGGGTGTTAATTAATTTCATTGGCCAGATTAACCACCTGATTACTTTGCACTTAAACCCCCCTCGTGACCAGGCCAATTTTCAGCTTTTGGCGCTGACGCACTTGGAATGACAATTGCGCGGTCATACAACACTGTACCCAAATGAAATTTTTACAATTTTTTCCCCACAAATAGAGCTTTCTTTTGGTGGTATTTAATCACAGCTGGGGTTTTTATTTTTTGCTAAACAAATAAAAAAAGATGGAAAATTAAAAAAAAAAAAAAAATCATGTTTAATAGTTTGGTAAAAATTTTGCAAACAGGTAATTTTTCTGCTTCATTGATATGCGCTGATGAGGCGGCACTGGTGGGCACTGATAGGCTGCACTGGTGGGCACTGATAGGCTGCACTGGTGGGGACAGATAATTCGGTACTGATGGGCACAGATAAGTCGGTACTGATGGGCACAGCAAAGATGGCACTGATGGGCACGGATGGGTGGCACGGATGGGTGGCACGGATGGGTGGCACGGATGGGCACTGATGGATGGCACTGATAGATGGCACTGATAGATGGCACTGATAGGTGGCACTGATAGATGGCACTGATGGGCACTAATAGGTGGCACTGATGGGCACTGATAGGTGGCACTGGGCACTGGTAGGGGACACTGATGAGCACTGGTAGGGGACACTAATGAGCACTGGTAGGTGACACTGATGTGCAGCACTGGCACTGTGGGCACTGACATGGCACTGTGGGCACTGACATATGGCACTGGGGGCACTGACAGATGGCACTGGGGGCACTGATAGATGGCACTGGAGGCACTGATAGATGGCACTGGGGGCACTGACAGATGGCAGTGGGGGCCCTGACAGATGGCACTGGGGGCGCTTTTATTAGAAAAGAAGGGCACCATGGACCCTGGGCATATTGCAGTGAGAGGGACTGATGTCCCTCTCACTGCCGCCGGTGATCGGCTTTTTTTTTTTTCTCCTTGCGCTGTCAGCGCTAGCAGGAAAAAAAAAAAGCCAATTACCGGCTCGGTTACCATCACATCATCAGCTGTCATTGGCTGACAGCTGATCACGTGGTAAGGGGTCGGGATCGACCCCTTACTCGGATCTGTGATCCAGCGAGTCTCACAGACTCGCGGATCACAGAGCGCGCCGCGCGCGCCCTTCAGGGGGGCGCGCAGGCAGCTCGTTGCCGGGACGACGTCAATAGACGTCGTCCCGGCACATCAGATCCGCGCTGTAGCCGTCATTTGGCTATAGCTCGGATCTCAGCTAGTTAATAATATATTCTGCCCTTTGAAGCACTTGACGTTCCTCATGTTAACGCTCGTTTAGACGCACTTAGACATGTTTTTTATGCCATAACGCTGCTGCTCCTGGATGCACTAGCAGTGGGTTTCTTTCTGCCTCTAAACGCCTACGTGTTCCTGGACATACAGTATCTCACAAAAGTGAGTACACCCCTCACATTTTTGTAAATACTTTATTCTATCTTTTCATGTGACAACACTGAAGAAATGACACTTTGCTACAATGTAAAGTAGTGAGTGTACAGCTTGTATAACAGTGTAAATTTGCTGTCCCCTCAAAATAACTCGACACAGCCATTATTGTCTAAACCGCTGGCAACAAAATTGGGCCCAAAGTGTCAATATTTTGTGTGGCCACCATTATTTTCCAGCACTGCCTTAACCCTCTTGGGCATGGAGTTCACCAGAGCTTCGCAGGTTGCCCCTGGAGTCCTCTTCCACTCCTCCATGACGACATCACGGAGCTGGTGGATGTTAGAGACCTTGCGCTCCTCCACCTTCTATTTGAGGATGCCCAACAGATGCTCAATAGGGTTTAGGTCTGGAGACATACTTGGCCAGTCCGTGTGGGCGTCTTGGAGGTGTGTTTGGGGTGCTTATGTTGGAACACTGACCTGCGGCCCAGTCACTGAAAGGAGGGGATCATGCTCTGCTTCAGTATGTCACAGTACATGTTGGCATTCATGGTTCCCTCAATGAACTGTAGCTCCCCAGTGCCGGCAGCACTCATGCAGCCCCAGACAATGACACTCCCACCACCATGCTTGACTGTAGGCAAAACACACTTGTCTTTATACTTCTCACCTGGTTGCCACCACACACGCTTTACACATCTGAACCAAATAAGTTTATCTTGGTCTTATCAGACCACAGGGCATAGTTCCAGTAATCCATGTCCTTAGTCTTCAGCAATCTGCAGGCTTTCTTGTGCATTATCTTAAGAAAGTCTTCCTTCTGGGACGACAGCCATGCAGACCAATTTGATGCAGTGTGCGGCGTATGGTCTGAGCACTGACAGGCTGATCCCCTCACCACTTCAACCTCTGCAGCAATGTTGGCATTGATCATATGTCCTGTTAAACTGCTGTATGGTCTTGGCCACCAAGCTTCAGCTCAGTTTCAGGGTCTCGGCAATCTTCTTATAGCCTTGACCATCTTTAAGTAGAACAACAATTCTTTTTTTAAGATCCTCAGAGAGTTCTTTACCATGAGGTGTCATGTTGAACTTCCAGTGACCAGTATAAGAGAGTGAGAGCGCCAAATTTAACACCCCATTCACACCTGAGACCTTGTAACACTAACGAGTCACATGACACCAGGGAGGGAAAATGGCTAATTGGGCCCAATTTGAACATTTTCATTTAGGGGTGTACTCACTTTTGTTGCCAGCAGTTTAGACATTAATGGCTGTGTGTTGAGTTATTTTGAGGGGACAGCAAATTTACACTGTTATACAAGCTGTACACCAGGGATATGCAATTAGCGGACCTCCAGCTGTTGCAGAACTACAGGTCCCATGAGGCATAGCAAGACCCTGACAGCCACAAGCATGACACCCAGAGGCAGAGGCATGATGAGCAACAGCCGGAGGTCCGCTAATTGCATATCTCTGCTGTACACTCACTACTTTTATTGTAGCAAAGTGTCATTTCTTCAGTGTTGTCACATGAAAAGATATAGTAAAATATTTACAAAAATGTGAGGGGTGTACTCACTTTCGTGGCACTTAACTGGCAAAAGGGTACTTTTCCCACTTGAGATTTTTTGGATATAAATGTCCAAATCATCCCCTTACACCACGAAAGGGGAAACCAACCAGGAGATTTTTGCATGGCGCTTCGGCTGACCAAATTTTCAACCATAATATTCTACGCATATTCACCAACCCAAGCGTAGGCGAGAGGTCTGAAGGATAGAATCTCTAATTGCGTCAACTGCAAAACACAAAGCCGCTGGCAGCTCGGATAACTCCTGGGCCTGTTATTCAGGGAAAACCTTGAGCACCTGTTTCAAGTGGTCTCTCAAGGATTGACAATTGCCGCCACTGTAGGTTGAGCTACTAAAACTGCCAAATTATTTTTAACAGGAATTCCAACTTTTTATCGGTAAAAAGATTTTTCAAGCGTTGGAGCGACTATTGTCGCAAAAAGTGATCATGATGGAACAGGGGTTGGGGTTTTATTCAAACCTTTTCACGGTGCCAAAGCCAAATGGAGATGTCAGACCCATTCTAGATCTCAAAGATCTAAACCGGTTCCTAAAAATTTGATATTTTTGCATGGAATCAATCCAATCGGTAGTCTCCATCTTACAAGGAGGAGAACTTCTGGCATCAATAGGTACATGCATACCTGCATGTACCTATTTTCCCGGCTCATCAGAAATATCTGCGTTTCAAAGTGGGAAAACGTCATTTTCAGTTTGTAGCTCTACCTTTCGGTCTAGCTACTGCACCTCGGGTGTTTACAAAGGTCCTGGCCCCTCCTCTGGCCAGTTTAAGGGCCCAGGGTATAACGATTATAGCTTACCTGGACGACCTGCTCTTAATAGACCGGTCGGTAGCCCGCTTAGACTAAAGCTTGGTCACCACAGTCAACTACCTGGAATACCTAGGTTGTGTCCTCAACCTAGAGAAGTCTTCTTTAAAACCAGTAAGAAGACTAGAGTACTTGGGTCTGGTTTTAGATGCAACCCAGAAGAGGGTGTTTTTACCCCAGGCAAAAATCAGCGCCTAAAGGAGCTGGTTCAGGTAGTCAGGGCGAAGAAGGGTCCTTTGTATGAGGTTGTTGGGAAAGATGGTGGCTTCATTCAAAGTGGTTCCCTATGCTCAGTTTCATTCAAGATTGCTGCAAAACAGTATCCTGTCTGCTTGGAACAAGAAAGTCCAGGTGCTAGATTTTCCGATGCGTTTATCGTCAATAGTGCGTCAGAGCCTCAGTTGGTGGTTAATACCTGAGAATCTGCGAAAAGGGAAATCCTTCTTACCAGTTACCTGGAAAGTAGTAACAACAGATGCCAGCCTTTCAGGTTGGGGAGCAGTTCTGAAAGAGATGACTGTCCAAGGGAAATAGTCCAGAACCGAGAGGACCTTACCCATCAACATTCTAGAGATTCGGGCAGCGTACCTAGCCCTAAAGGCCTGGACATTCAGGACATTCAGGTTGCAGTGTTTGCAGTGTCCAATCCGACAATGCCACAGCAGTGGCTTATATCAATCACCAAGGGGACACCAGAAGTCAGGTAAACCAGATCCTAACCTGGGCAGAAAAGCATGTGCCATGCATATCGGCAATCTTCATTCCAGGGGTAGAGAACTGGCAGGCGGACTACTTAAGTCGCCAGCAGTTGTTGCCAGGGGAATGGTCTCTTCACCCCGACATCTTCCTGGCTATATGCCAAAGATGGGGGATCCCGGACGTAGATCTGTTTGCGTCCAGGTTCAACTGCAAGATCGACAACTTTGTGTCAAGAACAAGGGATCCACTTGCATGCAGGACAGATGCGTTGGTGACCCCGTGGTATCAGTTCTCACTGATTTATGCATTCCCTCCTATTCTGCTGCTACCACGGCTTCTTCACAGGATCAAGCAGGAAAAGAAGTTGGTGCTTCTGGTAGCCCCAGCGTGGCCCAGAAGATCTTGGTATGCAAAAATAGTAAAGATGGCTGTAGGGCCCCCATGGCCCCTACCACCACGTCCAGACCTGCTATCGCAGGGACCAGTGTTCCATCCTACTTTACAAACACTAAATTTAATGGTTTGGCTGTTGAAACCCACATTCTGAAGAATCATAGGTTTTTTTTCTCAGTGATATCTACTTTGATTAATGCAAGTAAGGTAGCTTCCAGAGTCATTTATTATAGAGTCTGGAAGGCATATGTTTCCTGGTGTAAATCCATATCAAGGGCCAGGTCTCGGCCTTATCGGTATTGTTTCAACGTCCGCTTGCTTCCCATTCTTTGGTCCAAAGCTTTATACAGGGGGTCAACGCGGCTTACTCCACCGGTTAGAGCACCCCTGAACCCTTGGGACTTTAATTTAGTTCTGTCGGCATTACAGAAACAGCCTTTTGAGCCAATATGACATATTCCCTTGGTCCTTTTGACAAGGAAGCTAGTTTTTCTGGTAGCCATTTTCTCTGCAAGAAGGGTGTCAGAACTGGCGGCTCCTTCTTGTAAAGAGCCGTATTTAATCATTCACAAGGATAGACTAGTATTGCGTCCTCATCCTAGCTTTCTACCGAAGGTGGTTTCAGGTTTTCATCTAAACCAGGATATTGTTCTGCCTTCTTTTTTTCCAGAACCCTGTTCTACGGAAGAAAAATCACTACATTCTCTGGATGTAGTGAGAGCGGTCAAAATCTATTTGGAGGTTACTGCTCATGTCAGAAAAACTGATGTTTTGTTTGTGTTGCCTGAAGGTCCTAGAAAAGGACAGGCAGTGTCTAAATCTACTATTGCTAAGTGGATTTGGCAAGTAATTATTCAAGCTTATGGTTTGAAGAGGAAAGTTCCACCTTTTCAAATCAAAGCCCACTCCACCAGGGCTGTTACTGCTTCGTGGGCAGTGCATCACCAGGCCTCCATGGCTCAAATCTGCAAGGCCGCAACTTGGTCTTCAGTCCATACATTCACCAGATTCTATCAGGTGGATGTGAGAAGGCATATGGATATCGCCTTTGGGCGCAGTGTGCTGCAGGCAGCAGTATAAGGTCCTCAGGTCTGATTGCACCCTACTTTTTGTTTGTGTCTCCCTCCCCTCAGATAACATTGCTCTGGGACATCCTATACAGTAAATACTGTGGCTCTGTGTCCCGTGATGTACAAAAAAGAAAGTAGGATTTTTACAACAGCTTACCTGTAAAATCCTCGAGTACATCACGGGACCCTCCCCTCTTCTAATACACGTATATTGCTTTGCTACAAAACTGAGGTACTCCCAGTAGGGGGAGGGGTTATATAGGGAGCTAAACTTCCTGTCTAGAGTGTGCCAGTGTCCATCGCCTAGAGGTGCCTATATAACCCAATCAGTAAATACTGTGGCTCTGTGTCCCGTGATGTACTCGAAGAAAAGGATTTTACAGGTAAGCTGTTATAAAAATCCTATTTTGCTTTTCTAACACTGAACCTCCTCTCCACCAATCAGGAGAAGCGGGTCCAATACCGCTCACCTGATTGGCTGAAAGCACAGGCGATCCCATTGGCGAAGAATAGATGCACGGAGGACACAGGAGCCATTGCTTTACCCACGCTACCCCCCCGCCGCCACCCGCTGCCTGACCCACCCCCAAGATGGGGTAAGTCCAGGTCAGACAGCAGGCAGACGGGGGGCTGGGCACAGTGGCTGCATTTGATGGGGCACAGTGGCTGCATATGATGGGCACAATGGCGGCATTTAATAGGCACAGTGCCTGCATTTGATGTTTATGTTTCAGTATTTTTCAGTTTGTTTGTGCCCCCCCAAAAAATTTTGACCACCAGCCGCCACTGTGGTGGACCCCAATTACAGAGGTCAACCTCGCTGTAGGAATATATTCGCCTGTCTGGATATCATCCACTTGGTTGTCCTGCTTCCATGCAACTCAGAGACGTGCACTCAAGGAATTGGATTGCTTTCATGGGTGTTCAGCTTATTAACTAGCTTGGAAATCTCAAGTGCATTGATACCAGATCTTTATATTCTTAACAATGTAAAGGAACTCCAAATATCAGGAAATCATATAGCTAAGCAAAGAAAAAGCCTCATAGTGTAAAACGGCATGGATTTATTGAAAAGTTTATAAAAGTTACACTTTACAACAAGGCAGAAATTTCAAGCATGAAAAATTGTAGTATCTGGCGGTGATATCATTTGTCTAGCCAGTTGGGTGGCGTTACAGGGATTCTCCGATCCGACACGTTTCCACAAAAATGCCGTCTACTGGGAATGGAGGATACTAGCTAATGCCAGCTGATCGTCTTAAGGGCCAGTTCACACTGGAGTGATGTCAGAGATCGGATGTGATTCGCACAGCACTACAGTGAAAATCACATGCGATCTCTGTGCGATGCAATTTCAGCCATAAAGATCGTATGGCTGAATTCGCATCGAACTCGCACAGGACCCTTTTGTTTGTCTGCAGCAGAATCGGATCGCATGGGTGTTCACACCCATGCGATCTGATTCCTGTCCAAGTTTGCAGATCGCACTGCGATTTGCGAACTGATTTGGGGGTGTCATTAAAAATTAGGTTCCTGGACTACTTTTCTGCAACTTTGACGTGATTTTGAGTGCCGTAGACTGTAATGTTAAATCACAAAAGTTGCATGGAAATCGCAAGAAGTTGCACAACTTTGGTGGTCACAGCCTTAGGACTCATGCATATGACTGTATAAAAAAAAAACATCTAATGACAGGTGTATTGGGTTCTGTGGGTCCATGCACACAGCTGTGTAAAGATCAGTAAACTTGCAGAAAACTTTGCAATTAAGGTCAGTAATTTTATGTACCGTATATACTCGAGTATAGGTCAATCTGAATATAAGCCGAGTCCCCTAATTTACCACAAAAAAACTGGGAAAACGTATTGACTCGCATATAAGCCGAGGGTGAGAAAAGAAGCGGCTACTGTAAGTGGAAAAGAGGGTCAACAATCCCCATCTGCAGCTGCATGCCTACCTGGGCAGACCTGTGTACCTCCCTGTGTCCACTGCAGCCTACCTGTGTCCATCTGCATCATCTCTGTGTGCCCATCTGCAGCTCCATTTGCCAGTTTGCATTCTCTGTGCCGCTCTGCGTCCACCGATCAGTGTGTCATAAAAACATACGGCAGCCATTCCAGTGTTCAAAAGCAGCGGCTCCTCCTCATCTGTGATGGGCGGGACACTCAATTTCCCAGCAGTCAGAGTTTCTGCCTATCCCGGACATCCGCTCATCCTCATACCACGGAGGAGGATGAGAGTATGTCCGTGATAGGCGGAACACTGACTGCTGGGAAATTGAGTGTTCCGCCTATCACAGACGAGGAGGCGCGGCTTTTGAACACTGGAATGGCCGCCGTCTGTCTGCATGAAACGCTGATCAGGTAGGCAGATGGCGGCGGGTCGAGTATACGCCGAGGGGGGCACTTTCAGCCTAAAAAAAGGGCTGAAAATCTCGGCTTATACTCGAGTATATACGGTATGTACGTATCTAAACATGTGGACATGCGTAACTTAGAGGAGGAATGGAAGAAGAATTTTGTAGATATTTTGCACATACAGACATTTATATGGGTGTAGTTAGTCTATTACACGTTTTTTTTATATGCTGGATTTTTCTTCCAGTGAGATCCTGCAAAGAGGATCAGTCCTTTCATTACAGTTGTGTGTATGAGCCTCTTATGGAGATCAGGAGTTCTGAGTTTTTTCATTGTGAACGGTTTCTGGGTCGCTGACTCAATGTATTGGTGGCATTTTTAGAAGGTCGATGGAAGCCCCCGTGCATCTCTAGGGACCGCAATATTGTAGTAGAAGGAACTATGGATTTACTTATGGTAGCGATATGTCTCTGGAATTGTACGGTTATCTGAACAAGAATGTTTATTCATATTTGAATTTTCTCGATTTTGCTAGAATGTTCTTGAGTCTTCCTCTACATATACAGGGGGTCCCCGGGTTACAAACAAGATAGGGACTGTAGATTTGTTCTTAAGTTGAATCTGTTTGTAAGTCGGAACAGGTACATTTTTTAAGTGTAGCTCCAGCCACAAAATCTATTTTTACATTTTTTAGATAACATAGAGAAGGGTTATCACCCCTGTAACATTTGTTTTGCTGTCTGTGCCCCTGTTCAGAAGATTTCACCTCACCCTCTGTCCCAATGACAATTTTGAAAATTTTGGGTTGTTAGGGAAACATGGACTGGTGATAAAGCATCAGTGGAGACACCTTTTTCCCATATTAACTCTAATGCCCCATACACACGGTCGGAAAATCCGACCACAAAATCCATCAGATTTTTTCCGACGGATTTAGTCCGACACTGGTGTTGCATACACACGGTCGGACAAAGTTGTCGGAAAATCCGATCATTCTGAACGTGGTGACGTTCGTTGCGTACGACAGGACTACGTAGAGGCTAGTAGCCAATAGCTTTGGTCTTGTAATGTGATCTGAGCATGCGTGGCACTTTGTCCGTCGGAATTCGCTACACACGATCGGAATTGGTGTGATCGGGCTTTGTTGTCGGAAAATTTATAGAGCAGGAGATACAACTTTGTCCGTCGGACAATCCGATGGAAAATGTCCGATGGTGCCTACACACGGTCGGAATTTCCGACAACATTGTCCGATAGGACAGAATCCATCGGAAAATCCGACCGTGTGTATGGGGCTTTAAAGGAGTGAATTTCCCTTCCTAGCGGTGGATTTCCTCTCACTTCCTGTTGTCTCCCTCCGTTTGTAAATAGGAGTCATTTGTAAGTCGGATGTTTGTAAGTAGGGGACCCCCTGTAGTTTAAAATTCTGAGGCCTACTGGTCTAGTAAATGACAAAAGTCAGATGACATATTGGTTGGCTCTTGTATAGTTGAAGAGTGAGTTTTCCTCTTGCCTGGTATAGGAAAGGTTAATGAGAATCACAAGGCAGAAAAGTTGTGTTTGCTCAAATTAATTGTAAAGAGCAGAGTTCCGGAAGGTGTTGAGGGTATAACTGTTTACATAGTCATCTGCCAAGCAGGATTCAAACATTACCATCTGGAGGCTATTGCTTCCATCCTTCATTCTGCTGAATAAAGATCCGGTAAACAGCTGCTCGCTCTTGTCGCTGATCCTTCCATGGAACTTCGGTGTTTATCTGGAGAAGAGAAGCATGCAAGGGATGTATTGGATATCTGTAGGGTCATAAAAGAGCAAAGCTGACTTCAGAGCGGAGGTCTCCATTAACCAAGCTGGCTTTAAAATGGATGTAACTTGATCTAGAACAAACGGATCGGTTTTTCAACTTTTTTATATTCTGCAATGTGAAGCCCTATAAAGGACAAGTTGCTGAAGTTAGTTTCAGGTGAAATCGAAGGGATTTAAAATGTTGGTAGAGTGATGGAGGCTTTATGGGGGCGTCTGGACTCAGGAGCCCAAAGAGGCAAGTAGGTGGTCCACCCTGCAGGGCAGATACGTTTCCTATCCCTGACCCGAGTTCCCCTTGATCCTATAGCCACACTTTCCTTCTAACTACCCAGTCTATATACATAGTGGGTTTATTACCCTAAAATTCTCCTTTACCCTAAGTGATGAGGCATTATATAACTGAGCACCCATAAAGGGTGGGGGCAGAATGCCAATGAAGACCACTCATGGCCAGCTGACTAATGCCCCGTACACACGGTCGAATTTTCCGACAGAAAATGTCCTATCGGACAATGTTGTCAGAAATTCCGACCGTGTGTGGGCTCCATCGGACTTTTTCCGACCGACAAAGTTTTATCTCCTGCTCTTAAATTTTACGACAACAAAGTCCTATCGGACTTTTTCCGATCGTGTGTAGCGAATTCCGACGGACAAAGTGCCACGCATGCTCAGATCACATTACAAGACCAAAGCTATTCGCTACTAGCCTCTACGTAGTCCCGTCGTACGCAACGAACGTCACCACGTTCAGACTGATCGGATTTTCTGACCACTTTATCCGACCGTGTGTATGCAACACCAGTGTCGGACAAAATCCGTCGGAAAAAAATCTGATGGATTTTGTGGTCGGATTTTCCGACTGTGTGTACGGGGCATAACTTGCGTGTTAGGACTTTGGGGACACAGATTCTACGATTCTTTGATTATTCCTTTTTTTTTTTTCCTAGTTTCATTTGTAATGGGAATAATGAAGAATGCAACTACAGTGCGTTTGTTTTTTTTTTAATCAGTAAAGTTCATTTCTCTTGGGGAAAATGATTAAAAATTATTGGAAAAAAAATGCTAATACAGTGGAACTGCTGCCAGAACTTTCTGCCTTTCCAACCACTTTAATTATTATTTTAATAAAGAAAACAACAAAGTTTTTCCTAATTCATATGCAGCTGTCACATGACCCAACTCTTTCCCAGCCTGTCTGCAGGGAAACATAGGCAGGAGGATGGTTCTAGTCATCTGCTGCTGGTCACAAAAAAAATGGCCTTTGGAATACAGAGTAAAAATAATTCATATCCATAAACTGCTTTAAATTGTCATACATATATATACATTTTAAATCAAATCTTATTTTTTGGCAATAACATGGTGTGGATATATCTCTGCCAGTCACAGGCTGTGTCTTAGAATAAGAGGGAGGTAAAGCCTCCATCAATCTACATGTAATATCCCCCCCCCATTGTGTTTAGCTGGTTAGTGGGCATGGAGGGAGGGAGTGGACTGTCATTTACCACTGTGTATGACTCTACAGTCACATGGGCTGCTCAGATGTGAAAGGGAGGAAATGCTCAGCATATAAACTCACTGAAAACTGAGCACTTGCAGAGCTGCCAACACTGCTCTGCAAAATCCCTAGCTGAATTGGGGACATGAACAGATAGTGGAGATAGAGAACAGCAGGATCAACCAGGTTTTTTGCAGAATACAGAAAGAGCATCTCATAGTGACCGAGCGAGTATGAACAGCATGTAATACACCATTTATTGATAGTAAAGTGTTTTTATTTTTTTTGATGTGGGTTTAGTACTTTAAGTACGCATGGGTTAAGACCTGTTGGATTTTTGTCTGCATCCTGAACCTTTTATCCAGTGATGGGCAGTATTTAGATATAATATAGAGCACTCCGAGCGTATCCCTTGTCGTGTACAATCCATGCCGCTTATGTGACTGCCCGCCCGCCTCTCTCCTAAAGTCAGCGGAGAATTCTCAGCCCCGCCCGCTGTCTGTCACTATCAAATCAGAAGAGAGGCGGGCTGAGAATTCCCTACTGACGTCATGAGAGAGGAGAGAGGTGGGCGGGGCAGTCACATTGGGGGTGCCTATGCTTGTGGCCGACGGTCGCGATGACTGCCGAGAGGCAGAACAGGGACGTGTGTGTAAACACACAAATCCCTTTTCTGAGAGGAGAGACAGATCGTGTGTTCCTAATAGCTAGGAACCACGATCTGTCATTTCCTCTAGTCGGTCCACTACAGTTAGAAACACACACTGAGGGAACACAGTTAACACCTTGATCGCCCCCTAGTGTTAACCCCTTCCCTGATAGTGACATTTTTTACAGTAATCAATGCATTTTTATAGCACTGATCACTGTATAAATGCCAATGGTCCCAAAAATGTGTTAAGTGTGCGCCATAATGTCGCAGTCACGATAAAAACCACAGATCGCCGCCATTACTGGTAAAAAAAATAAAAATGCTATAAATCTTTCCCCTATTTTATAAACTCTATAACTTTTGCGCAAACCAATCAATATACACTTATTGCGATTTATTTTTTATTTTTTTCTAACAAAAATATGTAGAATGCATATCGGCCTAAACTGAGAAAAAATGTAAAAATGGCCCGGTCATTCAGCAGCCAAATCTTCCAGGGCTGAAGTGGTTAAGGGAGTGAGGTTATTTATTTTTTTTTTGTTGTTTATTAAAAGTTGGCAGCTACAAAAGTGTATCTTCTGACTTTTTTAATAAAAAGACGCTCACCTGTCCCACAATCCAGCGACGTGGCCACCCAAACACTCCCTTCTCTTCCCCCTCCTGTCCACAGCGCTGGCAATACTACGGTGGGCATCCGGCTGTGAAAGCTTGCAGCTTTACAGCCAGGTGCGCATGTCTCACTGCGCTGTCCTGAATGACTGGGCAATCTTCTTGTACCTGTGATGTGTCCCAGAAGATTGCAGGGAGGAAGGGCCGCCTAGGCGGCCCAAGCAGAAGTGTGAGTTTGTTGGTAATCGCGATGCATCGTGGAATCGAATTGTTGACCAGATAATCAAATCGAAATCGTGAGACCAGTGAAGAGGCGCACCTCTAATAGAGAGAGATATAGAGGTTCTTGTGTCCACCAGCAGGGAGAAGTTGGGTAGATGCCACACTCCCAATTCTGGAGGCATAATGGTCTAGCACAGGGGTATTCAAACTACGGCCCTCCAGTTGTTCATGAACTATTCCCATCATGCCTAGTCATGTCTGTGAATGTCAGAGTTTTACAATGCCTCATGGGATATGTAGTTCCGCAACAGCTGGAGAGCCGTAGTTTGAAGATTCCTGATCACTCTAGCATGTCTTGTAAAAATTTTTCCTGTACCCTGTATAATGCCTAAGAAATATCGTTAGGAAAATACAAGTGGGTCATGGTGGCACATCTACATTCCAAATTTGGCACTTAAGATGGTCGTGCACTATGCAATCTAAGTGGCCAATCTCTCTGTACAACTTTGATATTTAGGCAAAATAGGTAATAGGAAGACGCACTTGAACAATTAATTCAAATTATAGGAAATCAAACAGGCTCTTGCACTAAATCTAATTTATCTAAGATCTAACTGATTGCAGTGTATGGTCAACTTTTTTAAAGATCAAGATCTGAAAATATTAATTTATTGGGTTTAGAAACACTTCTCTGTTCTTTGTAATGTATTGAAAGATTTGGCTAAAAACAGGAAAAAAAAAAAAAGATATATTAGAAGTGATAGGAATGAGATTGGCATCAAAAGGGTTAATTAACTTAGTACACCTACGAGACACATCCAAAGAGATGAAATTAACCAATTGTATTGGGCGTGCGCTATTATCAATGAGAAAACCACAGTGTCAAGTGCGGGTATGAAGATCGAGTTGCTAAGAGGGCTCCCCTTGTGGCTAAGTGCAGCGCGTTCCTGAAGTTGGGAACAGGAGCGCGGTGCCCAAAGAAGCACGGTTCGATGGGCTTGGCTGCAGAGGGATGGCCGGAGCAGGCTGAGCAGAACTTGCTGTATGCAGATGAATGGAGAAATCAGGAGCCAGGCCAGGGGTCATACACAGGAAGATCAGTCCAGAGATTACACTGGGGCGAGCTGAGGTCAAACACAAGCAGGGTCCAGGTACAAGCCGTAGGTCAAGCCGGGAAGTCAGGAAGCGGAAACAGAGTCCAGGAACAGGCCAAGGGTCGGGCTAGTAGATCGGGAAGCAAGGTCAAGGCGGGCCGGGTCACAACGAGTAGATCAGATCAAGGAAGCAAGGTCAAGGTACACAAGGGAGCTGAGGAGATAATCCAGTGCAGTCCTGTGGCTACAGGCTGGCTTAAATAGAGCCACTGGTGCCAAAGTCCATCACGCCAGCGTGCGCCGTTGCGCATCCGCAGTATTATGCGTGCTGATGCGCACCCGTGTGCGCCAATGCACGCCGATGGGAAGCTGTATGCGCGCCGGCATGCGCTGATGTGCGCCGCATGCTCGTGGACGCCTTGGGATCCTTCGTAGGCGTCCATGAGTGCTCTGGGCGGTGTTGTCAGCACGGTGACGGCCATGTCCCTGACACGCAGTTACCCTAGTGCCAGTTGCAGTTTACATATGCGGGTATTTATTATCGTTATTTGCACTTCAATGTGTCACCCCTATTGCGTTCATTGAGAAAATGCAGCAAAGTGTTCCCTGAATGGTTCTAGCACCAAGCAACCTAAAGCAGCAGGGCAGGCACTTGGCTCCACATCCAGAAGCTAGTGGAGATCACTGGAGTAGTGGTGCCTACTACAGTGATTACCAGTGTGCATAGGGATCCCAGTTATTGCACATTTATACTTTCTTTGTTCTTGTTTTTTTTTTTGCATAAAATTTTTACATTTTATAAATTGGTATTTTTTTTTTCTTGGGCTCCTGTAAAGCATTGCACCCACGGTCACCAGATTGCAGCAATGTCTGTACAGCTGTCTGCCCGTACCTCCGATATGGGCAAACGGTTCTTTAAGTCCAGGCAGATCAATAAACAAGAGTGCTCACCAGCAGGCCATTGAAAACTAGAAGACGTCTGCCGCGGTGGAAGGCTGTACTTTTAGCACTTGTAGAACTCTAAATATGGGTCTAACATGTTGATTAAAGCTAAAGGAGAAGTTCACCTTTTAGCTTTAAATAACGTTTTCTTACCACGACAAATAAGCTAAACTGCCAAACGCTGACAACCACAAGAAGGCCTCGTACATATGGACACTTTGAGGCAAAACAATCTAGAGTAAAAACTTGCAGTTTTTCTGCGCCCATGAAGCAGCCGGCCATAGACGTGAATGGCTGGCCTTGTACTTGCATTTTTGTTAGTGCTTTTGTGCATTGCCCTTTACACACATACATTGTATTCTCTAAATGTAAAGCTGAGTTTGGGGAATATGTCTTGCACATCCAATATCTGAGTATAAGTCACTTCTATGGTTGCCTGTGGCTCCCTGGGTTCAGAAAAAATTATGACAGCTAACATATTTGTGCCAACTGTATTGGTCAAAATATTGATCTTGTCTTTTTTTGTTTTTTTTGTCTTTCAGGAGGGATTCCACAAATTTTGTAGCAAGCATGAGACTGGCCAGGTACAAGATAACAGTAGACTTTCCAATGCCTTGATGGCAGCTGCTGGTTTTGGGATTGCTGGATTGGTTTTTCTGTTGACTGTAAGATGAACTATGGAGGAAATACCTGCCACCAATGATCACCAATAACGTCATGGACCATCACATAGGACTTTGTTCTCAGCTGTTGTTGCCAAAGATCTTGCGTCAAGACTTTCAAAAGGACTGATTTGGTCGACTGTGTAGCTTGGAACAATTGTGCACTGCCATTTTGCTGTAAAATGTTCTTGTGGGTTTTTGTTTTTTAATGGGGCGCACCAACTGCTTTTTTTATTTTAAACATTGTGATTGGTGAATTGACAAAACTAGACCAAAAAGCAATTTAAAACCTTTATATGATATCATGGAAAACGCACTAGATGTATGTGTGTGGGTTTTTTTTTTTTTTTTTTTCCTAGGATATACTGGTAGCATTTAAATTAAAGTGTAAACCATATTTGTGTAAGACTAACATTTTTAGGATGGTCTTACATTTTAGAAACTTTTAGAAAGTTACATTAGAATAATTGCCCCTTCTATTTTAGATAACTTGGATCTAAGTTTCATGAAAGATACCATAGTACTTTGTTAGACGGCAAAGAGCAGGTTAGCATAGATCTGACACCGCCATTTTTACTTTGGCTTTCATAAGTTCAGCTGCCACTGATGGGGAAAAGGTTTCCTGATTGGCTGCTTTGGAAGGAAAAAGGATTCCTGATTGGCTGCTTGTATTGCGCTTTTCTTAAAGTGGAAAAAAAAAAGCTGGTGCCTACTACAGCACACCACTTAATGGTCCCATAATTCCTGTGGGACTTAGAAGTCGCAGATAACAGTAAATATTTCCCAATCCAGGATAATGATGCTGAACATACAGCGATTTTTAGGCATGAGTATTGTACATTTTAAATTAGGTAGCACATGTTCTTTTTGAAACCTTCATGGCAAACTAGTGGAAGTTTTTGATAAACGTTTCACTGCTAATAATATATTAATTTTAACCAATACTTGGCAAAATTTGTATTTATGCTATAATATATTCAGTTAGTCCAACCCATGGAGATCTGGCATCTCTGTGTAAGCATTTGTAACTTTTTTTCCAAGGAAAAAACAATAATATATTCTATTGTGCTTGATGTATGATCTGTATCATATTTTATTTTTATTGACACGTATCATGTTTTAATAAATATCAGCATTTTGAGATACCTCGGAGTCATTGGCTTTTATATATATCTATCTATCTATCTATCTATATCTATATCTATATCTATATATATATATATATATATTTTTTTTTTTTCTCTTTGTCCAAATTTCTCCACTTGAGAAGACAATGTAGATCAGAATGGCAATCATGAAAATTAGTTTTTGCTTGTAAAGTTTACCAGATGTATTACAATCTGAATTGCCAGGGCATAATGCATGACATCTATTGGGAGTTGGTAATGCCTAACCACTTTGAGCACTGCTCTTCAATGCAAGAGGTATAAGTTGTTGGGTTAAAGCACAACTAGAAACAATTTTCTGAGTTTTTTTTCTTTCCCATTAAAAAAAATAAAAATGTTTAAGACAAACCGTTTGGCAATCCAGGGCAAAGTGGTACAAACAATTTGCACAAAAAAAAAAAAAAAAACTTTTGTACAGATATCAGAATATGGATATAAGTTCCATCTAACCAATCTGCAGCATACTACTATCTACACAATGAAGCCGTAATGGTATTCGCTCAGAAAAAGGTATTATCTCAGAGGGCAATCGTAACTGAATAAATGTCATATACCTATGGCCTACCCTGGCACAGGAAGATTCTCTGATATTCAAGCTCTCATGGGCGGAGTCCGGGGGTATCAAGCCACAGTTCCCACCGCTTTTCCAGGGCAGCCCCTGCATTGTTTGTTTTTTTTTTTTTTTTTTTTTTTTTTAACGGAGGAGTTTATTAGACAAACCATCATTACAGTACAAAGCAATATAGTAAGTACAGTGCCATACAAGTATAGACAGGAGAAACCACCTTCATCCGGCAGTCATTCTTTAGTTAATAATCCAGCAGTACCGGTGTCATGAGCATCAGCTACACACAATCATAAGTGCATGTCATCTTTAGTGAAACCTCACATACATTATGAGGATACCTGGAACCCATGTGGGGGAGGGGCGAGGGGGCACAGCAGAGAGATAAAAAAAAAAAGGGGGGGGGAGAGGTCAGGGTGGTAATGGATAGGGGGGGAGAGAGTATGGTGACTAGGTAGGAGGGGATAAGTTCAACGGTGTGGTCCGAATGATAGTTGGGGGGAGGGGGGTCAAGGTCATCAGAGGCATCTATCCAGGAGGACCATATTTTATCAAACTTCCCTGGGCATTGTCTGCTTTCATAGGTCAGCTTATACAGGGGAAGTACCAAGGTCACTGATCGCCTCCACGAGGCAAGGGTAGGGGGGTCTTCTAATTTCCATCTCAAAAAAATCTCCCGTCTGGCATAGTATAATGAGAAGGTAATACTTAATTTACAATACCTGTCCCCCTCTATGTCTTCCAAATGGCTTAGTAATAAAATTTGAGGGTCAACCTGGAGATTCGACCCGGTCACATCATTCAGCGTAGAGACCACTGCCGCCCAGTAAGGCTGGAGTTTGGGACAGGACCAGACCATGTGCCAGAAGGTACCCACTTCTTGTTTACATCTTTGACAGTTAGGGTCTCTTTGAGGGTAAATGCGCGCCAGCCTTTGTGGGGTGAAGTAAGCGATGTGCAGGAACTTAAATTGTATAAACCTGTCTTTTACGGCAATCATGGAAGGAATGTATGAAGTTAGACTCTCCTCCCACTCTTCTTTGCCCAGGGATGGAATATCTGTCCCTGCATTGTTAAATATGGCTTTTCAAAAGTAGCAACTTACCTACAGGGGTTACCCAAGACTTGTGCACAGTGGGATCAGGAGATTTCCAAAGTTGTAGGATTAGCGTGCATGACTGAGGGCACGTCCTATGGCTATTCTAGGGAACTCCTCCTGTACAACCTCCTCAAGGACAATAAAAGCAGCTGTAAAGTCTTATGAAAGGCAATATCATAATGTGCTAGAATGCACCACATACTATCACATTATGAGAAACCTACCTTGAAAACAAAGCCCTCCAGCGGCACACTGTCACCACTGCAGGTGCTTCCATCTTCACTCAGTCTTCCTTCCGGGTTCGGGGACTCCGGCCGCCAGACTGGACGAGCCTAGATAATGTCACTCCTGCGCAGGAGACTGGTCACGGCACACCTATGCTGTTCCTTCAGAGCACATGTGTTGGTGACATCACTGTCTGCTCCTCACCTGAATATCTCCTAAACAGTGCTCGTCTAGGAGATATTATATTTTACCTCCCAGGGGAGTTTTTTTTTTTTTTTTTTTTATAAGCTTACCTGTAGGTAAAAATCACTAAGTTTGCTACCACTACATTTTAGGATCCAACAGGATGTTTACCTTGAATATCACATTCAGGTTATCCTGTACTTTCCTCCAATAGGGATGTGGCTTGGGGAAGAGCCAAAGTAAATGAAGTCAATCCCCGTGATCTTTTACATGTACGGTGTGGCTCGGCACTGTTACCCATCCTATAGAGCCTGAGGGGAGTATAATGAGATCTCAATAGAATGTAGAGCTGAGAGAGCTTCTGGGTCACATTAGGTGAGCATGTTACCACCGCTTGAAACGCCTCCTCCCATTGGTCAGCGGGCCTAAATCCCTCTCCCTTTTCGTCACTGCCTTTCAAGGATGGCCTTTAAGGAATTATACATTTTTTATTAGATACAAATGCATGATAATGCTATACATCTAGAAGTACAAAATAAAAACACTGCAATGTATGAACTATGCACTTAATAAATTGTGCACTTGACGCCTACAATAAAAGTTCTACAGTGGACAAATGCACAGAGCCTGTAGATTTGTACATTATAACTATCCTAAAGACAAACCCCCATTTTCTTGCAGAAAATCATTTATATAAGTGGCGATGTGAGAGGCATCTTTGGCAAAGAGGAGATATCCTGTCAGTGTAAGGTAATGGCTTATTGTCTATAAACACACGAAAAAAAAATCTGAAACTCCCTCGATTTCCAATGTACAATAACGAATGCCACTCAGCCGATTGCTGGCATTATGGGTGCATTTGGTAAAGAATTGACCATATGACTTCTCCTCTGCATTCTTCCTGCTCACCTCCGCTATAAAGAGTTCTTACTACTTGTTCAAGAATTGATTCAATTGACTACTACAAGTTTGAGTTTGTTTTTTGGAGCATTAATATCTTTTTTCTGAAATGGAGAAAGTGTTTTACAAAAAATCCCTGTGAATTTTCGATAGAGGTTTCTCCTGAATAATGCAAGATTTCATGCAATTTCTTTTTTGCTTTTTCTTATTTTTAGTTTTTAGTTCCCAAATAGAAGCAGTGGAGCTCTTTCACATGCACTATATAACCACAAGTATTGGCACACCTGCCTTTACATGCGCACCAACTTTAATGGCACCCCAGTCTTGGTCCGAAGGGTTCAATATTGACCTGACCCAATCTTTGAAGCTATAGTGGCTTCAACTCTTCTGGGAAGGCTATCCACAAGGTTTAGGTAGTGTGTTTGGCCATTCTTTCAGAAGTCCATTTGTGAGGTCAGGCACTGATGTTGGTACGAGAAGGTCTGGATCGCAGTCTCTGCTCTAATTCATCCCAAGGGTGTGCTATTGGGTTGAGGTCAGGACTCTTTGCAGGTCGGCCAAGTTCATGCACCCCAAACTGGCTCATCCATGTCTTTTATGGACCTTGCTTTGTGCACTGGTCCAAATAATTTGGTGGAGGAGGGGGGATTATGGTGTGGGGTTGTTTTTTCAGAGGTTGGGCTTGGCCCCTTAGTTCCAGTGAAGGGAACTTTAAAGCATACCAAGACATTTTGGACAATTTCATGCTCCCAACTTTGTGGAAACAGTTTGGGGGATGGCCCCTTCTGGAAGAATGGTCAAAAATTCCCATAGACACATTCCTAAACCTTGTGGACAGTCTTCCCAGAAGAGTTGAAGCTGTTATAGCTTCAAAGGTTGGGCCAACTCAATATTGAACCCTTCGGACCAAGACTGGGGTGCCATTAAAGTTTTTGTGCATGTAAAGGCAGGCGTCACAATACTCTTGGTCATATAGTGTATATAAAAAAGAGCTCCACTGCTTCTATTTGGGAACATTAAACATTCCATTTTCACATATTTGCGCAGCCATTTTTAAAACGCAGATTTACAGGAGAAAATGCACTTTAATTTACATACCCTGCAGAAGCTTAGTTGGCATTACAACCTCCTTATATAAAAACGACTCCAATATTTAGATTAACTTGCATAACTAGGAAAAGAAAGACGAGTAAAAAATAAAAATAAAATCTATAATATGGTAATGGTACAGTGACTTGCGCTTCCTTACAAGGCCGTAGATTCAAGACTAGTCTCTCTAACCAATCTGTCATTGTTTAATAGAACATTTGCTAATGCCTCTTGCATGTTTAGCTGGGCTCCTCCTTTTTAGAAACCATAACTTTCTGTTTAAACATCTGTTACTAATGGCTGAAAGCGTCAGACATGTAATATAATTACTGCATTTATTTACATGCCTTAGGAGCTGTAAATAATTCACGTGCAGTACATGATTGCAAGAACATTCTGCCATGAACATGTGTAGAAACTGTTTCATAAAACCTGTGCCTGCACATTCAAAACACTATATGTTCATACCACTTTGATTTATCATGTATGATGAAAGAAGAATTAAAGTCAGAGCCACTGGATATCTAGCAAGGAAATATAAATAAATGATCAACTCGCAATGAAATATTTTTAAGGCGGGGGAAAAAAAAGATTAGAAGAAAAGAGCATACATTACATCTGGGCTTGAATCATAACTCATGTATTCTTTACAGGCCTTGTACATTTGATTCTAAATCGGCAAGATGCTTGTCAAAGGATAGACCTTTACGGAGCCATTTTTAGATGATAATTTGTCCATAATGTCTCATTGGTTGCACGGTTGCATTGGGGATAGCCCTAATCATACAACTGGAATGGTACCCTTCTCTTTCTTGGAAATAACGGACACACAAAGTGGCTGTTCAGAAATGTTGGGCCTCCAGCTGAATATATCTCAACGGAAAGAAACGGCATGTAAATTGATGTGCTACAATACACAATATGACAATACGGAAATTGGTTGCATCATCATAGAGGTGTAATTGTTAGGCTATATAGGGTTAGATGGCACTGAATGTGGTTCATAAGTAGTATCTAACCCCCAAATTGTAACAACCATTCCTAAACATGAGGGTGGCCAGAACTAATATTAATAGTGGGTAGTACGAAGTAAGGGGGCGCTGTGATACAAGGAAAACCCAATGTAAAGTGCTCTAGTGCTATATAATTAATTATGCCATTACAGCCATGATAGTAAACAATAAATAGAACCTAAAAAAAATATATACTATAGTACAGGGAAAACAACCCAATATAAAGTGCTCTAGTGCTCTGTGACAAGTTGTGATTAATTATGCCATACCTAGCATCATAATATCACAATACATGATACAAAGAAAATTAAATTAAGAAAGAGAAAGTCCATATGTTTGGAAAAATGTCCTTAGTGTTGAGATATATTATTATTATTCAGGATTTATATAGCGCCAACAGTTTGCGCAGCGCTTTACAACATAAGGGTAGACAGTACAATTACAATACAAATCAATACAGGAGGGATCAGAGGGCCCTGCTCGTTGGAGCTTACAATCTAGAAGGGAGGGTCAATTGGAACAAAAGGTAATACTGGGGGGGGGGGTGAGCTGACGGAGAAAATGAAAATACGGTTGTTGTTAGGTGTGGGTAGGATAGGCTTCTCTGAAGAGAAGGGTTTTCAGGGATCGTCTTAAAGCTAATAAAGTAGGAGATAAGCGGACAGATTGGGGTAAGGCATTCCATAGGATTGGAGAGGCTCTGGAAAAGTCCTGGAGGTGAGCATGGGAGGAAGTGATGAGGGAGCTAGAGAGCAAAAGGTCTTGAGAGGAACGAAGAGAACGAGTAGGTTGGTATTTACAGACTAGGCTAGTGATGTAGCTGGGGGATAAATTGTGGATGGCTTTGTACGTAGTTGTTAGTATTTTGAATTTAATTCTTTGGCCGAGCGGAAGCCAGTGAAGGGATTGACAGAGAGGAGTGGCAGACACGGAGTGATTGGTAAGGTGGATGAGTCTGGCAGCAGCATTCATGATGGATTGCAGAGGTGATAGACTATGTAGAGCGAAGCCAATGAGAAGTGAGTTGCAGTAGTCAAGGCGAGAGATGACGAGCGAGTGAATTAAGAGCTTTGTTGTGTCATTGGCTAGAAAGGGGCGTATTTTGCCGATGTTGCGGAGATGGAGGCGGCAGGATTTTGACAGTGATTGGATGTGTTGCTTGAAGGAGAGTTCAGAGTCCAGGACTACACCTAGAACCTTGGCATGTGGGGATGGGCTGATAGTTGTGCCATCGATTTTGACAGAGAGATCAGGGGAAGGGGAAGGGGCATATGGGGGTGGAAAAATTATAAGTTCGGTTTTGGGTAGATTGAGTTTGAGGAAGTGGTGTGACATCCAGATGGATATATCTGATAGAAGATTAGTGATACGTGAGGAGACAGAGGGAGTGAGCTGAGGGGTAGAGAAATAGATTTGAGTGTCGTCAGCGTAGAGGTGGTATTGGAAGCCATGGGAGGCTATCAGTTGACCCAGGGAGGAAGCGTAGATTGAAAATAGAAGAGGTCCAAGAACAGAACCTTGGGGGACCCCAAAAGAGAAAGGAAGATGAGAGGAGGAAGTAGAGCTGTAAGAAACGCTAAAGGTGCGGCTGGATAAGTAGGAAGAGAACCAGCGAAGAGTACAGTCACGGAGACCAAAGGTGTGGAGTTTTTTGAGGAGGAGGGGGTGGTCAACCGTATCAAAGGCAGCAGAGAGGTCCAGGAGTAGGAGTACAGAATAGTGTCGATTGGTTTTGGCCGTTAGTAGATCATTTGTTAGTTTTAGGAGAGCAGTTTCTGTGGAGTGTTGAGGACGAAATCCAGACTGAAGGGGATCAAGAAGACTATTATCAGCGAGGTGGACGCTCAGTCGGTTGTAGACCAGGCGTTCAAGGAGTTTGGATAAGAAGGGGAGCAAGGAGATGGGGCGTAGGTTGTTAAGATTGGATGGGTCCAGTGAGGGCTTTTTAAGTATGGGTCTGACAGGTGCGTGTTTTAGAGAGTTGGGGAAGATGCCAGAAGAGAGGGAAAGATTGAAGATGTGGGTTAGAGAGTGTAGCATAGAGCCAGAGGGTGAACGTAGCATTTGTGAGGGAACAGGATCCAGAGGGCAGGTGGTAAGGTGGACATTATCAAGTAGTTTAGCAACTTCATCTATAGTGGTGGGGTTGAAAGAGGGAAGTAATGATTGTGCCTGTGGGCATGAAGCGTAAAGTGTGGGGGGTATCAGAACAGTAGAGATCTCTGCGCGAATTGTATCAATCTTCTGTTTGAAGTGATAGGCGATCTCGTGGGCAGTGAGTGAGTTGGCGGGAGGAGGCGGTGGAGGACGAAGTAGGGAGTTGAAGGTAGAAAAGAGTTGACGGGGACGGGATGATAATTTGCTAATGAGAGTGCTAAAATAGGTCTGCTTGGCAGAGAGGAGGCTGGAATTGTATTTTTGGAGGGCAGATTTATATTGGTTGAAATCTCTGTGAGACTTGTTCTTACGCCACAGGCGCTCATGCGCACGACAAAATTTTTTCAGACTTCTAGTAACATCTGTTTGCCAAGGTTGAAGGGGTCGGGGCTTGATTCTGTGTGTAGTGAGGGGGGCCAGTGAGTCCAGTGAGGCAAGAAGTGAAGTGTTGTAGACAGAAGTGGCTAGGTTGGTGCAGGACAGGGGTGAGATTTTGTCGTAGAGGTTGTCGATAGCAGAGTATAGAAGAGAAGGGTTGAGATGACGTAGGTTTCTGCGGGTAACTTTAAGGCAGTTGGAGGGAGAGGAGGTGAAAGAGAGGGAGAGAGTGAAACTAATAAGGTGGTGATCAGAGAGAGGGAATGGATAGTTAGAGAGGTTGCATGGAGTGCAAAGGTGAGAGAAAACGAGGTCAAGGGTATTGCCTTCAGAGTGAGTAGGAGCGTGTATCCACTGCTTCAGGTCAAAGGAGGAGGTTAGGCTGAGAAGTTTGGAAGTGGCAGAAGTGTTAGTATTAATAGGGATGTTGAAGTCCCCGAGAATGATTGTGGGGATATGGATATATAAACCCGTCACCACTTGAGGAGGAAAAACGACAATGTTGCTTCACCAGGTGGAAAATAGTAGGTATCCTACTCACCGACTCACCATGACCCCTTTAACCACTTGCCTACCAGGCACGAACACCTCCTTCCTGACCAAGCCATTTTTCAGCTTTCAGCGCTGTCGCATTTTGAATGACAATTGCGCGGTCATCCAACGCTGTACCCAAATAAAATTTTTATCATTTTTTCCCCACAGATAGAGCTTTATTTTGGTGGTATTTGATCACCCCTGCGGTTTTTATTTCTTGCGCTATAAACAAAAGAAGAGGGACAAGTTTGAAAAAACATAATATTTTTTACTTTTTATTATAATAAATATCCAATTTTTTATTTTTTTTTTAAACAAAATTTTTCCTCAGTTTAGGCCGATACATATTCTTCTACATATTTTTGGTAAAAAAAATCGCAATAAGCGTATATTGATTGGTTTGCGCAAAAGTTATAGCGTCTACAAAATAGGGGATAGATTTATAGCATTTTTATTATTATTTTTTTTTTACTAGTAATGGCGGCGATCTGCAATTTTTATCATGACTGCGACATTGCGGCGGACATATCGGACACTTTTGACACATTTTTGGGACCATTCACATTTATACAGCGGTCCGTGCTATAAAAATGCATTGATTACTGTATAAATGTGACTGGCAGGGAAGGGGTTAACACTAGGGGGCGCTGCCGGGGTTAATGTGTTCCCTATGTTAGTGATTCTAACTGTGGGGGGAGGGGACTGACTGGGGGAGGGGACCGATCGGTGTCCCTATGTACAAGGGACACACCATCGGTCTCCTCTCCAGTGACAGGACGTGGATCTGTGTGTTTACATACACAGATCCACGTCCTGCTCAGTGACTGGGCAATCGCGGGTGCCTGGCGGACATCGCGGCCGCCGGGAACGCGCATCGGGTCCCCAGCGACACGGCGGCGCGCGCGCGCCCCCTAGTGGCCAAAATGTAGATGCTGTCATATGACGGCATCCCGCCACAAGAGCCGCACCGCTCCGCCGTCAATTGACAGTGGGCGGTCGGCTACTAGTTAATTAAAAAGACAGGTCAGGTGCAGCTTTGGCAGATTAAGTAACTATGCCTATGATGGGAGAAAACTCTTGTGTAGAACCAGGAAATGGTCAATCATCCACAGAAGCTCAGAAAAAATATAAAAATAGCAGGGCCATAGCGTAATATTGTTTTTTAATGTTGCATTCAAACATATAAAAAAAATACATAAAACAGCCAGATGGCCTCTTACATTTAAAAAGTGCCTTGCCTCGGCACTGGAGGTATCAAGCGTATCCAGCAAGGTGTTCTGTGAACCGGCCGTGTGTTGCGATCGGCGTGCGTTTCACCTCCGGAGAATCAGGAAGTATTAATATTAAAATATTAATACCCTAGTACAGGAGTCTCCAAACTGTGGCCCTTTGCTTGCCTTTGGGGCACTATTCATCCCACTGATATGAGACACTATTCTGCCCATTGGCACCAACAATGTAGCATATTTCCTGCCACTGACATCAACAGTGGGGCACCATTTCTCCAACTGACATTAACAATGGGGCACTATTCCTCACTCTAATACCAAGGATAGGCCACTGATGCCAGAAAAAAATGTAAATCCCCGCTGGTCACAGTCCAACCCCCAACCCCCCCCCCCACCCTAATGTCTGAAGCAAAGTAAACTGGCCCTTTCTTTATAAACTTTGGAGACCCCTTCCCTAGTAGTTTTACAATACCATATCTGCTATGCAATTGGCATTTACCTTGTGAAATTCATGACACAAGTATAGACCATTTAGAAGGAGATTTTAAGTCAGAATTTGAATTTTAACCCCTTCGTGCCTAAGGGTAAAACAAATCTTAATACCCAAGTCCAATTTGGAAACTTCGACATGTGTTAGTAAAACTGTACATATCATCACAACTACTTTGTGCATCCAGGTGGATGCACTAGCAGGCAAAAGGGTGTACAGGTACGTTCCCTTTAAGAAGCAGTGTCGCGAGTGCACGCACGCCAGCCACGGTCTCTGTGATTGTGCCCGAGGGTCCCGCAGACTCAATGTCCGCCGGGTGCCCTGCGATCGTCTCACGGAGAGGAAGAACGTGGAAATGCTTTGGAAACAAAGCATTTCCCCGTTCTGCCTAGTGACAGGACAGCGATCCCAGCTCTCTGTCATGGAGAGCAGTGATCACTGTCCTGTGTGTTGAAGTCCAGCCCCCTCACAGTTAGAATCACTCCCTAGGACAAAAAAAAGGCCCTTCCTTTTTGACCCCTCCCACTTATCTTAAGCCCCACCCTTTATATAATCCACCCACTCGGTCCCCTGTATTCCACTTGCTTCCACCCATAGTATAAGGAGTATACAGCCCCAGAATGACAGGAGTATACAGCCCCAGCATCACAGGAGTATACAGCCCCAGCATCACAGGACAGAGTATACAGCTCAGCATCACAGAACAGAGTATACTGCTCAGCATTACAGATCAGGGTATACAGCTCAGCCTCACAGATCACGGTATATAGCTCAGCATTACAGATCAGGGTATATAGCTCAGCCTCACAGATCAGGGTATACAGCTCAGCCTCACATATCAGGGTATATAGCTCAGCATTACAGATCAGGGAATATAGCTCAGCATTACAGACCAGGGTATACAGCTCAGCATTACAGATCAGGGTATACAGCTCAGCATTACAGATCAGAGTATATAGCTCAGCATTACAGATCAGGGTATATAGCTCAGCCTCACAGATCAGGGTATATAGCTCAGCATTACAGATCAAATGATAACATACTCCCAGGTAGAGGAGGGCTGGAGGAAGTTGAAAACTGCAGGATCATGTCAGGGATCCTAAGCCCTTTGTGAACTGTTCCTAACGAAACCTAGTGATAGGAGAAAGTTGAGATAAGAAATGAGCCAGGACTGTGAGAGGAGGATGTGGAGGGATGAAAGGGCAGGGGACATGAAAGGTGTGACAGATGTGTACAGAAGAGATGTCATCTAATGAGGACCCCCCCTCCCCCTCCATCTATCCTGGACACAGGTGACAAGCCAGCAGACAGGGTGGGTGGACAATGATGTCCCAGCATGACACTAGTGCTAATTACCTGTTCAGGGCCCTGGAAGCAGATCTTACAGGTTGGAGGGCTGAGGGTATCTCCGATCTGCACTTTGTCCGAGTCTGTGTTGCTGTCTGGCTGCAAAAGATGTTCCTCCAGTAGCGGCGGCACACATACGACTCCTGCCTGTCCTCATCCTTCTCTGGCTCTTTTTTATCCTCATCCTCCATGTTGTCACCATGCATCCCGCAATCCAGCTCCGATGTGCTTGCTGTGGCCGGCTGTGTGACACCATCGGATGGAGACGGCAGAGGTGCGTCTCCTCTGCTCCACTGCGAGTTTCCTCTCCCTAAGCGCCAGGCATCCAATAGGATCCAACCCCCGGCAATTTGCTCTACCCGCTCTGGCACAGTTAGTCAAGGGGTATGTATCTATGCACATAAAATATCACTTATACTCTAAGTGTAATGGGTATGAACTCACAAGCAGACTGCTGAAATAAGAATAACTGGCTTTACTTTGGCAGTAAGGAAAAAGAATAGCAACATGCATTTGAACATATATCTTGCAATACTTTAGCAGGTCCCTGCAATATGCACTTTAACATGTACACACATATGTATTCAACTAGCAATGGGGAGACGGAGCGCCCAGCGTGGCGACCGTCTGCTATGCACCCCTGAGGTGCAATAAATCTATCTGCGCCTACCTAACGGACCAGGCCTGATCCCTAGTAATAGAGCTCAGTACAGTGTTCTTCACCGGCAATGAATCTGTAGAGGTGGTGCACATGTAGCTTTAAATGGTATCTTTGTAATCCACAGAAAGTAACATTTGCTGCTCTGAGGTAAATTGCGCCTAGGCAGTTCAATAGGCATAAAACGTGTGTATCAATGCAGGATGAGCCTTTCAGCTCTCTCACCAATCCTTGGGTACCGTCCTCCGCTCCGGTCCCTTCAATGGCGGCTCTGGTCTCCTCAGTCACAGCCCCTGCGCTCCGGTCCTCAGCTCCGACCGACAGACTGTAGGGAAGAGTCTCCGCTCCGCTGCTGCTGACTCTGAGGGATGAGAGTTTCACTCCATCTGCTGCAAGGCCCAGGCTTCAGGCCTTCAGCTCCGGTCCGCACAGGTGTCTCCACTGGCTGTAGTCTCCGCGTCACAAGCTCCGTCAGCAGAGGCAGGCCAGTCCTGTCAGGCCTCAGAAGAGGAAGTGTCCCAAGAGGAAGAGGCGGTCTCCGCTCTTCCTTTTTATAACCTCCCCCAGCAGCCTCTCGGGCGGAAACAAGCAGCCCGGGAGCCTGGGGGATTATGGGGGATGTAGTCTTTTCCCCTAAAAGGGGTACGACCCCGCTACATATATATATATATATATATATATATATATATATATATATATATATATATATATATATATATATATATAAATCTGTGCTCTACTTTATTTATTTACATTTTTTTTTCTTTGGTACGAGTCCCCCATGGAAGTGCTGCCCATTCCTTTTTTTATGAACGATACCTTGTAAATTAGCCTTGAAAAAGCCAAATTAAAATATGAAAATTCAACTCCAATAGACTTTAATACTGTTCATCACTATGTTTGGGGTTTGTGGACTTCCAGCTGGGTTCATTGAACCTCCTGCAAACTGATCTTAGCCTGGTTTGCTCACTCAAAGCTGACGCCTATGAAAGCATTGGATATTTTTAGTAGATCATCGTGGCATGAAAACTTCAATGTGAACTGACTATTACATCATTTCATTGTGGAAGTCAAAGGGAAATAACCTAATTAAATTTTCAGCGTGTTTTGGAGAAGATCTTTTCACCTGACTTGGCTGCTAGATCGGAATTTCAGGCATAAAAAACCTCTTATATACAATGTTAGCCTTACTTTGCTTGCAGAGGTTATTAATTCTGCAGGACTTACCGCAGGACGAGATACTAACAGGACCACAAGAAAGAGCGATACTAAAGAAGGAAAAGTTTATAAAGATTAATGAACTACATGAGGGAAGTGGGTAACTAACTGTTATGGTGCCCAGAATTTTCTAGCTGTGCAGTGATTTAGGCTGTAGCAATAGTGTTTAGCAACTAATTACAGTAAAACCTTGGTTTGAGAGTAACTTGGTTTGAGAGCGTTTTGCAAGACAAGCTAATTTTTTTAATAAATTCATTTTGACTTGATATACAAGCGATGTCTTGATATACAAGTAGCGTCATGTCACAACTGAGTATAAAAGAGAAGAGAGGCGCCTCTAAGTGTAGCAATATGATTACATTTAATGAAGGTACAACATTTAGCAACATATTGCTACACTTAGAGGCGCCTCTCTTCTGTTTTATACTCTGTAGATCCTGCTGGATTTTGCTTCTAATGCCCTTGTGGAAGCTGCTGTTTGTGGATGGACATTTTATGGTTACACAACCTGGTCACATTACTATAATCTTTTTATATGGACCATAAACTGAAGAACCTATGAATAAATAGTTGCAGAACGAATCATCTGAGTTTCCATTATTTCTTATGGGGAAATTCGCTTTGATCTACAAGTGCTTTGGATTACAAGCATGTTTTCGGCATGAATTATGCTCACAATCCAAGGTTTTACTGCACTGGTAAATGAGTATACATAGAATCACTATACAACAATTGTTATTCTATATCACCTAAGAACTTTTCTTTGACATAAAAGTGAGGAAGGTGGGGGCTTATGAATGGCCCTGTATATTATCTAGTCCTACAATAGCTGGAGTGAAATGGGCATGATGAAAAGTGGTCTTTTAATTCATTTTTTTCTGGTTATAGTCTCTATATGTAAAGCTTTTCCAAATTGATTAGAAACCAATATTACTGGTAATAGTGCAGCCCATAAATAATAAAAAACCAAGAGGGCTACCATAGACTGTAATGTTACTGCTTTTATCTCACTTGGGATTCTCTTTTAAAGGGTCACTAAAGGAAAATGTATTTATTTTTTTAAATAACAAACATGCTATACTTACCTCCACTGTGCAGCTCATTTTGCACAGAGTGGCCCCCGAACATTATCTTCTGGGGCCCTCGTGACTGTCTCGGCTCCCTCCCGCAAGGACAACTTCATGCAAGCTCCCTTGCATGGTGTGGAGTGCTTGCGGGCGCGCTCCAGTGATACAGCTGGCGGCCACAGCCGCTCACTGTATCACGTGGCGCCACCCCCCGGCACGCCGCGTCATTGAATGTGATTGACAGCAGCGCGAGCCAATGGCTGCGCTGCTTTCAATCCATCCACTCTAGCCAATCAACGGCCAGGGTGATCGGCGAAGAGGACGTTGGGGGCGAGTGCAGGACTTTCGAGGGGTAAGGTAAGTAAAACGGGGGTGCTGGGGGGGCCGGCATTGTCAGATGTTTTTTCACCTTAATGCATAGAATGCATTAAGGTGAAAAAACTTTTACCTTTACAACCCCTTTAATTAAAAATTGTACAATAAGGGAGGCTAACCTTCAAGAAAAGAACAACTGGCCTTCTAGTTTGCCCACAGGGGTGCAATATTTTTTTGTCTTCAGTACACCCCAACCAGTACTGCACTTTCTAGCCTTGGGTCTCTGTCAATGCTTAGCTATGGAGACAGTTCTAGTAAGTGCTGGTGACAATGGTATGATAAGGAACTTTTTTTCCAAATATTTGATACAAATGAACAATACAGCGGATAAAATATGTTTTGAACACGTCACCACTTTTCTAGGTAAATATATTTATAAAGGTGCTATTGAAGTTTTCACCACATGTCGGTAACAACCTATGCAATCCATACATACAAAGTAACCAGAACAAATAAGTTCAGAAATTAAGTTTTGTGTAATAAAATAGAATGAATATATTTACCTAGAAAAATGGTGACACGTTCAATACTTATTTTAACCGCTGTATGCACTAACAGAATTAAGGCAGTGAATCTCATAAGTGGTTAATTTAATGAACTTGGTGTTGAGTTACCGTATATACTCGAGTATAGGCCGACCTGAATATAAGCCGAGGCACCTAATTTTACCACAAAAAAATGGGAAAATGTAGTGACTCGAGTATAAGCCTAGGGTGGGAAAGGCAGCAGCTACTGGTAAACAATGCCCATCTGCAGCCTCACTGTGCCCACCTGTATCATCAGTGCCCATCTGCAGCCTCACTGTGCCCATCTGCAGCCTTATTGTGCCCATCTGCAGCCTCACCTTTGATTACACACAGTGGGTGTGTCCTGCTGTGTCATGCAACTGCAGGCTGTTTGGCGGCCGTCCACTGAAACAAAGCCCCGCCTCCTCCTCGTCTGTGATAGACGGAACACTATGATTCAGCTTCTCAGCATTGTATCAGTGTTCAGTGTTCCTTCTATCATGAACGAGGAGGAGGTGGGGCTTTGTTACAGTGGACAGCCGCCGAACAGACTGCAGTTGCGGTTATGAAAAAAGAAGGGTCACCACTGCAAATATTGACTCTTTACATAAACCTAATGTAATTGTCACAAAGAGCCTTTGACACTTATGAAATGCTTGTAATTGTACTTCAGCATACCATAGTAACATCTCACAAAAAGATCTAAAAACACTGAAGCAGCAGAATTTGTGAAAATTAATATTTGTGTCATTCTCTAAACTTTTGGCCATGGCTGTAAATCCTCTGCTTATATTCTTACACCTTAAATAAGCAATCTAAGACTTCTGAAATGTAGCATGTTGTCCACCTGCCTATTACCGACATAAAAGAAAACATATTTTAATTACATTGACTTTGTTCTTTTTTACAGTTTACTTTTTTTAATAAATGAAACAATTATGTGAAACAAGTAAAACAAAGAATCTTTCATTTTACTGGCTGAATTCTAAAATGTAGTTGGCCATTGGCCACTATGGGTGACTGCACACCACTGCTTTATACTTTTCAGCTCACATATACAGTGGAACCTTGGTTAACGAGTAACGCGGTTAACAAGTGTTTTAAAGGACAAGCGACTTTAAAAAAAAAAATTCTGACTCGGTTTACGAGTGTTGTCTCACAAAATTAGCAGAATTCAAGCTAATGAAGTGTGTAGTACCGCATTTGGCCAGATGTGCGGGGGGCGCCGGTGAAACTCGGAACGGTTCGAAAATACTCGGAAATACTCGGAAATACTCAGTTCCCGAGTGTTTCCGAGCCTTTTGGATGGTTTCTGAGTTCAGCCGAGCAGTCCCCAAGTATTTCTGAGGCTCTCTGACACCCCCACCACCACCTCTGGCCACATGCGGTATTGCATGCAATAGAAGTCAATGCGGAATGAATTATCTTTGTTTCCATTGACTTATATGGGGATTCTCACTTCGATATGCGAGTGCTTTTGATTACAAGCATTCTCCTGGAATGGATTATGCTCGTAATCCAAGGTTCCACTGTACTGTATATGTAGCTCAAGAAAGGAAGCATACAATCTGAAAAACGTGTTTTTTATTTTAAGCAAGTTGTACACATATCTAAAATTTGCATTTAGGTATGCATGTATCTACGTTTATTCAAAGGAGCATCTCTGATCTATTTCTGCATCCTAGCAATGGCAGTGATTCTAGGAAGCATCTCCCAGGGGCTGTAAGATGCAGATGCTGTTTACTTCACATGGTGCCTCGCTGCAAAGTAATTGTTGATGTGCTGAGCACAGCCTGGTACCGGCACGCACATCACTGCTTCTCCTACTAATATGTCACAGAGAGCCCAAAAAGTAATAGAACTTAATAGGTAGAGGATCCTGAAAATGCACAATTTATTTTATCTAAGAGGAAACTGCAAAGAGTAATGTTGTTGTGAAGGGTGAAGTTGACAATGGCAGTCAGATTTCAGTTCACCCATATTCATAAAAAGATGAATTGTGACAATAAGTTACTGAATGCTGCATACTATTCTTTGCACAAATAATTAGATCTGCACGTACAGTATATTAAAAACCTTCACTTGGATACAAAAATGTTACCCTTTTTTATTTTATTTAAAGTAGTATTAAACCCTTTAGCAATTTTTAGTTGAATACATTGAATAAAATAAAATAAGCATTTACCAGTAAACTTTTTGTTAAAATTCTTACACCAGCACTTGCAGTTCACAACTTTCAATGTTCCTTGCTCCTGCTCTTTCAGTGCTGCTTCCTTGAACTTCCAGTCTTCACAGAAAAGCAGTAACAGTGGACAGTGCAGTCTCCAGTCAGCCTGATAGTTTTGAGAAGGGAGGGGGGAGCAGGAGGTAGGAGCAAGGACTGCTTTGCCATCCTAGGCAATGGGGTTGTGCATTTCTATTGATGCACACAGTGTAGCAAGACACAACTCTAGTTCCTTAAGCTGGTACCATGACCACTGTCCTAGGTTTCCGGTTTCAGAGTGGATCCTTTCTCTTGCAGCATCCTTGCATGCAGGAACTATGGTCTTGTCTCCCTACACTGTGTTCTTCAAAAGAAATCTCTAAATCCATATCTTCTGTTCCCCATTATTGGGAACAAAGCCTTTCAGCTAAGAATTCATCTTTTGTCCTAATCCACAAAGCAGGCAAAATCAGAGTTTACCACTTTATCCATGCCCATAAATAGGTCAATAAGTATCAAGAGTTTGTATACAAAGGCCTCATTCCCTGGTACCGAACACCCCAGCTACTGCATCGTTTTTACCCCAACACTCATTCTTTGACCTGGAGATGTGGAAACCCTTATGGAGACATTCACCACATCTTCTGGTCCTGCCACAAACTTGATCATTTCTGGGACCACGTTTTTACAACCATCTAAAAAATTTTGGACCACCCTATCCATAAATCGTAAATCCCCGGCCTTTTCCAATTACACCACGACTCCATATGATTTAACCGGTAAAAAGGATCAATCCTAAACCACATGGTGAATGCAGCTAGAGCATGCATTCCAGCTCTCTGGAAAACTCCTTCCTCAGCGACAGTTAAACAATGGTTATAAAGAATAAATGACACTACGCTAATGGAAGACCTCACTAGCTCCCTCAAATACACCTCTAAAAAGTTCTGGAACATTTGGTTCTACTGGTCAGATTTCAAAACCACAGCTGAATACAAGGTTATGCAACAGCCATGGTCAGTTGATTGAATCTGCCCACCTATAACCTCCCGCTGTTAGATAAAATTTCTACACAGCCGGTCTGACGGTGGCGGTTTAGCAGACTCCCGATACCTATCCTATTCCTACCCCTTGCTAACCTACTTAAATATGGCTATGGGATTTCCCCATCTGGATTTACCTCGCCCTACCTACACCCTGCCCCTGGT
This sequence comes from Lithobates sylvaticus, assembly GCA_028564925.1. Lineage (NCBI taxonomy): Eukaryota > Metazoa > Chordata > Amphibia > Anura > Ranidae > Lithobates > Lithobates sylvaticus. Next base: position 532,991,987 of record CM053029.1, read on the forward strand.
ATGACTCTAAAAATCCTGGTTACTACCGGAAAAACCTTGTTTGTGGTTACCGATAATGTTATAACCTATTGTCTTATTCAATTCGCTTTCTAATGTTTAATCTGTTGTTACTTTTTCCACAAGCCAACCTGTGCAAGTCATTCTAAACTGTATTGTATTGTATTATATCTTGTGTGACTATTTCATGGAGAAATGGCAGTCGGCACACTGATTTACTAAAACTGGAGAGTGCAAAATCTGGTGCAGCTGTGCATAGAAACCAATCAGCTTCCATTTTTTTTGTCAAAGCTTTATTGAACAAGATGAAGTTAGAAGCTGATTGGCTACCATGCACAGCTGCATCAGATTTTGCCCTCTCCAGTTTCAGTAAATCAGCTCCACAGTGCCAGTCTGTTTTCATATATTGAAGTCAATCTATAAATTAATGTCTCGCAGCCCACTTAAAGAAAGTACATTTTCAGATAATAAGCACAGTGAAAGTGCCATGTTTTAGTTGATTAAAGAAAAGGACAGATCTATGGTTATTAAGGGCACATTCAGTTGTAGAGCCAAAGAGGTGGTAAAAGCTGGCATTTAAGCTGTGGTTTTTCAATTATGAGTAAGGTAGTTGCACGCTACTATGCTAAAAAAGACTAACATAGGATTGCTGGTGCTGTCACCTCTGAAGCTCCCACAAAAAACAAGATATAAAGTATATAAATGAGACAGCACTGCATATATAATAAACCAAGATAATATAAAATTAAAATTGTGTACAGTATAAGTACTCAAAAAAGTCCAAAAATAATAATTTATAAGTGATATTTCTTCCACTAGCATGCAGGAAGATGTGACGGAAGACTTTGCGACAAAATTCCATGGCCAGGCTCCACCTCTACTAGTTACGCCACCTCTCACGTGGCTTCATCTGGAACTCATCTGGATATGAAGCCACGTAAGAGGCGGCGTAACTGGTAGAGGTGGAGCCTGGTGGTGGAACCTTGTTGCAACAAGTGAGATCATTCTGATGATTTTTGTACTAATGTTTTTAAAGTTTTTAATAAATGTGAGTTGAATACTAGCTGGGGTGGTAAGGTTCCGTTTTTACCCCTTGGATACTGCACCATTGGAGGCACTCTTTGTTTTTTCTATGTATCTGTGGAATTAACGGCAGCCAACGTGGATCCAAGTTTGAAGCAGCATAGTGGAAGGAATCTACATCTGATATAGATTACTACCTGCCTCTTGAGAGTCCAACAGAGATTGCTAAGGACCAGGGAGGATTATTCCTGAAGGGAGAGTTGCACTTTGTGCAAGGCGTGTTTTGACCCCTTGTAGGGTCTATCAAGGAGGTGAGCGAGCATTGCATGTGGTGGCGGGAGCACTATGTATATGGAGGTTGTTTGAAGCAAGAAAAACCATCACATCTTCCTGCATGCTATTGGAAGAAATATCACTAATAAATTATTATTATTAGACTTTTTTTGAGCGCTTATACTGTACACAATTTTCATTTTATATGATCTTGGTTTATTATATATGCAGCGCTGTCTCATTTATATACTTTATGAGCTGTGGTTTTATTACTCCCTAAACACCCATCTGAACAAGGACATGCAGCCATTGTACATACACTATATCGTCAAAAGCATTGAACACCTGTCTTTACACGCACATGAACTTTAATGGCATCCCAGTCTTCATCCGTAGGGTTCGATATTGAGTTGGCCCATCCTTTGCAGCTTTAATAGCTTCAACTCTTCAGGGAAGGCTGTCCACAAGGGTTAGGAGTGTGTCTATGGGAATGTTTGACCATTCTTCCAAAAGCATTTGGTGTTCTGACGGGTTGAAGTCAGGACTCTGTGAAGGCCAGTCAAGTTCCTCCACCCCAAACTTACTCATCCATGTCTTTATGGACCTTGCTTTGTGCACTGGTCCAAATGATTTGGTGGAGGGGGGATTATGGTGTGGGTTTTTTTTTTTTTTCAGGGGTTGGGTTAGGCCCCTTAGTTCCAGTGAAGGGAACTCTTAAGGCGTCAGCATACCAAGACATTTTGGACAATTTCATGCTCCCAACTTTGTGGGAACAGTTTGGGGATGGCCCCTGCTTGTTCCAACATGACTGCACACCAGTACACAAAGCAAGGTCCATAAAGACATGGATGAGTGAGTTTGGGGTGGAGGAACGTGACTGGCCTGCACAGAGTCATAACCTCAATCTGATATAACACTTTTGAGATGAATTGGAGCGAAGACTGCGAGCCAGGCCTTCTCATCCACCATCAGTGCCTGGTCTCACAAATGCGTTTCTGGATGAATGGTCAAACATTCGCATAGACACACTCCTAAACCTTGTGGACAGCCTTCCCAGAAGAGTTGAAGCTGTTATAGCTGCAAAGGGTGGGCCAACTCAATATTGAACCCTACGGACTAAGACTGGGATCCCAATACTTTTGACAATATAGTGTATGTTGCGGCAACTGCGAAAATTAAACTCCCTGTTGTGTTCAGCAGCCTGTTCCACTGCTGAACGTCACCTGTTTAAGTTAATGAGGCCACTGTGCAACTGCCCTGCAACTGCATGCAATGTATGCAATTGTGGTGTGGTGGTATGAATTTTGGGGATTAAAACGGTCATAGGCGGTGAGGAGGAGACATCAATAGATCGACTCGGGTACAATCAGCCTGGCCATGCACGGTTCGAATCCCAGCGGGTCCCTGCTGAACTGCCTGAGGTTTGAACTGTCTATGGCCAGCTTAAAGCTACTGCCTCATTATATCTCATTAATGATACATACCTCCCAACTTTTTGAGATGGGAATGAGGGACACCTATCAGCAAAAGTATGCAGGCATAGGACACACCCCTTGCCACGCCCCCTTAAAGGAGAATTTTACAAAAAACAAGATTGGTTAAACCCACAAGCGCTTTTTTTTACCACTACTATTCCTTTATATTCGCTTTTGGAATTTACAAATGCAGCAATTTAGAAATTGGATGAAAGGTTTAGTGCTGGAAAACTCTTTTCCATAGATAAAAAGTGCATTTTATATACATCTATATAGATCAGACCAAAATGAGGGACAAATGAGGAGGAATGAGGGACAGAGGGACATTGCTCGAAATCAGGGATAGTTGGGAGCTATGAATGATACACCCTGCTGACATGTTCTACAATACAGGTAAGCCTTTTTCTATTAGGTAAATAGGGAAGCAATAAAATGAGCCTACTTCTAGTGATAAGATTAGAAATATCCTTCCCCAGTATGTACACAGTAGAAGCCCTGCTTGCACATAGTATAGCAGTCTGTGTCTGTCCCTATACAGCCCTGAGAAATGAGTGGCTATGTGTTCACATGAGCTAAAAATCTATGACTTCAAGCCGAAATCTAATTCTGAATTGTATGCATAGTTACATTGATCCAACTTAGATTAATGTGAGTATATACAGTATATCCCCTATGGCAGTGATGTTGAACCTTGGCACCCAGATGTTTTGGAACTACAGTTCCCATGATGCTCGACTACACTGCAGAGCATCATGGGAAATGTAGTACCAAAACATCTGGGGTGCCAAGGTTCACCATCACTGCCATAGGGGATCCCTGTGGAAGCTGGAAATCACTCTAATAGCCTCAGCTGCTTTGGTGATTATAGTAAACAGGACAAATAGAAAAGGTGAATCTCCCCAACATGGGGGGGGGGGGGGGGCACAGACAGCAATAAAAACCTGACAGATGTTCTAATCCCTCTCCATTCTATCCAAAACTGAAAAAAGGTTTGCCTTATGCGTTTTATATAATTCCTATAGTTCACAAGCCTCCTATTATGCCGTGTACACACGAGCGGATTTTCAGTGGGAAAAATCTTGGGTGGTTTTTCCGACAGAATTTCGCTCAAGCTTGGCTTGCATACACACGGTCACACAAAAGTTTGCGAACTTTCGACCGTCAAGAACGCAGTGACGTACAACACTACGAGGAGCCGAGAAAATGAAGTTCAATGCTTCCGAGCATGCGTCAAATTGTTTCCGAGCATGCGGAAGAATTTTGCACATTGGAATTGCTACAGACGATCGGAATTTCCGATTGGAACTTTTTCTGTAGAGAAAGGGAACCACCGCTCCAGGATAGCCCTTCAGGGCGAATGCTGTTTCTCCTATCAAGGAGCCCCAGGTGCTGGCTGATAACCAAATAGGCAGGAAGTAGCAGAAAAACTCTGGATAGCCGCATACCGGAAAAAGATAAAATCCTGTGTTGTTTATTGAAAATCAAGTATCACCTCACATCTAATGGTCCACAGCAAAGGAAAAAAAGGGGGGGGGGGTACAAAAGCTGACGCATTTCACACTAGAATCAGTGCTTACTCATAGCTGAACTTTTTCCGACCGAAAAATTGAGAACCTGCTCTCAATCTTTTGCTGGCTGGAATTCGGCCAGCAAAAGTCAGATGGAGCATACACACGGTCACATTTTTCGACCAAAAGCTCTCATCTGTCTTTTGCTGGCAGAATTTCCGATCGTGTGTACACGGGGCATTAGTGTGTTAATAGACAGCCTGATTTCCATGAAACTTGTGACAGTCAGGTGAGGGTCGGATCGCTGGCTTTTTAGGGGAATTTTCTTTCACAGCGCACATTCTATTCTCTCTTCATAAACAAACATCAGAACATAGGCTGTCAATCATAAGTACAATCTTCACATTCATCTGAACAATCCAGACTGAACTAGGGTCACTGGAATCCAGGTTAAACACTGCCCATGGATTTTTGATGCAGAATAAAATCGCACTGGACTGTATCTGGTGTGAACCAGCCCAGATTGCAGTCTCATGTCATTGCCATATTGATTTTGCAGTAGCAGTAGGATAGAAACAATGTTTCTCTTGATAATTGCAAAGGAGGTTATCTAACTAAATGAAGATTTTAAAATCATACAAGCCTGATATGATAAGTGCAATAAATATATATATATATATATATATTATATTTCCTGTATTTATATTGCACCAGAATTAGTGCTTGTGCATTGTTGTGATTGCTGCATTTTGCATTTAAATGCAAAGCTGCTTAAAGTGGATGTAAACCCTCACATATCCCCAGTGAAGTGAACAGCCTCAGATGATACACAGGGATGAAACAAATCGCCCTACATAAGTTTTACATGTATATCTGCTGTCTTCAGCTTTCTACATTCTTTAGAAAGTGCTCATTGTGTTACAAATGTTTTCTTCCTGTTTCAGCAGTGGGAGGGGAGGGGAGTCTGGGCATACACTGTGTGAGAGCTGATTGGAGAAAAGACACCCCCCCCCTCCACATAGGCAGGGGAATGACGTAACTTGCAGAGCTGTGCTGTGAATAGACAAGCTCTCTGCTTATCTATCTCTATGTGACCTCCTCGACACAAACTTCCAGCTGCTTTTATCTCTTGTGTCTGAGAACTTGTCTGAAGTTTACAGCTTTGGAGAGAGATCAGTAAACACTACAGATATATGTGTCCAGGTCAGATTTCATGAATGGGGTTTACATCCACTTTTTTAAGGCTGAAATGACAGGTGGACCTGATGGGACCATCCATTGTTCTCTATGGATCAGTGAATGTCAACGGACACCCGCTGTCATCCGATCTCATCCTGTCCGCCAAAAACTGACGGGTGGGGATGGAAACAAACATGCGGCCCATTTCCATCTGACACCCCCCCTCCCCCATAGAGAACAGCAGGGCTGTGTCTGTGTGTGCTCAGCACAGACCTCTCATCCACCTGCTCAGCAGGGATCAGCAGACAGATCCCCACCTGAGCTGACCGATGCGTTTTACGGATTCTACCCGGTGTGAAAAGGGGCCTAAGAGCATGCAAAATGCATTAGGGCCTTTTCACACTGATATGTTTTTCCTGCGTTTTTTTTTTCTTGCAAGAAAAACACAGGAAAAATGTTTTCCCTTTAAATCCTATGGGACTTTTACACACCACTGCTTTCCAGGTGCAGTGCGTTTTTGAAAAGTCCTGCATGCTGAATCTTTGGTGCAGTTTTTGAAAACTGCACCAAAAACGCAGCTTCCCATTGAAATGAATGGACATTGCAGCAAAATCACAGTCAAAATGCACTAAGAGTTTCAATTTGTATGCAATCAGGCAGGCCCTTGTACTACATGGCTTTGGTAAATCTAAAGGTAATCAGACAACAAAAGTTGTATAGTGTGTATGTGGTCTTAGTCTTTGTGTATGGGTGGTCCATCTACTATCTGAACACTCCGAAGGAATATGTTCTTTGGTTCCTGCTACAACATACAAAGGAACATTACCTTGCTCAGTTAGAAGAGCACTAACAAAGCATTTGTGTAATTACTGGCATGTTAAATACTTGGCACGAAAACTTGTTAGGCCATGTGGCAGAAAAATGAAAACAGCGTCACGTTTTACAGACATTAATGCACGTGTAATATGACATATTCACTCTTCAATTGGTGGATGTACAGCTCTGTTTACATTTCAGTAATTGGATCATAGCTCCATAGGTGTGCGCAGCCTATTACATGGGATTGTAGGTCGCACACTTAAACTACTAATAATAATACACCACACTGAAATTGGTATTTTAATGGCCGCGGCACCTTTATTGGTATTAAATTAATTAACTTTATTGACACTCAATAATCAATGAATAATAATAATAATTTATTTAAAATCAAACTCTAACATTAGCTCAGTCATAGAACTCGAGCTTTAAATTAATAAGTTTCAAACAACCATTAGTCCCCCCTTGATTCAAGGGTGACAAACCACATAATGATGCCTGCAACATAAAGGGTGGGAGGGAGGGGAAGCTCAGCCAAGCCGATCCAGGACAACTGCGATCGGACTGTGTCACAGGGGGCTTATATAGCCCCCCAACACCTGCAAACACATGTTTCCCGCCTGGAAACACGTGAAAAGCCCGCTCTTTTCACTCTTTTTTTTTTTTTTTATTATTATAGGATTAGCCATCTTTATTGAAAAAATTTGTGGCGGCCACAATCCCATGGAGCGGGCTCCTGATTGAGCCCACTTAACATGGGATTGTAGGTCGCACACTTAAACTACTAATAATAATACACCACACTGAAATTGGTATTTTAATGGCCGCGGCACCTTTATTGGTATTAAATTAATTAACTTTATTGACACTCAATAATCAATGAATAATAATAATTTATTTAAAATCAAACTCTAACATTAGCTCAGTCATAGAACTCGAGCTTTAAATTAATAAGTTTCAAACAACCATTAGTCCCCACAAACCGAACTTATTGCAAATAAGTGAGGCTACCCCAGCACCGCGGCCCGTTCAATCATAGTCTGAAGGTTTAAATTAAAAATGTCCAGACCGATATCAGATAAATGAATCCCATCTGACCGATAAAGACCAGGGAAACCTCCTTCCAAGTCAACATGACGAAAAGAGAAACCCCCGATCGATGGCATGAACTTTTCAATAGAATGATTTAACCTCCGTCTTATTTTTTCAAGTGATTTACCTTCCATTGAGCACAACCAATGTAAGCGAGAGACCATTTCAGAAAAAATAATACAAGCATTTGGAAAATAAAACTTTAGAAGGCATAAATCTCGCTTAATTGAGAACAATAAATCCAGAGTCTTTCTCTTACCAATGTCATTACCACCTAGATGAAATATTATAATAGAAGGCTGAGGCCAAGAATGGAATAAAGGAGATAGATGAGATAAAAGATCATTCCAGATGAGACCACGAAAACCTTTCCAATAGATATGAAAACGATCAGAAGGTAAGGATAGATTCTGACTATAGCAGCGTAAGGAAGCTCGTTTGTGAGCCCAATAAATGTAGGAATGCCCAATTATCCAAATATAAGACCTGGAACCTAAAAAATCAAAGAGATAGATTAGGACGAACATACAAATTAAACCTATGTGAATCCCATCTTCCCAATTGTTTAATGATAGTGTCACTCAAACCCAATCTAGCTGCTTCAGTGGCGGCTCCTATACGAAAAGAATGCGAGGAAAACTTGAGGTGCGATAAACCGAGCTGAACCAAGCAGCGCTTAAAAACTGCAGCAAATTGAAATTTTGTCACAGGGGACGTATCGAGGTGAATGAAAAATTGGCCATCACAAATTGGTCGAACCGAAAGGTATTTATTCAAAACTAAAATCGGGCAAAAAACAGAGTCGCCACAAGCATATAGATTGAGCCAATGACCCTTAGCAGCTTGATCTGTTTTAGAACGCCTAATATAAACCTGAACTGTATCATGGAGAACTGAAACATCAGACCACTGTAGACCTGTAGGACTATATTTATTGTTTGGTAGCATTTCACAAATGCGAAGAGCTGCAAAGAACATTAACACAAAAGCAGTATGAAATAGCAGCGCTTCATATTCGGAAATACACACAGCTGAAGTAACTAAGCAAAGTTTTGATAAGACATTTAAAGTAACAGGTCTACGTGCATCTGGAGCACATCTAACCTTACGCAAACCTTTGAGAGCCTGTTTGACAGAAAAGAAACTATTACATGCTGGCAGGTTGTATAATTTAAGAAAGAAAGAAACTCCAGCCAATAACTTATGAATATGGTGGAAGGAGAACTGTAATTGCATTAGGGAACACAAGAAAGCTAAAATAGAATGTTCAGTGGGAGCAAACCCAGACAAACCCACTTCCGTATTAAACATCAACCATTTATCCCATGCAACTGAATACTCAGTCCATGTTTTTGGAGCGATTGAATGTTGTATAGCAGCGAAAACTGGAGCTAAACCAGGCTCCAGAGATGATTTGGACAGGGGAATCCAACCGTATCTGCTTCTGGTAAGAGCTGTCTGAAACGAGCCATCTGGAAGCGAGATAATGCATCTGCCATAACATTCTGAGTTCCTGGCACAAACTTAGCTTTAAGCCAGATATTTTTCTTTAGACATAAAAGTACTAAATAACGTAGCAATTTTATAACAGCATTGGATTTTGAAGAAAGACAATTTAAAGCAAAAATTACACCTTTATTATCCGTATGGATAATAATGCGACTATTGGAAAACAGATCACCCCAGATTTCCAATGCAACCACCACTGGAAATAGTTCCAATAAAACTATATTCCTAGTGAGATTGTTGGAAATCCAAAAGGAGGGCCAACTATCAGCACACCAATGTGTGCGAAATATGGCTGCAAAACCACAGGACCCAGCCGCGTCCGTGAATAGATCAATATCAGCTGCAAAAACAAAATCGTCTTGAAAAAATGATCTCCCATTATAATCCAACAAAAAATTAGACCATACCAGTAGATCATCCTTCATGGCAGAGGTAAGACGGATATGTGAAAAAGGGGATTTAAAACCGGACGTAGCCAAAGACAAACGTCTAGAAAAAATTCTGCCCATGGGCATCACTCGGGTCGCAAAGGCAAGAAGACCTAGAAAAGACTGCATTTCCTTTAGCAAGATCTTCTTGCGCCGCAAAAACAGAGAAATCACAGATTCCAACCTAGAGATTTTAAGAGGAGGTAATTCATATTGTAGCAGTATCGTGTCAATTTTAATACCTAAAAATTCAATTACTGGCGACGGAAAAGCAGTCTTATCAATCGCCAATGGGATGCCGAAAAATTCAGAAAGAAGAAAAAATAAACGCAAAATCACTGAACAAATACGCGAATTAGGAGGACCAATAAAAAGAAAATCATCCAAATAATGTAATATACCTGAGTGGCCAGAAACTTGAATCATTACCCACTGCAAGAAGGAGGCAAAAACTTCAAAGTAATAGCAAGATAAAGAACAGCCCATAGGAAGGCATTTGTCATAGAAAAAATACCCATTAAACTGAAAACCAAGAGAATTATATGCATCTGGTGATATAGGTAAAAGCCTAAAAGCTGATTGAATATCCGCTTTGGCTAATAAAGCCCCTTTGCCAAAACGTCTGATAAGGCAAACAGCATCATCAAACGTAGCATATGTGACTGAAGTGGATAGCGAATCAATTTCATCATTCAGCGAACTGCCTTCTGAGAAGGAAAGATGATGAATGAGCCGATATGATCGAGGTTCCTTTTTTGGGACTAAACCCAAAGGAGAGATCCTAAAATTATGAAAAGGAGGGGAATTGAAAGGACCAGCAATCCTGCCAGCAGCTAGCTCTTTAAATAATTTCTCTGCCACAATGTCAGTATTCATTACTACTGATTTTAGATTGTTAACAAAACTACAACCCGGGCCTTGAAAAACAGGCAACCTAAAACCAAAAGAAAAACCATTAATTAAAAGTTGCGCTTTCCCCTGATCTGGGTAACGACGCAGCCACGGAAGCATTGCGGCCACTTTCACCGGTGTGCATACTTTTGGACTGTTCCCTGAGGGGAGGATTGGTGGTCCTTTTAAAACATTTCATAACAGGATGATTCCCTGAACATAATGAACATTCATGCCTATAGCGGCAAGAAGCCGACCATTTACACTGTGATTCATTATATGCAAAACACGTACCTCTTTTGTACACCGAGGGCGAAGCAGAAGAAGCAGCCAACGACTGAGATTGGGCTTTAGCAAAGTAAGTTTTCTGAGGAGTAATAAGGTTGAGCCACAAGCCAACATCCTTATTACCCCATCTGAGCGTGGGTAAGCCTCTAAAATGTGCTCTAAATGTTGAAATAAACCGCACGCTTTTTGGGAATGTTTCTCACACAATACGGAAGAAAAAATACAAAAGGCTTGTAACCAATTAAAAAATGATCTAGAAACTGGGCGACGTCTGTAATCGTCGGCATTATCCCCAGATTTAGCATCGCTTTTATGCAAAAATTCTTTAGCATTAGGTAAAAGCGATAATAAATCTAAAAATTCACCCTTCCAAATTTTTTCTTTAACCGACATGGGTAAATGGAAACCCAGTGGGGATAATTCACATGGTAAGACTTCTTTAAAAGAGGCCTCCGGAACAGAAGCATTAACACTAAGAGGAACAGGTAAAGGAATCTCCTGAGATTCAACAGGAGACCACACATGAGCAGGAGAAGGTAAGACGGCTACGGGCTGAGAAGACAAAACAGCATTAAACCTATTCAAGGATGTAATCACATTTCTTAACAAACCTGCTGTATCCAACTCACCAGCCCCAATAGGCCCATTCTCCTGGCAGGGAGGTATCTGGAATGAAGGGGAAGGAAGCGTAGCAGCAGGATAAGCTGAAGGAAAAAAATTAACATTTTGTGACATGTCCCTGGCGTCCAGCCTAGATGGCCTGGGCGCCTGTGAAGCTGTTGCTGTAGCAACCAGATGCGAACGGGTTGGGCGCGCTGACTTCGTAGCTGAGGAAGAAGGGGCTGACCTAGGCGGAGACTTCCTGGCTATGGGCTGAGATGCAGGAGCTGCGGGGGGGGGGGCGAGTGAAGCACTGGCGAGGAAGGCCGAGTGCGTCTCCTCCTATCAGTACGGGCCGGCGAGGGAGAGAAGACCCGCCTCCGCCTCTTGACACGCAGGCTTGAGCGCTGACTCACCGCAGCGTCCTCTGCTTCCTCATCGATGGGACGGTCTTCCGACACTGGAGGCGGGCGGAACTCGGCCCACTGTCGCGCCGCATCTTCGAGCGCCGGTCGCTCCACCGGTAAGCTGCGCTGGGTTCTGCGGGGGGGTGAGGTGGGTTCTTCAGGCTGGTTCCCTTCTTCAGCCCCGGACCTCTCAGGGGGCGTACTCTGACCTTCGTGCGCTGCTCCTGTAGCCGGTTCTTCCCCGGCCAATAACAAGCAACGCCGGAGCCATTCGTCCCCGCCTTCGGATGCCGCCCTCTCCAATATTTGCCTCACGAGGGATTTCATGTTCTGTCACGGCTTGGCGAGCTCAGTAAAACAGCTCAGGTGCAAATAGCAGAAGCTCAGCCAAGCCGATCCAGGACAACTGCGATCGGACTGTGTCACAGGGGGCTTATATAGCCCCCCAACACCTGCAAACACATGTTTCCCGCCTGGAAACACGTGAAAAGCCCGCTCTTTTCACTCTTTTTTTTTTTTTATATTATAGGATTAGCCATCTTTATTGAAAAAATTCGTGGCGGCCACAATCCCATGGAGCGGCCTCCTGATTGAGCCCACTTAACATTAGGGTGTGCACCCCAAAGCTCAAACACATGTGCATGTGTAGATATACTGACGGTGTTAGTAGATCAGTGGATGGTGTCAGTAATTTTTATTTTTATTTTTTATTATTTTTTACAATTTTATATTATTTACATTTTTTTAGGAGCCCCAGTAGGGGGCTTTGGTGGAATATCAGGGGTCTAAACAGGGGCAATCTGCACCACACGGGGTGATTAGGGTGTGCCCAGGCACACCTGGCACACCCTGTGCGCACGCCTATGCATAGCTCCCAACTGTCCCCAAATTCAAAGGACTGTCCCTGATTTGGAGCAATGTCCCTCTGTCCCTTTTTCCCCCTCATTTGTCCCTGGTTTTGGTCTGATCTATATAGTTGTATATACATTGCACTTTTTATCTTTATCTTTCAAAAAGTGTTTCCCAGCGCTAAACCTTTCATGCAATTTCTAAATTGCTGCATTTGTAAATTCCAAAAGCCAATATAAAGGAATAGTAGTGGTTAAAAAAAAGCACTTGTGGGTTTAACTAATCTTATTGTTTGTAAATTTCTCCTTTACCCTGGGTTCCAGCCCCGGTTCCCGCATCGCTCCTCACCCGCAGGCAGTTCACATTGCCTTGTGCGAAACCTCTGTGGGCTGCGGGTTACATTAACAAAGTAAATGACACCCCCAGTTTAGTTCACAGATTGCAGTGCGAACTGTGAACTCGCACAGGAATCGGATCGCATAGGTGAGAACACCCATGCGATCCGATTCTAGTGCAGGGAAAAACAAGTCCCTGCACTATTTTGTGTGAGAATCCAATGCTAGTTCAGTCATACAACTGTATGGCTAAACTCGCATTGCTCAGAGATCGAATGTGATCGGCACCTGCAGTGCGGGTGCGAATCACATGCGATCTCTGAGATCACGCTAGTGTGAACCCAGGCTTAGGGGGGCGCAGTAGGGGGTGTGTCCTATGCCTACATACTTTTGCTAATAGGTGTCCCTCGTTCACATCTCAGAAAGTTGGGAGTTGTACATGTATCTGTATTGTTGAGGGAAGCCGCTGCCCTCATTAGGAATGTTCTGTATTGTTAATAATTAATTGTCTCAGCTTTAGTTTTTGTCCATACATGAACAGTGTGGAGAGGTGGATTTGTCATGCATTTCGACTGCTGACCAAAGCCATGTGAGAGAGAAAATCACAGAGCAGCCGATGTATCACTGGGAGGATTTAGTGAGCAAGCTAAAGGAAATGATTAATGTTATTTTATATAAGTCTGCATACCATAATGCCTCATTATAGACCAATGGTAGACATTTCACCTTTATCATTCCATGAGCTCCAAGCAAGTGACTTTGCCTAGGCTGAGATGAGGCGATGAGTCTGCTGCAGGCAGGAGGGAGCGTTCCTCAGTCTCCTCTCCCCTGTTGATCAGACTGCAACATTCTACCCTGGTAGCAAGGAACAAGGGGAAAGGCTCTATCAGGGGCTGATCTATTTAAAGTGGTAGTAAACTCCGTTCTACCACTTGTACCTAACAGGCAAGCCTATAGTACGGCTTACCTGTAGGTACTGTGAATATCTCCTAAACTTGCACTGTTTAGGAGATATTCAGAGTGCATACCTCCCAACTGTCCCTGATTTCGAGGGATTGTCCCTGATTTCGAGCAATGTCCCTCTGTCCCTCTTTGCCCCTCATTTGTGCCTCATTTTGGTCTGATCCATATAGTTGTATATAAAATGCACTTTTTATCTTTCAAAAAGTGTTTCCCAGTGCTAAACCTTTCATCTAAATTCTAAATTGCTCCATTTGTAAATGTTAAAAGCAAAAAAAAGTCCTTGTGGATTTAATTAACCTTTTTTTAAGTTAATTCTCCTTTAAGGGGGTGTGTCAGGGGGGCGTGTCCTATGCCTACATACATTTACAAGTAGGTGTCCCTCATTCCCATCTCAAAATGTTGAGAGATATAACTATTACAGATAGTCAGAATACTGCTGTCAGTTAGTCATGTATCTGTAATGTACATGCACATGTTGGCCATGTTGGCCCATACGGACTCAACGTGCTGGGTCCGCTGCAATCAAAATTGCATTGTTTGTGTTTGTGTTGTATAAAAAAGACAGAACAATAAAAAAAAAATTTCAGAAAAAAATGTTGGGAGGTATGATGAGTGAATGCAGCCGTTGACATTACTGGCGCATGCGCTCTGAAGGTCTGGCATTCAGAGCCCGTGCCGTAAACAGCGGCTCGTGTGTGCATGCGTGTGAGCAGTGGCAGCTCTAATAGGCTTCCAAAAGTGTAAACAGCGGGCGCAATGCTGTGCGTTTGCTGTTTACACAGTGTTGTGTTAGAGAAGCGAATACATTGCTTCCCTAACACTGACCCGCCTCTCAGCCAATCAGGTTGCCGGGTCTGTGTTACCTGTCACCTGATTGGCTGAAGTCACAGGCGCTGTGATTGGACGCCTAGGCATCCAATCATTGCAGAAGACAGGAGGAGCGCGGGAGAAGATATCGGGTCGCAATGAGGACACAGGACACTGCTCGCCGCCTGCCGCCATCACCTGCTGCACACTAGAGACAAGGTAAGTGCTGGGCAGATGGCGGGCCGGGGGCACATTGCCAGCACTTGGGGCACATTGGAAGGCAGCAGTTGGGGCACAGTGGCAGCATTTAATGGGCACAGTGGCAGCATTTAAAGGGCACAGTGGCAGCATTTGAGGCACAGTGACAGCACTTGGGGCACAATGGCAGCACTTGGGGCACAGTGGCAGCATTTAATTGGCACAGTGGCAGCATTTGGGGGAAAATGGCAGCACTTGGGGCACAGTGGCAGCACTTGGGGCACAGTGGCAGCATTTGGGGCACAGTGGCAGCGTTAGATGGGAACAGTGGCAGCATTTGGGGCACAGTGGCAGCATTTGGGGCACAATGGCAGCACTTGGGGCACAGTGGCAGCATTTAATTGGCACAGTGGCAGCATTTGGGGCACAGTGGCAGCACTTGGGGCACAGTGGCAGCATTTGGGGCACAGTGGCAGCATTAGATGGGAACAGTGGCAGCATTTGGGGCACAGTGGCAGCATTTGGGGCACAATGGCAGCATTTAATGGGCACAGTGGCAGCATTTAATGGGCACAGTGGCAGCATTTAATGGGCACAGTGGCAGCGTTTGATGGCACAGTGGCAGCGTTTGATGGCACAGTGAGGCTGCAATTGATGGGGTTTTTTTCTGAATTTTTCAGTTTGTTTGCGCCCCTCCAAAAATTTTGAGCACCAGCCGCCACTGCATGTGAGTGACATCATCGTGCCCCGGCCACTCATGTAGCTGGAGGACACAAACCCAGAAGGAAGACCGGGAGAAGATGTGGGGTTTCATTCCAAGGTATATCTCTCAAAATTTGCTAGTATGCGATGAAAACTAGCCCATTATGACATTGTCTTGCAGGGGATTTTTTATCCATTAACTGTGGTTTACTACCCCTTTAACCACTTGAGCTCCAGAAGGTTTTACCACCCCCAGGGGCGTGGCCAGGATGTGAAGCGGCGAGGACGTGTTACACAGAGGCTCCTGTTATCCTATGTTCTTATCCTCTTAATAGGGATATACTTGCTATCACCCTGCTCAGCAAACCACTTATCGCGGGCTGGGGATCTCCCACCTGCGTTGCCCATACCAGTGCGGAAGTCGTCCGGGAAGAAACTGCTGGCGGGCACTGAAGTTCCCCGCCTGTCACACGTGTTGCGCCCATTTTGTCTCCATGTGTACAGCTCCGATCGCCTGTGTCTGTGCAGACTAAGGAACGATGCGGGGGGATCATGCACCTGAAGATGGAACCTGGGGAAATCTTCTCCTGCTGCATATTGTAGGATCCTGCAACAGCAGCCATCTTTATGGCTATAGAGGCAAGTAGGACTTCTCTCATGACACGCATAGATACCCTGGTCCTGGAGTGTGGTCTAATTAGGAAGCTTTTTACCCCTTTCATGACCAGGCCATTTTTTGCTATTTAGCACTGCACTACTTGTGAAAGTTATAGTGCCTACAAATGATGGTATATATACTGGAATTGTTTTATTATACAGGTTTTATATAGCGCCAATAGCTTGCGCATCGCTTTACAACGTTAGGGCAATCAGTACAGTTACAATACAATTCAATTCAATAAAGGAGGAATCAGAGGGCCCTGCTTGTTAGAGCTTACAAGCTAAGGCCTCATGCACACTGGACGTTAAAATAACGTTATCAAAACATCAGTAGATTTGCATTGAGTTTTTCAACTTATTTTAACGTTTTTGCAATAGCGTTTTTCTGCGTTAGCGTTTTAGCGTTTTTTTTTGAAGAAATCTTGAAAGACTTGGAAATCCTGGTTGGAATAAATACTAACCAAACAGAACCATGCAGAACTGTAGGGACAATAATGGAGTTTTTAGTTGATGGAGCTCAAGCCTGGGTTCACTCCTCTTCATCTTCATCAACCTTTTCTATTGCCAACTTGTTCATGAGGCCCATTCA
Organism: Lithobates sylvaticus; assembly: GCA_028564925.1. NCBI lineage: Eukaryota > Metazoa > Chordata > Amphibia > Anura > Ranidae > Lithobates > Lithobates sylvaticus. The sequence continues at coordinate 533,008,579 of CM053029.1, forward strand.
GTGCCGATCCTGACCTCCCTGGGGCCCTAAGCAAAATTCTGCTAAGGGGCCCTCTACTTGACCCGTGATGCCGTGAGCTATGTAAACCATTTGCCATTGCCACACAGTCACACCTGACACTTCAGTGCTCCCAAAACAATCCTCCCTCCTTTAAACAAAACAGCCAAAGAATAAGTACAACAATATAGAACAGAATGAGGTCCCCAGAGAGCCCCCCTTACATCAAGGTCCCCAGAAAGCCCCTCCTTACATCAGGGTCCCCAGAGAGCCCCCCTTATATCAGTGTCCTCAGAGAGCCCCTCCTTACATCAGGGTCCCCAGTGAGCCTCCCTACTTACATCAGGGTCCCCAGAGGGTATCCCCCTACATCAGGGTCCCCAGAGAGCCTCCCCTTACATCAGGGTCCCCAGAGAGCCTCCCCTTACACTAGGCTCCTCAGAGAGCCCCTCCTTACATCAGGGTCCTCAGAGAGCCCCTTCTTACATCAGAGTCCCCAGAGAGCCCCTTCTTACATCAGGGTCCCGAGAGCCCCCCTTACACCAGGGTCCCCAGAGAGCCCCCCCCCCCTTACACCAGGGTCCCCGGAGAGCCCCCCTTACACCAGGGTCCCCAGAGAGCCCCCCCTTACACCAGGGTCCCCAGAGAGCCCCCCCTTACACCAGGGTCCCCAGAGAGCCCCCCTTACACCATGGTCCCAAGAGAGCCTCCCCTTACATTAGTGTCCCAAGAGAACCTTCCCTCTTACATTAGTGTCCCCAGAGAGCCCCTCCTTACACAGGGTCCCCAGAGAGCCCCTCCTTACACAGGGTCCCCAGAGAGCCTCTCCTTACACAGGGTCCCCAGAGAGCCCCCCTCTGACATTAGTGTCCCCAGGGGGCCCCCTCTTACATCAGTGTCCCCAGAGGGCCCCGTCTTTACATCAGTGTTCCCAGAGGGCCCCGTCCTTACATTAGTGTCCCCAGAGAGCCCCCCTCTTACATTAGTGTCCCCAGAGGCCCCCTTCCTTACATTAGTGTCCCCAGAAAGCCCCCCCTCTTACATTTGGGCCCCCAAACAGCTGACTCCCCCCCTTGCAGAGGTTCCCCTGTATCTGGCTGGTGGAGGTGGGAGGCGGCGATCGGCAGCTATATGGTGTCCACAGGCAGGGGGATCTCCCTGGGGCTAGTAGTTCTATCTCCGAATGTATACAGCGGAGAGGGGAGGGGCCTCTGACCCGGGCATTAGCAACAGTGTTCAAGCAGAGTGAAAGTGAAACTGATACCTGCCTGGGTCAGAGGCCCCTCCCTTCTCCTCTCCACTGTATACACTGAGAGTACTACAAACCCCAGGGAGATCCCACCGCCCACACAGGCACCATAGAGCTGCCGATCGCCGCCTTCCACCTCCTCCCACCTCTCCTCACTGCACTCTAAACGGCCAGCCAGAGGTGCAGGGGGGATGCTGGGTCTTGGGGGGCCCCCCCACAGCAGCGGGGCCCTAAGCAGCTTGCATAGTGTGCCTATAGGGCCGATCGGCTCTGGGCCCATTATGATGTTTACTATAATACCAAAAAAAGAAATACTTCATATGTACTAAAACCATAAATAGCTGTTGTAGTGACGGATCATCTACTTACGCTCAATGCACAATGAGTTTAAATCACAAATTTAAACCAAGAATTTAGTACGGCTTTAAAAAAAGTTATTTCACTACATACTGTAAATTTATTTATAGCAACCATTACTCATCATACCATTTAAATTAAGTTTACTGAATATGTTTGCCAGTGGCATAGTAATTGAAGAACTCAGTGTTGGGCTATATAGAAACACATTGAGGGAAATAAATGTACTCATATATTTACTCTATATATGAGAAATTCTACTTTACTAATATTTTATAAGAAAATTGTTCCCCACCAAATTGTGCCACCCTAGGCTACAGTCTTCATGCCCTCTCTGCAAATCTAAGCATCAGTGTTACAAACAAAAAAGCAATATAATAATAATAACTACTATGATATATAGAAATTCTTAGTGTTGAAACAAATACAATTCTGCTGGGACCAGGCAAAAATTGCTCTTGTTCTGTTTGGCTGTAGTAAGCTTATTAAAAAGACAAAATAATTAGTGCCTGTAAAAGCAGTATCAACTATTCAAGGGGTACCATCATCCAGGGCAGTGTTTCTCAACCTTTTTTTTAAGTCAAGGCACCCTTTAAAAATTATGGACAACCTGGAGGCACCCAATTCTAAAATGTAAAATCGATCCTAATGCAGCGTACACACGAGCGGAATGTCCAACAGAAAAAGTCAGATGGAATCTTTTCATCGTATATTCCGATTGTGTGTATGCCTCATCGGACTTTTTTTTTTGAAAATTCTGACGGACCTAGACATAGAACATGTTCTAAATATTTCCGACGGAACCAATTCCTATCGGGAAAATCGCTCGTCTGTATGCTGTTCCGACGGACCAAAAATCACGCATGCTCTGAAGCAAGTACGAGACGGCAACTTTTGGCTACTGGCTATTGAACTTCCTTTTTCTAGTCCCGTCTTACGTGCTGTACATCACGCGTTCTTGACGATCGGACTTTGGTGTGATCGTGTGTAGGCAAGACAGTTTCAGCGGAACTCCATCGGAACTCCGTCGGAAAAACCTTCAGAGTTTATTCCGACGGGAAAACCGGTCGTGTGTACACGGCATAATAGTTTTACATAATGCAGCACCATCCACACAAGTAGGACACCCAAAGTTAGAGGTGATTTATTCTTCCAAAGCAAATACACTTTTGCAAACTGGTACCGACTAGTATTCTAATGTTTCTCTTCTCCCTCGGTTTTTATCCATCACTTAGCTAATGTGACCCCACCGCTGAAGGAGAGGGGCAGGGGAGGGCCAAACAAGGATGCTATGCAGGTGACTGACATCCTCCATATCAACTGCTGCCATTGGTAGTTAGGATGCTGGCAATTGGAAGGTTGTAATGGGGCACAATGAAAACCTGTGGTTTTGTGTAACTAAAAGGCAGCTTTCATCCACATGCTGGCTTGTATACAATTTTTGGGCAATTCTTAGGCATTTTCCCAAGGTACCCCTGAAGAAACCTCAAGGCACCCAAGTTGAAATAGGCTGATCCTGAAAATAACAACTAAACGACAAAAAGAGAGGTGTGGCCTCAATTGATGGACTAGCCCGGTACCCAAAGACAAGGATTTCACACATAAAATGTTTTGTTAAAAAAATGAAAAAGTGAATTTTAATACAATCAGCCCATTAAATGCCAAGAAGTAGCTGCAACCGTCTTCCCCATCGCACACTATTTGGAATTCATATACTATCTCTGAATGCTAGTAATTTTTTTCCATTCCAGGCTAAATGGTGCGGCCAATCTTGAGCCTGATACTGTAGCTGTTATTATGATATTCAGTTTGTTTTTGTATTTGTCTGTTTGGCGTTAAATGGGCTGATTGTAATAAAATTTCACTTTTTAATATTTTAACAAAATTTTTGGTGTGAAATCCTTGTCTTTGGGTACTGGGATAGTCCATCGATTGCGGCCACACCTCTCTTTTTGTTGTTTAGTTGTTATTAAAAAGACAGAAAATGGAAAATCCCTCTTCTTTCTTGACATGACTATTATAAACACTTTTACACAAAAATTCTTGATAACAGCAACCTACCATAATATAATACTATGCAATGTAATAGCATAACAGATGCATTTATTAATGGTGGCCCAAAGTCAAATGCAAGTCTGGGGAGCTGTATGATAGAATGCGTGCTGCACACCTGACCAATGCAATGTTAGCTTCATAGTTCTTCCCGTAGTGACAATCAAGAGAAGCCAGCGCTCGTAAGACTTGTTTTTCCCCAACAATGTCACAAGAAGTCTTGTGATGTGATCACGCTCAACAAAGATCATTCTGTCCTCCTTTTGTTTGTTTATCTTACAAGGAATTGTCTAGCAATGTCTATCTAATTGTCTATCTGTTCCAATAAAGAAGCCTACATATCTGCAATATTGTTTATCGAAGATTCACGCTACATCACATTTTAAAGCAATTTTTTAATAAAGAACTTTTCTAAGTATCTAAAAGAAGAATGGCCCGCGTATGTATTTCTTCAAGGCAGCCAATCAGATTGCAATGTTCACTCTCCAACTGTTACTTTCTTAAAATCTCATTGGCTCTGATACAGTTTTTCATTTAGGTACTGGGAAAAAAAAATAGTGCAAAACAGAAAGAGGAAATCTATTCTGGTTTTACAATGCTCAGATAATTCCGAGTCCTATTGCCCTTCATATGTATTGAATGTAACCCACCCAAGGTGGGAGCTGCACAGCTCAGGCATTTCCATCACCACATCAAAGCTTGCCTCCTGCACCTGGCCATTAACTGACATGCCAAAAGGGAGAGAGGAGGCATGTGATTGGCTGATGTGATTTAGCTCTGCCCACTAAACTTGGAAAAGTCAGAAGACCAAGCCAGGAACAGTGTGTAACAGGGGTAAAGATTAAGCCACCTGCATCTTAAACAGAACCAATAGGCTTCAGGGAGAAACCCAGGACATGAGCCGGAGGAATGTCCAGGCTACCAGCTGGAGGGACTGCACCAAGACCACAACATGAGCCAGAAAGGGAAAGAGAAAAGAAAGAGAGAGAGAAATTGTTCCTCGTGTCTGCCCTACTGTGGAATATTTGTCTCAATGGACTCTTGAGGAATGAGGGAGAAAGATGATCCATCTGACAAGACTTAGCAAGCGAAATGGCCTAGAACATCTTGAGCAGTGGCGACTGGTGCTCAAAAATTTTTGGGGGGGCGCAAACAAACTGGAAAATTCTGAAAAATACATTAAAAAAAAAACACTTTAATTGCAGCCTCACTGTGCCTATCAAATACAGCCACTTTTCCCATCAATTGCAGCCACTGTGCCATCAAATGCAGCCACTGTGCCATCAATTGCAGCCACTGTGTCCATCATATGCAGCCACTGTGCCCATCATATGCAGCCACTGTGCCCTTCAAGTGCAGCAACTGTGCCCATCTTATGCAGCCACTGTGCCCATCAAATACAGCCACTCTGCCATCAAATGCAGCCAATGTGCCCATCATATGCAGCCACTGTGCCCATTATATGCAGCCACTGTGCCATCAAACGCTGCCACTGTTCCCATTATATACAGCCACTGTGCCCTGCAAATACAGCCTCTGTGCCATCAAATGCAGCCAGGCGCGTCCCCGGCTTTCACTTCACCACCCCCCTGCAGTGCTCTGTGTCCCGAGCCCATCTTATTTTGAAGCCTATTAGAGCCTCTGGCTCTAACCACGTGCTTCAATATACAAACCCCCACGCCTATCCCCGCATAGTTTTTTCATGTGTCCGGCATCCTGAAAGGGGCCGGACACATGAATAGGGAGGGTGGCGGAGGTGTTAGGGGGGGGCAGCGCCTGTGCGCCCACAATGCACGGGCCGTCACTGAACTTGAGATTTGATAAAACAAGAGTGGTCTGGCCAATGTGAACAGGTCTGATGGAGCAAAAGGTTCCCTCTGTTGTCTGACTCTAAAAGCTCTAACTGCTGGCAAGAGCATCTGCTGACTGCACAGCCAGAGGAAGCCAATTAGTGGAATCCACTAATTTACTGGGCCTCTGCTGATGATCCAGAGAAAAAGTGGCAGCTGTTTTTTTCTGAACAACACAGGAATACAGTGTTAGTGGATGTACATAATGAACACAGTCATCTGGGATCAGAGATATTTCAGCCTAGTCAGAAGTCAATTTTACTGGCCTGGCATGAAAAAACAGGTGTAGAGCTATTGCCATTCATGTTTTCGGGGCGTACAGCAGAAGCCTTTACCCACTAGAGCTGCCCCAACGGGCCACCTGTGGAGTCATGGTCCCATGGAGCTGGTGTGCATTGACTTCTTATGTTTGGAGCCCAATACAAGTGGACTAGGGAACATCTTGGTGGTGACCCCTCACTTCAACAGATATGCAGAAGCTTTCCTGACAAAAGATCAAAGCTTCTACTGTAGCCTACTGGAAAAGTTCTCTGTTTATTATGGGCTACCTCAGAAGATTAACTCAGACCAAGACAGAGATTTTGAGAATCACACTTAAAGAGCTAATAAATATAAAAAGCAAAGAAACATTTTATCCTGTGGATTGAAAATATCTTCCTTTGAAGGTTAAGTGCTCCACTATGGAGTTTAAGGCCCCCGCCACCAGCAAACGTTGTGTAGATTTAGTAATTGGTAATTAGTGGCCTGATGCGCAAATCATTCAATCGGAAATAAATGAAGTGGCAGCCAACTTAAAGTGTGTCCCCACAGTACTGAATTAAGGTAAATTTATAAGCGGTTCTCACTCAAAAAAAAAAATACAAATATAAATGACAAATAAAAAGTGCAAGTTATATGTGCAATAAAAACGAATCCAAAAGTGTAACTTCAATAATCCAATAGTCCACAAAAACAGTAATATATAAATAAAGTGCAAAAAGGTTTTCAAAAAAGAGCAATGTGCAAAATATCTTCAAAGTCCAATGATGGATGTTCCAAAATAAAGTGTAATATTTCAAAGGCAATAAAGGTGAACTTCAATTAGTATGTGGAAAACAACTCCTCCACCAAGATCCATGATCCACCACAAGTGTGCCCCAGCCTCTCACCTCAAAGAAAGACCCCAGTAGGTCTTATGGCACTTCTGGTAACTGCAGACCATTAAGAAATCCTCTCTTTGTAATATCCCATAGAGTTTCAGTATATGTAAATGGTAAGGGATCAAGGTAAACCGATGTTCCTTCTGAACAGATATACTCTCCTTAGACTCCTCCAATCTCCTCCATTAAAAACTCATAAGAAATCGCCATAGTGTAGTAATTCAAGATAAAACACATTTATTCAATAGTAGTAACTCACATAAAAATTCACAGTAGTTAGCATCGATCTGTTCATGAACTTCTGGTCTCGGCCACGACCGGAAATATAACGTCACCCGGCTCCTTCCCGACACGTTGCGTCACAGATCACGTGACTTTCTCAAGGGTTTGGAGTCGGGTAGATGTGGCAGGCCTTAAATAAATTTCTGATTGTCATAGCAACCTAATACATCATAATACCCTAAGCACCACCCAGTGGGTAAATCTACACAACTAAGGGATAAGCGGCGCTCACTCAAAATAAAATTACAAATAAAAATGACAAATATAAAGTGCAAGTTACATGTGCAATTAAAACAAATCCAAAAGTGTGAAATCAATAATCCAATAGTCCACAAAACAGTAATATATAAATAAAGTGCAAAAATGTGTGCAAAAAGAGCAAAGTGCAAATTGTGCAAAATATCTTCAAAGTCCAATGCCGGATGTTCCAAAATAAAGTGCAATATTTCAAAGGCAATAAGGAGGGAACTTCAATTAGTATGTGGAAAACATCTCCTCCACCAAGATCCGTGGTCCACCACAAGTGTGCCCCAGTGTTCACCTCAAAGAAAGACCCCAGTAGGTCTCATGGCGCTTCTGGTCACTGCAGACCATTAAGAAATCCTCTCTTTGTAAAATCCCATAGAGTTGCAGTATAGAAGAAATTGTAGGCTTATTATGGACTACACATATATGGGGAGGGGAATTTATAATATATGCCACATCCTATATTCGAGAAAAAAGAGGGGGGATCCCCTATGGGTTGGACTTTTAAGGCATTAAATATTTTAACCCCAGATTGAAGAGTATATGATGTGTATTGAAAATCATTTATTACAAAAAGTTGATATATAGAATATTAACATACATAAAAAATATATATAGAAATAAAAAAGAACTGGAATGTTTGAACAGTATTCAGATTACAAGGTACAGAATATGAATGTATCTCATAAAGATTGTCTCACACCCGACGCGTTTCGGAGATTGGTAGTTTCCTCCTTCTTCAGGGGTGAGAGTGTAACAACATTCCTATTGTATGGAGAGATATAATAATAGAGTAGTATATCAAGATATAAATACCTATATATATATATATATAGTAGCATTTGAAAAAAAATGTATATTATATATACCTAGGCTGGCTCTTCGCTGGTCTTCGGGTCAACGCCATGTTTAGTGTGGGAAGCTGGCAGTAATCCCCAGTGGCTTCACAGCTGGCTCCCCACTGCACATGTGCGAGCCGTGCTCTACTCTGTAAATAGTCCTCCTAGTGGTGGGGGTGGGGGGGGCAACTTGAGGGGAAGTGGGAGTGGGTACCTGTCAAGACTATGTACCCTCTCCCTAAATATAAATTGTTTTCATTAGTGGCAGTAGAGGGGAGGAGGAGGAACAGAAGGACTTCCAATTGTAAGTGAAGTTCTACTTTAATCCAACCTACCTTTACAGTATTAACAAACAAACAGTGGTTTTAATAAAGGCCTTTTCTATTTTATTTTAACAAGAATTGCTTACCATTGGGGCCCATGAATGCTTCAAAAGCTTTTATGCATAAATAACAACAGTAATTGCTATTTAAATCTTATCTTAATGTCCTGCTTTGGATTATTTATTGTTCTACAGTTAAACTCTGTTAGGATTTATTACTGTCTTTGGTGAGATTTTTCTTGTATTCTTTTCCTCGTGATTATGTTGTCACAGTGGCAGGGAGCTGGGAAAATTCCCAGTGGGGACAAAGACAGCAATAAATTACGGTACTAGGCTCTACCTACTGTATTAATATATAGTGATTTTATTGTTATTATGTGCAAGTTAGTAAGACAAAAAATTTCATGTAAACCATTGAACCCCTAACAGTGTGCAAACCTCAGTATTACAGGCTCTGCAGTGACAACCAAATGTATGGCGCCATCATAAGTAGATCTCCAGTATTGCAAAGTTTTATCAGCACATGCTCATGAGCAAGAGGGAAAATTTTATTGTCACAAAACTTTAATGCACTATTGTTTGTGACAAAAAAAAGTTTGCCATCAGCTCATGACGATGTGCTGGTAACTCTTTGCACCATGTAACTAGTTGGAGAGATTTCCTTTCACTTGACGTTGTGGTGGTGGCAATGTCCCTGCCGTACTTTATCTAACTTTGGTCACTGAATGATAGATTGTATTGATTGTATGATCATGTAACTAGGATTCCCAGGAGTCTTTGGAGTCATATAGAACACACTGCGCATGCACAGTGGAGCATAACCAGGGGGCCGGCTGCTTGGAAATGGAAGTCTGGCAGGAAGCATCTGAAATATAAAAAAAAAAGTTTAAAACAATTAAATATAATATACTGCATCTGGGAGGCGTGTCCAAGATGGCAGTGTGAGCAGACATGCTTCCTGGAGCTCTGCTAGAGTATTCTCCTAACTATTCTCCTGCCTGGACTACTTAACTCTGAGCGGGTGGATTGTCCCTCTATGCCTTCCAAATCATCTAGTAAATTGAAAGGCGGTAAGAGACTCTGATTTCCCCAGTGTATACCCGAGCCAGACAGCCCTACACTGTGCGGGGCGGGAAGCCCGGGAAGGAGATCCAACATGGCCATCCAGACGACACCTGTAGAGGAAGCCTTTCATTCGCTCCCTGGTATACTCAAGGTCATGGCGTCGATAACGGCCTGCCAGATGGCACTAACAGGGTAGCTGGAGGCTGTACAGATGGATACCGGATTGATCATACAGGATCTTGATAAGATCCGTGCCGGCTTGCGATCGCCGAACAGCGGGTCGACTGTGTGGAGAATGTGGCGGAGGGGCACACTACAGTGATCCGAACCTTGCAAACGAAAATGAAGGTTCTTGAATACCGCACAGAGGATGCCGAGAACAGGAGCTGGCGAAATAACCTGTGGATTGTGGGGCTGGCTGAGGGGGCAGAGGGGCCGAATCCATCTACCTTCGTGGAAGATCTGCTGTGCTCAATGCTACCTGCGGCCCAGCTCTCTCCATACTTTACAGTGGAGACGGCGCACAGAGTACCACCGCAGCAGGGCCCCACCGGTTGCCCTCCTCGTATGCTGATCCTGTGGCTGCTGAACTTCAGGGACTGTGACGAGCTTCTGAGGGCTGCACGGGCAGTGAAGGAGATCTTCTATCAAAATAACAAGCTGCTCCGGTTCCTTAATTACACCATTGAAATGCAGAAGCAACGCAGGTTGTTTGATGCGGTCAAGGCAGCCATGAGGGCGAAAGGCATCAAATACAGTCTCCTCTTTCCGGCAAAACTACGGGTTGTCGATGGAGAAGCGGTCCGTTTTTTCACCAATCCTCGGGATGCTGCATTGTGGCTGGAGTCACTGCCATCTGTGAGATGAGAAAATGTCATCTTCTCCCTGATTATATGACGGTGGATTCCATTCACCTGTTGGTTGTGACTCTAGGAGCCGTAGGCTGAGTTACATGCCTGCTCAGAGTCCCATGTTAGCCCTGGGGGGTTGGCACTGTTCCCTGAAGCACAGTTAAATCCATGTTTCTATTTGTTTTCCATTGGTATATGCTATGTTACGCTGACCTTATATTCCTGCTGCGGTAAGTGACTGACCCCATCTTTGCCTCAGGGATATGCCTCACCACGGCTGCTTTCCTGAAATGTTCCAGGCCTTTATGCAACAGACTTTTGCGTTTTTTTTTTTTTGCCCCTGGTTAGCCCAGGTGAACTGCACTTATGTACCACGTTTGCCTGGTTTTATTTTTTTATTTTTTCCTACTACTAGAACTCTAGCATCTCCTGCTGGGAATGTTGCTGCGTGATCCCTTTCAACCGGGGTAGTGGTCCCCCCTCTGTGAGTCTGCTGAGGAGGGGGTGACTGACTGTCCCCTCCTGATTGGCACACGTCTCCCGGATTTAGTTACCTTGAAGAGACTGGGTTGGGGGAAATATGCATGATTCCAGTTTGGGGGATCTGCCTGCGGTGTGGGGGGGGGGGGGGGGGCGGTCAGCCGTTGCTGATCTTTTTTTATTTGGTTTTATTTTTATTTTTCACGGTTCTTCATTACACTATTTTTCAATGCTTATTAGTATGGTTGTCAACTTATATGTCTCAGAAATCTTTCACCACTATGGTTATGCCTACAGTGGAATGTGGTCTTCCGCCCGGATAGATGCTTAGCTCCCCGTGATCAGGGGCTGCTGTACTGCTCTCTGGGGCTCATGATGTAGGCTAACCCTCTATGGCTAGTTTTTCAGTACTCTCCTGGAATGTCTGAGGACTGAACTCAGCAGTTAAAAAATATACTTCACAAATTTGTGTTTTCCAGGAGACTCATCTTGTGGGCTCCCAAATCCTTGGTCTTAAAATGGCCTGGGTGAGCAGTCACTATCATGCTACCTACTCTAGCTATTCTAGGGGGGTGAGCATACTGGTCCACAGATCCCTCCCTTTCCAACTCCAACATGTCAGGATAGATCTGGGCGGAAGATACATAATTATGCATGCCAATATCGCCACCACAGAATATGTTTTGGTGGGACTGTACCTACCATACAATATGGCACGCAGAATGTCCTCTTGCTGGGGGACTTCAATTTGGCTCCATGTCCGACACTAGACAGGCTCCCCCACATAGACCTGGTGTTCATCACCAGGGTGTTTCTGCAAGGGGGGTTTAGGGTACAGATCATTTCCAGGGGCATTTCAGATCTTTCCCCCCTCATGATAACTATGCTACTAGGGCCTCCCGTTGGACGGAAATTATGGAGACTGACTGGGCACTGGTTAGCAGACCCGAAAGTTCAGGAGGACATGCCGGAGGCATTGTGTAACTATTGGTTGGAAAATGCAGATACAGCTGAATCTCTGGTGGTTTGGGACGCTTTTAAAGGGTGGCTGAGAGGGGAATACATCTCCCACATTGCTAACAGCCAGAAGCAATCAGTGCGATCACTGGAGGAACTAGAGAGAGAACTAAAAGAAAAGGAGGCTAGTTATGTTACTGCTCCAACTTCCCTCAACTATGGGTCATGACAATATGCTCTTAGGGCAGTGGAACTACATAGAATAGACATGACTAAGAAATCAATGGTCAGTACAGCCCAACGGGTCTTTGAATATGGAGACAAAAACTGCAAAATATGGCATGGTTGTCCTTGAGGCAATTTTCAAGTACCCATTATGGGAGAATCCGGGATGAGAGGGGGGCCCCCTTACGAGTCCTGACTTTGGGTCTCCGCCATGTTGAGTGTGGGAAGCTGGCAGTGATCCCCAGTGGCTTCACAGCTGGCTCCCCACTGCACATGTGCAACTTGGGGGGAAGTGGGAGTGGGTACCTGTCAAGACTATGTACCCTCTCCCTAAAAATAAATAGTTTTCATTAGTGGCAGTAGAGGGGAGGAGAAGGAGGAACAGAAGGACTTCCAATTGGAAGTGAAGTACTTTTTTTTTTCCAACCTACCTTTACAGTATTAAAAAACAAAGGGTGGTTTTAATAAAGCCTTTCTTAATTTTATTTTAACAAGAATTGCTTACTATTGGGGCCAATGGATGCCTCAAAAGCTTTTATGCATAAATAACAACAGTAATTGCTATTTAAATCTTATATTAGTGTCCTGCTTTGGAATATTTATTGTTCTACAGTTAAACTCTGTTAGGATTTATTACGGTCTTTGGTGAGATTTTTATTTTATTCTTTTCCTCGTGATTATGTTGTCACAGTGGCAGGGAGCTGGGGAAATTCCCAGTGGGGACAAAGACAGCAATAAATTACTAGGCTCTACCTACTGTTTTAATATATAGTGATTTTATAGTTATTATGTGCAAGTTAGTAAGACACAAAATGTCATATAAACCATTGAACCCCTAACAGTGTGCAAACCTCAGTATTACAGGCACTGCAGTGACAGCCAAAATGTATGGCGCCATCATCAGTAGATCTCCAGTAAAGTTTCACCAGCACACGCTCATGAGCAAGAGGGAAAATTTTATTGTCACAAAACTTTAATACACTATTGTTTTACTAACAATAGTGTAACTAGTTGGAGAGATTTCCTTTCACTTGACGTTGTGGTGGTGGCAATGTCCCTTCCGTACTTTATCTAAAACGTAAAAATTGGGGCTAGAGATTAATTTTAAGGCACTAATATTTGCTCACTGAATGAGAAGACCCTTCTAATTTGAAATTCTTCTTATTCTGCATAGATTGTATGATCAAGTAACTAGGATTTTAGATAGGTGGCACAGAGAAATGTTTTCTGCAGAAAAGGTAAGCATTTCAGCTTTTCTGATACTCTTTATTTATGCAATCTAGCAATACTATTGTGGTGGAGGGAAGTTCCTCTTTAAATAAATGTCCGCTTAAAACATTAAATTATTCTAGTATGAGTAATATCATGGATCATATGCATTAAAGATTTCAAACAATAAAATACATGTCCTGAATTTGATGCCAATATTGTAGTATAATTCAGCAAATTTTGTGGAGTATTTTTTTGGTATTTTTTTACATTCCCCCCCCCCCCTATAAAACGCCGCCACGCCGTCTGCGCGGTCACATGCTGTTCCGGCGCAGATGCAGGCAGGCAGAGCTCCTATATTTTGTTACCAGAAGCACCTATAGGACTTGTAGTGTGTTCGTGGCAGGCAGGCAGAGCTCCTATATTTTGTTACCAGAAGCACCTATAGGACTTGTAGTGTGTTAGTGGCAGGCAGGCAGAGCTCCTATAATTTGTTACCAGAAGCACCTATAGGACTTGTAGTGTGTTCGTGGCAGGCAGGCAGAGCTCCTATATTTTGTTACCAGAAGCACCTATAGACTTGTAGTGTGTTAGTGGCAGGCAGGCAGAGCTCCTATATTTTGTTACCAGAAGCACCTATAGGCCTTGTAGTGTGTTCGTGGCAGGCAGGCAGAGCTCCTATATTTTGTTACCAGAAGCACCTATAGGACTTGTAGTGTGTTAGTGGCAGGCAGGCAGAGCTCCTATATTTTGTTACCAGAAGCACCTATAGGACTTGTAGTGTGTTAGTGGCAGGCAGGCAGAGCTCCTATATTTTGTTACCAGAAGCACCTATAGGACTTGTAGTGTGTTAGTGGCAGGCAGGCAGAGCTCCTATATTTTGTTACCAGAAGCACCTATAGGACTTGTAGTGTGTTCGTGGCAGGCAGGCAGAGCTCCTATATTTTGTTCCCAGAAGGACCTATAGGACTTGAAGTGTGTTAGTCCCATTACACACACAGAGCTATATTTTCTTCCCAGAAGCACCTATAGGACTTGAAGTGTGTTAGTCCCATTACACACACAGAGCTATATTTTCTTCCCAGAAGCACCTATAGGACTTGAAGTGTGTTAGTCCCATTACACACACAGAGCTATATTTTGTTCCCAGAAGCACCTATAGGACTTGAAGTGTGTTAGTCCCATTACACACACAGAGCTATATTTTCTTCCCAGAAGCACCTATAGGACTTGAAGTGTGTTAGTCCCATTACACACACAGAGCTATATTTTGTTCCCAGAAGCACCTATAGGAATTGAAGTGTGTTAGTCCCATTACACACACAGAGCTATATTTTGTTCCCAGAAGCACCTATAGGACTTGAAGTGTGTTAGTCCCATTACACACACAGAGCTATATTTTGTTCCCAGAAGCACCTATAGGACTTGAAGTGTGTTAGTCCCATTACACACAAAGAGCTATATTTTGTTCCCAGAAGCACCTATAGGACTTGAAGTGTGATAGTCCCATTACACACAAGAGCTATACTTTGTTCCCAGAAGCACCTATAGGACTTGAAGTGTGTTAGTCCCATTACACACACAGAGCTATATTTTGTTCCCAGAAGCACCTATAGGACTTGAAGTGTGTTAGTCCCATTACACACAAAGAGCTATACTTTGTTCCCAGAAGCACCTATAGGACTTGAAGTGTGTTAGTCCCATTACACACACAGAGCTATATTTTGTTCCCAGAAGCACCTATAGGACTTGAAGTGTGTTAGTCCCATTACACACAAAGAGCTATATTTTGTTCCCAGAAGCACCTATAGGACTTGAAGTGTGTTAGTCCCATTACACACACAGAGCTATATTTTGTTCCCAGAAGCACCTATAGGACTTGAAGTGTGTTAGTCCCATTACACACAAAGAGCTATATTTTGTTCCCAGAAGCACCTATAGGACTTGAAGTGTGTTAGTCCCATTACACACACAGAGCTATATTTTGTTCCCAGAAGCACCTATAGGACTTGAAGTGTGTTAGTCCCATTACACACACAGAGCTATATTTTGTTCCCAGAAGCACCTATAGGACTTGAAGTGTGTTAGTCCCATTACACACACAGAGCTATATTTGTTCCCAGAAGCACCTATAGGACTTGAAGTGTGTTAGTCCCATTACACACAAAGAGCTATATTTTGTTCCCAGAAGCACCTATAGGACTTGAAGTGTGTTAGTCCCATTACACACACAGAGCTATATTTTGTTCCCAGAAGCACCTATAGGACTTGAAGTGTGTTAGTCCCATTACACACAAAGAGCTATATTTTGTTCCCAGAAGCACCTATAGGACTTGAAGTGTGTTAGTCCCATTACACACACAGAGCTATATTTTGTTCCCAGAAGCACCTATAGGACTTGAAGTGTGTTAGTCCCATTACACACACAGAGCTATATTTTGTTCCCAGAAGCACCTATAGGACTTGAAGTGTGTTAGTCCCATTACACACACAGAGCTATATTTTGTTCCCAGAAGCACCTATAGGACTTGAAGTGTGTTAGTCCCATTACACACAAAGAGCTATACTTTGTTCCCAGAAGCACCTATAGGACTTGAAGTGTGTTAGTCCCATTACACACACAGAGCTATATTTTGTTCCCAGAAGCACCTATAGGACTTGAAGTGTGTTAGTCCCATTACACACAAAGAGCTATATTTTGTTCCCAGAAGCACCTATAGGACTTGAAGTGTGTTAGTCCCATTACACACACAGAGCTATATTTTGTTCCCAGAAGCACCTATAGGACTTGAAGTGTGTTAGTCCCATTACACACACAGAGCTATATTTTGTTCCCAGAAGCACCTATAGGACTTGAAGTGTGTTAGTCCCATCACACAGAGCTCCTCTATTTTCTTTGCATAAGCACCCACAGGACTTCTAGTGTGTTAGTGGCACCACACAGAGCTCCTCTATTTTCTTTGCAGAAGCACCCACAGGACTTCTAGTGTGTTAGTGGCATCACACAGAGCTCCTCTATTTTCTTTGCAGAGGCACCCATAGGACTTCTAGTGTGTTAGTGGCATCACACAGAGCTCCTATATATTCTTCTCAGCAGCACCCACAGGACTTCTAGTGTGTTAGTGGCATCACACAGAGCTCCTCTATTTTCTTTGCAGAAGCACCCATAGGACTTCTAGTGTGTTAGTGGCATCACACAGAGCTCCTATATATTCTTTGCATAAGCACCCACAGGACTTCTAGTGTGTTAGTGGCACCACACAGAGCTCCTCTATTTTCTTTGCAGAAGCACCCACAGGACTTCTAGTGTGTTAGTGGCATCACACAGAGCTCCTCTATTTTCTTTGCAGAAGCACCCATAGGACTTCTAGTGTGTTAGTGGCATCACACAGAGCTCCTATATATTCTTTGCATAAGCACCCACAGGACTTCTAGTGTGTTAGTGGCACCACACAGAGCTCCTCTATTTTCTTTGCAGAAGCACCCACAGGACTTCTAGTGTGTTAGTGGCACCACACAGAGCTCCTCTATTTTCTTTGCAGAAGCACCCACAGGACTTCTAGTGTGTTAGTGGCATCACACAGAGCTCCTCTATTTTTCTTTGCAGAGGCACCCATAGGACTTCTAGTGTGTTAGTGGCATCACACAGAGCTCCTATATATTCTTCTCAGCAGCACCCACAGGACTTCTAGTGTGTTAGTGGCATCACACAGAGCTCCTCTATTTTCTTTGCAGAAGCACCCATAGGACTTCTAGTGTGTTAGTGGCATCACACAGAGCTCCTATATATTCTTTGCATAAGCACCCACAGGACTTCTAGTGTGTTAGTGGCACCACACAGAGCTCCTCTATTTTCTTTGCAGAAGCACCCACAGGACTTCTAGTGTGTTAGTGGCATCACACAGAGCTCCTCTATTTTCTTTGCAGAAGCACCCATAGGACTTCTAGTGTGTTAGTGGCATCACACAGAGCTCCTATATATTCTTTGCATAAGCACCCACAGGACTTCTAGTGTGTTAGTGGCACCACACAGAGCTCCTCTATTTTCTTTGCAGAAGCACCCACAGGACTTCTAGTGTGTTAGTGGCATCACACAGAGCTCCTCTATTTTCTTTGCAGAAGCACCCATAGGACTTCTAGTGTGTTAGTGGCATCACACAGAGCTCCTCTATTTTCTTTGCATAAGCACCCACAGGACTTCTAGTGTGTTAGTGGCATCACACAGAGCTCCTCTATTTTCTTTGCAGAAGCACCCATAGGACTTCTAGTGTGTTAGTGGCATCACACAGAGCTCCTATATTTTCTTCTCAGCAGCACCCACAGGACTACCGACTACAATGGCTGGAAGACCGCCAAGGGGAGGCAGAGCGTGCAGAGCCAAGAACACAGGGCAGGCAGGCTCTGTTTCTAGTGGACGTGGCCGTGGACGTGGACGTGGTCGTGCATCGTCATCAGCACGTGGCCATGGGACACGCGCGTCTTTGTTTTCGGCAGCTGGACATGTGGAGCCGCATCATGCTGAAGGCTTGGTAGAATGGATGACCAAGCCCTCCTCATCCTCCTCATCCTCTCTCACCCAGGCTCAGGGTACTGACAGAGCATCATCAGCCACCCCTTCCCTAGACCCACCATGTCCTCCTGAGGAGTCCCCCGAACTCTTTGAGCACAGTGTTGGGTACATGCTCCAGGAGGATGCCCAACGATTCGAAGGCTCGGATGACGATACCCAGCTTGAGGAATCTGGCAGTACAGTTCCACCAGCTGCAGCTTACTGCCAGGTTTGCTCTAGTGGTGAAGAGGGAGGGGATGATAAGGTCACTGACTCCACGTGGGTGCCTCAAGGGAGAGAGGATGAGGAGGAGGACGAGGAGGAGGAGGATGCGGCGTCACATGTCCAACGAGGCAGGATGCCCCCTGGAGGCCAGGTAGAGGCCAGCACAGCAACTGTACAACACCGCAGAGCTCCGCCTGTGCAGGGCGCTGCCTCTGCACGTTATCAGAAAAGTTCTTTGGTGTGGGCCTTTTTTGAGACGAGTGCAGCAGATCGCACCACTGCTATTTGCAATATTTGTCTCAAGCGTATCTCGCGTGGCCAAAACATCAGCCGCTTGGGCACCACAAGCATGACCAGACATATGGCGACCTGCCATGCAGCTCGTTGGCAGGCACACATAAAAGACCCACACCAAAGAACTAAGCGGACCTCTCCTTGCTCCTCCTCAGCTGGGATCTCCATCCCCACTACACCTTCAGTCCTCTCTGAAAGCTGCTCTGAGAGGACTGAAGGTGTAGAATTCGGTGTGTCACAACCAAGTACTTGCAGTACACCGACGTCCGAATGCAGCAGGCAAATTTCCCTGCCCCAGCTGCTGGACCGTAGAAAGAAGTACACTCCCAGCCATCCACATGCCCAGCGGTTGAATGCTAGCCTTGCTAAATTGCTAGCACTTCAACTGCTGCCTTTTCAGTTGGTAGACTCGGCCCCCTTCCGTGAGTTTGTTCAATGTGCGGTTCCTCAGTGGCAGGTTCCCAAACGCCACTTTTTCTCGCGGAAGGCGATTCGTCTCTCTACCGGCATGTGGAGGGCAATGTCCATGCCTCGCTGGACAGGGCGGTCAGCGGTAAGGTGCATATTACCGCTGACTCATGGTCCAGCAGGCATGGACAGGGACGGTACCTTTCTTTCACGGCCCATTGGGTCACTCTATTGGCAGCTGGGAGGGATGCAGGACAAGGTGCAGTAGTGTTGGAGGTTGTTCCGCCACCACGCCTCCAAAACGCGACTACTGCTACTGGTTGTGACACACCTCTCTCCTCCACCCCCTCCTCTTCTTCTTCCTCCAGTGCTCTGTCCTTGGAACCAGCGGTGCTCCGTAGGCGTACAAGGGGCTACGCAAGTACGCAGGCAAAAAGATGCCATGCCGTGCTTGCGCTGGTGTGTTTGGGGGACAGGAGCCACACTGGGCCAGAGGTTCTGGCAGCTCTGCAGGGGCAGGCCGAGAGGTGGTTGACGCCACGTCAGCTTAAGCCAGGAATGGTCGTTTCTGACAATGGCACCAACCTCCTCTCCGCCCTGCGACAGGGGCAGCTCACCCATGTGCCCTGCATGGCTCACGTCCTCAACCTGGTGGTGCAGCGGTTCTTGGGCAGGTTCCCAGGCTTACAGGATGTCCTGAGGCAGGCCAGGAAAGTCTGTGTGCATTTCCGCCGATCTTATAATGCCAGTGCTCGGCTGACTGAGCTGCAAAAGGAGCTGAACCTGCCCAAGAACCGCCTAATATCTGACATGCCCACCAGGTGGAACTCAACGTTGGCCATGCTGCAGCGACTGCACACGCAGCAGAGGGCCATCAATGAGTACCTTTGCGACTACGGCACCAGGACAGGGTCAGGGGAGCTTGGTTTTTTTTCCCCACGTCAGTGGAGCATGATCAGGGATGCATGCACTGTCCTCTCACCATTTGAGGAGGCCACGAGGATGGTGAGCAGTGACAGTGCATGCATCAGTGACACTGTCCCTCTTGTCCACCTGTTGGAGCATACGCTGCGTGGGATCATGGACAGGGCACTTGAGGCAGAACAGAGGCAGGAAGAGGAGGACTTCCTTGCCTCTCAAGGCCCCCTTTATCCGGACAGTGTTCCTTCTGTCCCACCCATCACACAGGAAGAGGATGAGGAGGAGGAGGAGGAGGAGGAGGAGGAGGATTGTGTGAGCATGGAGGTGGAGCCTGGCACTCAGCATCAGCAGCAGCAGTCTTTTAGGGATGATGTACAGTCCCAACAAGCCAGTGGACTTGTACGTGGCTGGGAGGAGGTGGCTGGCGATCATGTCATCCTCAGTGACCCAGAAGACTCCGGACCGAATGCCTCAGCTAACCTACGCTGCATGGCCTCCCTGATCCTGCAAAGCCTGCGGAAGGATCCTCGTGTTCTTCGGATCAAGGAGAGGGACCATTACTGGCTGGCCACTCTCCTTGATCCGCGGTACAAGGGTAAGGTTGCGGACCTTATCTTGCCGTCGCAGAGGGAGCAGAGGATGAGACATCTCAGGGAGGCCTTGCAGAAAGGTCTGTGCAACGCGTTCCCAGAAACTGGGAGGCTACAAACTCCTGGTCCTGGGCGACGAGTTGCTGAGGCTTCGGTCAGTGGCAGAAGGAGCGGTGGGGAAGGTGGACGTCTGACCGATGCGTTCAGACAATTTTTTAGTCCGCAGCCCCAAGGTATGATCGGTTCCAGCAACCATCGCCAGCGTCTGATATACATGGTGCAGGAATACCTTGGGGCAAGGTCAGACTTGGACACCTTTCCCACCGAAAATCCTCTGGCTTACTGGGTCCTGAGGATGGATCACTGGCCAGAGCTTGCACAGTATGCAATTGAGCTACTGGCCTGTCCTGCCTCCAGCGTTCTTTCCGAACGCACATTCAGTGCTGCTGGAGGATTTGTGACTGATCATAGGGTGCGCCTGTCCACCGCCTCGGTTGATCGACTGACCTTCATCAAAATGAATCAGTCTTGGATCACCACCAGCTACCAGGCACCTGAGGCGGATATAACCGAATAATTTTTAATGTCACATCCCTTCAAGACTGCCTATGCTGATGCTGAGTGACTGTCCTCTTATGTTCACTGACTATCCTCTTCCTCCTCCTCAATGATCCATGCCACCACACCAGTGCCTAAGGCACAATTTTTCAGCCCCTGTTTAACAGGGGCGTGTACTTACAATTTTTAAAAAAAATGCTTCGCAACACGTGTGACTGCTGTGCTCCAAGTACAGTCTCTGTGAGGGCCGTGTTGCAGTGTTGTGGCACCAGCACCAGTGCCTAAGGCACAATTTTTCAGCCCCTGTTTAACAGGGGCGTGTACTTACAATTTTTTTAAAAAATGCTTCGCAACACGTGTGACTGCTGTGCTCCAAGTACAGTCTCTGTGAGGGCCGTGTTGCAGTGTTGTGGCACCAGTGCCTAAGGCACAATTTTTCAGCCCCTGTTTAACAGGGGCGTGTACTTACAATTTTTTAAAAAAATGCTTCGCAACACGTGTGACTGCTGTGCTCCAAGTACAGTCTCTGTGAGGGCCGTGTTGCAGTGTTGTGGCACCAGTGCCTAAGGCACAATTTTTCAGCCCCTGTTTAACAGGGGCGTGTACTTACAATTTTTTAAAAAAATGCTTCGCAACACGTGTGACTGCTGTGCTCCAAGTACAGTATCTGTGAGGGCCGGGTTGCAGTGTTGTGGCACCAGCACCAGTGCCTAAGGCACAATTTTTCAGCCCCTGTTTAACAGGGGCGGGTAATTACAAATCTTGATCTAATAGTTCACAGCAGGGCCCATTCCTGCGCCCACCAAGAGTAACTATGAGGGCCTGCAGTCTTGTGGCAACACCGTCCACCACCACCGCCAAGGCCCCAATTTTTCTGCCCTGTTCATCAGGTGCTTGCAATTACAAATCTTGATCTAATAACTCACAGCAGGGCCCATTCCTGCGCCCACCAAGAGTAACTATGAGGGCCTACAGTCTTGTGGCAACACCGTCCACCACCACCGCCAAAGGCCCAATTTTTCTGCCCTGTTCAACAGGTGCATGCAATTACAAATCTTGATCTATTAACTCACAGCAGGGCCCATTCCTGTGCCCACCAGTCTTGTGGCTACACCAACATCTAATAGGGCAAATTTCTGCAGAGTATATACGCCAGGCCCCTACTTTCAAACATCCAACTTACAAACGACTCCTACTTGAAAATGGAAAGAGAAAACAGGAAGTGAGAGGAAATCTACCCCTAGGAAGGGAAATTCTATCCTGTTAGATTTAATTTGGGAAAAAGGTATTCAGCATATAAATAAAAGCAGAGTGCCTCATCTAGCTCTTAGGACTCATTTGAAATGTGCTGTTCTAGACCTGTGTTATAAAGAGTATGCTCGACTATTAAATGGACATTTTTTTTTAAAAATAGGGCTCTATATATATATATATATATATATATATATATATATATATATATATATATATATATATATATATATATATATATATATATATATATATATATATACACACAGTATCTCACAAAAGTGAGTACGCCCCTCACATTTCTGTAAATATTTTATTATATCTTTTCATGTGACAACACTGAAGAAATTACACTTTGCTACAATGTAAAGTAGTGAGTGTACAGCTTGTATAACAGTGTAAATTAGCTGTCACACAGTCATTAATGTCTAAACCGCTGGCAACAAAAGTGAGTTCCCCCCCTTAGTGAAAATGTCCAAATTGGGCCCAATTAGCTATTTTCCCTCCCCTGTGTCATGTAACTCATTAGTGTTACAAGGTCTCAGGTGTGAATGGGGAGCAGGTGTGTTAAATTAGGTGTTATCGCTCTCGCTCTATCATACTGGTCACTGGAAGTTAAACATGGCACCTCATTTCAAAGAACTACTTTACATTGTAGCAAAGTGTCATTTCTACAGTGTTGCCACATGAAAAGATATAATAAAATATTTACAAAAATGTGAGAGGTGTATTCACTTTTGTGAGATACTGTGTATATATATATATATATATATATATATATATATATATATATATATATATATATATATATATATATATATGTATATATAAAACCCACTAGTCAAAAGTACAAAAGTAGGTGTGAGCAAGCAAATAAGACTTTTACAGCAAAGAATATCAGTCTGTTATTGCAGACATCAAGTGGATGCAAAGTAGCAATATACAGTTTCAGGTGTCCCCGGCCTTTCTCAAGCTCAGGGTGGCTATTTTGTAGCCACCTATGCCTTGGTGTCTACAATAAAAGACTATTATTCTTTGGTCCAAATTGAGAGGTGTTGCATCCTTTCTAGTACTATATTTATATATAAAGTATATACTGTTTCAGCTACTTTAACAATGTTTTGCTATGGGACAAAAAAGATCACAATAACTTTCCCTCCCCTCCTATCTGCCTCATCCAATTAGAGAACACTTTGTAAGAGAAAAATGCTAGGCATCAATGGTGGCCAATGCAGAAGAGCAATCACTTGATGTGGCCATCACTCTAGTAGATCAGTCATTTACAGCTTCTATAGAGGTAAGCATTTCAGCTTTTATCACATATGCACACTTACATTGTGCCAAACTAGCCTAATCTAAGTTTGCAAATATATCATACTTGGAGTTCAGCTTTAAAGTACAGAAAAACCCTTTTAAAAAGATTCAGTCATCAGGTAACATAATAAGTTTTCATTATGCATTATTAGCTAGGTGACTCATTTGTTCTGCCAGCGATCTCATTTTGAACTTATTAAACCTATTACTAACTTAATTACATGTTCCATGTCTGGGCATAGATGGGTATAGATGAATCACCAGCTCTGTGTTCACGTCAAACAAAGCCCCTTTTGGTATTTTGAATATAATATGCTTACAATTATAACTATACATTTATAGTTATTTATAGTAAAATGCAAGGTTCTCTGTTACTACAGATGAGTTCCTTCTTTTGCAAGAAGCATATAACGGTAGTGTAGATATTATGCCTTCCGAATCCCCAAACAGAGGTTTTCCTCCTATAATGTTGGATCAACCACTTACCACAGAAACTGTATATGTACCTTCCCTGATGCTCACTCTTCTGTACCCATGACTGGAAAATACTCATTGCTTCTCAGTATGGAGGAGTATGTGACCTATTTCCACGATGCAGTGTTCAGGTTCATATGGGATTACGGTTTTGTAAAAATGAACTACAGAAAAAAAAAGAGTGGCTGGACTAAGAGGCTGGTGAGACAGTGACACTAAAAGCTCCCATTCTAGCACCTGGCTCAATACACTAAGGAATTACACAGAGCCACAGAAACAATCCCATTGACAACCACAACAACCTGGATCACAAGGGAGCATGGCCAGACTTGAATAACGAAGAGCCGCTGACACTAAAAGCAACCCAAGATGAAGCACCCCCAGATCTTCATCACTGCAAAAATCCCCATATGGATTTTGTCTTCTGAAATTGTGGTGACTATGATCCTTCTACTAAGCCTACCCTGCTCCCACAACCACCTTCTTCTCCCATTTCTTCCTCCTATTTCCCCTGTTCAGTGTTGCATTTAAGCTATGACAATTTCTCTTGCTTAAACCTAGACCGTCAGTGGTATTCTGAAACTTCATACATATGTTATTTGGATTTCGTTGTGAGAGCCAGTGATACCTACTGTAAAGTATATGCCTCAGTCTGTTAATAATTTGCTACCAGTTCTTTGTTATCCTTGGAGCTCTTTCTGGCCAAACTACATCACAATCATAGTATTGCAGACATATGCATAGGACAAATTGTCCAAAAATTGGATGCCTTTACAGGTGATGTTTTACCATGTACGTAACCCAGAGATAACACTTCCAATACTCATGCTTCAATTCCAAATATTCAGCCACCTCTAAAATCTTTAAATAAATTCAGCAACAAAATTTACCCGGGGGCGGTGGACACCTGTTGGCGCTGTGGAGAGACTGGGGGCACCATGTTGATTATCTTCTGGAATTGTAAGAAACTGGATGGGTATTGGTCTCAGGTTGGACAGACTATTTGGCAGCTTACAGATTTTGACCTGGGCTCAGATCCTGCCAGATACTTTTGGCACCACTCTGATCTCCCGAGACACAGATATAAAAATTCTATGCTCATTCACTTAGTAAATGCGGCCAAGGCCTGTATACCAGCATTATGGAAGCAGGAATCACCCCCTACTCACTTGTTATGGCTGTCCAAAGTGGCTGACATCTACTCCATGGAATCTATCACGGCTGCCCTGAGGGAAATCAAGGAGAAGTTGAGACAGAAATGGTTTCACTGGACTCTATACATGTGTTCCGGAGAGTACACTTCTACCCTCACTCCAGAGGGTTGAGGTCCCCATTTCCCCTCCCCTTCACCAATTTCTTTATTTTATTTTATTCTATTTTGTTTCTCTTTTCCCCTACACTTTCTTAATTTCTTTGTGTTATTTTTAGTGGTTATTCACAGGTGTCGCAACTTTGTTTTCTGCTTTAATAAAGAGCTCAGACACGATGTGTAAGGCATTATTTAATCTCTGATACTTTTAAGGTCTTTGGCATCAATGTGAATTATATAACTGTTTGTTACTTTACTTTTTTACCTCATTTTGGCTATTGTGGACTGCCTTTCTATGGCCGTATGTACAGTACAGCAGCCATTTACTCCTGCCTGTATGCCAAATTTATAAATAAAGAATAAAAAATAAATGCATTCAGCTAAATCCAAACTTTTTACCAAAATTACATTTTTGGGCCACCCCCAAGGTTTCCCATTTACCAATGCAGTTTCTGCTTACCTGCCAAGAATAAACATTACATTTTTAGGCCTCAACCTAGTAATCCAGTAGATAGACCTTTTTAGACATAACTTCCAGGCTATTTACAACCATATTGTAAGCAATATGTGCAGATGGGACAGCCCTAAATACTCCTGGTCTGACTTTTGAGGATATTCCAAAATGAATACACTACCTCAAATCTTGTTTATCTTTCAAACATTTACATAAAAAGCCCAGAATCCAAATTCTAAGTTCTAACTAGTACGAAAACTAACAGAGGCATGGGCTTTCCAGGTATTAAAAAATACTATGAAGCCTCATTACTCAAAAAGACTTATTATGTATTGTATGTATTGTAATAAACTTGTTATAAATCTCAGAAACAATCTGTGAATGTGAAGGCCAAAAAGTTAGCACAATGCTCTGGAGACATAAGTCACTTCGAAATCTGGTCAACACCTACTCCCACAACTACCACTACACTTAGAATTTGGGATCTAGTATGGACACGCCATAACTGGCAGCAAAATGCCTCCCTCATATCAATACTAAATAACTCCATAATCCTTCCAGGTCTAGATGATAAAGCTTTTCAGCACTGTACTATAGAGAGCCCTCTGCAATTATATCATGTTACCAAAGACAACAAATAAAATATTTACAGAAATGTGAGGGGTGCACTCACTTTTGTGAGATACTGTATATATATATATATATAATGTATTTTTGTTTTATAATTAAACGTTTCCATTACATATGTTTCTATGCACAAAAAAAGGATATTTTTGTCTTAGGTACCGCATGAATTTCTATCCATGTATGGGCAGGCTGGTTTTACAGAAGTCCACCTTCCAATCAACTTCTGTACAACCACTTGATCAGCACTGGTGGCTGTGGTAGACAGCAGTGATCAGTGTATTCTGACAGCAGGGAAGTCACGCCATCGTCATAACACAATACCTCAGCAGGATTGATTCCCCCCCATCCACCGTGAATGTGTGGATGGGGGAATTGGATCTTTTTTTCCCATTCAACCTCCTGGTTCGAAAATTACTAATTTCATTACTGCCTTACTGAGCCCACTTTAAAGAAAAACGTCATTAAAACCAGCAACTGTTAAGACAATGAATCCCTTGGTCAGGTCTATGTCCAGCATAATATATACAATACAGGGTTCAGGAACAAGTAAAAAAACAAAACAACATATTGGGTGCAGAAGTCAGGATGAGTGCCACTTTCACATCAGAGTCCCCTCTTACGTCAAAGTCCCCCAGCATTCGCCTATACATCAGAGTTCTCCCTTACATCAGTGTCCTCAGAGTTTTACCACCATTCAACAGAGTCTGCAGAGTCCCTCCTTACAGCAGTGTCACACCTTACATCAGAATCCAGCAGAGTGCCCCCTTACATCAGAATCCAGCAGAGTGCCCCCTTACATCAGAATCCAGCGGAGTTCCCCCTCACATCAGAGCCTGGCAGAGTGCCCCCTTGCATCATAATCGGGAAGAGTGCCCCCTTACATCAGAATCCAGCAGAGTGCCCCCTTACATCAGACTCCAGCGGAGTTCCCCCTCACATCAGAGCCTGGCAGAGTGCCCCCTTGCATCATAATCGGGAAGAGTGCCCCCTTACATCAGAATCCAGCAGAGTACCCCCTTACATTAGAATCTGGCAGAGTGCCCCCTTACATCACAATCTGGCAGAGTGCCCCCTTGCATCATAATCCAGGATTGTGCCTCCTTAAATCAGAATGCAACATTGATTGAAATATGATGTAGAAATGAATACTGTGCATGATTTACATTTTTACCCAAGATATGCTTTAAGGGATCATTACACCGAATGTACATACAGTAGTTTAGGTGATAAACTAACAATTACAGAGGGGTACTTTCTGCAAATAAAGGTATATAATAATATATGGTGTTCAATATTTAAGATACATAATATATTGTGTTTAGTAACAGAAAGTATATAATATACTCTGTTCAGTATTCAAAGTACTATAATATACTGTTTTTAAAAGAAACCAGACAAGTCAATACAAACTACAACCAAGTTTAGTTATCAAAGTAAACATAAAATGTGTGCTTAATGATTTAAAAGTGAGAAATGAAAGGAAAACCACCGATATCTAGTATTTACTCTTCATCATAATGTTCACTTTGTTTACTTCTTTGCACACAGGCTTTCTCCTCTAATGATGTAATTTCCGGGGGTGCAAAGTCTAGATATTTTTTTTCTTTGATGTCAGACCAAATCAATTAGTTTAGCAATAAAACAATGAAGATAACAAACAGGATGTAAGTAAATCACCATCCATGTCAGCTCTGGCAAAAGTCATTTTTATCGTTTATTGCAAAATGGAATCGTTTCCTTTCATCTCACATGACACAATAACGCGTGGGAGTGCAAAAATGTTGTCATTGGAAATTTGCTTTCATTGTTCCACTTACATTAGAATGTTGAACCTATTCCCAGTTTATTTCAGTAGATTACTTTACAGAATTTCTTACAATGGTCTCCGTATTATATATACCCCTCACCTAGTATATACATTATTGACCAGTTCAAGAAGTGGGACACTCTGAGGGTAGTATGTGCATAGAAAGTGTAAAAATTTTACAAATTTTGGCATTTTTTTTTGTATAAATTAAGAACATAGTTGTAGAATAAGCTTACTTACAGCATTTGTTACCCCAACACTTCTTATTCCTGATAAGTGCCTGCTGTATCATGTACTTGTAAGTATCTTGCTCGCTTTGTATTGCTGCCTTTGTGTGAAATCCCTGGTTTTCCTGACAGTCTCCTTGCTTTCCTATTAAAAACTAACCACACTAAGCAGGAGAGCACACCGTGGTCAGTTCTTTAGCTGTGCTGGGAACTCAGTGTACTCTTCTCCTCCAATGATCAGACTTGTCCTGACATCTTCCCCTTCCTGCACAGCCATTCACTGGGAAGCTCGTTGTGCTGCTGCTTCTCCTACCCCTAGCTATTATGCAGCTGAGAACAAAGGGAATGTGATCATTCGTAAAAAAAGGGAAAAAAGGTATTTATAATGTAATTGTATTATATTGCAGCTTACCAATTATTGGTTAGCCAATTTTTTTTTAGCTTGGCCTGTTAAAGTGGAGTTCCACCTATTTAAAAGTCAGCAGCTACGAAAAACTCTTTATCAGACAAACACACGTTCCACGGTCCAGCGATGCGGGCGTATGAAGCCCCGCTCCACTCCCTCTCCTCTCTGCAGCGCCGGCATTCTGGCTGTGGGTGCCCGGATGTGGCTTCAGAGCCAGGCACTGCGCATGTGCGAGCCACGCTGCGTGCTGGGCAATCTTCTGGGACCTGTGACTTGTCCCAGAAGATTGCAGGGAGGGAGGGGGTAGAGGTGATCTTCCTTCCGGCGCTGCGGCTCCAGGAGAGGAAGTGGGAGCTGGGTGCCCCCCCCAAAAAAAAATGACATGCCAAATGTGGCATGTCAGGGAGTCACCAGTACTTAAAGCAGAAGTTCCATTTTTGGGTGGAACTCTGCTTTAAAGGTATTTGAAACGTAACACATTTTCTGGCTGGATCACCAGGTGGAAAAAAGGAAAAGCCTAAAAAAGAAAACCAATGCAACCACCACTTTTAGTAAGCTGCAATATATAACATTTTTGTTTTTGTGTTTGTTAAAACTGTACTTTGCAGATTAATTAATTCAGCAGGATTGTTTTGACCTTATCAGGCATTCTCTATATTAGTATTAAAGGAGAAGTCCACCCTAACACCAGTGCTGTGTCTTGGTGCCCCCCCGCACGAAAAAAAACCCCCACACATCCTCCCGAGTCCCGGCTCCCACCTCCCACACATATACAGCTTCCCGCGGCCTCCTCCTGCACATATACAGCTTCCCGCGGCCTCCTCCTGCACATATACAGCCTCCCGCGGCCTCCTCCTGCACATATATAGCCTCCCGCGACCTCCTCCCACACATATACAGCCTCCCGCAGCTTCCTTGTTGTAGCGCGGCATTTACTAATAGTGGGGGCATACTTGGCGGGGAGAGAGCGACTGGCGCCCCCACAAAACGGCCAGTGGTGGCCAGACCGGGTGCACATAATTTAACTGGTGGAGGCAGAGCCACTGCATGGCATCCTTTCATTGCATCTGCTCCTGGGCCCGGGGTGGGGTCTCTCTGTGACGAGGAGGAGGATGACGGAATACCCCAGGTGGTGGCCAGGACAGCAGCAGCCAGGTACAAATTGATGAGAGGGATATATAGACGGATTGAAACAGGACAAATTTCAAAACATGTATACCCAGCAGCTTTAGTTTTCTTAATCACAAGTATTGCTAGCAGTAGTTAGTCATGTTC
This sequence comes from Lithobates sylvaticus, assembly GCA_028564925.1. Taxonomy (NCBI): domain Eukaryota; kingdom Metazoa; phylum Chordata; class Amphibia; order Anura; family Ranidae; genus Lithobates; species Lithobates sylvaticus. The sequence continues at coordinate 533,038,388 of CM053029.1, forward strand.
CAACTGCAGAAGACCAGTTGATTGTAACTAATTACTACTAGATAGATACACCAAAAACGTATAGCTCAAGCATCTGTTCTGGGCTGCAATTATAAACCAACATGGCATATTGTGGCTGGAATCTGAATAGCTCAAATGGAGACAGTCTACCTATGCTTTAGGAGTACTAGAACCGACAGATTAGGGAAAAGTATTGCCCTACCTGGTAGCTGTGCAGTTTAAAGGGGTTGTAAAGGTATTTATTTAATTTTTTTTAAATAACAAACATGCTATACTTACCTCCACTGTGCAGCTCGTTTTGCGCAGAGTGGCCCCGAACCTGGTCTTCTGGGGTCCCGCGGCGGCTGTCTCTCCTCCCCCCCGCAAGTACTTCCCACGTTCTTGCGAGCTCCCTCGCATGGTGAGAAGTGCTTGCGGGCGTGCTCACATGATACAGCTGGTGGCCATAGCCGCTCACTGTATCACTCGGCCCTGCCCCCCGGTGCACCGTGTCATTGGATGTGATTGACAGCAGCGTGAGCCAATGGCTGCGCTGCTTTCAATCCATCCACTGTAGCGAATCAGCGGCCAGGCTGATCGGCGAAGAGGATGTCGGGTGCGAGCGCAGGACTTTCGAGGGGTCAGGTAAGTAAAACGGGGGGGGGGGCGGTATTGTCTGATGTTTTTTCACCATAATGCATAGAATGCATTAAGGTGAAACATTTTTTACCTTTACAACCCCTTTAAGGTGTATTGAACCAAAATGTATAAATTGTATTTACACAGCAAATTATGCCACCAACAAAAATGCACTGAACGTCCTGGGACCATTGAGGAACCTGAAGAATTGCACTGGCAGGCTTGGTGGCTTTGCAGAACAACGGAAAATTGTATCATACTTACCGTAATTTTCCTTTCCTGGTGCCAATCCATGGCAGCATACATGTGATAGAGCTCCGCCTCTACTCCGCCTTCAGGACTAGTGAATAGCATAAATTAAAGGGCATAGCCCCTCCCCCAACATTCTTCGTAATATAGAATACCGAGGGTGGGTTTTTATGCTGCCATGGATTGGCACCAGGAAAGGAAAATTACGGTAAGTATGATACAATTTTCCGTTTTCCTGGTGCCTCCATGGCAGCATACATGTGATAAATAACTAGCTCACATGGGTGGGTTTAATGCTTTAACAAAAAATAAACTTTAATCAAACACAGACATAGCAGCATGAAGCGCTTTACTCCCGAACTCTACGGTTGTAAGAGCCCCGGGATCAATACGATAATGTTTGAGGAACGTGTGTCGGGAAGACCAAGCCTAATGCTTCAAGAGAAACATTTGCCCTCGCTGCCCAAGATGCCGATACTGCTCTTGTTGAAGGAGCATTCACCTGAGCCGAAACTTGCTGTGGCTTCCAAGTAGGCCCTGAGAACTTTGGATACGTCTAACTCATAACAGGAGTTTGATTCTGAGTCCATGAAAACTGGTAACGCCCATGGTTCTGATAGGTTTGCCATTGAGGTGACCTTGGGTGTGAAACCTCTGAGAGGGCGAAGTTCTACCCTATCTGGAAAAAAAGGGATATGTGATCATCCCCAATGCCCAGGGAGTGGATTTCCGAAATCCTCCTGTCGGATGTAATAGCCAACAGAAAAGTTGTTTTTAAAGTCAAGTTACAAATTGAGACCTCTTCAACCGGTACAAACGGATGAGTGGATAGGACTTCCAATATTAGAGGAGGATCCCACTTTGGAAAGGAACGTCTGGATGGGGGACACATCTTCAATACTCCCCTGAGGAACGTAACCACTAGAGGGTCTTCTGACCCCCTGGTGTTAGTTGCTTCAGAAGTTGCGGAAACTTGTACCTTGAGGGAACTCTGGCTGAGCCCCAAATCAAGACCAGTTTGCAGAAAACTCAGAACATCAGCAGTGGAAAGAGAGAGATAGGATCAAATCCTTTTCCTGGGGCATAGGATAAGAACTTGTCCCAAATTCTTGCATAGATTGTGTTGGTTGTAGGCTTTCTAGCTTTTAACAGGGTGGATATGACCTCTTGGGAACAGCCTAACGATTCAAACCTCCTCCTTTCCACTTCCATACACAAAGATCCAGCTTCTGTGGGTCTGGATGGTCCAGCCTGCCCTGGGTCAACAACTGCAGAAAGGGAGGAATTCTGATCGGATGATCCACACTGAGGTGCATGGCTAGTGGAAACCACGGTCTCTTCGACCAATAGGGTAGCACTGCTAGCACTTTAACTGGTTCGTTCAGGAGTCTGAGGAGAAACCTCGAAATGAGTGGGCGAGGAGGAGAGGTGTAAGCTGTCTTGAAGGTCCAAGGACAAGATAGCGCATCTACTCCTTCCGCCTGTGGATGTGGAAGGTGAGAGAAGAATCTCCTGATTTTGCAATTCTCATGCGTAGCAAAAGATCCACCAGTGGGGTCTGCCCTAGATTGGAGATTTGGATGAACACATGGGGATGTAGAGACCACTCGTTGTCCCCAAACCTCCTCGATAAGACATCTGCCTCTGTGTTCATCTTGCCTGGGAGATACATTGCCCTGAGGTCTACCAGGTTCCTCTCTGCCCAGAGCATTACAGGTTCCACTTCCCTCAGAAGTGTCTTGCTGTGGGTGCCCCCTTGTTTCTGAAGGTACGAGACCGCCACCTTGGTGTCCAAACATAGAAGTACTCTCTGTCCCTTGACCTGAGATGCAAAAGAGGTTAAGGCTAGAAATGCTGCCCTCATTTCTAGGACGTTGGACACTGTCCCTCTGGTGGGCAAGGACCATCTTCCCTGAATTCTCTGCAATGGGCACCCCACCCCTGGCCACTCGCATCTGACGTAATTGTGGACCATGAGTGGGAACCCAAATGATAGAGCCGGGAGAGATTCTCTGGATTCATCCACCAGTGTAATGACCACTGCTTATTAGCGTTGTTAAACTGATTGTCTGAGACAGATGTTGTCGTCTCCATTCCATTAAGAATCCCGTCTGGAAGTGTCTCAGATGCTAGTGAGACCATGGAACTAGAGGTATGCACGAGGACATCGTGCCAATAAGGCTCAGACACTGCAAGGCTGATAGATGGGATCTCTATGACCTTGGATACCTTCTGAATGATGCCCTCCATCTTCATCTGGGGTAAAGAGACTGTGCCTAGGAGCGTACCGAACATTGCCCCTAAGTAAACCATCTGCTGTGTTGAAACTAATTGGCTCTTCCGATGGTTCACCAGCCACCCGAACTCCGACCACGACTGGAGAAGAATCTCCCTGTGGACTAAAAGGTGGCTCGAGTTTTTTTTTTTTTTTTTTTTTGACAGCAAGAGGATATCGTCCAGGTAGTGATAAATTCTTAACCCCCTCTCTCTCTCATAGGGGCCAAGACAGATATCAACACTTTTGTGAACACCAGAGGGTAGGTGCATAGCTCTAAGGGCAGAGCTTGAAATTGCAGGTGGACATGACCCACTGCGAACCTTAAGTATTTTTGGAAGGATGGTAGAATAGGGATGTGGAGGTACGCATCCTGCAGGTCTATCGAGATTAATCAATCTCCTGGTTGTATGGTTTGTATGATCGTTTGGAGTGACTCCATCTTGAAGCTTTCGAGATGGATGTATTGATTTAGCTTTTTCAGATCTATTACAGGTCTCCAGTCACCTGTTTTTTTCTGCACCAGGAAAAGGGTGGAAGAAAAACCTGTAAAATCGATCTGATGGGGGGACAGGTATTGCTGCCCCTTGACGCTGCAGGGACTCCAAAAAAAAATTGGTTTAAGGCCAGTGCCTTCTGTGGGGAGGCTGGTAACTGTCTCTTTGAAGGACGTGTGAGGAGGCTGCTGAGAGAAAGTCCAGAGGTGACCGTACCGGATCGTTGCTAGGACCCATGGGTCTTGACATTTGGAGGCACAGATGGGGAAAACGTTTTTTTAACCGGGCTCCCACTGGGGGCGTTTCCTCCCCGCTGACGTCAAAAGGACTTTGTCCCCTCCTGGGGAGCAGTGAGGGACTTGTACTTTCTGGCTCCCAGAAAAGAAGTCTGGGTGCCTCTCCACGATTTCTTGTTGTCCCTAAAGGGGCGAGACTGCCTGAAGTCTCTAGAATTTGATTGCCGGAATTGTGATAAATAGGCCTTTGTTCTCCGGACCTTCCTGTCCTGAGGAAGTAAGCCAGATTTGCCCCCTGTTACTCTGGAGATTACTTTGTCGAGTTTCTCAACAAACCAAGATTTTCCATCAAGGGAAATCTTGCATCAATTCTGCTTTGATGCTAGATCGGCTGTCCAAGGCTTTAGCCATAAGGCCCGCTTTGCCATAACAGAGTTGCAGCATTGAATTGGCTGAACACCGGATTGTGTCAATTGCAGCTTCTCTCACGAAATCCGCCAACTTAAGCTCCTCCAGAGCTTTGATTATGTCATCTTTGGGAACGTCTTGGTGCAGGGCTGTCTCAATATTTTCCGTCCAAGCCCTGATGGCATTGGAAACAGATGTCAGCGCAATGGCTGGTCTGCAAGCCACCCCTGCTTCTAGATAGATGTATTGATCTAGACCTCAAATGGAGCTATCTAGGGGATCCTTGAAAGACGTTGAATCCTCCATTGGCATTGTTACATTTTTTGCCAGACGCACTACAGCCGCATCAACCACAGTCATTGAACTGAGTATCTGAACTGAGTGCCAGTGGATACATTTTGCATAAACGTGCTACAGAAAACTATCAGTTTTGTTCCACTCATCCTCTATGATCTCCCCCATTAATGGGAAGAAGATTTGGTTTCTCTTGAGGAATGAGAAATAGTTTTTTGATTTTTGAGGAGGCCCTTCCGGGTCTTCCCAGGCAATGTCGCTCCTCACCGCTTGTACAAAGGGTTGAACCAGGGAGAAATTGAAACCAGACGGTTCTGTATCATCTGAGGACTCCTCGGATGAATCTACCGGTGGGATTTGTTTAGCTGTTTTTCCTGATGGAGGCAAAGGAGTACTAACAGCTGATGGGCCCGAAATGTCGGGGTCCAAATCCAACACCTGGGCAGCTTGTGAAACCGGGTGAGCTGGAATCATGGCCGTCAGTTCAGAAAGAGAGTCTCTCATGGTTTGCTTAAGCAGGTCAACCACCTGCTGGCCTTCTAATTCCCGGTTAGCTGCGTAGTCCCTGAGACAGTCTCTGCAGACGAGCTTATCAGGGAGTGGAACCGCGCCACAGGCCCAACATTTTTTCCTTGACGCCCGCGGTGGTGGCGAAGGCGAATGACGACGTCTATAAGATCCTGATCTTCTGGAAGATTTATGATGAGAAGAGCGCGGTCTTCGCTCAGGACTATCGTCATTGTCATAGCGCCTTGAGGACTTTCTGGACCGCTTTGAAGGAACAGGGCTGAAACAAACAAAGTTTGTCAGTGGCGCACTCTTTTTTTTTTTTTTTTTTTTTTAAAATACTCACGTACAGGTGGTCCACATACCTATTGGATATGAGAGGATCTTGGCTTTGTGACGAATGGCTCATGGTAAATAATGGGCAGGAGGATCAGCTGTAGTAAGGCGAAGTAAGAAGCAAAAAGAAATAGAGTCTATTTGCACACCAAATTTTTAAACGAAGTCAACGCAATAGGAGTGAGATAAAAGTATAAGGCTGGCCATACACTACCCAACCCCCGTCTATAGATCTCCCTCAGATCTATAAAAAAAAAAACATACAATATGTGGTCAAATCTAATCACCCCCAATTTGCATGCAATCAGGCAGGCCCCTGTACCACACAGTTGAAGGCAAACCTAATGGAAATCGAACAAGAAAATTGCATGGTGAATGGCCAGCTCCACACATACCTGTAATGCTGAAGTAATTTGGACTGCAGGGCATACACCTGATATGCAGAGCAGCCCTGAGTCCAATTTAGAGCCAACACTTTAAAGCTAAAAAGGGAGAGCAGCTTAATTAAAAAGGACCTACCTTATTACTGGCAAACAAAAAGAAACAAAACCAAGGCCACGGCAAGAGAGTGAGAACCCTGAAGGGTAGTACAAAAAAGCTAGAGAAAAAAACCTCAGAAATAGCAAGGAAACGCCCGTTCTGCACATGTGCAGACCAGGAATAAATGTCTTAAAGGGGACATTTTTTTTTTTTTTTTTTTTTAAACCTATAAGCCTTAACCACCAGGGCTCAAAAACAGTGCAGACATGGAAGCAAAAGGAAAACCTAACCTGACCAAGAAGGAAGAGAATCTGATCCTCCCGCCGTCATCACCAGCATTCGTTTTTCTGGAAATTCAGCAGACTGCGTTCCTATGAGGAAACTCTGCAAGACCCCAAAAGATCCTCAGAAGGGGTTCCCAGTCTTATCAGTGCATTGAGCGGACCCAAGAACAGGGACTGCGCACGGGAGAGGCTTAACCCGGCGGACGCTGCCGACTGCAGAGGTATGGACATACATACTGCTACTCTTCACCAGTCAAGAGGAATGAGGAAAAAAAGGAGAATGTTGGGGGAGGGGCTATGCCCTTTAATTTATGCTATTCACTAGTCCTGAAGGCGGAGTAGAGGCGGAGCTCTATCACATGTATGCTGCCATGGAGGCACCAGGAAAAATTGCTATCAATGGCAGGGCGCTGGAAATCATGTGCAACCCTAGGACACGGTCTGTGTTTGCTATGCGGAATGCCCAGTAATTACCCTAGGGACTAAGCAGCACATTTCTGTTTTTACATATTCTTAACAAGAAACAAGTAAGAACTCCAGTTGGCACATAGTAAATCTCTAATGGCCTTTTAGGGGGGTTAGCAGAGAGGAATACTGACTGTTACAGCTGATGCTCTCCTCCAATCCAGTTCTGGAATGTGGGTGGGTTGTCAACTTCCAAAAGTACAGCTCAGGACTGCTGGTCCTGCTTTGTATATGATGATATTGGTGAGGGGGAAAAGTCGTTTTTGTACTACTTTTGGCAACTTCGGGTGCAATTTTCATTGAGATCTGTGCAGAAACCCGCACAGATGTCTCTAAAATCGCCCCTGAAGTCGAGACTGACATGCGGGAATGAAATTGTGCAAATTCAGCTGAACTCACACCATTTCATTCCCGCTGTCAGTGTGATCCTGGGCTGAAGTTGGGTTTCAGTCCTTGAATTCTAACAGCTGTTTACATTAGCAGGCTGTCAGGAGTTGCAATTTTACTGCTTGTATTGTGAATTTAGGTCCCGGTTCACACTGTTGAGGTTTAGGAATTGCAGGGATTCCTGTGCATTTCCTACACTGCATCACAATCGCACTCCATTCATGCAAACCGATGCGAGCATCTATGTTAAAATAATAACACCACAAAAGCGGTTTACAAAATGCAGTGAGGTTATTTTAGGTTGATTAAAGTTATCGAAGTTATTAAAAACATCATCATGTCAGTTTCATGATGGAGTGATTGATGTAAGTATGGAGTGAATGGTGTGTGCTAATGGACAGAAAGGAAGAGGTGGAGCCTAAAGAGGAAGGGGTTGGGTTTACAGATAATAGGACGAGTCTTAAACAGGAATGGGTGTGGCCTCGACAGGAAGGGTGGGTCATATTTAAATTAGGGGGTGGATGAGTTTAGTCAGGCCTAGGGCAGCACAAAACCTAAATACATCACTGCCTAACACTAAAATTGCTATAGACATCCACAATCTAACACTAACCTATCTAACCCTGTAAAGAAGAAATCGGTATATACAGTACATACCTTTTTTGAAGCCGCTTCCATCCGATCTACAGCGGTGGAAGTTCTGCAGCAGACACGGCCGCCAATGGCTGTGAAATGAAGCGGAAGTAACGTCACTCATAGACTTACTATGAGGATTCCGTTGTCGGATGTGTCCTCTGCACCCGCCTCCACAGTGAAACCACGAATGATAGCTCAGCGTGGGATCGGGTTGGATCAGCTTCAGAAAAGGTATGTATACCAGTTTCTTCTTTACAGGGCTAGATAGATTAGTGTTAGATCGTGGATTTCTATGCATTCATGTAGTGATTTTAATGTTAGGCTGGATTTCTCCTCTAATTAACAGTGTCCCATTATAAAAACGCTTATCTTTTCCTGCATCAGAAATGTCTATATTCTATGAGGAGTGTACCGATTATAATGCAAAAGTGGGCATAATGTTTTTATTAATTTACATAAAGTACAGCTGATCACATGTAAACAAATTCCAGTTATGGGCATCTCCTTTCGTTAGCGCTGTCATTTGCAAAATTGTATAACAGAAACGAAGAAAGGGTTTTTTTAATTCAATTTTTCTGTCTTTTTTTGTTTGTTTAGCAAATTAATTAAAAAAAACTATGGTGATTAAAGAAAGCTCTCTGCCTCAAAAAAAAAATGATAAAAATGTTATATGGTGTACAGTGTTGTCATTTAAAGTGCAACATCGCTGAAAGCTGAAAACTGGCCTGGGCACAGTGGGCAGGAAGTGTGTGAAAGTGGCAAGTATTGAAGTGGTTAAAGTAGTTACAGAAGGATTAGTGGTTTTTACGTTAATGTGACACTAAACTCTGTTTTAAAAAAATATATTCTAAAGTGGAACTTCCGCTTTTCGGAACCCTCCCCCCCTCCGGTGTCACATTTGGCACCTTTCAGGGGGGGAGGGTGCAGATACCTGTCTAAGACAGGTATTTTCACCCACTTCTGGGCATAAACTCCCACGGGAGTTTACGCCACTTCCTGTCCCGGCGCGCTGTCTGCCGGGACACACACGGGTCCCAGAGACAGCGCTGACGATTCTCATTGCGCTGCGCGACTCGCACATGCGCAGTAGGGAACCGGGAAGTGAAGCCGCAAAGGCGACACTTCCTGATTCCCTCACCGAGAATGGCGCCGGCAGCAGCAGAGAGCCGAGCGATTGATCGGCCTCTGCTGCCGACATCGCTGGAACCTGTGACAGGTAAGTGTCCATTTATTAAAAGTCAGCAGCTGCAGTATTTGTAGCTGCTGGCTTTTAAAAAAATGTTTTCAGGTACAATCCCGCTTTAAGTATGTACAGTATTCTTAATTTTAAAAGTCCCTTCTATTGCTCTCAGTCTCCTCCAGAGCTCCAAATGTCCTGTTTTTTCGTTGCTGTGATTTGACTTCCTGTTAGAAGGTGGCTACGCGTGTTCTCTATGATCCCAGTGTATGCAGGAACGTTGCCACATTCTCTTGTTTGCTCCTTGGACAGACTATGGACTATGGACCCTTGTCCCCAAACACTTACATGTTGCCCCTGGGTCCTCTATGCTCTGCAGTCTGCACTGCTCCCTGAACTTCTGGGTTGCAGAAGAGACAGTGAAGGTTGGGGAGCATTTGATTTCTGCACAGTGACGGCTGGTGTTTATTTGGGGGGGGGCGGCACTTACCCCATCATGGGGGGGGGCAGGCAGCATGCTGCAGCGGCTCGGCTCCAAGTCCTCTCCTCCATTGCGGCTTCCAGCTCCTCCCCTCCTAGGCGTCCAATAGGATCGCCTGTCATTTCAGCCAATCGGGTGACCGCTGTCCAAACCCACTCCATGATTGGCCGGGAGGAGGATCAGTTTTAAAACAGCGAATGTTCATTCACTGTTGAAGCACACCTGGGTGGGCTGAGCGCACACTCTCTGTGATCCAAGCCCACCCTATATTGAAGCCTATTAGAGCTTCTGGCTCTAATCAGTGCTTCAAAAAAACAGCTCCTCCCTGTTGGAATTCATGTGCCGGTGTCCTGAAAGGGGCCGGATGCATGGACAGGGGGGGTCGGCACCCGTGCGCCCCCTAATTGGACGGGCCGCCCCTGCAGCTGTCTGGAAGGATTGGCTGGGTTCACCAAGTGTGTGTGTTTGAATGGGTACAATAAGTGCACATGTACAGAGGTGCCTCCTTTGTAGTAGACTAGGCAAAGGAGACACACAAACGGGGAGGCGGGTGTAGCCATCTGGTAAACAGTTTGGCAACCAAAAAAGGTACATTTTTAAGGAAGCAGACTATGGGGGCTATTTACGAAAGGCAAATCCACTTTGCACTGCAAGTGCACTTGGAGGTGCAGTCGCTCTAAATTTAAGGGGTAGATCTGAAATGAGTGGAAGCTCTGCTGATTTTATCATCCAATCATGTACAAGCTAAAATGCTGTTTTTTATTTTCCTTGCATGTCCCCCTCAGATCTACAGCGACTTTATTTCCAAGTGCACTTGCAGTGCAAAGTGGATTTTCCTTTAGTAAATAACCCCCTATGCATGATATGTAAGTCTGGACATCCTGAACTAATGTGTAAAAAAAAAAATAGGTTCAGTATCAGTAATTTCTGTCCAATAATGGGATACTTATTTGTTTTTAATTACTTTGTGTTTTTTAAAACTTTGAGATCATAACACCCATAAAATAACAAACACATAAACCACAATTTAACAGTTACATACTACCAGCGTTCACAATTACTATGCAACAAAAAAAACATGCCTACGGGTTCGGGGAAAGCAATGAGGCGCATACTGATTTCCAGTAAACATTACAATGTATTATGTTCTGTAAAATTATACTCTGTAAATGTCTGTTTACATGCATATACAGTTGTGCTCATAAGTTTACATACCCTGGCAGAATTTATGATTTCTTGCCCATTTTTCAGAGAATATGAATGATAACACAAAAACATTCCTTTCACTCATGGTTAGTGTTTTTCTTAAGCCATTTATTATCAATCAACTGTGTTTACTCTTTTTAAATCATAATCACAACAGAAACTACCCAAATTTCCCTGATCAAAAGTTTACCATCTCCACTTTTATGCTTGCTCTCTTCCAGTTTTTTTCGAATCAACCATTAAAGCCATTAAACCATTATTCATGTAGCCAAATATATGTAATACCCTGTACACACGGTCAGAATTTCCGATGGAAAAACTCAGACGGGAGCTTTTCATCGTATATTCCGACCGTGTGTATGCCCCATCGGACTTTTTCCGTCAAATTCCGACGGACTTAGATAGAGAACATGTACTATATTTTTCCGACAGAAAAAATTCCTATCGGAAAATCTGCTCGTCTGTATGCTTTTCCGACGCACCAAAAACCATGCATGCTCGAAATCAAGTCGACGCATGCGCGGAAGCATTGAACTTCATTTTTCTTGGCTCGTCGTAGTGTTGTATGTCACCGCGTTCTTGGCGGTCGGAATATTTGTATGCAAGACAGCTTGAGCAGAATTCCGTCAGGATTCCGTCGAAAAAACCTTCCGAGTTTATTTCGACGGGAAAACCGGCCGTGTGTACAGGGCATAAGAAATGCAATCAGTTAAAATATTGCTTGTCCCCCTCCTTTTGCATTGATTACTGATTTGTGGTCCCCCTCTCTCTTTTTTTATACCCCTCCTTAATGTTGTGTGTCTTGTTATGCTAATTTCCTGTCAATAGCCGTTATACAACTGTGCATTGTGATGCACTGACATACAGTGTTTTGTGTAACCCAGAGGGACCCTAATATCTCTCCCCCTGGGACCATGTCTGGGGCATTCACTCACCTGAATTGTGAACTGTGAACTGTGAATTCACCCCCACCTCCCTCTCTATACTCGTTGAAGGTCATCCATTTCCCAAATCACAGAGTTTCATTTACTATGCCCCCCCCCCCCCCCACAGCTATTATTAGTTAAGTGTCCTGTATCTCGTTTTCATGGGTTGCCCTTCTGAACCCCCCCCCCCCATACTTCCTTCCCCTCACTGTACCCGTAATTCAGGGTGGTGCTGGAGGGATAGAAATTTTACTTCTATTCCAGACCATCTCCTCAGATTGTTATAACTTGTTATAACATGTTGTATTCAAATATGACGAGGTACGGTATTTCTTTGATGTTATTGTAACCTTAAATAGTTGTGGAGTGATCCTGATCACACTTATCTGTATCCTCAAACTCTGTATATTTATGACTGGAAAACTCAATGAAGTTTATTATAAAAATATATATATATTGCTTGTGATAATCAGGCCTAGCAGAAAGTCCCATATGCGTAGGGATTAAGGACTCTTTCACACGGACGTGTCCGTGTACGGAGCCCGCTTTGCACAGCAGGGGATTGCTCCGTTGATCCCCCGCTGAGCAGGAAGATGACAGGTCTGTCTCTGCACTCTGTGCAGGGACGGACCTGTCAGAGCGCCGCTCTCCCCTATGGGGGATCGGATGATGACGGACTGTAGAGTCCTTCGTCACCCGATCCGCAGACGGATAGAAAAATTGTGTTTTCCTCCGTCACACTTTTTCGGATCGGAGCGGGTCGGATGTCAGCGGACATGTCACCGATGACATCCGTCCCTCCATAGGGGTCTATGGAGGGTTCGTTCAGGTCCGCCTAAATACCTGACAGGCGGACCTGAACGGACCGTCTGTGTGAAAGGGGTCTTAGGCACATATATCATACTGTATATTAGTTAATAATAAGGGTACTTTCACACTGGGGTGCTTTTCAGGCATTTTAGCGTTAAAAATAGCGCCTGTAAATTGCCTCTCATGCCTCCCCAGTGTGAAAGCCCGAGTGCTTTCACACTGGGGCGGTGCGCTTGCAGGATGGGAAAAAAAAGTACTGCAAGCAGCCTCTTTGGATGGTGTGGGAGCTCCCAAAATGTCCTTGTCCAGTGAAATGAATGGGCAGCACTGCCAAAGCGCCTTCAAATCGCTTCGGCAGTGGAGTTTCCCCACTCATGGAGAGCAGCATCTCTTGAAACGCTACCATTGAACACGAGATGGATTAATCACTGAGGCTTGACTGTTATGGAAAATTCTCTTAACGGGGCCTGGCATACAGCGGGAGTTGGTAAAGAACTAGATAAGGTGGGGGCAGGGCAGGGAGGGGGGGGGGGGTGCAGGAGCTGCCAAAGTTTACTTTACCTAATAACAAGCTGGCGATTGGTTGCTCAGATCGCCAAGCAACCAATCACCAGCTTGTTAATAGTAAAAGTTAACTTTTGCAGCTCCCGCTCCCCTGCCCAGTGCTGTGCTCTGCTGTAAGTCTCTCTGCATCCTAAATCAGTGAAAGTGTAATTAATTTGGTTGACATTTTTTTTTATGCTATATTTAATATAGCATTTAATATTTACTTAATAAAGCACTAATGATATGTGCAGTGCTTATAGTAGCCAATCATACTTTATCCTTATTTTATTTATCACAGTCAGATGAATGAAATATGCTTTATGTTAATATTGTTAAAGTTGTTGCTAATATTTATTTTTGTAACTTAATTCAGCATAAAACATTGTCAATTTCATGAGATAATTTAAGTGGGTGTGTTTAAGGGCGGGCAGGGTAGGGGTTGGTTGGGGCAGATGGTAGCGAGTAACTCTTAAAGGGGTTGTAAACCCTCAAGGTTTTTCACCTAAATGCATTATATGCATTAAGGTGAAAAACCTCCTGTCATGCAGCAGCCCCCCAGAGCCCCCCTTTTACTTACCTGACACGGTCTTTCCAGCGACGGGGACGAGCACAGCAGCTCGGGTCCTGATTGGATAGATTGATAGCAGGGAGCCAGGGGTGGAGCCGAGTCCTGCTGTCTGTGTCAATAGACGGAGCAGCAGGACACGGTAGCGCGCCCGTGCCCGTGGGAAAGCAGCTCTGGCCACTCGAGAAGAGGAGGAGCCAGGAGCGCCACTGAGGGACCCCAGAAGAGGAGGATCGGGGCCACTCTGTACAAAACCAACTGTATGACATGTTTGTTATTTTTTTCGTTTTTAAAACGATTCTTTGGGTATCCTTTAAGGCCTGGCTAGTAGCTCTGGACTTGAAATTTGGAGCCCTGGTATATACCATATGGAATTCCAAGTTTATCCAGATGTGATTACTTTAGGATGGATAGCATTAGCCTCAAGTATCCTTATGGTCCTTATGTACTTTATTGGGTTTGTCCCTTTAAAAGTAAACCTCCCGTGCTTACCGGGTTGCAGTTATTATGTGCTTCTGTCCTGGGTTGTAGCATTTTTTGTGTCCATAACCCCCCAGCACCCAGTTTTTGTTCGTCCTCACACACTCCTGTTATCCTGTTTTCTGGTAATTATTTTTTGCCCATAATTTTGCTTGCTTTTCTTTTTTTGTTTATGTAGTCCTTGGCATCCATGTTTTTTCATTGTGCCTTCATGCTTCATTTGTGTTTTAGTAGTTTTAATCATTACCACTATGTGCATTTACTGTAAAGGTGTGGGATGTGTTGTCTGGGTTTATGCTGCACCCCCTGCATATTAATCATTTTATGTGCAGGGCATGCATGCCTCCACGTGATCCCTGTCATACAAACTGTTATTATGTGGTGTGATTCATTCATTGTCTTTTGTAACATGATCATGTCTGCTTGACAATTAAGATAACTTTGACATACGATGACAATTGTTATTCCACGTGGTGGTTATGAATTATTAACGTGACTGAAAATGTCTTATCAGACTGTTGAGATGCATTTATAATTGTGTTGTTTTCTGACACTTCTGACACTTATTTGAATATGAAACCAAGGAAGCTGTAACGAAGCAAGGGTGAACTGTCTTACAATTTGTTATAATATCCATATATGATCAAAATATCTTTTTATAAGTGATGTCTGCCCAGATACATTACTCAAATTCTTTCCCCTGATACAATATCTAAAAAAAGTTCCTGTTTATAGGGCTAACACATTCCTTAAGACTGAATTTACTCTCATTGTTCTCTCTTTACTACTACTTGGTAACTAAATCTCAGGAATTAATCTTCTTACTGTTTTATTATAAAGTTAAAACCATAAGGCAGTTTGGAATAGACGTGTTCAACACTTTTCCATATGTCTATGCCTTATTCACTATCCATCAATGTTCATGTATCTTGTTAATTTGTGAACTCAATAAAACTTTATGAAACAAAAAATGAATAAATAAATAAATATCTTTATATATTTTCAAGGAGGAGGAGAAGAACGCTGAAACAGAGCTACACATGATATACCTCTTACCAGAATGACTAACCAGGTGAGGGGAAGATTCTCAAGCTTTATTTGCAGTTCTTCATTCCAATATATGTGTGACGTCACTTGCAGAACTGCACATAAAGCCCAGGACCTTGTCCTATTACTCCAACATGGACTGCCCATGGCTCTTCCTGCCTACCCTTCATTCCATGTTAGGAAAAAGTGGAAGTTACTGCAGAGATGTGGACGCCATATGCAGAGATTTTACATGCATTGTGGTGGTGAATGTAGAAGCATTATATACTAGTGGAGAAATAAAAATTAACATTAACAATTTGTGTTCCCTAGCAGTTGGTTTAACTTTTTTATCCGAGGATGTAGCATTCATGATCCACAGTGACTGATCTTTCATTATTTTTTGATCTTGGTGCGAATTCTGTCCGTGCATGACTATCCTTAGTCATATATTTAACTGAATACTGGAATGGTGTTTTGCTTGCGTTTATCTAACAAGGTTACTCTGTGGTATAACAAGGAAGCTGAGACTTCTGCAGTGTATAGATGTGCTTTTTACTATACAAAGCTGTTGTACAAAACTATTACAATCTTAGGAATACAATACAAGACTGACAGATATCTATAACAAGCAAAATGCCTAGAAAATAGAACAGCCTAAAGTCTAACAGTACAAATACATTTAAAGGGTTACTTAACTTCTGTTACTGTATGTTCATGATCTCCATTGGCAATATTTCTTCTTGGAGACCAGGTTCTGTCCTTCTATCATGAGTGGCTTCTGGTTTTCAAAGCATGATGATGTGTCCTGATGTTACAGCATGATGTGTTCCAGTCTCCCCTCTGTGTCTCTACTCATCCATTTTATTTGTCCCAGTTTGTTGACCAAAGTTAATGTTTATAGACTTGTTTCCATAACAACCGACTAACAGTCATTCTTTTCAGGTTGAGACACCCTCTCAACCTGTTTACTGTAGCTGAAAAGACAATGGACTGTTGCTTGCTACCCATTGTTTCCTCAAACCAAATCCTGTCATCAATATAACAGTCATTCTTTTCAGTCTGACAGACACTCTCAACCTGTTTACTGTAGCTGACGAGACAATAGCCTCTTCAAACTGTCAATTTGAAATTGTATGAAAACAGCATTTGTTTGAGAATTCTACTCATACCAGAGACTTTTTTGTAATCTGATCAACTTAAACTTGTAATATTCTCCCATGTAATGTTAGGTCTGATGTTTAAAAAATCATATTTTAACAAACGCAACACATTCCGCCCTAGATTTTTTTTTCTTTCAGACTCCATATAGAAAATCACTTCATTACTAATAAAACTCATTCTAATCATTAATTTTCCTTGAATGCAACACCTCCAATTTCTGTCATTGAGAAGATGTTTCAGTCTTTTAACTTAAAAAAGTTCATTAGAAAGTCCATTCTAAAGTTCTGTAGAAACAAGTCCAGGCTTGTAATACATCAAAGGCCTTGCTCTCCACAGCTCTTGTGATCTTCCCTCATTCTTTCCATCTTGTAATCACTTTTCTCTGGTCTTTCTATGGATCAAAGCGGAGACAGCCTGGGGAGTGGAAAACAAAGCGGCTTATCCGTTCCCTCTAATAATACATAAACAGTAGATTCAGGTCCTTCAGCTATGATCTCTCCTCTAAATGGCTTCTTGCCTGGATATCTGACTAACACTTTGCCCCCTGCCTGTACCCACTTCTGACCCTCCCAAAGAACATCAATAGGGAGGAGAGGAAATATACTGATATTTCCCAGAAGATCACTGCTGTTTATTTTGGAAGGTTTTATGTTATGTAGCCTCACTTTCCACTCTGGCTGAGAAGTATCCACTAACCAGTCAGAGTCCCAGCCACTGTCTTGAAGCTCATCTGCCAATGCAAATATAACTTCAAACCTTCCTGCCAGATTCCCTCTCATTCCTAGATAGGCTTCAGCTTCAGATACGTCACTCTTGGTTTCTATGTCATGGGAAGCAGTAACATGGTATCTGTTAAGCCCTGTTTTTTCAGGAACCTTACATAAATACTGAACTCTGCACTCCAGCTGTGGAATCTGTGCCCCAGCCCCTACCATCCACAACCAGTACACTCCAGAATCTTTGGCCCACTGCTGTACTGTTGATCCGGTGAAGTGTGAGCCGTTATCACTTTGGACATGCTTGGGACAACCATAAGCAACGACAAGTTTCTGTAGCAGTTGAAGCGTTGCGGCTTGATCTGCACGTTTGCAAGGATGAACAAGCATAAGTCCTGAATAGGTGTCCACTGCAGTGCAACAATATCTCAGTCCATTGTTTCCCCAGGGCAGGGGACCGATGAAGTCAATCTGCCATATCTCTGCTGTGCCCATTCATATGTTGCTTTCTGCCCCAAATGTCCAGATTGCTTGTGGGCCCAGTTGGCCAAGTTCATCAAGACAGGATCAATTGGCACAACTGCCTTCACTTTGGCGATTTCATCTGCAACTCTGCTATAGTTCTTAAAGTCTGGGACTAGGGGCACATGTGCATCAACATGCCCCACTTTTATGGTGCGCGAGTGAGCTTCCTTCCAGATGTAGTCCCAGACTTCCTTGCCTCCCCACACCACCTTTCCATGAATCATCCATTCATTGGACTTCCACGTGGGCATCCAAGTTGTCAGTCCTTTAAAAACCGCCCAGCTGTCAGTGTAGATAGTGACATGGGAAGAAGGATCCCCCTGAAGAGTCATCACTACAGCTTTCAACTCTGCATACTGGCTGGACCCTCCAATTCCGGTCTCCTGCAGGACTGTGTCTGTACTTGGGTTGTAGGCTGCTGCTGTCCATTTACGCCCAGATGAGGCGACTATGGCTGAACCATCAGTGAATCATGCTGACTGCTTCATGTCTTCTGACAGAGACTCAAAGGGTGGAGCCTCTTGAATGGGGGATGACTGCATCACATGAATTTCTTCTTCTGGCCAGGTGCTGGTAAAAGTAACAAGCCCTGCCAACTGTTTTGAAGTGTCTCCAACATCCCCAGCTGCAATACCCCCTCTTTCTTGAAGGTACCATTTCCATTTCATCAGTGTCTGGTTCTGGGCTACAGCTGCCCTAGTGATCAGTCCATTATCTCTCACCCATGCTGCTATTGGCAATGCAGTATGGATGGTGACCGTGTCCTTTCCTGTAATGGTCTCTACATGTTGAAGTGCTGTGTAGGCCCCAAACAGGTACTCTAGGGGCGTGTATCTCTTCTGTGCCCCTGTCAGTTGTTTGGACCGAAATCCAATGGGTATTGCTCTTAGTCCTTTCTTTTCATTTGGCTGCCACAGACTCCAAGATATGGTACCATTCTGCTCCACTACATCCAGCTGAAATGGTACTCCTTGTCTCACGGGTCCTAATCCCTGATGCTGCAAAATAGCTTCTTTAGCAGCCAGGAATGCAGTCCGCTGCTCTGAACCCCATGAGAACTCAGTCTTTTTCCGGGTGACATTATATATAGGCCTCAGAATCAGTCCAAGATGTGGGATGAACGATCTCCAGAACCCCACAACTCCAATGAACTTCTGTGCCTCCTTTTTGGTAGCAGGGGGCGACAGCGCCTGGATAGTTTGCACAACTGTCTCTGGAATTTTCCTCTGTTGCCCAGTCCACATCATTCCTAGGAATTTCACCTCTGTGGTAGGTCCTTGGACTTTGTCTCTGTTGATAGCCCACCCTCTGTTCTCCATGTGATGTATCAGCAGGTGCAGTGCTTCAGTTACATCTTCTTTTGTTCCAGAGATCATGATGTCATCAATGTAGTGAAACACAGCGACTTTCAAATTCAGGGTGCTTAAATCTCGGGCAATCAGTCCATGACAAATCGTTGGAGAATGAAGATAGCCTTGCGGAAGGACAGTGAAAGTGTACTGGCGGCCGTCCCACACCATAGCAAACTGGTCTTGACACTCTGGGTCTATTAAAATCGAAAAGAAAGCATTAGCCAGGTCTATCACAGCATGATATTCTCCTGCATCTTTAGCAATTTTTTCAACAATTGAGATCATATCTGGTACAGCTGACTTCAATGGAGGTGCCACTTTGTTTAGACCTCTGTAATCCACAGTCATTCTATATGTCCCATCAGGCTTTTTTACTGGGAACACCGGAGACGAGAAAGGACTTTCAGCAGGTCTAAGGATCCCTACTCTCAACAGTTCTTGAATAGTCTACCCAATTTCTTTGTGGCCTCCAGGAAGTCTGTACTGCTTGAGACAGACTGGCTTCTCTGGTGGAGGAATGTAGACAGGGGTCCATTTTGCATGACCTCTGACCACAGCCTTCACCGCCCTTACCAGATACGCTTTATCAGGATACCCGAATGTGAATGTACCTCTTTCAGTCTGAATTGACTGACCTTGAAGTACATCCATCCCCAGAATATTTTCGGGTAACTCTGATATCAAAACATTTGTCATAAATCCTGATCCCTTGCCAATAGCCAATTTCACCCGTATCCTAACTGCTGGTGTAGTTTGCCCTCCCAAACCTTCTACATAAATCAATTCTCCTTTGTGATGGGAAGGATTTCCTTGCAAAAGTGTAACTTTGGCTCCGCTATCAACTAAAGCCATTACATGTGTAGGAGAAGATGACTTCCCCCACCATACAGTGACAGGTGCATATAGGCGTCGGTCTCCTGCTGTCATTGCCCTCATGGCTATTACAGGAGACTCACCTTCCCTTCATAAAGGATAAGGAACCTCCCAATCCCCTTTTCTGATTCTCTCTAACTCCTCCCCAGGATAAAGGGATTTGGGTTTGAGTTCACGTTCAGTTTTGGGAATTGGTTTGGGGCTAACAGGAGGTGTCTGTTCTGTTTCCTCTAAGTCTAGGCTGATGTTATCTTCACTAGGAGTAGTGTTTCTAACCCTGACAGTTTTACCTACTAAATCTTTCCACCTCTTCAGCATTTCTGCAGTAGAAATGCCATCTATCTCATCTTTAGGTACTCCTGCCTTTAATAGGTCCACCCACATTTCTTTCCTAGAAATAACTAGCCTGGTTTTCTCTTCACCTCCTGTCTTCTCTACCCCATTGCCTTTCTTCTCTGTTCTTTTCTGCTTGTATTCTTCCTGTCTGGCCTTGACCTTATCTACTGCCCTGACAGGTTTTGTTTTAGTCTCCTCTAGCTCCCCCAACTGGCTTAAAAGGGTTGTAGCTTCATGAATCTTGCTGTTTAATCCCAGGCCTCCCAACAAGGACAATAAGGGAGCCCTAAGATTAAATGGCACAGACTTCATCAGCTTAGAGCGCAGAGCAGACGTAAAGGGTTCCATATCTGGACCCATCCATTCTGGAAACGTATTTAATCCGGTTATACAACCCATCTCACGTAACCTGGAAATACCCTCTGCTATTGATCTCCAGGAGTAGGTATTTTCCAGGTCAGTAGGACTAGAGTATACTCGGACTATTCCATCTCTCACAAGGTCTAACAGTGAAAAATTCACGCTAAACTCTTGGGCTTTTCGCATTGCCTGACGCAATTGTGGATCATGGGTTAACACTCCCATAGTCACTGCTTCCTTACCTGACAAAACAACACTGTCCGCCCCTTCATCCCATAAGCGTAGGAGCCAACTCACTAGAGGCTCCCCAGACCTTTGTTTGTATTGTTTTGCCAGCTCATGGAGTTCAGTTTGTGTAAACTCCCGTACTTCTTCAAATTCAACATCTCTGGGGTTGCGATAATGCACCTCCCCATCTGCCATATCCTCTCTATCATGTTGCCGTTTCCTATGCTTAGTAATGAGAGGTCTGGCATACTTTTTCTTTTGCACTAGCAGATCATCATGCGAAACATCAAACTCTATCTCCTCATCCTCACAATCCCAATTTTGGGATGTGACAATGGCACGTACCCTGGCTTTACTAACAGGTTTACGGCCCTTCCTTTTCCTTAAGGCATTAATTGATTTGGTCATGAGGGCTGCACACCGCTCTTGCAAATCATCAGCCCGACTAGCAGTTGAACGTACACACTCTGAAGCAACTGCTAGCTGGTCTTTTAATACCTTAACTTCTGCCTCTGCCTTCTCCCTTCTATGTGATTCAGTGTAAAATGCGTTAAGAAAATACCATCCGACTTGGACACCGTTCTCTTCTCTTTTTTACTTAAATCCAACCCCTTAAGGCTAAAATCTACAAAATGATCTGAGACTTTATCACCCCAAGTCAGCTTCAAGGGAAAAGCATACTTCACAAATTCTTTAGCAAGAGGCTCCCACTCATTGTCTCTGGCCCAGATAGGTAAGCTGCACACTTCCTTCTGGTCACCAGGACCCTCTGCAGCCTTTCCTTTCCTAAACAGCTTACGCAGCATTTTACCTAGCACAAGCTACACACTACAGAAAAAACAGCTCTGCTTCAATTGAACTATAGCACAGTCACGGCCGAGCCCCCAACTGTTTTGCTTGCGTTTATCTAACAAGGTTACTCTGTGGTATAACAAGGAAGCTGAGACTTCTGCAGTGTATAGATGTGCTTTTTACTATACAAAGCTGTTGTACAAAACTATTACAATCTTAGGAATACAATACAAGACTGACAGATATCTATAACAAGCAAAATGCCTAGAAAATAGAACAGCCTAAAGTCTAACAGTACAAATACATTTAAAGGGTTACTTAACTTCTGTTACTGTATGTTCATGATCTCCATTGGCAATATTTCTTCTTGGAGACCAGGTTCTGTCCTTCTATCATGAGTGGCTTCTGGTTTTCAAAGCATGATGATGTGTCCTGATGTTACAGCATGATGTGTTCCAGTCTCCCCTCTGTGTCTCTACTCATCCATTTTATTTGTCCCAGTTTGTTGACCAAAGTTAATGTTTATAGACTTGTTTCCATAACAACCGACTAACAGTCATTCTTTTCAGGTTGAGACACCCTCTCAACCTGTTTACTGTAGCTGAAAAGACAATGGACTGTTGCTTGCTACCCATTGTTTCCTCAAACCAAATCCTGTCATCAATATAACAGTCATTCTTTTCAGTCTGACAGACACTCTCAACCTGTTTACTGTAGCTGACGAGACAATAGCCTCTTCAAACTGTCAATTTGAAATTGTATGAAAACAGCATTTGTTTGAGAATTCTACTCATACCAGAGACTTTTTTGTAATCTGATCAACTTAAACTTGTAATATTCTCCCATGTAATGTTAGGTCTGATGTTTTAAAAAATCATATTTTAACAAACGCAACACATTCCGCCCTAGATTTTTTTTTTCTTTCAGACTCCATATAGAAAATCACTTCATTACTAATAAAACTCATTCTAATCATTAATTTTCCTTGAATGCAACACCTCCAATTTCTGTCATTGAGAAGATGTTTCAGTCTTTTAACTTAAAAAAGTTCATTAGAAAGTCCATTCTAAAGTTCTGTAGAAACAAGTCCAGGCTTGTAATACATCAAAGGCCTTGCTCTCCACAGCTCTTGTGATCTTCCCTCATTCTTTCCATCTTGTAATCACTTTTCTCTGGTCTTTCTATGGATCAAAGCGGAGACAGCCTGGGGAGTGGAAAACAAAGCGGCTTATCCGTTCCCTCTAATAATACATAAACAGTAGATTCAGGTCCTTCAGCTATGATCTCTCCTCTAAATGGCTTCTTGCCTGGATATCTGACTAACACTTTGCCCCCTGCCTGTACCCACTTCTGACCCTCCCAAAGAACATCAATAGGGAGGAGAGGAAATATACTGATATTTCCCAGAAGATCACTGCTGTTTATTTTGGAAGGTTTTATGTTATGTAGCCTCACTTTCCACTCTGGCTGAGAAGTATCCACTAACCAGTCAGAGTCCCAGCCACTGTCTTGAAGCTCATCTGCCAATGCAAATATAACTTCAAACCTTCCTGCCAGATTCCCTCTCATTCCTAGATAGGCTTCAGCTTCAGATACGTCACTCTTGGTTTCTATGTCATGGGAAGCAGTAACATGGTATCTGTTAAGCCCTGTTTTTTCAGGAACCTTACATAAATACTGAACTCTGCACTCCAGCTGTGGAATCTGTGCCCCAGCCCCTACCATCCACAACCAGTACACTCCAGAATCTTTGGCCCACTGCTGTACTGTTGATCCGGTGAAGTGTGAGCCGTTATCACTTTGGACATGCTTGGGACAACCATAAGCAACGACAAGTTTCTGTAGCAGTTGAAGCGTTGCGGCTTGATCTGCACGTTTGCAAGGATGAACAAGCATAAGTCCTGAATAGGTGTCCACTGCAGTGCAACAATATCTCAGTCCATTGTTTCCCCAGGGCAGGGGACCGATGAAGTCAATCTGCCATATCTCTGCTGTGCCCATTCATATGTTGTTTTCTGCCCCAAATGTCCAGATTGCTTGTGGGCCCAGTTGGCCAAGTTCATCAAGACAGGATCAATTGGCACAACTGCCTTCACTTTGGCGATTTCATCTGCAACTCTGCTATAGTTCTTAAAGTCTGGGACTAGGGGCACATGTGCATCAACATGCCCCACTTTTATGGTGCGCGAGTGAGCTTCCTTCCAGATGTAGTCCCAGACTTCCTTGCCTCCCCACACCACCTTTCCATGAATCATCCATTCATTGGACTTCCACGTGGGCATCCAAGTTGTCAGTCCTTTAAAAACCGCCCAGCTGTCAGTGTAGATAGTGACATGGGAAGAAGGATCCCCCTGAAGAGTCATCACTACAGCTTTCAACTCTGCATACTGGCTGGACCCTCCAATTCCGGTCTCCTGCAGGACTGTGTCTGTACTTGGGTTGTAGGCTGCTGCTGTCCATTTACGCCCAGATGAGGCGACTATGGCTGAACCATCAGTGAATCATGCTGACTGCTTCATGTCTTCTGACAGAGACTCAAAGGGTGGAGCCTCTTGAATGGGGGATGACTGCATCACATGAATTTCTTCTTCTGGCCAGGTGCTGGTAAAAGTAACAAGCCCTGCCAACTGTTTTGAAGTGTCTCCAACATCCCCAGCTGCAATACCCCCTCTTTCTTGAAGGTACCATTTCCATTTCATCAGTGTCTGGTTCTGGGCTACAGCTGCCCTAGTGATCAGTCCATTATCTCTCACCCATGCTGCTATTGGCAATGCAGTATGGATGGTGACCGTGTCCTTTCCTGTAATGGTCTCTACATGTTGAAGTGCTGTGTAGGCCCCAAACAGGTACTCTAGGGGCGTGTATCTCTTCTGTGCCCCTGTCAGTTGTTTGGACCGAAATCCAATGGGTATTGCTCTTAGTCCTTTCTTTTCATTTGGCTGCCACAGACTCCAAGATATGGTACCATTCTGCTCCACTACATCCAGCTGAAATGGTACTCCTTGTCTCACGGGTCCTAATCCCTGATGCTGCAAAATAGCTTCTTTAGCAGCCAGGAATGCAGTCCGCTGCTCTGAACCCCATGAGAACTCAGTCTTTTTCCGGGTGACATTATATATAGGCCTCAGAATCAGTCCAAGATGTGGGATGAACGATCTCCAGAACCCCACAACTCCAATGAACTTCTGTGCCTCCTTTTTGGTAGCAGGGGGCGACAGCGCCTGGATAGTTTGCACAACTGTCTCTGGAATTTTCCTCTGTTGCCCAGTCCACATCATTCCTAGGAATTTCACCTCTGTGGTAGGTCCTTGGACTTTGTCTCTGTTGATAGCCCACCCTCTGTTCTCCATGTGATGTATCAGCAGGTGCAGTGCTTCAGTTACATCTTCTTTTGTTCCAGAGATCATGATGTCATCAATGTAGTGAAACACAGCGACTTTCAAATTCAGGGTGCTTAAATCTCGGGCAATCAGTCCATGACAAATCGTTGGAGAATGAAGATAGCCTTGCGGAAGGACAGTGAAAGTGTACTGGCGGCCGTCCCACACCATAGCAAACTGGTCTTGACACTCTGGGTCTATTAAAATCGAAAAGAAAGCATTAGCCAGGTCTATCACAGCATGATATTCTCCTGCATCTTTAGCAATTTTTTCAACAATTGAGATCATATCTGGTACAGCTGACTTCAATGGAGGTGCCACTTTGTTTAGACCTCTGTAATCCACAGTCATTCTATATGTCCCATCAGGCTTTTTTACTGGGAACACCGGAGACGAGAAAGGACTTTCAGCAGGTCTAAGGATCCCTACTCTCAACAGTTCTTGAATAGTCTACCCAATTTCTTTGTGGCCTCCAGGAAGTCTGTACTGCTTGAGACAGACTGGCTTCTCTGGTGGAGGAATGTAGACAGGGGTCCATTTTGCATGACCTCTGACCACAGCCTTCACCGCCCTTACCAGATACGCTTTATCAGGATACCCGAATGTGAATGTACCTCTTTCAGTCTGAATTGACTGACCTTGAAGTACATCCATCCCCAGAATATTTTCGGGTAACTCTGATATCAAAACATTTGTCATAAATCCTGATCCCTTGCCAATAGCCAATTTCACCCGTATCCTAACTGCTGGTGTAGTTTGCCCTCCCAAACCTTCTACATAAATCAATTCTCCTTTGTGATGGGAAGGATTTCCTTGCAAAAGTGTAACTTTGGCTCCGCTATCAACTAAAGCCATTACATGTGTAGGAGAAGATGACTTCCCCCACCATACAGTGACAGGTGCATATAGGCGTCGGTCTCCTGCTGTCATTGCCCTCATGGCTATTACAGGAGACTCACCTTCCCTTCATAAAGGATAAGGAACCTCCCAATCCCCTTTTCTGATTCTCTCTAACTCCTCCCCAGGATAAAGGGATTTGGGTTTGAGTTCACGTTCAGTTTTGGGAATTGGTTTGGGGCTAACAGGAGGTGTCTGTTCTGTTTCCTCTAAGTCTAGGCTGATGTTATCTTCACTAGGAGTAGTGTTTCTAACCCTGACAGTTTTACCTACTAAATCTTTCCACCTCTTCAGCATTTCTGCAGTAGAAATGCCATCTATCTCATCTTTAGGTACTCCTGCCTTTAATAGGTCCACCCACATTTCTTTCCTAGAAATAACTAGCCTGGTTTTCTCTTCACCTCCTGTCTTCTCTACCCCATTGCCTTTCTTCTCTGTTCTTTTCTGCTTGTATTCTTCCTGTCTGGCCTTGACCTTATCTACTGCCCTGACAGGTTTTGTTTTAGTCTCCTCTAGCTCCCCCAACTGGCTTAAAAGGGTTGTAGCTTCATGAATCTTGCTGTTTAATCCCAGGCCTCCCAACAAGGACAATAAGGGAGCCCTAAGATTAAATGGCACAGACTTCATCAGCTTAGAGCGCAGAGCAGACGTAAAGGGTTCCATATCTGGACCCATCCATTCTGGAAACGTATTTAATCCGGTTATACAACCCATCTCACGTAACCTGGAAATACCCTCTGCTATTGATCTCCAGGAGTAGGTATTTTCCAGGTCAGTAGGACTAGAGTATACTCGGACTATTCCATCTCTCACAAGGTCTAACAGTGAAAAATTCACGCTAAACTCTTGGGCTTTTCGCATTGCCTGACGCAATTGTGGATCATGGGTTAACACTCCCATAGTCACTGCTTCCTTACCTGACAAAACAACACTGTCCGCCCCTTCATCCCATAAGCGTAGGAGCCAACTCACTAGAGGCTCCCCAGACCTTTGTTTGTATTGTTTTGCCAGCTCATGGAGTTCAGTTTGTGTAAACTCCCGTACTTCTTCAAATTCAACATCTCTGGGGTTGCGATAATGCACCTCCCCATCTGCCATATCCTCTCTATCATGTTGCCGTTTCCTATGCTTAGTAATGAGAGGTCTGGCATACTTTTTCTTTTGCACTAGCAGATCATCATGCGAAACATCAAACTCTATCTCCTCATCCTCACAATCCCAATTTTGGGATGTGACAATGGCACGTACCCTGGCTTTACTAACAGGTTTACGGCCCTTCCTTTTCCTTAAGGCATTAATTGATTTGGTCATGAGGGCTGCACACCGCTCTTGCAAATCATCAGCCCGACTAGCAGTTGAACGTACACACTCTGAAGCAACTGCTAGCTGGTCTTTTAATACCTTAACTTCTGCCTCTGCCTTCTCCCTTCTATGTGATTCAGTGTAAAATGCGTTAAGAAAATACCATCCGACTTGGACACTGTTCTCTTCTCTTTTTTACTTAAATCCAACCCCTTAAGGCTAAAATCTACAAAATGATCTGAGACTTTATCACCCCAAGTCAGCTTCAAGGGAAAAGCATACTTCACAAATTCTTTAGCAAGAGGCTCCCACTCATTGTCTCTGGCCCAGATAGGTAAGCTGCACACTTCCTTCTGGTCACCAGGACCCTCTGCAGCCTTTCCTTTCCTAAACAGCTTACGCAGCATTTTACCTAGCACAAGCTACACACTACAGAAAAAACAGCTCTGCTTCAATTGAACTATAGCACAGTCACGGCCGAGCCCCCAACTGTTTTGCTTGCGTTTATCTAACAAGGTTACTCTGTGGTATAACAAGGAAGCTGAGACTTCTGCAGTGTATAGATGTGCTTTTTACTATACAAAGCTGTTGTACAAAACTATTACAATCTTAGGAATACAATACAAGACTGACAGATATCTATAACAAGCAAAATGCCTAGAAAATAGAACAGCCTAAAGTCTAACAGTACAAATACATTTAAAGGGTTACTTAACTTCTGTTACTGTATGTTCATGATCTCCATTGACAATATTTCTTCTTGGAGACCAGGTTCTGTCCTTCTATCATGAGTGGCTTCTGGTTTTCAAAGCATTATGATGTGTCCTGATGTTACAGCATGATGTGTTCCAGTCTCCCCTCTGTGTCTCTACTCATCCATTTTATTTGTCCCAGTTTGTTGACCAAAGTTAATGTTTATAGACTTGTTTCCATAACAACCGACTAACAGTCATTCTTTTCAGGTTGAGACACCCTCTCAACCTGTTTACTGTAGCTGAAAAGACAATGGACTGTTGCTTGCTACCCATTGTTTCCTCAAACCAAATCCTGTCATCAATATAACAGTCATTCTTTTCAGTCTGACAGACACTCTCAACCTGTTTACTGTAGCTGACGAGACAATAGCCTCTTCAAACTGTCAATTTGAATACAAGAATTTTATCTAACACCATTGTATGAAAACAGCATTTGTTTGAGAATTCTACTCAAACCAGAGACTTGTTTGTAATCTGATCAACTTAAACTTGTAATATTCTCCCATGTAATGTTAGGTCTGATGTTTAAAAAATCATATTTTAACAAACGCAACACAAATGGTGGTTGAGTTGGTTGGGGAACTTTACTGGATATCATATGATCCCATGATCATAGTTACATCTTTGCTCTGTGTCAGATTTTCTATTAAACCTGCCAGAGAATAATCTGGTGGACTGTGACCTTGCATGAACCGCTAACTCAAGTAAATTACAGAAAATGTCATTACATTCTAATATGTGACCATGAAGCAAATACATTTGTAATGAGGTTTTGAATGTTGCCTTTTCGGTGACCCCTCATAACTTGATTTACTGGTGCCGCACCAGGCTTCAATTCAAATTTCCGAGGCATTGTTCATTAAAAAAATAAATGTTTTATTGGTTAATTTTTAATAAGTATCAGTAAACATGTATTATTTAATAACAGATAAAACTTTATGAGAAAACTTTGTTAATCCCAAAGTAAAATTATTGAGGCAGTCGCACACTCAACAATGACACGAGATCACAACAATAAAGAGAGCAAGACACAGCGAGACAACAAAATTACCAAAAACAGCCATTAGCACCAAACAAAACAAATTAAACTATACTCTAATAAACCATTTATACAATTAAACTACAACATAGAATAAATAACACAGATTTGAAAAATCAAAAAATCAAAACTACCAAAATGCAATT
Source organism: Lithobates sylvaticus (assembly GCA_028564925.1). Taxonomy (NCBI): domain Eukaryota; kingdom Metazoa; phylum Chordata; class Amphibia; order Anura; family Ranidae; genus Lithobates; species Lithobates sylvaticus. The sequence continues at coordinate 533,067,142 of CM053029.1, forward strand.
AATACACCACTTTCTCTAGAATTACCTCAAATATAACAAATATATAAACAGAGGAAATAAGAAATAAAGTTACATAATATGGAAGATATATATAAAAAGGGGAATAACCTGGCTCAACAGATGAGGAAAGAAGGTATAGGTGTAAATGGATATGATGTGTAGCATTTATCATGTGCCTCACGAACACTGTTTAGTCCCCTGCTGTATACTGTATAAATAAAGAATTTATAAAAAATAATTACCTCAAATAATTCTTAACATACGGTATATTATTTGCATTAACAGTATACATTACATCATACTATACATTGACATTTTCAGTTGGTTCCTCACTCTAATATATTTCCTTCTAGAAATAATATAATTCAAGAAGTATAATAGACTCATGAGCAAAAAAGAAAGTTGTTTGTCCCTCTACCACCACTGTTGGGTGTCCACCTTAGAACAGTAGAAAACCACTTTTGTGCAAAAGTTTCCTGCTATCAACTGGGCCATGAAGCTTTTACAACATAGCTATAGCTTGATATTCATGAAATAAGCCATAAATACTTGAGCATTTGAAATGAAACTTTAAAAACAGTTAGAAAATAACATGTTATTACTGCATACATTTTAAAAATGGATTGTATTTATTATCCTCTAAAGTCTTTACCCTTTCAAGAACTTGATTTAATGTGTTTAGTCACTGTAACATCTAAGAAAACCACTCAAGGTCTTATCAGTGGCAGACGACTTCCAAGAATTCCTGTACCTACATGTGACATTACAATACACAGATATGAAAATATCAGCTGTGTGTCACGCTTTCACATCATCATCAACCATAATGTACACAGACACACCAGCCAGAGAAAATGCAATAAGGTATTTTATACACACAAGTGACAAATAACTAGCAGGAATGAAAAGTTATTTTTTTTCAAGAGAACTGGTCATAAAATTGTAAACTGCATTCGATTATTTCTAGATAAATATTGATGTTAGTAATATACAGCTTGTTTACCCCATTCCCCCTAATTTAATTTACTGCAATTCTTTTTCCCTGTATAACTCTCTTTTGATGTACTTAAAGTTTAACCAAAAGTGGTATCTTCGACATTTTAAAGTAGGACAAGTCCAGAGGCGTAACTAGAGTCTTCAGGGCCCGGTGCAAGAAAGCATGAAGGGCCCCCATCAGGGGCGTTGCTTGGTCTACAAAAGATCTGGAGCCCATAGCAGCGAAGTAAAGAAAGTCATACGCTTGGGCGGGCATACACATGTATATAATATACGTGTGTGTGTGTGTATATATATATATATATATATATATATATATATATATATATATATATATTATCATTACATATCTAAGTGCGGATCCCATCTTACATCAGAGTCCCCAGAGATCCCCCCCTTACATCAGGGTCACCAGAGAGCCTCCCCTTACATCAGGGTCCCCAGAGAGCCTCCCCTTACATCAGGGTCCCTAGAAAGCCTCCCCTTACATCAGGGTCCACAGAGAGCCTCTCTACTTACATCAAGGTCCCCAGATATCCCTCCTTACATTAGGGTCCCCAGCCGAGCCCCCCTTACATCAGGTTCCCCAGAGAGCCCCCTCCTTACATCAGGGTCCCCAGAGAGCCCCCTCCTTACATCAGGGTCCCCAGAGAGCCCCCTCCTTTCATCAGGGTGCCCAGGGAGCCCCCCTTACATCAGAGTCCCCAGAGAGCCCCCTTACATCAGGGTTACCAGAGAGCCCCCTCCTTACATTAGGGTGCCCAGAGAGCCCCACCCTTACATCAGAGTCCCCAGAGAGCCCCCCCTTACATCAGGGTCCCCAGAGAGCCCCTCCTTACATCAGGGTCCCCAGACAGCCCCCCCTTCCAGAGGTTCCCTGTGTACCTGGCTGGTCTCTGCTGTACACCTCCAACCCCCAGCACATCTCTGTACCCCCCACCTGGGGGAGGTGGCGATCGGCAGCTGTATGGTGCCCAAGGGCGGCAGGATCTCCCTGGGGCTAGTAGTTATCTTCCTGAGTGTATACAGTGGAGAGGGGAGGGGCCTCTGACCCGGGCAGGTATCAGCAAGAGTGTACAAGCAGAGCGACTAACTTTTGCACTGAAGAGTGAAGCTGATACATGCCCGGGTCAGAGGCCCCTCCCCTCTCCACTCACTGTATACACTCGGGAAGAGAACTACTAGCTCTAGGGAGATCCTGTGGCCCGCGGGCACTATACAGCTGCCGATCGCCCCCTCCCACCTCCCCCCACTGTATACTAAACTGAGAGACAGAGGTGCAGGGGGAGATGCCGGGTCTTGGGGCCCTACCCCCCACAGCGGCAGAAAGCCAAGGCCCAGTCGCAAGTGTGACTGCTGCGACCCTGGTAGTTCCGCCACTGGACAAGTCACAGAAAATTCACAATACAGAAATTGCCCAGTACTCAATAAATCTAGCAATCTCATAAGATGTGCTCAGCCCTTTCATTACCTCTTTAGCATGGTGTGGCAACTCCTTTTTCTGCTTTTGGATGATTACATTCAAGAGAAATTGCAAAATCCTACCACATTTTAATAAAACAGTGAGAGTGAGAGGAAATCCTGTAGACATCTGTAATATTTAAGGTAAATGCCAGAACTATATCCTTTGAGGAAGTACATTGTGCTTGTAAAATGTGTCATTAACTTTCTATAAAATACCAGAATGGGCTTTCTTGGTTGGTTATACAGGAAATACTATATACAGCGTAGTATATATTTTCTGTATTGGGCTGAAGTTTTTGGAAATTATGTTATGAAGTGCCCCCTCTAAGGAACCACAAGTGTAAAGGGATCCCCCATCCTGCACAGCCAGGCACACCTCATCTTAACATCACACTTGAGTCAGAAGAACAGCCCAGTGCTTTGTTTTTATGTTTTATTGAGGGGAATAAACTTTGATAGCAGTGGCGTTGCTAGGGGGTGACTATTAGGGGTGCGCATCTTCACTTGCCTCACGATTCGATTAGATTACGATTATCCGGTCCACGATTCGATTTGATTCCGCGATGCATCACGATGCATCACGATTACTGCGCATGGTTTTCATCCAAAAAATTCAAGCAGTCAGAAGAACTCCATTTTCTAAATTGTATCTGTTCTTAAAAAAAAGACAACACTACCTGCATGTAGCAAAGTGTAAACACAGCAGACAACTTAAAGATGAGCTCCAGACTGCCCCCAAATGACTACAGAAGATGGTAAGAGACTGCAGACATGAAACATAAGATGGTCAGAGACTGCAGACATGATACAGAAGATGGTCAGAGACTGCAGGCGTGATATAGGGGATGGTCAGAGACTGCAGGCGTGATACAGGGGATGGTCAGAGACTGCAGGCGTGATACAGGGGATGGTCAGAGACTGCAGGCGTGATACAGGGGATGGTCAGAGACTGCAGGCGTGATACAGGGGATGGTCAGAGACTGCAGGCGTGATACAGGGGATGGTCAGAGACTGCAGGCGTGATACAGGGGATGGTCAGAGACTGCAGGCGTGATACAGGGGATGGTCAGAGACTGGAGGCGTGATACAGGGGATGGTCAGAGACTGCAGACATGATACAGGTGATGGTCAGAGACTGCAGGCATGATACAGGTGATGGTCAGAGACTGCAGGCATGATATAGGTGATGGTCAGAGACTGCAGGCATGATACAGGTGATGGTCAGGGACTGCAGGCATGATACAGGTGATGGTCAGAGACTGCAGGCATGATACAGGGGATGGTCAGAGACTGCAGACATGATACAGGGGATGGTCAGAGACTGCAGACATGATACAGGGGATGGTCAAAGACTGCAGACATGATACAGGGGATGGTCAGAGACTGCAGACATGATACAGGGGATGGTCAGGGACTGCAAACCTGCTGGACATGGTAAGGGAGGTGCCAGACTGTCCTATCCAAGCTGACCAATGCCCCGCTCCCCTCACCACATAATAATGTTTAATTACCATAGCGCTCCCCTGCCTAGTGTCACCACGGACCAATTCCCATCTCTATCGACCAGCATCCACACAGTCCTCTGCTCTCCCCCCATCTCTACACAGTAAGCATGCAGATAGGGCAATAAAAAACTAAAAATGGTGTGCAGTGCTTTGTGGTGATGTACAAAAGAGTCTCATTAAGTAGTGAATAAATATAGTCCTGAAATGTATAAATCTGTGATCTGATTGAAAGAAATCTTTTGTGTATTCAAAGTAATTCCAATGCTGAGTGTGTTCTGCTGTGTTCAAATTATTCACCAGAAATCAGGAATAATTTGAACACAGCACAGCTGCTGCGTTTTTCTGCGGAAAATGCAGGCACAGCAGCCCATTCAAATTTATGGTCTGCCATGCCTGTACAAACATGCACTGCAAACCCTGTAAAACGTTAGTAAAGTAATTTTCTTTTAATGAAAAAGCTGGACCCCCTGCGGGTTTAACCTCTTGCCTACTAGGCACTTTGACCCCCTTCCTGCCCAGGCCAATGTTCAGCTTTTAACGCTGTCACACTTTGAATGACAATTGCGCGGTCATGCAACACTGTACCCATGTGACATTTTTATCTGCAAACTGGTAATTTTTCACCTTCACTGATGTGCGCTGATGAGGCTGCACTGATCAGGACACTGATGATTAGTGCCCTGATCAATGTAGATGTCCCCTTTCACACAAGCCGGTTCCTTGCGCTGTGACAGTGTAAGGATAGGAATGCCTATAACCAGCAAGTGTGTTTACATCATGATCAGTTGTGATTGGATACAGCTGATCACTTGGTAAAGAGCTGCTGTGATTGGCTCCAGGGCCGATCCTGTATGGGGTGCGCGATGTGCTCTGCAGCGCGGCTCTCCTCTTGTTAGCTGCTCAGCTTGGTGCCTGATTTGTCCCCATTGGCCACAGTGGAGGGCCAATCAGAAGATGCTAGCAGTGCATCATGGGACATGTAGTCCTGGAAGATCTGCAAAGAAGTCTGTAAATTATAAAGGAAGGCTTCCTCTGCTGTGCCCGGCGATTGCAGGTATGTGCAGGGAGAGGGGCGGGTGAGTGAGCCTGTTACTTTATCAGTTAGCAGCAGCCAGCAGCAGGAGTCAGGACAGAATGTCTGTGTACACTGCAGGCTGCTCAGAACAGCCCGGGAATGAAGGGGGGAGGGGGGGAGTGAAGGTACCTGAGCTCCTCACTGACTTCCCCCTGACTTTGCAATCCTTACCCTTAAGCCCCATACACACGGTCGGACTTTTTCATGGATTCTGTCCGATCGGACAAGGTTGTTGAAAAATCAGACCGTGTGTATGCACCATCGGACAGTGTTCGTCGGTTTGACCGACGGACAAAGTCTTATCTCCTGCTGGAAATCTTTGCCGTCAACACGGTCCGATCACACCAAATCCGATCGTGTGTACGGTTGTCCGACCGGACAAAGTGCCACGCATGCTCAGATCACATTACAAGACCAAAGCTATTGGCTACTAGCCTCCACGTAGTCCCGTCGTAGGCAACAAACGTCACCACGTTCAGAATGATCGGATTTTCCGACAACTTTGTCCGACCGTGTGTACGCAAAACCAACATCGGACAAAGTATGACGGACATGGTCCGACGGACCTGGTCCGCGGATTGTCCGACCGTGTGTATGGGGCTTTAATGTAGAAGGCTGTAAGGGGTGAACAGTAGGCTGACACATAAGAAAGTCACTCAGCTTGTCCACCTGACACTCCTCCTTACAGACAGTGGAGTGTAAAAAGTAAGTCACACCATCATGCTATACCATCTATGCAGACTTGAGGGAGAGCCAGGAGTAGAGAAAAGTCTCTATTGGGGTAATTTAAGGGGATAGTCTGTACTGGAAATGGGGAGGGAGGCAATATTTGTTGTACTCTGGCCAGTGTGTTACCTCTGTTCTATGTGCATGGCACACTCCAAAGCACTGTCTGAAACACACACTTAAATCCTCTGCTCCATGCACTCCTCAGCCCAGCAAAATACTCAAACCTCAGCCCAACACCCGTACAATACACATTCCTGAACCCTCTGCTGTCTGTGTGTATCGCACTCCTGTGCCGTCTGTGGGTATCGCACTCCTGTGCCGTCTGTGGGTATCGCACTCCTGTGCCATCTGTGAGTCTCTTGTACCATGTCTGCAGTCTCTGATCATATCCTGTATCATGTCTGCAGTCTCTGGCCATCTCCTTTAGTATGTCTGCAGTCTCTGGCCATCTCCTTTAGTATGTCTGCAGTCTCTGGCCATCTCCTTTAGTATGTCTGCAGTCTCTGATCATCTCTTGTACCATGTCTGCAGTCTCTGACTATCTCTTGTACCATGTCTGCAGTCTCTGATCATCTCCTGTATCATGTCTGCAGTCTCTGGCCATCTCCTTTAGTATGTCTGCAGTCTCTGATCATCTCTTGTATCATGTCTGCAGTCTCTGACCATTTCTTGTATCATGTCTGCAGTCTCTGACCATCTCTTGTATCATCGTGTCTGCAGTCTCTGACCGTCTACTGTACTATGTCTGTAGTTTGTCTTGGGGCTCTTTACAGAAGCCCTCTCTGTGTCCATCAGAGAGACCCCCCTCCAGGTCCCATTAGTGTACTCTCTTCCTATAATTTGTTTATTGTTAAGAGATCATGGGAGGATCCCAGGGTAACGAAGACTCCTTAGGGGAGCATCTCTGTGTTTGAGTCGTTGACATAGAAACATTTGTAACGGGAAGGCGTTAGTAAGATGATTATGCCCATGTGGGGGCGCCAGAAATATTCTTGCACCCAGGCATCGGTGACCCTAGGATCGGCCCTGAATGGCTCTTTAACCCAATCTGTGATCAGCTGTGTCATAAGGACTCAGCAATCACTGAGTGAGCTGGGTGTGCACCGCAGTGAGCATGGTTTTGGGAGGACATCAATAGACACCCTCCCAGAACTGGACAGCGCTATTGAACCACTTCATTATATATTACAATGTAACAGTAGAAATAATGCGCTTCAATCACTCTGGCACCATATCAACCATGGTGCCGTAATGATTGAAGCTCCCCCCGCCTTCAAAAAGGTTGGTGACCGCTGCTATGGGCTCTAGCCCCAGATCATTTGCAGGCCTAGCAACGCCCCTGTTGGATAGAGATAGGGATATTAACCACTTGCCTACTGCCCCACGTACATATAATGTGGGGTGGTGGCTCTCCTGCGAAAAATCACATACAGGTACTGATTTAGCTTTTCTGATGTCTGCCGGGACCCACCGATCATTCCCAAGAGAGGCAGAACGGCGGTCTGCCTATGTAAACAAGGCAGATCGCCGTTCTGCTAGTAGGGGAGACAGAGATACTGTGCTTCTGCTAAGCAGGAACATGGACCTCTGTCTTCTCACAGCCAATGCACCCCCCTCCCCCCACAGTTATAAAGCACTCCCGAGGAGCACATTTAACCCTTTGATTGACCCTGATGTTAACCCCTTCCCTGCCAGTGTCATTAGTACAGTTATAGTGCATTTTTTTTAGCACTAATCACTGTATTGGTGTCACTGATCCCATAAAAAGTGTTAGATTTGTCTGCCGCAATATTGCTGATCGTCGTCATTACTAGGAAGTAAAAAAAATAAATAGAAATTTCATAAAAATATCACTTAGTTTGTAGATGATGTTTGCACAAACCAATCAATATACGCTTATTGGGATTTTATTTATCAAAAACATGTAGCAGAATACATATTGGCCTAAACTGATGAAGAAATTACACACCTTTGTGTGTCGTGAAGAGGGTCCCTTCCGCACCTGAGCCCAGGCCCGAGGTCACCCACCGCAGACTAGGGGTGGGTGACCCTTAAGGGCCACTGACAGCCTAGCACTCCATCTCTAGCTTCCACCCAAGCTCTACTGTCCTAGCCGGGCTGACCCTGAGTATTTAAGGGGGCCTGCCCCCTGCCAACCCATCTGTTGGGTATTGGTCAGGGCCCTCAGAATACTCCAGACAGTTCATCTTCACCTCCACTCCCATTCTTCAAGAATCTTCTGCAAATTTCTAGAAGTAGGGTGAGGTAAAAGAGATGCTGCCTGTGAGTCATACCATGCCTCCTTGAGTCACTCCCCTGACCCAGATAAAACACAGGTGTGGTTGCCAGTCAAGCCTAAACATTTTGCCTACTCTAACAAAAATCCTATTCTAGCACACTAGAGGGTGCTGTGGTTATAACACTATACAAATTTAAATTGCAAGTTGGTCCCTATAATTTAGACCAGTATATACATTTTTGAGGTGTGGTATCCATTTCTTTTGACATTCATGGACTTTCTGTGGAAAATATACATATGTGTATATAACTAACAACAGCTCAGGAATTTGCAACCCCATAAAGACTTTTAATATCTTAAATCTGAACTCCAGGAATTATTTGTATTGCAAACTTACATTGGTCCACCTTGGCACAGTATATCATGCATAGCTCATACCTGATGAACCACTGAGGAATCTGGAAATCACTGTACAGGTCAGGGCTACTACAGTGATAGCAGTGATCTTCCAGTTCCTGCTCAGGTTCTATGTGTGTGGCTGCCCCACTGCAAACTAATCACAGGGGGTTGCTTGAGTAGCACCGCCACCATTAATAGAACAACTAAAACTAAAAGTGTTTTGATTGGGTGATATGGAGATTGTGATGTCACCACCCTCAGCTGCACCTTGTAGTCATGGAAAAAAACACAAGGATTTCTGTGGATGGCGGCAGTGCTAACCGAGCGACCCTCTGTGGTCAGTGTGCACCTGAAGATCACAACTTTCACTGTAGTAGCGCCAAATACTACACTGATTCACAGCTTTCCCAGTGATCCAACAGGTATGGGTAATACATACTTACATTGAGCAAAGCTAGACCAATGTAAGTATGCAATACAAATAGTGCTTAATAAAACAACATCATTGAAATGTAAACAAAATGTATAGGCATGCTTATAATACATAATTATATATATATATATATATATATATATATATATATATATATATATATATATATATATATATATATATATATATATATATATATATATGTATATATATATATATATATATACAGTATCTCACAAAAGTAAGTACACCCCCTCACATTTTTGTAAATATTTTATTCTATCTTTTCATGTGACAACACTGAAGAAATTACACTTTGCTACAATGTAAAGTAGTGATTGTACAGCTTGTATAACAGTGTAAATTATCTCCCCTATTTATATATTTATAGTCCCCTAAACTATCCCCGCAAAAAAACTCAACACACAGCAATTAATGTCTAAACTGCTGGCAACAAAAGTGAGTACATCCCTAAGTGAAAATGTCCAAATTAGGCCCAATTAGCCATTTTCCCTCCCCGGTGTCATGTAGCTCCTTAGTGTTACAAGGTCTCAGGTGTGAATGGGGAGCAGGTGTGTTAAATTTGGTGTTATTGCTCTCACTCTCTCATACTGCTCACTGGAAGTTCAACATGGCGCCTCATAGCAAAGAACTCTGTGAGGATCTGAAAAAAAAGAATTGTTGCTCTACATAAAGATGGCCTAGGCTATAAGAAGTTTGCAAGACCCTGAAACTGAGCTGCAGCACAGTGACCAAGACCATACATTGGTTTAACAGGACAGGTTCCACTCAGAACAGGCCTCGCCATGGTCGACCAAAGGAGTTGAGTGCACATACTCAGCATCATATCCAGAGGTTGTCTTTGGGAAATAGACGTATGAGTGCTGCCAGCATTGCTGCAGAGGTTGAAGGGGTGTGGAGTCAGCCTGTCAGTGCTCAGACCATTTGCCGCACACTGCATCAAATTGGTCTGCATGGCTGTCATCCCAGAAGGAAGCCCTTTTCTAAAGATGATGCACAAGGAAGCCTGCAAACAGTTTACTGAAGACAATCAGACTAAGGACATGGATTACTGGAACCATGTCCTGTGGTCTGATGAGACCAAGATAAACGTATTTGGTTCAGATGGTGTCAAGCCTGTGTGGTGGCAACCAGGTGAGGAGTACAAAGACAAGTGTGTCTTGCCTACAGTCAAGCATGGTGGTGGGTGTGTCATGGTCTGGGGCTGCATGAGTGCTGCTGGCACTGGGGAGCTACGGTTCATTGAGGGAACCATGAATTTCAACATTGTCTGTGACATACTGAAGCAGAGTATGATCTCCTCCCTTCAGAGACTGAGCCATAGGGCAGTATTCCAACATGATAACGACCCCAAACACACCTCAAAGATGACCACTGCCTTGCTAAAGAAGCTGAGGGTAAAGGTGATGGACTGGCCAAGCATGTCTCCAGACCTAAACCCTATTGAGCATCTGTGGGGCATCCTCAAACGGAAGATGGAGGAGCACAAGGTCTTTAACATCCACCAGCTCCGTGATGTCATCATGGAGGAGTGGAAGAGGACTCCAGTGGCAACCTGTGAAGCTCTGGTGAACACCATGCCCAAGAGGGTTAAGGCAGTGCTGGAAAATAATGGTGGCCACACAAAATATTGACACTTTGGGCCCAATTTGGACATTTTCACTTAGGGGTGTACTCACTTTTGTTGCCAGCAGTTTAGACATTAATGGCTGTGTGTTGAGTTATTTTGAGGGGACAGCAAATTTACACTGTTATACAAGTTGTACACTCACTACTTTACATTGTAGCAAAGTATAATTTCTTCAGTTATGTCACATGGAAAGATAGAATAAAATATTTACAAAAATGTGAGGGGTGTACTCACTTTTGTGAGATACTGTATATATATATATATATATATATATATATATATATATATATGGGATACAATGCTAAATCCTAAACATTGCCTGATGATGATACCTAGACTCCCTGCATGATGTATCTGTGACTACTGTTTGGTGTAACTACAGGCATACCCCACTTTTAAGTACACAATGAAGTTTATTTACTAAAGCTGGAAAGTGCAAAATCAGGCTCACTTCTGCATAGAAACCAATACGCTTCTAACCTCAGCTTGTTCAATTAAGCTTTGGTAATAAAACTTGGAAACTCATTGGTTTCTATGCAGAAGTGAGCCTGATTTTGTTGCACTTTCCAGCTTTGGTAAATACATTTTTACCTGGACATCCCCTCACTCTGGGACCTTTGATGTGTATGGTAAAGGGAGAATAGGTCTTGTTTCAGTGATTCATCCAACCTTCACTGAAACGTAATGCAAGAAAGTACCTGACATTGCTGGAAGCAGGAACATAAGATTTATAAGGTTGGGGAATTATTCCTGTGTGGTTCAAAGTAGCTTAGATTTTTGCCTTAAATAAACAAGGCAAAGTTACAATCACTCCCAACCCACCTACTGTATATTCACCTTCTTCACACTCCATTCCACCAACCATAAAACCCTGTGCAAGCACTGCATAATGGGGGGTCACATGCTCCCTATAGTCTACCATACCTGGAAGAACTGGGTATTTTGCAGTAGTTCCGACAGAGCAACAGAGTAGCAGGATAACACGGGAGGGTCAGTATAAGTGGGGGCTGGGCTTTAAAGAGACTCACTTTGTCCTGGATGGGCAAGGTAACAGGGTCTCTCTAAAAATATTACCACTCTAGACCAACTCATTACCCGATGTCATCCAGAATCTGGTTCGGGTTCTGGTCTAACATGGGCAAATTCTGCCTTTTTGCAGTCCCAGGGAAATAATGCTGGATTTCATGTGTCTGAATGCTTTGAAGCAATAATGCACTGCAAGGACCTTCGAACCAATCAGTTGGCATAAAAGGACAATAATGAGGGCTTTGTTATGTGCCAGCCATCACACTAGAATGGATTGGTACAGAGCAGCCATAGTGTCAGTGCTGCTGTTGGGAAAAAAAGGGAGAGCTGACAAACTACACAAGGAAATATTTAGGTCAGTTAGGAAACTGTACTTTAAATCTGATTGTTAGTTCTTTGGATTTTTTTTTCTGCAGACTTACCTTTAAAAAGTAAGCTTTTGTTTCAGAGGTGTTTCCTGGGCATTTCTTGATTCTTAATTTATTTTTTATGGCCTTTTTTTTGAGGTTCTCAAAATTCAGCATCTTTTATCTATTCACTGCACCCGCTTATCCCAATAGTTAAAAAAATAAATAAGTTAGGCATACACCAGTTAGGCCTATTCTAAGTGAATGAAACTGTCCTGCTGCTGGCCAGGTTTATACCGCTAAAGTATCTTAATTGTTGTAGTAAAGCACCAGCCTGTGCTCTTTGTCTTTATACATTTTGTCCTAGGCTTGTTATTTAACATTTCCATGTTATTTAAATGATTTGTGTGTTTTCAAGAGTGACCTCAAAGCCAGTCAAAAATAGACTCTCCCTGCTGTACGGTATTTTTTAAATCTTTTTTTGCATTGGTACATGTCCTCCTTTTCTCAACAGTAGTTTGGCTATTAGCCTTGAAAATGGGCAAAACAAAAAAACAAGATTTACTCTCATAGACTTCAGTGGAGTTCAATGCTAAATTCGGTTTCATGGATTTTTAGCAGGATTTGACAAACCATCCTCAAACTGTGCCAGGGCAAACTCATTTATCCCTACTTGTCAACCCACAAGATTTTTTTTAGCTTAACACATTGATCACAATAAAATAATAATTTCCCACTAAACTGTTAAAATGATTACCCCAGCTGACACCTGCTCTCTCAGTGCTGCTTCTCTAAACTTCCTTTTTACACAGGAAAGAGTTACCAGTAGACAGTGCTGTCTCCAGCCAGTCTGTTAGCTTAGTTGGGAGGACAGGGGAATGCATCCTCATCCTAGACTACAGGACTGTGTGTTTCTAATGATGCACACAGTGTAGGGAGACAGAACACTGGTCCCTGTATGCAAGGGTGACTGCATAGGACGCTGCAAGAGAAAGGAGCCACCCTGTATAGGAAACACGGGACAATGATCATGGCACCAACTAAAACAAGAACATTGACAAGGATTTAAAGAAGGTGCATACTCAGTAAGTGATTACATCAGCTGCTGAAAGTACTTATGAAAACTGAGGGTTTAACATCCCAGTAATATATGTCTTCATACCTTAGCCACATATACAACTGCTGCAATGCCAGAAATAGACGTAACTGTCTCTCATTTGTTACTGTACTGTTTGCATTGTTTGTCTTAATGACTGTAATGTAAGTGTCAATGACGCACCAAATAGGCCTCACCTTATGAAACCTGATCAGAATGAATTATTAACAATTATTAACAATTATTATTATTGAATTATTAACAATATTGTATTTGACTCATGAATCATGCTGCAAAGGTATTTTAACTTTCTTTACAAATTTGGTCAATCACTGAGATACATTTTTAAATCAAACAAAGTCTCAGAAAAAAACGCACATTTACTGACTAATGTACCACCAGATTTGTTTTGTATCATATGGGATGTATTCTACTGGTGATATACATTTCCTTTATCTAAACCTCTATCTAAAAATAGGAACAGATAAACCCACAGCAGAAAATACTTGTAGAAGATGGTTTAAATCACTCACCCAATCAACAGCAGCTGGGGTTAAAATATTCTCTACATATATAGAGGTCTAATTGTATATTCCAAAAAGAACCCTAGGATACTGGGAGCCTGATCAATGGAAAAATTATTTCTAATTGTATATTCTCCATTAGACCCCATTCACACTTGTGTGACTTTTCATGCAACGTTGGACATCAAAGTCGCATGATAAGTCGTACCCTATGTTTTCCAAAGATAACCATTCGTATGTATATATATGTGACTTAAAGTTGCCACGACTTCAAAGTAGTTCATGCATTACTTTTTTCTGACTTTTATTCAACTTAAGAGCTATATAAGGGCTATTATATATTGAATGTTAACCCTCAAAAGTTGCATGAAAGTCATACCTGAAAGTTTTACATGCAACAGTGGTGCAAACGTGAGTCCGACAACAAGTCATATCCAAGTCACACCCATCCAAAGTTGCCTCAAAGTTACGGTAAAATTGTATCAAAGTTGCACTCCAAAGTCATGTGGCTTTGGAGTTGTACAAGTATGGATGGAGCCTTGGTTTTACTGAAAGAGTCTAATTTAAGTTAAATAGATTTTTACCCCAGCCTTTCTCAAACTTTTTACCATAGAGGAACCCTTAAAATCATTTTCAGGTGTCAGGGAACCCCTGCTAAAAAGTTATATATCTACAACTCATAGTAAATAAATATGATCAATAATTTGCAGACAAAATCATAACAACCATGCTTTTTATAATCATGAAAATAAAACAAAAATCATGACCAGGCAAAAAAATAAGACAGTGAAAACTGCAATTTTCCCCTGACATTGGGGATTAGAGAGAATTACCCCCTACACTGATGGTTTGTGAAGAAGGGCCTCCTTACACTGGTGGTTATTGGTCAGCGAAGCAAGGGACCCCTCACATTGTCGGAAAGTTAAAGAATGTAATTTACATTATTGACCAGTGAAGAAGACACTCTTCTGCAATAGTGGTAAGTGGAAAGGTGTCCCCTGTTTCAAGGTCAGTGGTTAAAGGCCCTTAAAATGTATGTAAGTAGGATAAGGGCCTTCTGATTGGAAAAGATGTTGGTAAATCTGATGGAGATTGTAGATCAACTTTGTAATATGTTTAGCCAGTGGTGGCTAGTGCTCAAACTTTTTGTGGGGGGCAGCAAACAAACTGAAAAATTCTGAAAAAAAAAACAATTGCAATGTCACTTTGCCCATCAAACGCAGCCACTGTGCCCATCAAAAGCAGCCACTGTGCCTATCAAATGCAGCCACTGTGCCCATCAAACGCAGCCACTGTGTCCATGAATTGCAGCCACTGTGCCCATGAATTGCAGCCACTGTGCCCATCAAACGCAGCCACTGTGCCCATCAAACGCAGCCACTGTGCCCATCAAACGCAGCCACTGTGCCCATTAATTGCAGCCACTGTGCCCATCAATTGCAGCAACTGTGCCATCAAACGCAGCCACTGTGCCCCATAAATGCTGCCACTGTGCCCCATAAAATGCTGCCACTGTGTCCCTCCCTTATCCTGTCTCAATGGCGGGTCAGGAATGTGAATGATGGCAGCGACCAGCGGGACCTTGCAGCGGATCAGACAGCGGCTCCTGTCTTCCTGATAGGCATCCTATCGCAGTGCCTGTCCTTTCAGCAATCAAGTGATGGGTAACAGACCCGTGCACCTGATTGGCAGAGAGGAGGTTCAGTGTTAGGAAAGCAAATTTTCATTTGCTTTTCTAACGCACCTAGGTGGACTCCGAGTGCAATGCTTTGCACCACGAGTCCACCTTTTTTGAAGCCTATTATAGCCTATGGCTCTAATCAGGTGCTTCAAAAACACCCTGCTGCTGTAATTCAGGCGCCCATCGTCCAAAAAGGGGCCAGACACATGAATAGGGGGTGGTGGCAGTGGCCATGGATAGATTCATGCAATGCATGAATCTATTCATTAGTCATATAGGGGGTTTGATGAAGAGAGGAAGCAGCGCTCGTGCACTCGTAGCCTCCCTGGCGGTATGATTATGTCAGATTTTTGCATCTCAAAACGGTACAATTATTTTGCATAGAAATTTGGCGTTTTGTATTGTAGGCCTGTAATTCTTAGCAAAAACACACTTAAATCTGTCTAAACAAGAGTCTAGTAGATATCCCGGGTATGATGAAGTTTGAAACACAAAATGATAAATTATAATATCATAAAAAACAATAAATAATTAAAAAAAATTATAATGATAAAATGAATTTCCCCACAATTCACTATCGCTCAATTCTGCAAGTGTTCTAATTTACTATTGCTGTTTACTAGCTGGTCTAAAACCACTTTTGACGTAAAGGGACACTGTTTGGTTGCTATGGACAATCTCCAGTTTCCAGGCAGAAAGAACAGTATATATAATATAAAACTGCATGCAGGGCATTGGACAAAGCACTGGGGACAAAGGGGATGTGAAAAAATTTCATACAGTAATGTAATCTGTAAGATTACATTACTGTATGTATTATGATTTTTCCTTTTTTTGAATTTGCCGCCAGGCTCCGCCCCCGTGCGTTGCGCCGCTCGCCGGGAACGGAGTCCGGCACAGAGAGGTTTCAGGCGAAGGACAGAGCCCACGGGGGAAGTTGCAGGATCCTGGGGACAAGGTAAGTATACTGCACCAGGATCCTACAATGCAATCCCGAGTGTGGCTCAGGGGTTACAGCTAATGGTGCTGAAATTTAACCCCGAGCCACACTCGGGAAAACCACCATGGAGGTTAATGAATGCACCGCCACTGTGTTCAGCCAGCTTGGACTTTGCACCAACAGTGTCTTCTTCTTTGGGCTCTGTTTAATATTTTGAGTGATGAATGACTTGGTTAAATGTTGATTATCCCAAAGGTTAAGCTTTCATGGTGTGAATCTATTCCAGAGAAGTATAGAAAAAGAAAGGACTGTGCAGAGATTCAAGTAGTAGTGTAGTAGAAACAGAAGTTTAGCTTGGACAAAGCAGATAGCTAAGATGGTACATTTGTTTCACCATGGTACCTTTCCCATCACATTGCTGAATGCTTCCAGACATTTTCGGTGTAAATTAGCAATGCAGTTAGTGGCCTATTATACCATTGTTAGATGACGGCGGGCAGGATCGTTAAATGACGGCGGACAGGATCCTCTCTCAATCTGGGATTACGTCATATGATGTCACCCCAGTCTCACCGCAGAGGTACAGCGCGGAATTCACGGGCATATTGTGTCCATGGGACATGGCACAACCCCTGATCTCAGTAAACAGCTGATGATGCGGCTGTCAGAGTGTGATGACAGAGTGTGAGGAGAGGATAGGCCGATTAGGGGCATCTCCTCACAGGGGAGGCTGTACAGGTAAGGGCACTTATCATCAGTGTCCTGATTATCAGTGCAGCCCCAACAGTGCCCAGCAGTGATGCCAGTCAGTGCCCAGAAGTGATGCCAATCTGTGCCCATTAGTGATGCCAATCTGTGCCCATTACTGATGCAAGTCAGTGCTGCCTTTCAGTGCCCATCAGTGCCACCTATCTTTGCTGCCTATCATTGTCCATAAGTGCCACCTATCAGTGCCCATCAGTGCTGCATATCAGTGCCACCTATCAGTGCCCATCAGTGTGGCACATTAGTGCCTCCTCATCAGTACCCTTCAGTGCTGTCTCATCAGTGCCCATCAATGCCACCTCATCAGTGCAGCCTATCAGTGCATGTCAGTGCAGCCTCATCAGCACACATCAGTGAAGGAGAAAAATTACTTATTTACAACATGTTCTGACAGAAACTAAGAAAATAAATGTATTTTTTCAAAATGTTTGGCTTTTTTTCATTTTCTTTTAAATATCATGAAAATAAAGCTCTATTTGTGTGAAAAAAAATAATTTGGGTACAGTGTTACATGACCATGCAATTATCATTTAAAGTGTGACAGTGCTGAAAGCTGAAAATTGGCCTGGCCAGTAAAGGGGTAAAAGTGCCCGGTATTGAAGCGGTTGAAATTTAACATCACACAAAAATGAGTCCCTCTATCCAAGTCACTCGATCAAACTGTTTCCCCCTGTGGAGATCAATAATCCAGTGACACTTGCAAGCCTCTCTGCCTAGTCCTTTTCAGAACTATGGGTCCAATGTAATCTCTCTTCAGAATCCTTACAGGACCCCTTCCTTGGCAGGGCAATGGAAATTGTCCAAATTACGCATGCAGTGACGGGAACACCCGAATGGAGGACCCTTCCAGGAAACAAAAAGTGAGGAGAAGGATCCAGTGCTGGATGATCACGTGACTATGGGTTCAGGTAAGGGAAAACAGGATTTAAAGAGGTTTATTGTAATCCCAGCGATCAGCTAGAGGGGGGGGTGAGAGAGAGGGCTGGGAGGAGGGGGGGGGGGGGGTTACATTTATCCTGAAGTTGGGCTTTCAAGGTAGAAGTCTTGCCTAACAGCAGACGCAAGAGGCCAACTATCACAATTATTGCTCCTCTGGCATTGATTTTGTATTTTGTTTCAGGGGCGTGACTTTGCCTAACTTTAGTTTAATCAATTGTCATCCCGTTGTCTAATGAGAGAGCCTTTACTGGTGACTGTGGTGGTCCCATTGTGCTATAGAATAGATGTTGGTGGAATTTAGCCACGGAAAGTCAATCCCTGAGACTAACTTAAAAAAGTATATTTTTCTGATAAATAAAGGTAATAGCAAGCATTCTGCATTGTTTGCGCCTAGGTAACTTTGATACCCAGAATACAAGAACACTTAAAGGAAGTTGCATAGATTGCAACTTCCCCTATTTACATTATACAACTTCTACATGCATAGAAAAGTTTACTTAATCTTTGCACACTTTTTTGAAAAGATCACGGGTTGCAGTAAGCAAATATGGTTGCCCAAAACTATTACTGTTTTTTTACACATTTATCTAACTAGACATTTGCGATGCAATAAAGTTAACAGTTCTTACATGCTGAGGCACAGGGTGGCAAAAATTGGGTTGGCTTCCTAAAGGTTTTTAGGATTCTGAACGGCTGAGACAGACTCAAGAGCAGCCATTCTCAACCAGGGTTCCAATGAACCCTAGCGTTCTTCCAGAGGTTACTAGGGGTTCATTGAGCTGTGGCTGATTGACCTCCTATTTGATAGTGTCTACATAGTTCTGGGACCAATGCCACTTGACAGACCCAATGCATGACACCAATTATCTTTTAAGCTGTCTGTAAGAGTGGCATTCTGACCACCACTGTAAGGGTTTCATTTTTCTAACTGACTGCCAACCTAAGGGGCATTTTTCCTGTTGATTCACGATAAACTGGTTTTAGTAAGGGTTCTCTGCAACCTAAAAATTAGGTTGAAAAAGGCTGTTCTAGAGAGACTCGAGGGCAACTTACTCCTCTATCAAGAATAATCAAAGCCTTATTTACTTTCTTAGTGTTTCAGTACACCATGGATAACTATTCACTTAAAGAGACAGAGACATAAGCAGTATTCTATAGTATCTATCTATAAAATACATATTGGAAGAATTTTATATGAACACACAGTGGCTAGACGTGCTTCTACTTAACTTATTGATTCTATCCACCTATCGATCTATCTAACATTATGCATTGAATGGAAAGAATTGCCTTATATGAACATTCAATGACTAGACACGCATCGTTCACACTGATTTTAAAGGTCATGATATGCTTTCGGGGAAGTAGAGGCAGGGTTCTCTGTATGAGACTGATAAAGAGCTATCTGATCTTTCTATGAACAAGCTTCCACATTCTAAGAAATGGTCTACAGTCTTATACCACAGACTCTTAACACATTGCAAGACGGGAAGAGGGCTGTGACAACTTCTGTTACATGTGTATAATATATATCACTCTTTGTAGGAATTTGTTTTTCCTTTATATCTGCATCGACTAATTTCCAAACAGCTCTTTCATGTTATATCATAGGTACATAGATAGGCAAGGCTCCATTTCTGATTGAGGTCATTCTGTATTGATGAAAAATACATATAAACCAACACTTGCACTGAACAGTAAACACCAAAAAGTAGCAGCACATAACTCTCTATTAGCATATTGACCCTACAAAATACTCCAAGCCCCCAAGCCCTGCACTGCCCATGCAAAGACCAACTTTTCCTTAACACTGGAGCATAAACACTTTCCCATTGTATGCCAAGTATTAATGACAAGCCAGCAGGCTGCCAACTACTACTTTTTAGAAATTTGTATTGTAAACATAGTTTATAAGGGGTGAGGAAAGGGTGGCTTCAGCATTTTGAAGGCTTGGTATATAACAGAAGTAAGAATCTGCTGTATATGGTGTTCATATCTTCTCTTACTATGCTCACAAATGAGATCTGGGATAATAAAATAAAGCCAGCCTCTTTTATATACATATATTTTTTTAATTGGTGTTGTAGAGGGTGTGAGTTTGATATATAAAGCCAGAATAGTTTTTTGCTTTATTGAATAAGATATATAAACCAGAAAATAACTTATTCTGCTACTAATTAATTAAGGGATTATCTTAATGAAATATGTTGTATTTTTATACAGTAGCTGCATATGGTTAATACTAATACTGTAATCTATTCAGTATATTAGAAGTGTATGTATAATCAACACTTTTTTTTTTTTTAGATGGAGTAAAGGAGATTTAGAATCTCTATCATGTTTTATTGCTGTCTGTGTCCATGCTAGGTAAATTCACCTTCTTTTTTGGTCCTAGACTCTTAGGCCCCTTTAGCACTGGGGCGTTTTTCAGGCTCCTTTTTTTTCATAGCGCCTGTATACCGCCTGAAAAAATCCGGCCCCTTTAACTCCAGTGTGAAAGCCGGCGGGCTTTCACACTGGAGCGGTGCGCTAGCAGGACGGTCAAAAAAGTCCTGCTAGCAGCATCTTTGGAGCGGTATAGGAGCGGTGTGTTCACCGCTCCTATACCGCTCCTTCCCATTGATTAGAATGGGACACCGCGGCAATACCCTTTTTCGGCCACTCGCGGGGGGTAAAACTGCACCGCGAGCGGCCGAAAACCGTGGCTAAAACGACGGTAAAGCAGTGCTAAATATAGCGCTGCTTTACCGTTACCGCGGCTCCCCGCCCCAGTGTGAAAGGGGCCTTAGTGACCACTGTCACAGAGAAAAAGTGATGGAAAATTATAAAATTTACAGTTGTCATCAGAGCAAAAGATGAGGGTAAATCTTCCAATAGGGACACCTGATTTGGGGACAACTGTCTATGGGGGGGGGGGACTCCTTCTCACTTCCTGATGCATCTCCTGTAGAGGAAGTGAAATTAAATTTCATCAGTGGGACACAGCAAAAAATACACTAAGAAATTTTAAACCCTTCAGCACTCTAACCAGTTCCTTTTTTTTATTATTTGATTTTAATTTAACATGACCTTTCTCTACAATTTTCTCTACAATTAAATGCAGATCAAACTGTCAATCAAAAGAGACAATTACAGGGTTTGGAAGAAACAGTTGTACTGCGAAGAGTGCCTGAGTAGTTACCACAATTATATATTTTCTATTTCTAAAGAAGATTTAAAAAAGTTGACCATTGTAAAAGCCCCTGGAAGTGTTATAATTTGTCCCAAGCCCCTGTTACAGGTATTTTCCTAATTTATAAGTAAGAGAATATGAAATTAAAAACTATGATTTACTGTATGCTATCATTACATGGATTAAAGTGTTACTAAACCCACAACAGTAAAATCAGTCTGTCTATGCAGAAAATCATGCTTGTGATACTCACTGTGGAACCTAAGGGGTTAATCCTCTGCATTGTGTAAAAACACTGTTTGATCCTGTCTCCTCTGATCCTCTCCTTCTTCCACTGTCCCCAATCTATTTCCTGATAATACAGAGCCAGGGCACATGCTCAGTTTTTTCTTTTCTTGGGGGGTGCATGTGATCCGTGCACTGTCCAGATAGAGGGTCTGGGGTTCTGCATCCTGATAGGACAGTCAGTGCAGATTGAAAATTCCTCCTATAAGCTTTAACCAGGCACTCATAGAAGACAACAAGACTGCTATATAGTACTGATGAAAAAATGTATTTAGCAGTCTATATTTACTAAAATAATTGCATTTCCATGTTCTGTGTACTGTGGGAGACCAGATATAGTGAATGAAGGGTCCCGGATTTAGTAACACCTTAACTACATACAGATATTTGAATACAATATTTTTTAAGGATAGTGAAAATGTACTTTAAAATAAAGGCAGAGAAATATTGACTAGGCAAATGATGAAGAAATAAAAGGGAGATATCAACCCTGTCTCCAAAAATTCAAATAACAATGCAAGCATAGCTAGCTTTGGGTACTACTCTCAAATTAGATATACAATAATATACCAAATTACCTTGAATTGGACTGAATTAAAAGACAAAATTTTATTAGCCAATTATCTAATAGAATCCTACAAATAACAATACAAATACACAAAAATAAAAAATAACGAACATAAATAAAGAATGTAATACTTTAATGGCTAATGTTTTTTAGCTAATGGTTCTAACCTGAAGCTCTCTTCAATATTTGCTGTGTTATGATAATAACTTCCATTTTTCCCCCCTTGACTTTGTGTAATTCTGTTCTTAAACATGTTTATTTTATTAGTATAATTAGTACAAAAATGTGTTCTATAGCATTAGCCACGGAATTGTGTTTTATCCATGAAATTTCTGTCTTTGAGATAACACAAAATTACATACAGTAGTGAATGTTTCCTTTCATTTCCTTTCCCAGTTCAAGCTAGACTAAGACGTCAAAATAGGTTCAACCACGAGATGCAATATATGGGGAAGTGCAGTAATGAGAGTCATAAAGCTATAAAATATCAGTAACCTTATAAGATCAGAAGCTCAATTAAGAGGACCACATATCAATAGTTATTAAAAAGATGGGAAGAATTCTGATGTAAATATATTTTCTTGATTTTTGTTTTTGCCCTTTCCAAACATTTGAGCCGTTTAGTAATTTGAGTCATGCAGTAAGTAATTATACCATGAATGCCGCAAGAAATGTTTATGACGCTTCAGCTGCAGAGAACTGTGATTGTTACGGTAAATTTGCTAAATATGAAAATGTGAGTTGCACATATAGAAACCTTTTTTTCAGATATGCAATGTTTGTGGTATACGTATCAACATCTGCAATGTAAATTCATATATCAATGTGTTAGGTGGACATGAGACGACTGTTCCCCTATAACCTAACCCCTATTCTCTACAGAAACTCAGTACACGCTTGTTCCAGATGTAGCTGAAGTGTCAAATGACTGTGTGCTGCATTACTTTTGTTTCATCTCATAAGTCAGCTGTACATTATTCTAGGCTTCCTGTGAGCCGGAATAAACCAGTTAAATGACAGATGTGTGTTAAAGGTGTAGATTGGTCTGGCGATTTGGTCCCAGATTCTATTCCTTGTTCGGCATACAACAACCAGCCACACCACATTTTCCTACATAGACAGTGAACAGGCGTGCAGCTTTTTTTTGTGGTTTTTATTTTTGGGGTAAAACTTGGATGGGGTAGGGGTGAGCCCAGGGATGCTCAAAAAAAGAACTATAACTTGGCAATGAGGACTCTAGGGTGAAGGCACCCCCTTTGACTTTGTAACACTAAGCAAACAGGAATCCCAATACAGCTGCAGTCCTGAATGCAGAAAGTTACAACTAAAAATTTGCCAGAGGAGTTTGGGAAAGTCTCTAGATCCCAAAAGCTGTTACTCACTGTTTTGGATTTCCAAGCAGCCATGTGTAGGGTCAGCAAACTTCAGTACTCCAGCAGCCTGTATCCTGGATCTGTAGTGGGCTTTCTGAGAATACTCCAGGAAGGATAGGACAGAGGTCCCCCAGCCAAGCTGTAACTAGTGCCCCAGGAAGTGCTGGATTGGAGTGAGTGGGAAATGTTTGGCGAGTCTTCACCAGAGTGGTATTGGGGAGATTGGGATGTGCAAGAGAGGAGAAAGAAGGAACTTGACTAAGGTAGGAAAGAGCTCACCTGAGACTGCCCCTACCTCTATCTGCCCCAAAATACCTCCCCTAAATTATAAGGATTAACCACACAAAACATAGATGGAGTTAAAATGGCAGAAATCAGCCTTTTATTAAACATACACTTTCTTTACATAACATAACATAACCATACATAACTTATACAGATATCATTATTCGAGGTCCCTGTCGGTGCCATATTGTCAATTTTTTGTGTCTGAGGCAATTTTGAGAGGGGTGTATCGGCTTCTGTGGGGAATAGGAAATTGGCGGGCCTGTCCTTTTGTTTAAAATTGCTTGGGGTGCGGGATTTTACTAAGGTGTTTGCGGTCCGACGATGAAAGTGTATCGTAAGGGTCACTGATCAGGTGATTCCTGGCGCCCGGTGTCTTTTTCAGTATTACGTGCTATCTTGGAACAGTTACATGGGGTCTGCTCGTCCTCTTATGAACAAACGTTGTTTAGGGCAGCCTTTCTGTTTTTGGGGCCCTTCGCATTAGCGAACTGGTCAATCCTTCCAAACTGGTGGCTGGGGGGTTGATGGAAGGGGACGTTTCAAGTTCTGCTTCTTCGGTCAAGATTTGGATCCCTTGAAAAGTGGCTGCAACCTGGCTCTGAAGCCAATCTGAGCCATGGATATCAGCCACAGCCCTATGTTGAGCCATTAACAGTCTAATTCACTAATTTGTGACGCAGATTCCAGCACTGCACGGGACGGCAGATGCTCTTTCGACGATTTCCTCTCTGCAAGTGAGCCGAGACCTCCCCTTCCAGGCAACAAAACTCCTTGCCCCTCACCGTCACACCGTCCTCTGGGTCAATAAGGTAAGTGCACTGACTGATAATGCTACATTACAATAGTTAACCCCTGCCGACCGGTTCACCTTTTCACCCTGTCATGTATGCCCTTTACTGACTGCCTTCCTCCTCTGTTCCAGGCATGTCTTTCCTGGGAGGCAGAACTTATGCCAAAACCTGTGTACGTGTCGCAGAGTAAACCTACGGCTGAATTTAGGCTGCATTCACACCTGAGGCTGCAGGTGTATTACCCCAAAGCACCCTCCCCATGTTGGGGGAATGTTTACAGTTCAGGGGGGGGCGCTATCTCATCCCCCCTCTTTCCTGCGGCCTGCCAGGTTGCATGCTCAGATAAGGGTCTGGTATGGATTTTGGGGGTGACCCCTATGCCATTTTTTTTTATTTTGGCGCAGGGTTCCCCTTAAAATCCATACCAGACCTGAAGGGTCTGGTATGTATTTTTTTTGGGGGGGGGCTATGCTATTTTTTTAAATTTGGCGCAGGGTTCCCCTTAATTTCCACATCAAATCCTAAGGGCCTGGTATGGATTTTAGGGGGGCCCCCACGCAATTTTTTATTTTTTATTTTTTTTGGGGTTCCCCTTAATATTCATACCAGACCCAAAGGGCCTGGTAATGGACGTGGGGGGGGGGGGGTCCCATGCTCTTTTTTTCAAATATCTGTATCTATATTGCCGAGACCCGACAACTCATTACAGCCACGATATTTAACCACTTCAATACAGTGCACTTACACCCCCTCTTCCGGAGTATGGTGATACCACATGTGAGACTTTTACACAGCCTGGCTACATACAGAGGCCCAACATTGAAGTAGTACCTTCAGGCGTTCTAGGAGCATAAATAACACATCTCATTTCATTCCTACCTATTTCACTTTTGAAGGTCCTTGAGCACCAATGACCCCATTTTGGAAAGCAAACACCCCAACGTATATTCTATGAGGCATGTGCTGCGAATAGGTACTCGGGTACTCTGATGGGCTGGAGACAGGTAACTTGATGAGCTGCAGACAGGTACTCGGGTACTCTGATGGGCTGATGACAGGTACTCGGTTACTCTGATGGGCTGGTGACAGGTACTTGAGTACTCTGATGGGCTGGTGACAGGTACTCGGGTACTCTGATGGGCTGATGACAGGTACTCGGTTACTCTGATGGGCTGGTGACAGGTACTCGGTTACTTTGATGGCCTGGTGACAGATACTCGGGTACTCTGATGGGCTGGTGACTGGTATTCGGGTACTCTGAAGGGTGGTGACAGGTACTCATATAGACTGTGACAAGTACTCGGGTACTCATATGGACTGTGACAGGTACTCGGGTACTCATATGGACTGTGACAGGTACTCGGGTACTCGGATGGACTGTGACAGGTACTCGGGTACTCAGATGGACTGTGACGGGTACTCGGGTACTCTGATGGACTGTGACAGGTACTCGGGTACTCTGATGGACTGACAGGTACTCGGGTACTCTGATGGACTGTGATAGGTACTCGGGTACTTTGATGGACTGTGACAGGTACTTGGGTACTCTGATGGACTGTGACAGGTACTCAGGTACTTGGGTACTCAGATGGACTGTGACAGGTACTCGGGTACTCAGATAAACTGTGACAGGTACTCATATGGACTGACAGGTACTCAGATGAACTGTGACAGGTACTTTGATGGGTGGTGACAGGTCCTCTTTATTGGGGGGGCAATCAGTGTGGTTGGTGTACACTGTAAGCGGTAACGAGATGTTACCACAATTTCCTTCTCACACATGATCAGGAGAACCTAACATCTCGTTACCACGGTTTGTTGACATTTAGTGATCGGCTGTGAAAGGATCACAGCCGATCACATGGTAAACAGCCGCCGGCCAATGGCTGTTTACCAGCGTCGGTGACGAGCAGTGTTCCCGGGAACACGCCGCCACCGACGTGCACGCGCGGCATGCTCGAGATTGCGCGCATGCGCCGTGCAAAGTGGGGCGGTACCACCGGTGATCGTCCGTGACTTCATCACGGCTGATCACGTGGTAAACAGCCATGCCCAATGGCTGTTCACCACCCTCGGTGGCACACGATTGCGTGCATTCCCTGTTTAAATGGAGGGACATCATATGACGCTCTCCCAGAACGAGAGCCGCGCTGCCTGGCCGTCATATGACAGCCGGCGGTTAAAGGAATATTACATTTTTATTGTTTCACTTTAAGCATTGAAAAGATCACTGCTCCCGAAAAAACGATACATGTCGCCTGGGGCAGGACCCAGGTCCTCAAACACTTTTTATGACAATAACTTGCATATGAGCCTGTAAAATTAGCACTTTTGATTTTTCATGTTAGTGTCCCATAGACTTTAATGGTGTTCCGGCAGCTTTCGAATTTGGCGCGAACACCGCATATTGTTCACTGTTCGGCAAACAGGAGAACTGATCCTGCACTTGTAGCCGCTGAAAGCCATGCAGGAGCTAGGAGGAGAATAGAGGAGATCAGTCCTCCTATATGCCGGCCCTCCTATCCATCCTGGTACTAGCTGCATTCACAGTGTAGAGAGACAAGCAGTCATCCGTAGCTAGGACCGCCAGCTCCGCCTCTTAGCTCCAACCGCCGACTCCGGCTCCTGCTCCCTGCCCCGAGGCCGCTCCTGGTAAGCAACAAACTCTCTGTCACAACTAGGGATGAGCCCGAACATCGGGTGCTTGCCTGTTCGCCGAACAGTGAACAACTCCTGACTCCGGCTCTCGCTCATTCAAGTGTAGACAAACCTGACAGGGGAGCTGCAAGGGCCCCCTGAAGCCTGGGGCATGGTCGTGATTGCGACTCTTGCACCCCCTATAGTTACGCCCCTGCCCCAACATGAAAATCATCCAGGCTGCCCCTCATTTTTGTGCACAGATAAATAAGTAGATATAAAACAGTACACTCAGTACACACAGTACACACTCAGTACACACACTAAAACATGTTTAATGTTGTAAATCTCTTGCAATGATATGTAATATGTGTAGTAGCTTAGTAAGTTATTTAGTCAACATATTTTGCTTGTTACATAAATGACGTGAATGACTTCTGTTTTTCTCATGTGGGTTGTCACCTGGTGGTTTGTGTAGGCTAAAACCAAAATCTTTTCAGGAGTCCCACAAGTGTAATAAACCAAGCTAACATGCAAATGGCACATGTGTCAGTCTTTCCCACAGAAAGGTACTTGACTAGTGTAGCCCAGATATGACCCACTTAGCTGGAACCATCTTACTCCATATATTTTCTTACTTAATAAATAAGAGACCACACCAGTTATGGAGTTAAATGGCCATAACAGCTAATTTATTAAAAATACCAAAAATACCAAATAAGAACTCCAATTTTCTTATTAAAATAAATAACATAAATAACACCAATAACATTAACCCTTTCAGACCCCTGCTGAAAATAAAACAAAACAGGTTAAAACCCCCATATTTATTGGTCAGTGACGGAGCAAACAGTGCTTAAAGCACAAACCAGATATCACTGATATCAACAACAGGGGGCACTGCGGGAGATAAAGAAACCCTTGGGTCTCAACCGTACCACCCTGATAACCAACATTCCCGCAGTGCACGATAACCATAAACATCAACAACGTTTGATGTAACAAGGAGGGGCCATCTATTGATGAGCCCCCCACACACTTACCACCTCTATAACAGCTGCCGTCACTGACCAACAAAATAAACAACGCCAACCCCTTTAAGCTGTCATGACGAAAACAAAACTCTTCCCGTGACCTGAAACGACAATAAAAACATTAACACATCCAATAACGTAATACCTAAGAAAACAAGGGAAGGGTGGGTGGGAAAAACCTGCCTCCTCGTGTCTCGACGCTCCCGCACTGCCTGGCTAGCTCCGCCCCTCCCTTTTATAAGGCCGCTCCCCCCTTGTACATTACAGGGCCCTCCCCTGCCCTGTTAACTGTTTACTGTCCGGAGTGTGTCTTACTTGACACACTGTCATGGACGGCCCTCCATTAAGTTCCCCTTCTGTCCACTGCACTACGGTCCTTTCTTGACTAGTGTAGCCCAGATATGACCCACTTAGCTGGAACCATCTTACTCCATATATTTTCTTACTTAATAAATAAGAGACCACACCAGTTATGGAGTTAAATGGCCATAACAGCTAATTTATTAAAAATACCAAAATACCAAATAAGAACTCCAATTTTCTTATTAAAATAAATAAAACATAAATAACATAAATAACACCAATAACATTAACCCTTTCAGACCCCTGCTGAAAATAAAACAAAACAGGTTAAAACCCCCATATTTATTGGTCAGTGACGGAGCAAACAGTGCTTAAAGCACAAACCAGATATCACTGATATCAACAACAGGGGGCACTGCGGGAGATAAAGAAACCCTTGGGTCTCAACCGTACCACCCTGATAACCAACATTCCCGCAGTGCACGATAACCATAAACATCAACAACGTTTGATGTAACAAGGAGGGGCCATCTATTGATGAGCCCCCCACACACTTACCACCTCTATAACAGCTGCCGTCACTGACCAACAAAATAAACAACGCCACAGCCTGAAAAGGGAGACCCCTCACCCTTGATGGCACCTCCACACCCGCAGGGCCGCCTGGATCCCCTCCTGCAATCCCAATGACCATAGGTCTATCCCCACATCTGTCAGATGTACACCATCCCGTCTCAGATACATCCCCACGTTAACCTCCAACTCCCGGTGGCGAATTACCAGGCCACCTTGCCATGCTAGAAACCGTCCCACCACTTTATTAACCCTGATCCGGGCTTTGTTCAGCCTGTACACGGATCTGGCCATGCGCCACGACGTTCTTGCCACCATATCGGACCATATCAACATGGTCCCAGGGAAAGTGGCGCGGAGAAACATAATGTCTGCCTTAATATCCGCTATTAAGTCCCTCACCGTCCTAACCCCCAACTCTTTCCTGCCGGCATGAATGACCAGCACATCCGGTGGTCGATCCAACCAAGCGTATCTCTCCACCTCCGGCACCACCCTGCCCCACATCATGCCCGGCCTACCTAACCACCGGATAACTGCCTCCCGCCTGGAGATACCCAGCTGTCTCCCACCTGGTCTCACGTCCCCCCTCCTGGCACCCCAGCACACGTACGAATGCCCGAGGATCCATACGAGGAGCTGTCGCCCCGCATCTGTAATAACAAGCACAGCATTACCAACACAACCCACACAATAATTCAACTTTATGCTGTACCCCCCGAACTGCCCCCCGCCTCACCCCAAACTTAAACATTTTTTTTTTTTTTTTTTTTTTTTTTTTTTTCATACACCAACTGTGGCCGAATATAACTGCGGAACCGCTGCGATTCCCATCTCCCCAACTTTTGCACATCCACCTCATCCAACCCGTACCTGGCAGCTTCTGTAGCTGCCCCAATACGGAAGGAGTGTGAGGCGTAGGCGTGACTGTCCAAACCCAACCCCCCCAAACACTTTCGCAGCACTGCTACGAATTGAAATCTGGATAAGTACTGTCCATCCTCATGTAATAACAATGGCCCTTCCCCCCCCCGGTCTTTTTGTCATAAACTTTGTCACCGTCAGCACCGGGCAAACTCCACAACCTTGTATTGCGTACAAACTCACCTGCGTCCCTTTTCCACCTTGGTCCGTTTTTGATCTTCTCAACATGACCTTGATCCTATCGTCCTTCAATTCCACATCCTGAACCAACAAACCACCCGCCACCTTTTTTGAGGGGCTGACCAACTCCCCAATCCTGAATGCCCCAAAGAATGCTAAAGCAAACGCTGCTAAAAACAAGCACACCTCGTATCCCGATTGGCACACCCCCATAAGCTGCCCCCTTATGTCCACCAAGTTATTAAATGTGATAGGGCGCCGCTTATCCTTACTCTTATGCGATTTCCTATACCCCTTAATGGCCTGCTTCACCCAGAAGTCCTTTGTCACGTCTTCCTTTCTCCTCAATTTGAACCAAAACGCGAGCCCCGCCATTCTCTTTTCAATCGCAGATACTGACTTTCCACCTTCCATGTCCCTTGCCACCAGATCAAGTAATAATAACCTGTCCCCCGGATCCTCCCCCCCGGACTTTGCTACGGACTGCAGGTCAGTCCATTCCCTCCACACCTTGGAGTATGCAGACCATGTTGACTCACTTACAGACCTCCGGATCCAATCCGCCGTGGTTCCAATGCTAACTCCCACATCCAGCCCGGGCATGGAACACCCTCCGCTCGTGCTGCCGGTGCCAGCTCCCTGAACTTGTCCCACTGAAAGCGAGACAAGGCATCAGCCAACGTGTTCTCTCTACCCGGAATATGAACAGCATACAGAAAGATGTTCAACCGCATGCACCGCAGCACCAGCTGCCGCATCAACCGTATGACCGGCGGTGAAGCTGCCGACATGTTGTTGATCACCTGTACCACCCCCATATTGTCGCAATTCAACCTCAACTTGAGGTTCCTGCAAGATTCGCCCCACAACTCTAACGCCAGAACCACCGGGAACAGTTCCAGGAGTACCAGGTTTTTCTGAAAACCTAGCTCCACCCACGACTGCGGCCATGGTTCCGCGCTCCATTGTCCCTGAAAGAAAGCCCCATAGCCTGTAGATCCCGCGGCGTCTGTCACCAACTCCACATCGAAGTTACTTACCGGTCCTGACATCCAAACAGCCCTACCGTTGTACCCTTCTAGGAACTGATCCCATATCCGTAGATCCTCTTTATGCTCCTTGTTCAACCTAATGAAATGCGTGGGCGCCCTCACACCCCTAGTCGCTGCCGACAACCGTCTACAAAATATCCTCCCCATAGGAATAATTCTACACGCGAAATTTAACTTCCCCAACAAGGATTGTAGCGTGCGCAACTGAACCTTTTTACACCCATAGGTTTTTTCCACCAAATTCCTCAGATCCACTACCTTTTCTTCCGGCAACCTACATTCCATGGCCATGGAATCTATCACTATGCCTAGAAAACTCAACTCTGTACGCGGGCCCTCCGTTTTATCGGCTGCCAAGGGCACCCGAAATTTGTCCGCAATGTGCTGCAACGTGGACAACAATATCGCACACACATTGGAAGCCGGAGGACCCACGCACAAAAAATCATCCAAGTAGTGGATGACGGAATCAATCCCTGTAACATCCCTCACTACCCATTCCAAAAAGGAACTAAACGCCTCGAACATGGCGCAAGAAATGGAACACCCCATCGGTAGACACCGATCAACGTAAAACTTTTCCTCCCAACAACATCCCAACAACCGAAAACTCTCCGGATGCACTGGTAAGAGCCGAAATGCTGCCTCCACGTCAGATTTCGCCATAAGCGCTCCCCTTCCATACCTCCTCACCCAACGTACCGCGGCATCAAATGACGTGTACGATACCGTGCACGCTTCCGGGTCTATAAAATCATTGACCGAACCCCCTTTGGGAAACGATAAATGATGAATGAGCCTAAACTTATTCAGCTCTTTCTTGGGTACCACCCCTAACGGGGACACTACCAAATCTTCCAACGGCTTGACCTCAAATGGTCCCGCCATCCTGCCCAACCCCACTTCTTTGGCCAGTTTCTCAGCCACTACTTCAGGGTGTTGCAAGGCAGATTTCAAGTTTCTGGCCAGCGGTGGAACCGCTGACAATGAGCATGGTATCTTGAAACCCTCCTTGAACCCCTTGCTCAACAATAACGCCGCCGCTCTATCCGGGTACCTATTTAGGAAAGGCTGCATCCTTTCCCAAATCACCGGCGTCGTCCCTCTTATGCCCAAAGTCTCCAGCCCGCTTGCCCTTTTTAAAACATCTGGCGAGTGTGTGGCCCCCCCCCGCAACCTGAGCATTCATGTTTAAATTTACATGTTCCCCCAAATTTACAGGCCCCCTCATTGTACGGCCAACACACTCCCCACTTCTTTCCGGCCGGAGATCCCGAGGAATGGCTACCTCCGGCCCCCCCTTGAAATGTCTGTACCGGCGTCTTGGCAGACGCCATCAGCCTCATCCAAAGGCTGATATCTTTGTGGTCCCACCGTAATGCCGGCCGGACTGCCCTGCGCTGTCGGAACTGCTCATCGTACCTTAACCACGCCGTTCCCCCGTAAACCCGATATGCTTCCCCGATGGCGTCCATATAACAGAACAACGCCGAACAATGTTCGGGGTTCTTCTCACCAATCACCCCCCCCAATATAGCAAACGCCTGTAGCCAATTGGCGAAAGTCCGGGGAATCAGCCTATACCTCCTCTTTTCTTCATCGTCTTTTTTACTGCTATCCGGTTTAACCCTATCAAGGTTGAATTTTTCCAGGGGCAGCAAGGAGAAAATCTCCACGTACTCCCCTTTCCAAATCTTCTCCCTGACCTCCTGTTTTAAGTGAGCCCCCAGGGGGCCCTCGAAACAGACGTATACCTCGCATTTGGCTGCATCCGCCATGCGCACAATATCGTCCCTCGCCGTCAGTTCTTTCGTCCCCTTTTCCGTCTCACTTACCTTGTCCGTTCCCCCTTCCACCGAGGCAGCCTGACCGTCTGACGTAGCGTCAACTACCACCCCACCCCCGGCGGCCGCCCCCGCCTCTGTTCCACCAGCTCTCGAATTCACCCCACCTTCTGGTGCTTCACCCCTATTACCAAAACGGCCTATCAACACCCGCAAACCTTCTAGCAATTCCTGTATTTGCCCCGACCCACTCTCTGCCCTCCCACTCACCGCTCGCGGTTGGTCCATTACTGCCAACGACGGCGCGGGAGATGGCCCTGAGCTCTCCCCACTAGTACCTGCACCCATCAATGACTGTAAAACTTTAACAAAAGCACTGTTGTCAGTGGACTTACCGGGCTGACCGGGCGGGGGTCCCACAGCCGCTGCACGAGCCTCCACCGGCGGGATAGGGCGACCGAGCTCCTCCTCCTCCTCCTCGGACAATTCTCCTTCCGACCGAGATTCTTCCTCCTGCGCACAAGACAAGGAACGCTCCCTCGGAGAGGGGCTCCGGTAAGTAGCATGTCTCCTTCCACCCGCACCACTGTCTCGCTGTACTCCGCTTCCCCTCTGAGCCGCATTTCCCCGTGCAGGTGGGCCGGTACGGGCTCCGCTCCTGCTGCCTTGATTCGCTGCTCCGCTGGCTGATGGTGCCCCGCCATCCCTCCCGCCCGCTGCCATGTGAGACCCCCTCCCGCCGGTGCTCCTCTTGCCCTTCTGTCCTCTCCCCCCGACTCGTGCAGAGCCGCCAGGGGATTCGCTGTAAAGGCACGTCTGGGGGCCGATGCCCCCCTCCTGGCCGTTGCCCGAGTGGCCTGTAAATCCACACCCCCCTGCTCGTGCAGAGCAGCTGGGGGGGACGCGTTCCTTGAAGAGCCTGTCGCCTCGGCCATCTTCTTTCCTTTTCCAGCCCTCCCCCCACCCCCCCTCCCCCCAGTGTTCCTACTTCCCCCCATCTTGTGTGGCGATGCTGGGGCAGTTGAGGCTGTTTCAGCACTGCTTCCTGGGGATCCTCTCCTTGGTGGGCCCCCCTCCCCCCCCCCCGCCCCAGGCCTGCTGCCTGTCTGTCTGCTGGCCTGTCCTGCCTCCTCCCTCTGTACCCGTTTTGCTGGAGGGGTGGATCGGTCCCCCCTGGGGCTCCTTACCATGCTTGAAGGTCCTGCTGTGGCCCCAGGGGAGTACCGCTTCGGCGGCCTGGACACGCGGCCGCGTGGCGCCGCGCCGCCATCTTGGATTTCTGCAGCTGCACTCCTGTCTTCTGTGGAGCTCCCTGCTCCATCCAGCAGCGCTGCAATCTGTCTTCTGACCCACTCGGGTCCTTGTTCCGCCGCCGCCGCCCGCACCAGTGACGCAAACCCGTCGGCCATGATAGCTGTGAAGAGAGGAGCAGAGTAAAAACCTGCCTCCTCGTGTCTCGACGCTCCCGCACTGCCTGGCTAGCTCCGCCCCTCCCTTTTATAAGGCCGCTCCCCCCTTGTACATTACAGGGCCCTCCCCTGCCCTGTTAACTGTTTACTGTCCGGAGTGTGTCTTACTTGACACACTGTCATGGACGGCCCTCCATTAAGTTCCCCTTCTGTCCACTGCACTACGGTCCTTTCTTTCCAACAGTCATATAAAATATCAAGTTCAGGTCATTTTAAGTAGAGATGACTACAAAATGGAAACAAAACTGTTGACTTGTGGAAAATAACTATTAAAGCTTTTTTAAAGGATCTTTTTTTTTTAAATAATAAACATGTTCTACTTATGTAGTGGTACCCCTGTGAGGGCTGCTAATAGAATCTGTACCCCACTGGTTGCCTCGACTCTGCAAATCCTCCATCACCTCTGAAACCCTGGGTTCAGTCATCTTGCCAACTGTACTAATAATAAGAGACTCACACAATATTAAGGAAACAGTTCAAGTTTGTTTACTGTATTAGTGACAACACAGAAATAAGTAGAAGGGTAGGGAACTGGCACCTTATTTCCTATGTCAGGCTCACTCCCTTCTGTTTCCTCAGCCAACAGGTCATCAAGAATTTCACAACCTGAAAAGAACAATATGCAAACTATTATATTCAAATTGGCTGGCTCCCTTAACCGCTTCCTGACCGGCGCACGACGATGTACTTCAACAGAATGGTGGCACGGACAGGCATAAGGGCGTACAGGTACGTCCCCTTTAAGATGCCGCCGTGCCACGCTCCGCAATTGTCAGTTAAAGCGACGCAGTGCCGAATCGCAAAAAGTAGTCTGGTCTTAAGCCAGCAAAATGGTCCGGTCTGAAAGTGGTTAAATAGAGTCCAAAGGAACTAGAGCAGATGAAGCAAGGATAAAAAGGGGTGGAAGGGTTATTCTTTGAAATCCAGAAGTCTTCAGCTAGCTTTGATCTAATGTGATTAAGGTAACCCTTGGTAATAGGGTATAGCAAATTTGGCAGATCTTTAGGGTATCCTTATATTACTTTAAACTCCTCCTGTATGATTCTAGTGGTGTTGTATCCAGTAAGACTACAAGAAGCAATAATGTGAACAAGGCATAGATGTCTGCATACAGCATTCGTTATAATGTAGGACTGACTTCCAGTGGCACTACAAGTACCACCATGAGGAGCTGAATAAATTATGTCTGTAAACAGTCTCTTATAGCATCTAAATGGGCTATGCCCACTTACCACGCTGGACACAGAAACAGTTGGCAACGATGTAGGTGATGAGGAAGACTCTTTCAGGAACTCTGTCTCTGTATCTTAGCTCTGGGAAATGGCGTCCACCACGCCACGCTATGGCCTACCCAGATCTGAAGTGCAGGCGTCTCTGGATAACCTGGAACAACCTCTGTTCCACCGTAGACATGGGAGCCATCAAAAAATTTGTTTAGTTTCGTTCCGTTCCGTTTCTTCTAAAAAAAAAATCGTAATTCGTATACGAAATTTAATTCGGATTCGTACGAAATACAAATTTCGTACGAATCGTTAATTTGGATAACGAACATCGACACTCTACGAATAATAACGAATTATCCGAAAACGTATTAACGTTACATAACACAAGTCTATTGTCTATTGTTCACCAATCACTCAGAGGAAGTACGAAATACGAAATTTTGTTTACCAATACCAAATTTCGTATTTTGTACTTCCTCTGAGTGATTGGTAGACAATAGACTTGTGTTATGTAACGTTAATACGTTTTCGGATAATTTGTTATTATTCGTAGAGTGTCGATATTCGTTATACTGAATCTCAAATTCATTCGAATCATTCGTTATATCCGCTATAATTTCTTTTGTATTAGTTGAAATTAGTTATTTGGTAGTTTGGATTCAGATAATTTGGATCCGAAATTCGTAAACGAAATTTCATATTTTGTACAGAATTCGTATTTGTAAAAATTTGTAATTTGGATTCGTACAAATGTACGAATTTCGAAAAATTCGTATGAATTTCCGATTTGTACGAAACTAATCGCACATGTCTATTCGACTGTAGGGGAGAAGCGATGCTGTCCACAGAGGTCCCTCTGGGTATAGCTGAACGGCTCCCCGCTGTGTAGGCCGCGAATCACAGCAGCTCACTGTCACACAGACTTCCTGCTGGCAGAGTCAAACCAGCATACCAAGAGAACAACGCAGGCCGCTGCAGACTTTTTAAATCCTCTTCCAGCAGCTTGTTCTTCTATTCCCAGCAATCTGGATGTTGTAGTTTAAGCCAGTCCCACTGGAATGGCAATTTCAGCGTTCTGAACTACACATCCCATGATGCTTTGCTCTGAGTTTTTTTTCACAAGAAAAAGGAAATGACACATAGAGTCCAGCCAACACTAGAGGGAGCCAACCACACATTAATAACACTGCAAAGTGTCTCTGAATTGCAGGCATAATAGCCAGCTCCTGGCTACACTTAACTGTATACCATTGCACAGAGAGGCCATGAATCTCCTCTTCTGGGGTCCCTCAGCGGTGCTCCAGGCAGCTTCCTATAGAGGTGCACCTCCAGTTTGGTCCCCTCAAGTGAATGAGCTGCCCTATGCTATCATGCAACAAATTTGCCAAAGGACGCACCAAAATAAGCAATGCGCCACCCTGGTGTGAGTGCAGACTAACAAATTTCTGGATCTCTTAAAGGATAAGATCACCTTTGGAACATGTTACATGTTCCAGCATCTGCAACCTCTCCCCCATCCCCCTTTCCGTGCGACAGCGGGCTGGGGATCTTCTTCCCACGCCCACCCGGCCGTGTCATTCATTCACGGTTTCCTGTGAATGAAAAGACTACAAGTGCCGTCAGACATTGCAGCTGGTGGCTTGTAGTTCTCAATGAACTACGAGGGTGCTGTTGAGCATCCTCATAGTTTATTGATCTTCCTGCTCTCAAGTAACTGCCGGCCTTTATCGTAAGTACAAGCAGACAAGTGTCCTGAGAGTCTGCAGGAGGCAGTCATTGCACCCACGATCTGCTGATCATCGGTGCAATGCTCTGCAGCTCCTTAGTAAAAACATTATAAATGCACATTTTTTTACCTGCAACATTTTTTTTTCAAAAGGTGAACTTAGCATTTAAAGCGGTTCTACACTGTCTTAGATGTTTGTTTTTTTTTGGTCTAATGTGCAGTAATGCGCTTTGCTTATTCATTTACTTCTTGATGTTAATGCTGCCGTTTTTCTTCCGCAATATGAAGTTTTAAAACGAGTTCATGCCGGCTTCCATCTTCCGTGTGGGCACCTGAAACCACACAGGCCCCTTTCTTCCGGGTTGCTGGCCCACAATGCCGACATCTCGCGAGATTTCGGAAGATGTGACCGAAATCTCGCGAGATTTCGGAAGATGTGACCGAAATCTCGCGAGATTTCGGAAGATGTCCGCACTGTCTCCTGGGATCAATGACACCAGATCCCAGGAGACAGTGCGGTGTGACGACGATCGATGCAGAGACCCCGCCCACCCCCGCAGAGACAGAGGACAGGAAGTCATCGATTACAAGGTAAGTGAAAAAAAAAAAAAACACATTTCATTTAGTACTCTTTGCCTGATTTGGAGGCAAAGAGATTTACTAAATGAAATGTGTGCAGAACCGCTTTAAGAATTGTAGATACTTGGAGCATAACTCTGCTCAGACAAGGAGATGCATAGGCTGCAATATAGCAGCCTCCACTATGGCACTAAGGAGAATCTGTGAACCCTCAAAAAATGTCTGAACTTATAGCGGACCTTCAGTGATTTTTTCATCTTTCCAGCTATTAAATCTTCTGCCCTTGTGGTTTTAGCTTTGTATAGTAAAACATTTTTTTTTCTGCCAGTAAATACATTATACAGCCCACTTCCTTTTTCTTGTCTGGTAAAAAGCCTAGGCTTATGACATCATGCACAGCTCTCTCTCTCTCACTCTCATGAGCGTTTGCCAGGAAGGGAGGGGCAGGGCCGGTGCTACCACTAGGCAAACTAGGCAGCCGCCTAGGGCGCAGTGCTGTATAGGGGCACCTGGCCGCTGGTATCCCTCCGCGTCTGCATGCTCTGCAAGCTGCAGCATGTAACTAACTCAGTATCCGGCAGCTGCTCCATCTGACAGGTAGAGGCCCAACGCAGCACTGGAGCCAGCGCCAGAGGAAGCAGAGCCGATGCTTCCTGTATAGCGCCGCCTCCTGTCACATGGGCATGGAAAAGGGGGGGTCAGGGGCAGAGCCAATGGGGGCAGCAAAATGAGCTTTCACCTAGGGTGTCAAAAATCCTTGCACCAGCCCTGGGGAGGGGGGGTGAGTTATAAGAGGGCCAATGAGAGCTGCAGAGCTGGAGGTGTGCCTCTGTGTGTCTGTGTAAATCCAGGAAGTGAACAGGCAGCAGCTTCAGCTGCCCACAATTAAAATGGTTGCAGCTAGACTCCATGGAGGGAGATTTTTGCAGCATATTTGGCAAGTACAGAGTCACAGTATATATAAAATAATATGCAAAGTGTTTGGAGGGAAGCTTCAGAATGGCAAAGATGCTTTTATTACAAAATATGTGAGCAGACTGCAGTTCCTCTTTATGGAGTCTTCCAATGACCCCCAAGTAGTAGGGTTCTCCTGAATAATATCATACAGAAGGACATTACTAGCAACAAACCTTTGTCAGCTCAGTGGAAAGATTTGCCTTTGTTGTATGTCCGCAAGGGTGTATAGACACTGCCCTCAAAGGCACATGGGCTTGACCTTCACAAATTTGACCCAAAAACATTGTTATGCAATGTGGCGAATTCTGGGCAGATGCAGTAGAACTTCCAGTTCTGCCCATGATTGACATCCACACAATGGTTACTTTTTATTTTATTGAAGATGACAGTACGTAACCTGTAATGCCGCTTACACACGAGCGGAATGTCCGACAGAAAAAGTCAGACGGAATCTTTTCATCGTATATTCCGATCGTGTGTGTGCCTCATCTGACTTTTTTTTTCGAAAATTCTGACGGACCTAGAAATAGAACATGTTCTAAATATTTCCAATGGAACCTATTCCGATCTGGAAAACCGCTCGTCTGTATGCTGTTCGGACGGACCAAAAACAACGCATGCTCTGAAGCAAGTACGAGACGGAAGCTATTGGCTACTGGCTATTGGACTTCCTTTTTCTAGTCCCGTCGTACGTGTTGTACGTCACCGCGTTCTAGACGGTCGGACTTTGGTGTGATCGTGTGTACGCAAGACAGATCTCTGTCAGAACTCCGTCGGAAAAACCTTCAGAGTTTATTCCGACAGTTAAAACCGGCCATGTGTACGCAGCATACGAGATTGTTACTTTGCTATAAATTATTATGGGCATGCCCTGGTCTCCTCCTGCACTGCTGCAATAAGTTGAATTCCCTGTGTTATTTTCTTCTTTGCTTATTAATATTTATTCTTTCAGTAACACAGTAACAGCATAGCTTAGAGTAGATCTAAAGGCAAATAGTTTTTTCATTTTGGATAGAATAAAGCCTCGTACACACGATCGGATTTTCCAACGGGAATTAGGTGATGACAGGCTGTTGGCGGAAAATCCGACCCTGTGTACGCTCCATCGGACAATTGTCAGATTTTTTGTGAACAAATGTTGGATGGCAGGTTTTAAAATTTTCCTCGGACAAATGTGTGTTGTTCGATTTTCCAAGCGTGTGTACACAAGTCCGTCGGACAAAAGTCCAAAGTACAAACACGCATGCTCGGAAGGAAGGACGAGCCAGAAGCGGTCGATCTTGTAAACTATAATGGAGAATCAACATTCGTGACGCGGCAAATTATGAAATCTCGGAATGCAGCGCACAATTCTCTTCTTCTTTCATGGGATAATAATGAAGCTGCTTTGCTGGTGATACTGATGGAGTTATTGCAAACTAATTTCAAAGGCTTTTTTTTCTAGTGATATCAAGAATAATATTATTATGCTTTTTTTTTTTATTTGTTACCACAACACCATTATCCCGTAGTTTTTAAGATCAAAGATACAACTGTTGGTGTCCCTTGTTAATTTTACATTGTATTTTTTTAAATGTAACGGCCTTTTCCCAAACTGTCATTTGAAGTAAATCACACAGCCAAGTATTATTCTCCACAATTTTTTAATTGTGCATTAAAAAAAGAAAACAAATAAAATTAGACATGCTATCTGCCAATAGAACTTAACCAAAAAGTGCATTCTATGCATCCAAAAATATACCAAATCAAATCATTATTCAACCAAAAAAATTATGTCAAAGCAATAACTCCAAGGCCAATAATAAATAACACGTTATCTCCTCCGATTCCGCAACGTGTCTGGTTGACGAACGGCCGTTCAGAAACGAACTGAAAAGCACGAAATGAAAAGGGAGAAATGAAAAGCACGAATCAACACTCACCAGATTTCTACTAACACGAAATTAGCAGAAGGAGCCCAAAGGGTGGCATGTTTGTGAGCACAATCACCAGAACTACTGTCCCCACTGGACATTTTCCCTTATATTCCTGTTCTGGTGACAATCCAAAATTTGGGGTTCTTTTTTAACTTCAGTGATAACAGTTAGAGGAAAACTAGAGAGGATAAACTTCCACAACAGAGACCCAGACAGCAATAAAGATCTGACTGTTGTTCTAATCCAGGGGTCTCAAACTGGTGGCCTTCCAGCTGTTGTGAAACTACATATCCCATCATGCCTCTGCCTGTGTGAGTCATGCTTGCAACTGTCAGCCTTGCAATGCCTCATGGGACTTGTAGTTTCACAACAGCTGGAGGTCCGCCAGTTTGAGACCCCTGTTCTAATCCCTCTCTACTCTATCCAAACCTAAAAAACAGTTATACTTTAAGTCTACATCATCCAATGGCTAGCTCCCTTTCTAGAATATGCACATCAAAAGGGTGCCTGGGATGTGTTCTTTCACTCTGTCTCAGAGAAGGCATTGCAAAGTACCATGGGAGATGCAGTTTGGCAATCAGCAGGAAACTATTGTGAAACTCCCCCTGCTGGCTGTTACGAAGAGCCAAAAATACCCAAAAAAATAAAAAGATAAAAAATAACAGCTGCAGTGATGGACTAAGGATACGCAGAAGATTTTAAAGTAAGAAAAATATTTCAACAATACAAATACGGTGTTTTGAATCTGTAATTATTATTTTTTTTTTTTTTTAACTTAAAGCGGTTGTAAAGCTTCGTTCTAATGTCAGTATTTCATAATGTGCTAGTATGCGATGCATACTAGCACATTATGCCATTGTCTTGGTTTTTTCAGTGGTTTACGACCGCTTTAATGTAATGAATGTGACTTTAGTACTCCTTTAACAATAGAGCTGATATTTTTATACATATAATACAGTGAAATAATTTGAAGTGACAAATACAATTGTCAGTCAACAAAAAGACAATAATAATGTTTGTCACTCTATTCACAATACTCCCCCCAGATCCCCGCTGTACTTACCTCTGGGAATAACTAGTTATAATTAGAATAATTAGAATAATTAGGCTGCCCATGCAAGATTACAAGATTCTGATTGGTTACATGCTGACAAGTGACTGCTTTTACCAATCAGAATCACTCTAATTCCTAGGAAGAAAGGAAAAAAAGACTTTAGCTTTCAATTCCCTGGACCATTGTATTGGCTTCATGGGCAGCTTATGCCCGTACACACGATGAGATTATCGGACGAATAATCGTCCGTTTTTTTTTGCATGCTAAT
The DNA here is from genome assembly GCA_028564925.1 of Lithobates sylvaticus. Lineage (NCBI taxonomy): Eukaryota > Metazoa > Chordata > Amphibia > Anura > Ranidae > Lithobates > Lithobates sylvaticus. Next base: position 533,109,107 of record CM053029.1, read on the forward strand.
CTCAGATCGAATGAGTTTACTAAAGTCACGAAAAATTCCTGTATGACAGAAAAAAAAATTCAGAAGTGATATCATGTGTTGTAATGCATTTGTATTGCGTTTTCGAACGATAGCTGTACTGATTAAACGAAAATCGTACGATCTGGCATCGTACAAAACATTTTTTTGTACACGTCCGATAGAATAATATCGGATGAACTGTCATAATCAGCTCTCGAAAAGCTCTGTACTAACGATCTGATTATCGGACGACCGCTCCGAAAGCGGTATTTTCCATACGATTTTCTGATCGTGTGTACGGGGCATAAAACTAATCATACATGGAGGTATGTGCAGAAGGGACTGGGGGTGTGGGGAGTGTGTTCATTTTTTTGAGAAAAGGTGAACGTGCACTTTAAATATGTTTTCAAACACATATCCACTTTCCTTTAAAACAATTTTTGTATATGAGCCCTTGAAATATAATCCATGTCTGGAAGCATAGGGGGAAGGAGGGGTGATAAGAGCGGAATGCGGGTCTACTGAAAATATCAGATTTAGATGTTTTCATTTAAATTGTTTTTTTTTCTGTTAGTCTCTTAAGAGAAATCCCATGATGTGGCCATTATATTGGAGCCCATGAATAAAAACTGGCACAAAATGTGCTGCTTATGGCTGCTAATCAGATTTTCTGACTTGTGCTAGAAAAACCACAGCTGGGGTCTGAATGGTTGCTATACATGCAACTTATTTCATTTTTTGACCTGGCAACAGAAGAGCTAACATGTGTATATTGTAGCATATGCAGCCAGCAATAATACCGTAATAATGTGTATATAGGTATCAGGAAAAACTATATATATATATATATATATATATACTGTATACATATACTATATTGTCAAATATTGTCAAATATTGGGATGCCCGCCTTTACATGCACATGCACTTTAATCTCACCCCAGTCTTAAGCCCCATACACACGGTCGGATTTTCCGATGGATTCTGTCCTATCAGACAATGTTGTCGGAAATTCCGACCGTGTGTAGGCACCATCGGACAGTTTCCATTGGATTGTCTGACGGACAAAGTCCTATCTCCTGCTGGATAGATTTTTTGACAACAAAGTCCGATCACACCAAATCCGATCGTGTGTAGCGAATTCCAACGGACAAAGTGCTACGCATGCTCAGATCACATTACAAGACCAAAGCTATTGGCTACTAGCCTCTACGTAGTCCCGTCGTAGGCAACAAACGTCACCACGTTCAGAATGATCGGATTTTCCGACAACTTTGTCCGACCGTGTGTACGCAAAACCAACATCGGACAAAGTACGACGGACATGATCCGACGGACCTGGTCCTCGGATAATCCGCGCGTGTGTATGGGGCTTTAGTCTGTAGGGTTCAATATTGATTTGGCCGACCCTTTGCAGCTATAGCAGCTTCAACTCTTCTGGGAAGGCTGTCCACAAGGTTTAGGAGTGTCTCTATGGGAATGTTTGACCGTTCTCCCAGAAGCCCATTTGTGAGGTTGTTTTTCAGGGATTTGTTCCAGTAAAGGGAACTCTTAAGGCTTCAGCATACCAAGACATTTTTGAACAATTTCATGCTCCCAACTTTGTGGGAACATTTTGGGGATGGCCCCTTCCTGTTCCAACATGACTGCACACCAGTGCACGAAGCAAGGTCCATAAAGACATGGATGAGTGAGTTTGGGGTGCACAGAGTCCTAACCTCAACCCAATAGAACACCTTTGGAATGAATTATAGGGGAGACTGTGAGCCAAGCCTTCTCATCCAGTGCCTGACCTCACAAATGCGCTTCTGGAAGGATTATCAAACATTCCCATAGACACACTCCTTGTGGACAGCCTTCCCAGAAGAGTTGAAGCTGTTATAGCTGCAAAGGGTGGGCCAACTCAATATTGAACCCTACGGACTAAGACTGGGATGCCATTAAAGTTCTTGTATGTTTAAAGGCAGGCGCCCCAATACTTTTGACAATATAGTTATATTTTTTTTGCCCCAATCCGCTTGGGAATTTGTGCCAATATATGGACATATGGACAACATAACTGCAGCCTGGTAAAGTGTCGTCATTTGCAGAAGTATGTAATTGCATGCGTTATATACCAAGGGCAATTTTGTTTTTAGTCTGTCCTAGATGTCTTAATGCTGAGATGACTGAAACCAGGCAAAATATATTGATACTAATGTGGGCTATTAAGTAAAAAGAATTTGAACGTCAGATTGCATTTTTCTTCAATTATATGGATTGGTATTCAGCTTGTAAAAAAAAAGTACACACCCACATTTTAAATGCATGAGTATAAATGTTACTACCTTGACTGATTGATTTACGCTGACCATTAAACTAAAAAAAAAATGCATGATACTATGGTGCTACATTTCCTGTTAAACATAATATAAAAAACTAATTAAAACATTTAGTTGTCCTGGGAACAGGAGGTGAATGGATGATCTTCCAATGGGGACAGCTGTTGACAAGTTATAATATACAGTATATTATCCACCTCAGCTCCCTCCAGCTACCCCCTTCATGACCAGGCCATTTTTTGCTATTTAGCACTGTGCTATTTTAACAAGTAATTACATGGAAGAACATGTGTAAAACCACTAATAAAACAACTCTCCTGTTATACAGTAATACCTCGGTTCACAAACTTAACTCGTGAAATGACTCTGGTCGCGAACCAAATTGGTCGTGAACCGAGGCAAATTTTCCCATAGGGTTCAATGTGAATCCGGTAAATCAGTTCTGAACTTTTTTTTTTTTTGAACAACAAAAATATGAAACAAAGTACAGTACAGTACAGTATGAAGAGAAAAAACACAAACCTTGCTGGCATGGAGGAAGGTGGGTGGGAGGCGGTTATTGTTTGGAGGGAGAGTCATCCTACATAAGGACATTGTGGAGATCTCCTTCAGGGGTTTCCTCACTTCATTGTTTCTTATGCCGCGTACACACAATCAGAAATTCCGCCAGCAAAAGTCCGATGAGAGCTTTTGGTTGGAAAATGCGACCGTGTGTAAGCTCTTTTCTACTTTTGCTGGCGGAATTCCAGCCAGCAAAAGATTGAGAGCAGGTTCTCAATTTTTTCGTTCGAAAAAAGTTCCGATCGGAAATTCTGATGACCTGTACCAATTCCAACGTGCAAAATTCCTACGCATGCTTGGAAACAATTTGACGCATGCTCGGAAGCATTGAACTTCATTTTCTCGGCTCGTCGTAGTGTTGTACGCCACCGCGTTCTTGACGGTCGAAAGTTCAGCGAACTTTTCTGTGACCGTGTGTATGCAAGCCAAGCTTGAGCGGAATTCCGTCGGAAAAACCATCCAAGATTTTTCCGACGGAAAATCCTCTCGTGTGTGCGTGGCATTAGCCGCAGGCTCAGTTTAGCTGAAAAATCTGTCCAATGTCACTTGTCTTTTCCTCCTCCGGAAATGAGAGACCACGTTATCATTCATCAGAATTAACACTCTGTTCATTACAGTTATGTTGGGGCGGTGGTTCTCAAAAAAATGATGGTGCTCATTCCATTTTTTCATAATGGATTATATGGCATCACTGCTAACCTCCTCCCTGTCTTCCTTTTCCTCAGTGGAATGCTCCTCAAAAAGTGCCTGCTACTGCTCACTGTGGAATTCTTCCGTGGTCAACTCCTCCTTATGTCCCTCAACAAGCTCCTCTACGTCTGCACCATTGACGTCCAGACCCATACTCTTGCCCATGGACACATCTCCTCCACTACCTCTGCATCAGATCTTTCAAAGTCACGTTCAGTGACACATTCTGGCCACATTTTCCTCCAGGCTGAGTTTATGGTTTGGTGAGTGACCACTTCCCAGGCTTTGTCAATGAGGTTAATGCAATGGAGAACATTGAAATGTTTCTTTCTGAAATCCTTCAGACTCACATGTTTTCTATCTGGGGACAAGGAAACCGAAGAAGTTATCTAGGGTGTTTGTACTAAACTATGCCCCAACAATGCATCAGTTTAGATTATATTTTCAGCGATGGAATAGAGAGATTTTTACATGGTTTGGCAGGGTTAATATCATCAAAATGAATGTTATGCCAAGACTGCTGTATTTATTTCAGACACTACCCATAAAAATTCCAATAGGCTTTCTGAGGGATATTAGATCAGAGTTTATGAAGTTTATATGGGCCGGAAAACCAGCGAGAGTGCGTAGAAATATATTGTCGCTCCCAAAGGAGAAAGGGGGGGTTGGAGTCCCAGATCCAGTTAAATACTACGAGGCCTCGCATCTGGCAAGGGTAGTGGATTGGTGTGTTTATTTAAAGAAACCATGGATTCACATGGAACAGGTAACTATCGATCTACCCCTGGAGGGAATTGCCTGGCTTCCAGACATAGACGTTCCACAATGCGTGAAAAGACATCCAGTGGTAGGTACAACTCTACGAACGGCCAAAAAGATTTTCAAAACCACCCCTATCTTTCCACATCCGACTCCTATGACTCCAGTTTTGGGCACACTGACCTTTCAGCCAGGAATGACAGATTCCTGTTTTAAGGCCCTGTCACGACGGGGCATCAGTAGGATTTTTCATTTTTCAATAGAGGGGCGAATAATGTCTACTAGAAAGATTGAAGGAAACTTTTCAGTAGAATTAGATTTTCTCCGTCGGACACAGCTGAGTACGTATATTCGGTCCAAGATAAGAACTCCAATTTCAATACGTGACCCTTCATCATTTGAACAGATATGTTTAAAAAGTGAATCGCTGAGGCATTCATTGTCATATACTTATATGCCGTGTTAATTGAGGTAGAAGCCCCACAGGAACTTTCTTTCCTGCAATGTTGGGAGGGAGACCTGGGGGTTTCTTTTTCACAGGCTCAAAAGGACAGGATTTTACTATTTTTTTCTTTTCAATTATTTTATTTATTTTTAGGAAAAACATATCCGAAAATACACAAAAGAAAACATACTATTCAACTTAATCATTAATTTACACTTAGTTCACAGACATTATTTATATCCTTCATATACTGAATAAAAATATCTTCTGCCTGTCAACTCGGTTTCCTATCTACTTTTTCCGTATGTTCTCGGACTTGCCTATCCCAATTTTATAACCTTATCTAATAACCCAAGAAAAAACAGAACCAAACAAAAAAAGAGCAAAGCAAAGCAAAAAAAAAAAAAAAAAGAAAAGAAAAAAAATAAAAAAAAGGGGAGAGAAATTAATCCCAGAGCCAATCCATGGTCTGACCCCCCATTGTGCTCACCACTCGCAAGAAGGTCCCGGTATGAGAGAGGGTATTTTAACTTTCCCCAGCAAGGAGGCCAAGTCCCTCTTCCGAAGTCATAAAAGTATTCCAGGATGCCCAGGTCCTGATGTACTTTTCTCTTTGGTGTCGTGCGGAAAGAACCAGGTCTTCCAGCTTGCCAATCTCCCTCGCTTTATGCAACCACATCTGTATCGTCGGGGGCACCTCCGATTTCCACATCAGTGGAATGCATGCCTTGGCGGCATCTAGTAGATGACAGATAATAGATTCTTTATAAATCTTCTCTGGTATATGGGACGCGTGGAGGAGAAAGAACGCTGGGTCATCTGGAATTGCAATATCTGTAAAAATTTGGAGAATGCGTCTAACCTCTGTCCAATAATTCTTCAGTTTAGGGCATTCCCAAAAAATGTGTAACATAGAACCCGTGTCTTTCTGGCATCTCCAACATATGTCCGATGCATCAGGGAAGAATGTCTTTAGTCTTTCTGGTGTTCTATACCATCGCGTAAAAATTTTAAAATTGGTCTCTTGTGTTTTCGCACATATAGATGATTCATGTGTAAACTTAAGAATATGTTGCAATTGTATTATACTAAAGGTTTTCCCGAATTCTCGTTCCCATTCACGGACACATTTCAGAGAGTCAGTTTCCCTTGCTGCAGTTATTAATTCGTAATTCGCTGATAAGGTATGTGACATTAGTCCTGTCTCTGAGCAGTATTTCTCAAATAAGGTAAGAGGTCTAATAAACCATCCCGGGTCAGGAAGGGTATTCAAAAAGTGAGTTATCTGAAGGGCATTCCAAAATTTTAGTCTAAACATTCCCTCTCTTTCCATCAGCTCTGGAATCGTCCGCCATTTCCCCTCTCCTATGTAGCTAGACACTTGTATATAGCTTATATTACATAGGTGCTTAAAGGCCCTATCTTCATTTCCCGGTGGAAAGAGTGGGTTCCCTAATACTGGGTACAGAGGAGAGGTCTCCGGTGTTATATTCAATATTGAAAACAACTTTGCACATATTTTCACCGTGTTACCTATTAGAGGGTGTTTAATAAATTCTCTGGGAAGGTGTGTAGCACACCAAGGTGCTCTTCCTAATAGAATAGGCGACTGCGCGTTCTCAATCTGTACCCAGAGTTTAAGATCTATATGCCTATTCCAATCTATCACCCTACTTAAGTGTATAGCTTGGTAATATTTATGTATATCTGGTACTGCTAGTCCTCCGTCTCTCTTAGGAAGTATTAGTTGCCTACGCTGTAGCCTAGGTTGCTTATATGCCCATATAAAATCAAAAATTAACTTCTGGCATTGTTTAAAATATAACGATGGGATATTTACTGGGAGGGCCTGTAGGAGATAAAGAAATTTAGGGAGAATACTCATCTTGACGATATTAACTCGTCCTAGCCAAGAGTGTAATCCTGATTTCCACTTATCCAGTAGGGTTTTCACCCTCTGGAGCAGTGGGGGGAAATTTAGCTCAAAGATCTTGTTTATATCAGGTGGGATTAATGTACCAAGATATATAAGTGCTTTCCCTGTCCATTTAAACTTGAAGTTTTGTTTAAGTTGTTCAATTAGTATCTGTGGGCAGTTAAGCCCCATTGCTTCTGATTTATTAAAGTTTATACGGAGATTGGAAAGTGTACTGTACTTCTCGAACTCCTTCATTAAATTCGGGATTGAGATCAGGGGGTTCGTGAGCGAGAACAGCATGTCGTCTGCATAGGCCGAGATCTTAAATTGTGTTTTTCCAACATGTATACCTGTGATATCCTGGTTTAAGCGGATTATGCAGAGGAATGGCTCCAGCGACAGGGCGAAAAGGAGTGGTGACAGTGGACATCCCTGGCGTGTCCCATTTGCGATCTGGAAGGCTTCCGACAGTACTCCGTTAACTCTTACCCGTGCTCTTGGGCAGGAGTATATGGAATTTATCCACTTCAACATTTTATCTCCAAAGCCTCCATATCGCAAAACTGCCACCATATACCTCCAGTTCACCCTGTCGAAGGCTTTCTCAGCGTCTGTGTTTATAAATACACCTTGCGTTTGAGTTTTATTCACTATATGTAGCAAATTAAGTACCTTCGTAGTATTATCTCTTGCCTCGCGTTTGGGAACAAAACCTACCTGGTCTAGGTGAACTAAATTTGGGATATATTGTTGAATCCTATTTGCTAGAATTTTCGAGAAAAGTTTTAGATCTAGATTAAGCAGGGAGATTGGACGATAACTCCCGCAGGAGGACGGGTCCTTTCCTTCTTTCGGTATCACCGATATATGGGCTAACATTGTCTCTTTTGTAAATGTCGCAGTGGATCCTAAATCATTAAAAAATTTAATCATATATTGGGCTAAAGACTGAAACAATACCTTATAATATTGGGCTGTGAGTCCATCCAGGCCCGGGGCTTTACCCAATTTAGTGGCTCTTACGGCTTCCTGTAATTCTTCTGCTGTTATGGGCCTATCAAGGTCTTCTCTATCTACCTCAGCTAATTGGGGCATTTCCGACCGTAAAAGATATTCGTCGATTTGGGTTTGAGTGGGAGGTTGAGTCTGGAGATTATATAGGGATTCATAAAATTCCTGGAATTCCCTGGCAATATCGTATGGTTTTATCACTTTGGGCTTGTTCGGTGGTATAATTTGTGGTATATAGTTCATTATTTTCTGTTCTCGCAAAGTTCTAGCTAAGAACTTTCCACATTTATCCCCTGATTCATACGAGAACCTCCTACAAGTTTGCAATGCTGCCTTTGCCTTGAAATGTAAAAGGTCTGCAATTTGTGTTCGTTTAATTTGGAGTTCCTTCTCCAGGGATGTGGAGAGAGTCCGTTTATGACGAGTTTCCAACAGGGCTAGTTCTTCTAATAATGTTTTTAATTGTTCTGTCCGTTTCCGTTTAATCCTGGCCCCATGCTTAATTAGTACTCCCCTAATGACCGCTTTATGCGCCTCCCATATAATTCCGGGGTCACAGTCTAAGGTGTCATTAGCGGTGAAATAATAGTTCAGTTCCTTAATTACATCCTCTAAGACTTCATTATCCTGTAGGAGGCTCTCGTTCAATCTCCACTGACTTGATCTTTTATGTGGTGAGTCTTGTAATTCATATTTAATAAAAATAGGTGCATGATCTGACCACGTAATAGAACCTATCGTGGCTTCTCGTATCGAGTGGAGTTGGGCATGTGGTATCAGGAAATAGTCTATTCGAGAGTAGGATTTATATTGTGGCGAATAGTAGGTATAATCTTTTTCAGTTGGATGGGATATACGCCATATATCAATCAGCTGGTTTTTATGTAGATTTTGGGTAATATGATTACGCGATCTATAGGAAGTAGCCGAGAGTCCAGACGAGGTATCTTCAGCTGGATTTAGTGGGACGTTTAAATCGCCTCCAATGATTTTGTCTTGGCGGTGAGTCTCCTCTAATCTCCCAATTAGTGTTTCGATGTCCCGGCGTGTAGGCAGTGTATCCAACATTTTTCGGATACTCCGAATGTCTCCCTCCAGCCCTCTCTCTTCCTCGGCGCGCCCCCGGCCAGCTGTCTCCGGCGAGTCAAACTGCGGCTGCGCCAGGTCTCGTGTCCCGCGGTCTCCTCCGGCATGCAAGTCGGGAGTCGGTGAGCAGCCAAGTCCGCCCTCCACACCCTCACCATGGTCCGTGCCCCGAACATCCAGGTCCCGGATCTCATCTTGACGATATTAACTCGTCCTAGCCAAGAGTGTAATCCTGATTTCCACTTATCCAGTAGGGTTTTCACCCTCTGGAGCAGTGGGGGGAAATTTAGCTCAAAGATCTTGTTTATATCAGGTGGGATTAATGTACCAAGATATATAAGTGCTTTCCCTGTCCATTTAAACTTGAAGTTTTGTTTAAGTTGTTCAATTAGTATCTGTGGGCAGTTAAGCCCCATTGCTTCTGATTTATTAAAGTTTATACGGAGATTGGAAAGTGTACTGTACTTCTCGAACTCCTTCATTAAATTCGGGATTGAGATCAGGGGGTTCGTGAGCGAGAACAGCATGTCGTCTGCATAGGCCGAGATCTTAAATTGTGTTTTTCCAACATGTATACCTGTGATATCCTGGTTTAAGCGGATTATGCAGAGGAATGGCTCCAGCGACAGGGCGAAAAGGAGTGGTGACAGTGGACATCCCTGGCGTGTCCCATTTGCGATCTGGAAGGCTTCCGACAGTACTCCGTTAACTCTTACCCGTGCTCTTGGGCAGGAGTATATGGAATTTATCCACTTCAACATTTTATCTCCAAAGCCTCCATATCGCAAAACTGCCACCATATACCTCCAGTTCACCCTGTCGAAGGCTTTCTCAGCGTCTGTGTTTATAAATACACCTTGCGTTTGAGTTTTATTCACTATATGTAGCAAATTAAGTACCTTCGTAGTATTATCTCTTGCCTCGCGTTTGGGAACAAAACCTACCTGGTCTAGGTGAACTAAATTTGGGATATATTGTTGAATCCTATTTGCTAGAATTTTCGAGAAAAGTTTTAGATCTAGATTAAGCAGGGAGATTGGACGATAACTCCCGCAGGAGGACGGGTCCTTTCCTTCTTTCGGTATCACCGATATATGGGCTAACATTGTCTCTTTTGTAAATGTCGCAGTGGATCCTAAATCATTAAAAAATTTAATCATATATTGGGCTAAAGACTGAAACAATACCTTATAATATTGGGCTGTGAGTCCATCCGGGCCCGGGGCTTTACCCAATTTAGTGGCTCTTACGGCTTCCTGTAATTCTTCTGCTGTTATGGGCCTATCAAGGTCTTCTCTATCTACCTCAGCTAATTGGGGCATTTCCGACCGTAAAAGATATTCGTCGATTTGGGTTTGAGTGGGAGGTTGAGTCTGGAGATTATATAGGGATTCATAAAATTCCTGGAATTCCCTGGCAATATCGTATGGTTTTATCACTTTGGGCTTGTTCGGTGGTATAATTTGTGGTATATAGTTCATTATTTTCTGTTCTCGCAAAGTTCTAGCTAAGAACTTTCCACATTTATCCCCTGATTCATACGAGAACCTCCTACAAGTTTGCAATGCTGCCTTTGCCTTGAAATGTAAAAGGTCTGCAATTTGTGTTCGTTTAATTTGGAGTTCCTTCTCCAGGGATGTGGAGAGAGTCCGTTTATGACGAGTTTCCAACAGGGCTAGTTCTTCTAATAATGTTTTTAATTGTTCTGTCCGTTTCCTTTTAATCCTGGCCCCATGCTTAATTAGTACTCCCCTAATGACCGCTTTATGCGCCTCCCATATAATTCCGGGGTCACAGTCTAAGGTGTCATTAGCGGTGAAATAATAGTTCAGTTCCTTAATTACATCCTCTAAGACTTCATTATCCTGTAGGAGGCTCTCGTTCAATCTCCACTGACTTGATCTTTTATGTGGTGAGTGAAAGGGTAATAAATCAAGATTAGGGGTATTTGTCTGCTTTGGTTTACCGTTACATCCGATACCAGATCTGGGAGATTTGCCCTTTGAGATAAAGAAACATATACACAGCAGGTTTCTCTCCGAGCAAATCTAATCTTTATTCTTGGGTGTCGATATAAGAGGGCTTTTCAGAAAGTACCGCCCTTTAACAGATTATCCAATCATATACAGAGACGCACAAGTACAGTCTGACGCCCACAGTGAAACTAATTATTTCTAAAATATCACGTGCTTTACGAGAAATGAAACTCAACAAGAAGATTACAGTATTATGGAAAACGAAACTAGAATAGCATGACTTGAGCATATTTCACAAAATGGATGTTAGAGACACACAAAATGGAAGCTGACTATAATACAAAGAAATAGTTAAACTAAATATCCCTTCAATCCCCTCTTAGATCATATAAGATGATCTCTACATTCTATGTTGTGCTTTAATACTTCTTTGGGGCTGTGGCATAGATTGCCTGATGACTCTTCATGTATGTCATGTGAGATAGAACCTTATCATCAGGAGATCGAAGGTGCGCAATTATGTAAGTGCAACATTTAAAATAGAAGTAAAGAATCAGAGCAAGGATAAGTACCATAACAAGGACAATGTCTTTTAACCATAAAAATATACCTCCAAGCTCAAATCCTACATTGGCAAATGGGCTCCATGTTTTAGCAATGTCCCTAGCTTCCTGCTGGAGCTGGCCTCTAGTGGATGTCCCCCTTTTATAATCCCCTACCATTCCCATGACAGATAACAAGGATACAAGGTAACACCATCCCTTAGCATGGAGGGGCACCCAGGGACAACACACTTTCCTACAACATACATGGATACTTTGTCCCAGTGCAAAAGGTCTCTTAGCGACAAACTCATGAGTGCACTTGTCCTTGTTGCGATTTTATAAATTAGTGTAATATTTCACCTACATTTTTAGAGAAAAAGAAAAAGTTATGCAAAGTACAGTTTAACCCTGGGTCAATTACTTGAAACAGTGAGCAGGCAGGGGCAGAGACTCCTGATTCGCACATGGAGATATTAAATATTGACCTGCTTCAGAAAGAGGGGTTAGTCTGTGTCTCATTCCCTAAATTAAAACACCAAACAGGGGAATGACTTCTACCTGCTATTGGAAAGGTAACAATGTTGTTTATGTACAGAGTGGATATGTTAGTCAAGAATACAGGAGGAGTCTCATTGAGAAAGGAGGAAACATTTAAAGGTACAGCCAAAAGGGCAATTCGGGCAGGGCTAGGATGTAATATTATTATTATTATTATTATTATTATTATACAGGATTTATATAACCGTTTGCGCAGCGCTTAATATGCTACATATTCAACATTCTTCATACCCTGATTTTTTTAGCATAAGCATACTTAAATTTTAGCAAAAGCATCTTATCAGTAAAACTATCTCCAATCTCTCTCTTGGTTCTAGCTTGTGTCAATATAATGTTCTTGTGTGTGTGTGTGTGTTTGTGTTCCCACAGTTACTTTTAATTGCACCCAAATCTTCAGGGTGGTAGATACAGTTAGTGGTGATCCAGGTGGGTAGGAACACTGTCAGAGAGATCAGGATTAGTGGGCAGAATGCCTTGTCAGAAGTCTGTGGTGAAGTAAGCAAGGTCATCTTCTCTGGCCGGACCTGCTTTCCCAGGAACTCCTTCATCTGCTTGGACTTCTGCTTGAGGGCCTCCTGTATCCAAGATCTCCTTCCTGCTCTTGGGGCTTTGGGCAACCTTTTTCACTCTGTTGGCATGGATCCAGGACTGGCAATTTTTCACTAGGATGACTGTTCTGGTCACTGCAACCACTGTGGTAGGAGGTCCAAAGGATACTCTTGCTTCTTATTTCTGTTCAGCTGTTGGACCACCACGGTGTCTTCCAATTTGAAGGGGCGAGTAGTTTCCTGTGAAGAAAAAGAAAAGGTGCGAGCAACATTTCTCTCAACTGTTTACAATGTTTCAACCAATTACCTTACATATTCTTCCTGTAATAAGTCTAAATCTCCCTTTTCTATCATTAAATGTGCTCTGGCCCATGGGGTGGGGAAAAATCGACCCATCAAGACATCAAAAGGTGAATACACTGTTGTCTTGGAAGGGTCATTTTTATTTCTGCCAGGACTGCTGGGAGGACCTTCTTCCAGTTGGCAAAGGTTCCTCCTGTGGCCTTTCTTATTTTGTCTTTTTATTTGTTCTGTTTATTCTTTCTACTATCCCTGAGCTTTGAGGGTGTTAGGGAATGTGAAACTTCCGTTCTATCTTGAGAGTTTTTACCCAGTCCTGGCAGACCATTGATACAAATGTAGGTCCATTGTCTGTCTGAGTTTATAAGAAGTGGGCATCCCCATCGAGGAATGATTTCCTGAACGAGGATCCTCACTACTGTTTGTGCATCTTCTTTTGTGGTGACAAAAAGTTCAACTCAACTTGAGAACTTGTCCACAATTTCCAAAAAATATTCCTGTCTTTTGCCTAGTTTGGGCATGTGTGTGAAGTCAATCTGCAAATGTGTAAAAGGAATTGTTGGATATATCAGGTGTTCATGTTCGGCCTTGTGTGGGTTGTTCCTGATACATGTGATGCATCTTGCTACATAAAATTGGCAAGGAAAGTTCTGTAATGTAAAAGTCTTTCTCCAATAGTTCACACGTGGCTTTCCAGCCTCTGTGACCTATTCCATGGAACTGGGAAATAAAAATGATGCATAAAAAGTGATGCACTAGCTACTGGTATACATGGCTTCCCCTCTTTGCAGAGAAATCCAGTCTTTGGATCTTTCTGCACACCTTTTTTTTTTTTTTTTTTTTTTTCCGTCCCAACCTCTGAGATCAGCTTCGTTTGCCATACCTGCAAATCTGAAAGAACCTGATCAAAAAACAAAAAACAAAAAGAAAACAACAATTCTGGTACTAGCATGGGCATTTGGATCTGTGCATTTTGTGAAGTAGCAGCTTGTTTAGCAGCTAATCAGCCAGAGCATTTCCCTTGGCTATCTGTTTGTTGGCCTGTGTATGCTCTGCAGTGTTGTGGAAGATACAGACCTGGGTGATGTGTCTTGGTGAATGAGGTCTATGCAATCATGTTATGGCACAACCTCATTCTGCTCTCCTTTTATTCCTAAAAGGGCATTTGTATTGGTGCTGGTCCTGAAGTGGGAGAAGCATATTTGATGTGCAATTTTTGATTGGACATCAAGATCAACTCATAGCCGCTCAACCTTTTGAGCAGACATGTGCTGCGTATGTACATTTTTCATACATTGTGGGTGGTGTTAAGTGTAGTGTCGTGCCCCAGAGTGAAAGAAGTGGCCATCTCAAAACCATCATCGAATAGGATGCCTCTGAGACACACAGGCATGCCTTGAACCTGCACCGGAACCATCTTTGAAAAAAATAATAGGGCGCAACTTGCCTCCATGCTCCTGAGCGAGGACACCTGACACGTCCTTACAATTTTCCCTTGCAAACAAATGAAACATTTTTCCTGCAAACTAATTAAACATTTTTCCTAGTTAGGGAGGCCGAGCCCTGGAGCCATTACCATAGCATTTTTCAAATACACAAAAGCATTGCACATTTCATTTGACCATTTTATACAATCTGGCATGTGTAAACCTGTGGCTTGTCTCAGGAGATTGTAGTAGGAACAGTCAGGTACTCATTGGCAGCAGTAACCAATCATAATTACCAAGAAAGGTGAACATGTCTTTCTTAGCAAGTGGGCGGGGCAGACCCATAAGAGCCATAGCTCTTCTGTGATTGACTTTCCTTTCTCCTTTTGAGAGTACAAACCAAAATATTCAACCTTTTCTGACACCATTGCAATTTTTCTTTGACACTTTGTGACCACTTTCAAAAATACATTTCAAAAGATCTCTCCCATCCTCCAGGGCGGCCACCCGAGTAGAACTGCAGACGAGGAATTCATCCACATACTGCAGCAGGGATGAACAATGTCCTGGTATCCAAGCTCTGAGAGTAGTTTGGAATAGGCTACAAGGGAGTCTATATATAGCCCTGGGGCATTCTGCACCATGTTAGTTGGCGGTTTTAAAAAAAAACATAAAGCAAAGATTGGTTGTGCCTCCTCATCCACAGGGACGGAAATAAAAATGCGTTCAATAAATCAATCACAATAAAATACTCTGCATCGTAATTTATGGCGGTAAATATTGATGGCACATCAGGCACTTTTGGGGCAATCGGTACCACTAGGCCATTGATGGCCCTTTTGTTAATATAGAACAAGGTAATTTCCCTTTAAGATCCCTTTTATAAAAAGAAATCTTCTTTCTTTTTTTTTTTTTTTTTTCAAACTCAAACTCATTCTGCTTTTCTCTGTGTCCTTGTGTCTGTGCCTATCTGGTTTATGGAATGTGAGGGGGGAGGAAGCGGGCGCCTGATACAGGCATGGAGAAAGTTAATTTAACCTCTAAATTCACCATTCCATGGCTCTGCTAACCTATCTTGGGCAGCTTTTGGGCTAGGATGCCATAGGGAGCCCCGGGCCAGCCAGAGATCTCCCACAGCATCTTCTTTATAGACAAGCTTCATACATTATTACTTTGTTATTATTTACAACCAAACAATACATTTTTTATTTATTTCTTTCAAATTATTTTTTCTTTTTGGCAGAGTGCCAACAGGTTCAAACAGTACTTGCAAGTTCTGTACTGCCAATGCCACAAACAATTCTTCACAATATCTATTAGCTTAGTGAGATATAAGGACTTGAACCATGTTGGCAAAAAGCCAAACATCCCAATCTTCACTTTCCCTGCATAGCAGCAAAATGAATCATTACCTTTAAGAAAATATTACTAACACTGCTATTTTTCTGCTAACTTTCTAGTCAAAACATTCATACATAAATCATTAAGAATAAACATCAATACATCACCGGATACTGTAGCATTACTGTGTTTCGATCGGGAACTTCCATCAATCACAAAAGAACCCGGAATTCATAGGAAGGCACGTCTGTCGCTCTTAAATCTAAGTCCTATCATAACATGGAGCAGTGGAAGGCGTTGTCTTACCTTACAAACGCTGACAAATTCCACACAGACATTTTACAAGTTAGCTTATCATCTACGCAAAGATAAGAAAGCAAAGAGATCGTTTTTTTCCAGCAAACCATAGCAGACTTTTTGTTTTGTTTTGTAATTACAGTACTGTATTATCATTGACCTATGGTCAATCCTGGCGCCCACCCGGGGTCCACATTAACGACTGTCCACCCACGAACAGACGGCTGCCGCAGACTTATAATGAGGACTACACAGAATCCTCCCTGTTCACACCAAACAGATGCTTTCTTATAAAGCATTATGCTATTACTCAGAATAGCTCTTATCTAATGGGCTTCCTAAAGCCCATCCAGCCCCCCCAGGGCTGGCGCTGTTGTCTCAACAGCGCTTGACTTTCTTCAAAGTCTAAAAACTATTTCTACATAAATCACAGGTCCCGTTAAAGGAACGATTTCTAAATAGAGGTCAAGGTGAGAGAAGATATATATCAAGTCTACTCACGCGACATATAGTAATCGATCCCGGACAAGCCCCCAAACTGAAAGGGTAATAAATCAAGATTAGGGGTATTTGTCTGCTTTGGTTTACCGTTACATCCGATACCAGATCTGGGAGATTTGCCCTTTGAGATAAAGAAACATATACACAGCAGGTTTCTCTCCGAGCAAATCTAATCTTTATTCTTGGGTGTCGATATAAGAGGGCTTTTCAGAAAGTACCGCCCTTTAACAGATTATCCAATCATATACAGAGACGCACAAGTACAGTCTGACGCCCACAGTGAAACTAATTATTTCTAAAATATCACGTGCTTTACGAGAAATGAAACTCAACAAGAAGATTACAGTATTATGGAAAAACGAAACTAGAATAGCATGACTTGAGCATATTTCACAAAATGGATGTTAGAGACACACAAAATGGAAGCTGACTATAATACAAAGAAATAGTTAAACTAAATATCCCTTCAGTGAGTCTTGTAATTCATATTTAATAAAAATAGGTGCATGATCTGACCACGTAATAGAACCTATCGTGGCTTCTCGTATCGAGTGGAGTTGGGCATGTGGTATCAGGAAATAGTCTATTCGAGAGTAGGATTTATATTGTGGCGAATAGTAGGTATAATCTTTTTCAGTTGGATGGGATATACGCCATATATCAATCAGCTGGTTTTTATGTAGATTTTGGGTAATATGATTACGCGATCTATAGGAAGTAGCCGAGAGTCCAGACGAGGTATCTTCAGCTGGATTTAGTGGGACGTTTAAATCGCCTCCAATGATCACATGGCCCTCTGTAAAATCGTTCAACCGTTTGAATATTTTACTTAAGAAGGGTTCTTGATGGTCATTGGGGGCGTACAGTGTTGCCAATGTAATTACGATATCTCCTATTCTACCTTTTACAAACAAATAGCGCCCTTCGGGGTCCTTGACCGATTCTATATACGTCCATGGTATCTTTCTCGAGATAAGGATAGATACTCCTCTTGACTTTGCCTTTTGGTTTGTAGCATGATAGACATTTGGGAATAAATGATTCTTTAAAATAGGTACTTTATCCTCTCTGAAATGTGTCTCTTGTACAAATGCCACGTCTGACTTATAGCGTTGTAGGTCGTGTATTAATAGTCTCCTTTTTTCTGGTGTATTTAGACCTCTTGCGTTCAGCGAGATCACATTGAGGGCCTCCATGGACTGGCTCTAAAACAGCAAAAAAAAAAAAAACAAAAAAAAAAAAAAAAAAAAAAAAAAGCGCAACCAAAAAAAAAAAAAAAAAAAAAATAAAAAATTTCGGGGATTTTGCGGGGTAGAATCCCCTCCTAAAAAACTTTAGCTATATGTTGCTAAAAAGAAATAAACGCTCACCGTTACGACTCGGTATATGAGCGTTTTGTCCTATGTGGGGTCGTGGTCAGGGGTAGTCGGGTTTAAAGCTCCGGGATCATCCGTTCATCTCCAGCATTTACTGTCTTGAAATTTTAGATTGAGTAGGGACGGACAGGGGAGGGGGCGGAGAGGGAAAGAGTGGGAGATTTTTAAGCTAGTAGTAGGGGAGAAAAGGGGAGGTGGGGGGGCAGGAGGGGGGGAAACCAGTATCGAAGGGGGGGGCCGGGAGAAAGCCGTCCTTCTTGATCGTATCTCTCTGCTCCTTTAATTACCTCACAATTTAATCCGCACATATGGGCTATGTCCTTCTACTTCCCTCTCAGCATGTGTATTGTTCCCTAGTATTTTAGTAGTCTCAAGTTCAAGTTCCCAAGGGGGAAGGAAGGTGGAGGAAAAAAAAAAAAAAGAACCCCAGAACAAATAGAAACATAGCTGTAGGCTGAGTCTCCTTATATCGCCTGTCACTAAATCAAATTCATATTTATATTCATATATATTCATATATATTCATATTAAACATATCATCATACATTTTGTTCATAGTACAGCCCTCCCCTCTATTATTTGTTATTGATTATTGATTCCAGAGTTTTAACCTTCTTTCCAGACTCAAAAAATTTGCCCTTTTATTGTCGGGCGGTGTCCCAAAAAACAATTGGTATATATATATATCTGAATATGTAGGTATTTGTGTAAAAAAAAAAAAAAAAAAAAATTTAGTGTTCTAAATGAAGAAAAGTTCCACCTAATTGTGGTTTGTGTACAAATTTCAAAAAAGGTGAAAAACGGGAGAAAAAAAAAAAAAAAAAAAAAAGAAATAGGAGGGGGAATGGGGAAGGGAAAATTTAAGCCCCCCCTGGTTCATTAACGTGTTATTATCGTGTATATCTTTTTTTTTTTTTTTCCCTTTTTAATATGTTGATACCGTGAAAGAATCCAAAAAAAAAAAATAGATATTAATAAGTGTGGGGAATAAAATTCATGTTGTTGCTACAAAAATACGTGCTCTAAACCCAGTGCATCAAATGCAAAAATAGAAATTATTATATATTATTATTATTATATTATGTATATCTATATATAACTAAGGAGAAAAAAAAAAAAAAAAAAAAACCCAAATTTGCTGAGAAATGATTGTCCAAAAAATCTCAGTGAGTGATTAATGTGCTCTGTGTAAGGGAAGAAAGGGAAAAGATAGAGAGAGATAGAGAAAAAAAAATTTATATAAACAAATTATATAATGAAAAAAAAAAAAAAAAAAAAAAAAAGGGGGGTAGTAAAATAGGAGAGAGAGGAAAGAAAGACATTTTTTATATATATATATATATACCTATATAAAAAAAGAAAAGAAAAAGGGCCGGGAAGAGGGGGGGGGTTAATGGGCATATGGACTTCTTAGATATGTATATGTGGGATTGTTCATCAGAGAACAGGCAGACGCTAAAAAAAAAAAAAAAAAAAAAAAAAGAAAAGGGGAAAAAAAGAGAAGGCAAGGTACCCCTAAAAAAAAAAATGAGTCTTTCTACCAGCCGTCTCATCTCCCCCTTATCTGGGGGGCTAAAGTCGTATTATTGACATATATTGACATATATTAAACCTCATATATTAAGCATTATGTCAGTTCAGTAGTCCAACAAGACCAAAAAAAAAAAAAAAAAAAAAGAACCAGAGTCTCTTGATGAAATAGCACTGTTTCAGGCCTTCCCTCCACTCCCCCTCCCTCCCACCCCCCCCCCCCCACAGAGAGTCACTGTCCACACTCATCCATTTAACCCATTCTTAGTCTCCGTGTGGATCTCAAATTTTTCTCCTTTGGGGTGATCGATGTATGTGAAAGTCTCCGTGTCTCCCTTGTCTATTTGATACACCCATGCGTCTCCCTGTAAGTGGAATATGTAGAAGCCAGTTGGTTATCTGGATGGGAGGCACTTCCAGAAAAGCAAATAGTCCAGTAAGGTCTTCTGGGGTATAGATAGTATATGAAAGTGACTCCCTACGGAATCTTACCGATAATGGGTATCCCCAGCTATATGTGCAACCCTGTTTCTTAGCTAAATCTAGTAACGGACGTAAGCAAGCTCTGCGTTGAAGGGTAGCACGGGATATATCGGGTAGGATCTTAATATTAGCCCCATTAAAGTTCATATTTCCTGCTTCCCAGGCTGCCTTGAGTATCAGCTCTTTCTCTAGGTATCGGTCAAAGTAACAAATAACGTCTCTAGGTCTTTCAGGGTCCTTGGATTTAGGCCCTGCACCTCTATGGGCCCTCACCAGTTCTATTGACCTCTCAGGGGATTTCAAGATAAACTGAAAAAGAGCTGTTAAGGTTACCTTAAGATCTTCATTCCCTTGTACCTCTGGAAGACCCCGAATTCGGAGGTTACTCCTGCGGCTTCTGTCTTCAAGTTGCTCTGTGTAGAGCTGTAGATCTGCTGCCATAAGCACCTGAGAGGTCTGCACTTTCTCCAAGGCGTCCATCCTCTCCTCTACGTGAAGCACTTTTTCCTCGCCTGCCTTGACTCTCTCTGCTAGGGCCGACGTCTCTAACCTCACCGCTTGGATGTCTTGGCGGTGAGTCTCCTCTAATCTCCCAATTAGTGTTTCGATGTCCCGGCGTGTAGGCAGTGTATCCAACATTTTTCGGATACTCCGAATGTCTCCCTCCAGCCCTCTCTCTTCCTCGGCGCGCCCCCGGCCAGCTGTCTCCGGCGAGTCAAACTGCGGCTGCGCCAGGTCTCGTGTCCCGCGGTCTCCTCCGGCATGCAAGTCGGGAGTCGGTGAGCAGCCAAGTCCGCCCTCCACACCCTCACCATGGTCCGTGCCCCGAACATCCAGGTCCCGGATCTCTTGTCTCCCACCAACGGGTAAGCCGAGGATACTTGTAGGGTTCAGTCCACCGCCCGTATGACCTGGGCTCCGAACGCCCGCTTCCTGCATCTGAGGAGCTTTCCCAATAGATAGACCATGGGCTGCCATAGTATCTGGTCTGTTAGTGGCACCTCCTTTCAGGTTGTGGACTCTTTCTGGTGTAATACCGGAGGGTATTTGCGGGGGTAGTGAGAAATATTGCTGGATGTCTCCTTGAATTATGCGCGGATGTACTTTTTCCTTTGCGGATCTAGTATGGTATCTGTTAGCTGTGTTCATGCTGCATTAACGCCGGGTTTTTGGCTGTTAATTCACCGTCCTCCACTCAGTTCAAGCACGGAGGTCCCGGAGCTCTTTCGGAACGTGTCCTCACCCGACCATCTCAGAGGCCAGGATTTTACTATTTAACCACAAGGCCTCACTGGCGAGTAGGTACCAAGGAGGATACAAAATCCTCACGAGATGGTACAGAACCCCGGCAGCATTACATAAGATGTTTCTTCAAGTATCTGATGTATGCTGGAGATGTCAGGAATCAGAAGGCACCATGATACATATCTTCTGGGAATGTCCAATGCTGAGGGAGTCCTGGAAGATGGTTGAGGAAACTGTAGAGACGATTACGGGTGTGTCTCTTGGAGAAAATCCAGCAGTGTTTCTGCTACATGACGCTCCATTATCAAATGAAAAGTACAAAAACTCACTGTTTAAACATCTGCTTACCTCAGCAAAGGCATGTATCCCAGTATTGTGGAAAAGTAATGTGTCTCTAATGAGATCACAGTGGATGGCAAGGATCTCAGAAATCCAACAAATGGAAGTTCTGACTATGACACTGAAAGAACAAGAAATATCGGAGGATCTGGGCTCCCTATTTTCAATATAGGGAATAGTCCCTCATATCTGAGTAGAGGTTGAGGACTTAGGGATAGATATCCTCAAAATAATGGTTAAAAGGCTGGATAGAGAATAGGCTTGACCTGGACCTCAAAGGGAGGCTTGGGGATATTGTAAGCAGGGTTTTTTATTTTTTTCTCTTTTATTTTTATTTATTTACTTATTTATTTTCTTGGTGCATCTATCTGCCTATAGGACTTGTTCTTGGAAAAGAAAAAGAAGGAAGAAATAGTGTATATCTTTGTGGGAGAATGATTATGTAATTTAATAACTCGTACTAACTAGGATAGAGATAGGAAACATAATTGTGGTGTTGTTGAATATGAATTGCCTTTTGATATGATTGTATTACTGTTTTGATATGAGTAAAAAATAACACGACTTTGGGGTCACAATAGTGTAAACGTAGCCTGAATGCTACTTTTAAGTAAAATATACATTTACTGTATAAAGGAGAAGTAAGGGAAGAAATGAACTAAGTGAATTTTTTTGTTATTTCCATTACTGTTGGAAAAACCCTCAAGGGACGTTATCTCGCGTAATACAGAATCATTGAGTACTGCACATTTACAATAAATCAGGGCTTTTTTTCTTTGGAGAATCAGTGATATGCAGTTCTGACACCTCCATCACTTAGTGTATGTACTTGCAAGGGGTGCTTGGGCACGCAGGAAAGTACCTCAAAAAATCTCCAGGCAGTGGGGCTATTTAAAGCAGAACTTCACTCTCTCAATCAGTATTGACTATTTTTTAATCCTTATGCTGCTAGTAAATAAATAGGAAAGTATATCTTACTTACGTACATATTTACTTGTTTTAAACAGTTTCTTTTACATTTCTTTAGTTACTTCCCAGTTTTTATGCCTTGGCAAATTATGTCATACATCCCGGGAGTCTTCAGAAGGGGAGTAGGGGCTTTTTAACCACCTGATTACTTCGCACTTAAACCCCCCTCGTGACCAGACCAATTTTCAGCTTTTGGTGCTGACGCACTTGGAATGACAATTGCGCGGTCATACAACACTGTACCCAAATGACATTTTTACCATTTTTTTCCCACAAATAGAGCTTTCTTTTGGTGGTATTTAATCACAGCTGGGGTTTTTATTTTTTGCTAAACAAAAAAAAAAATATGGAAAATTAAAAATAAAATAAAAAATCATGTTTAATAGTTTGTTATAAAATTTTGCAAACAGGTAATTTTTCTGCTTCATTGATTTGCGCTGATGAGGCGGCACTGGTGGGCACTGATAGGCTGCACTGGTGGGCACTGATAAGCTGCACTGGTGGGCACTGATAAGCTGCACTGATAGGCTGCACTTGTGGGCACTGATAGGCTGCACTGGTGGGGACAGATAAGTCGGTACTGATGGGCACAGCAAAGATGGCACTGATGGGCACGGATGGGTGGCATGGATGGGTGGCACGGATGGGTGGCACGGATGGGCACTGATGGATGGCACTGATAGATGGCACTGATGGGCACTGATAGATGGCACTGATAGATGGCACTGATGGGCACTGATGGGCACTGATAGGGGGCACTGATGAGCACTGGTAGGTGACACTGATGTGCAGCACTGACACTGTGGGCACTGACAGATGGCACTGTGGGCACTGACAGATGGCACTGTGGGCACTGACAGGTGGAGCTAGTGGGCACTTTTATTGTCCAAAGGAGGGCACCATGGACCCTGGGCATATTGCAGTGAGAGGGACTGATGTCCCTCTCACTGCCGCCGGTGATCGGCTTTTTTTTTTTCTCCTCGCACTATCAGCGCGAGCAGGAAAAAAAGCCGATTACCGGCTCGGTTATTTTCACATGATTAGCTGTCATTGGCTGACAGCTGATCACGTGGTAAGGGGTCGGGATCGACCCCTTACTCGGATCTGTGATCCAGAGAGTCTCACAGACTTGTGGATCACAGAGCGTGCCGCGCGCGCCCTTCAGGGGGCGCGCAGGCAGCTCGTTGCTGGGACGATGTCAATAGACGTCGTCCCGGCACATCAAATCCGCGCTGTAGCCGTCATTTGGCTATAGCGCGGGTCTAAGGTGGTTAAGCTAAGCGCACCTTTCTGCCTGCATGGCTGAGCTGAGGGCAGATGGCTTCCAACAAGTAAATGTTACATGAATCATCTGCCCTTTCTCAGAATGATCACTGACAGAAATGCTAGGGGGGGCTGTTTTTGTAAGTGATTTGTCAGCAAAATAAACATAGTGACATGGATGGATGGGGCAGTGAGCTCTGAATATTAAAAATGAATGCAATAGCGCTTTTGGTTTCTGGTACTCAGATACAGTGTAGTTCCACTTTAAGTCCAGTTGGACCATAGATTTATCTCTGTTTAATTTACCAAGACTTATTTTATAGTTGCAAGCCAGCTCAGTTAGTACCAGGCCAGCTCAGATAGTCCCCGGCAGAGTGATATGCCCTCCACCTGTGAAGGAAGAAATTGTTGTGTTCTTACAACTCCTTGCTGCCTATTTTCATCTCTGAAGCCCACTGAAGTAAAACAATTTTATACACTACCCTTGCCTACATTGATAGATTGTTGCTGGCTGTTACTTAGCACCACAAAGTAATACTTGGTTCTGTATTCTCTAAAAGAGACTTTACTGGGAGGTGGGTAGGTGGTGGCAACAAGGGATGGTGCTTGGAGGTGAGTAGAAGGCGGAGACAATGTGATCAGGGTGTGGGTAAGTATCTGCACTTATTCTCTCAGAAAAACAGGCCTGGCTACAGTGGCTGCATTGGCGTATCCAAGGTATGGTACATATGGCAAGTATGAAGGGGGCGCTTGTGAGTGGCTGGGCAGCAAGCAGGGCCGGACTGGCCTACCGGGATACCGGGAAGTTTCCGGTAGGCCGGCTGCTCTGGGGCCACTGTCGGCTACGAGCTCTGGGATTATTTTATTTTTTACAAAGAGCAGAATAGATGCCTGGCGGAGTGATCTGCTTTGGAGAGCAGTGCCCACACTCAGAAGGTGGGGCTATGCTGCAGCACAGGCGAACTAAAGGCTGAAGAAGTAAACTGATCCCTGGCCTGTAGCCGCTGCCAAACCTTACACAAACACACTCTGCTTCACCTGCCGCAGTAAGTAGGCACCTGCTAGCTAGTAAGAGAAATGAGGAATGCTTCTCTTTCTCTACACAGCCTCAGACATCTCCTGTACTATGTCCACACAGCCCATGACATCTCCTGTATCTTGTCCACACAGCCCATGATATCTCCTGTACCATGTCCACACAGCCCAGGATATCTCCTGTATCATGTCCACACAGCCCAGGATATCTCCTGTACCATGTCCACACAGCCCATGACATCTCCTGTACTATGTCCACACAGCCCATGACATCACCTGTACTATGTCCACACAGCCCATGACATCACCTGTACTATGTCCACACAGCCCATGACATCTCCTGTATCATGTCCACACAGCCCATGACATCTCCTGTATCTTGTCCACACAGCCCATGACATCTCCTGTATCATGTCCACACAGCCCATGACATCTCCTGTATCTTGTCCACACAGCCCATGATATCTCCTGTACCATGTCCACACAGCCCATGATATCACCTGCATCTTGTGCACACAGCCCATGATATCTCCTGTACCATGTGCACACAGCCCATGACATCTCCTGTACCATGTCCACACAGCCCATGACATCTCCTGTATCATGTCCACACAGCCCATGACATCTCCTGTATCTTGTCCACACAGCCCATGACATCTCCTGTATCATGTCCACACAGCCCATGACATCTCCTGTATCTTGTCCACACAGCCCATGATATCTCCTGTACCATGTCCACACAGCCCATGATATCACCTGCATCTTGTGCACACAGCCCATGATATCTCCTGTACCATGTCCACACAGCCCATGATATCTCCTGTACC
Organism: Lithobates sylvaticus; assembly: GCA_028564925.1. Taxonomy (NCBI): domain Eukaryota; kingdom Metazoa; phylum Chordata; class Amphibia; order Anura; family Ranidae; genus Lithobates; species Lithobates sylvaticus. Next base: position 533,134,458 of record CM053029.1, read on the forward strand.
ATGTCCACACAGCCCATGATATCACCTGCATCTTGTGCACACAGCCCATGATATCTCCTGTACCATGTGCACACAGCCCATGACATCTCCTGTACCATGTCCAGTTCAATGTGGCAAAAAAAAGAGTCTAGAAGACACTATGCTGACCTATCCCAGTTAAACTAAGTTAGGATGATTGATGTGTATCATTACTGTGTCTCATATTCCTTAGTCCATAGTACATCTTGGGAGCTACAGTATGTTCCTATATTCAGTGGGACCATGGAGAATGAACGTAGTCACCCTCTAACACGAGGCAACACATTGATTATGGTCTACCTGTCTATGGCCAGCAGGTGACAGGTAAATAGCCATTGAGTGCCTGCCCTGACGACCCACAAGTTCTCCTCCTCCCCCCACACCAATTGGCAGAGCAGCGCAGAGAAGGAATGAGGCTTCTTGCCACCTGAGCTCTCAAGCCAGGAAGCATTCAAAGCCAGTTCTAGGCAGAGGCATGCCCTGCCTTGCAGCACGCCCCTTTCATGTACATTTCTGGGGCAGGGAATGGCTCTGTCGCCTAGGATTCGCTGTCGGCTAGTTCAGGCTCTTGTAGCCCTGAGTGCAGTATGCTTATTTCTGCCGGCCCTCCTCTCCAGATCATTTTTACTGTGGGTCATCATATAACTAGAGAGGACCAGTGGGGATTAGAGCACAAGAACAGGTAGCTGTGCCACAGCAACCCTCCTGACCCTCCAGAACTGTGCCCTCCAAACCCCCTTGTGCTGTGACATCCAGAACCCCGTGTAGCATGCCTTGCTGACCCCGGTCCTGCTGATCTTCTGACCCCTTGTCCTGTGCCCTGTAGACACCCTGTTGTCTGCCTTGCTATTCTCTCTTCTGCTCACCCAAATCATCTGCCCTGATATCCTCTGTACACTGCCCTACATCCTACTGACCTCTGTACACTGCAATAGATCTTACTGACCTCTTTACACTGCCCTACATCTTACTGACCTCTGTACACTGCAATAGATCTTGCAGACCTTTTTACACTGCCCTACATACTACTGACCTTGGTACACTGCAATATATCTTACTGACCTCTTTACACTGCCCTACATCTTACTGACCTCTGTGCACTGCAATAGATCTTGCAGACCTTTTTACACTGCCCTACATACTACTGACCTCTGTACACTGCAATAGATCTTGCAGACCTCTGTACACTGCCCTACATCTTACTGACCTCTGCACACTGTCCTACATACTACTGATCTCTGTACAGTGCCCTACATCTTACTGACCTCTGCACACTGCGTTACATACTACTGATCTCTGTACACTGCCCTACATCCTACCGACCTCCGTACACTGCCTTATCAGCTACTGACCTCTGTACATTGCCTTACACACTACTGACCTCTGTACACTGCCTTACACACTACTGACCTCTGTACACTGCCCTTCATCTCACTGACCTCTGTACACTGCCTTATCAACTACTGACCTCTGTATACTGCAATAGATCTTACTGACCTCTGTACACTGCACTACATCCTACTGACCTCTGTACACTTCCCTGCCTACCACTGACCTCTGTACACTGCCCTACATCCTACTAACCTCTGTACACTTCCCTACCTTCTACTAACCTCTGTACACTTCCTTGCCTACCACTGACCTCTGTACACTGCCTTACACACTACTGACCTCTGTACACTGCCCTACATCTTACTGACCTCTGTGCACTGCAATAGATCTTGCAGACCTTTTTACACTGCCCTACATACTACTGACCTCTGTACACTGCAATAGATCTTGCAGACCTCTGTACACTGCCCTACATCTTACTGACCTCTGCACACTGTCCTACATACTACTGATCTCTGTACAGTGCCCTACATCTTACTGACCTCTGCACACTGCGTTACATACTACTGATCTCTGTACACTGCCCTACATCCTACCGACCTCCGTACACTGCCTTATCAGCTACTGACCTCTGTACATTGCCTTACACACTACTGACCTCTGTACACTGCCTTACACACTACTGACCTCTGTACACTGCCCTTCATCTCACTGACCTCTGTACACTGCCTTATCAACTACTGACCTCTGTATACTGCAATAGATCTTACTGACCTCTGTACACTGCACTACATCCTACTGACCTCTGTACACTTCCCTGCCTACCACTGACCTCTGTACACTGCCCTACATCCTACTAACCTCTGTACACTTCCCTACCTTCTACTAACCTCTGTACACTTCCTTGCCTACCACTGACCTCTGTACACTGCCTTACACACTACTGACCTCTGTACACTGCCCTACATCCCACTGACCTCTGTACACTGCCTTTTCAACTACTGACCTCTGTATACTGCAATAGATCTTACTGACCTCTGTACACTGCCCTACATCCTACTGACCTCTGTACACTTCCCTGCCTACCACTGACCTCTTTACACGGCCCTTCATCCTACTGACCCCTGTACACTGCAATAGATCTTGCTGACCTCTGTACAATGCCCTACCTACTACTGACCTCTGTACACTGCATCAGATCTTACAGACCTCTGTACACTGCCCTGGCTACTACTGACCTCTCAGGGCTTGACAGTTATCTTAAAAAATAAAAAATGTTGTCATGGTAGATCTTCACCTCTCAAAGGTTGTCTACCCCTGGAGGAGGTTGGAGGAGACTGTGAGCAACAAAAAGTACCTAACAATTGATATTTGAATACATTTTTTTTTAAACCAGAGTTTAGTGTCGCATTAAGACCTGTCACTAGATAACCTAAACTCCAACCCAAGACAGTTATCTTTATTGTCAATAATCAGCTTTTCTATCAGGTTTCAGGTCCAGTACTATAAAACATGACTGTGACCTCTGCTAGACTTCACTCATTTAAATGACGAAGCCACAGTGGAAGAACCCTTCAAACTGGGTGTTTTAATGACAGGAAATGTGGGTGGACGACGTGAGGTTTGTAAGTTTGTAAGCTTTGTGACAGGGAATTCACCTTTCGGCACAAAACAAAAGTGAAAATGTTTCAGAGGAGTGATAAGGTAATAGTCTCGCAGACCGACCTTTGCATTGAAAATGTCAGCAGGAATTTTATTTTATATTTTGTCTGCCACCGTGATTTGCGTATATCCCCCTACAGTAATTATTTTACCCAGACACAAACATATCCAAATCCCCAGACAGATCAGATAAGGAGCTTATATGTTATATGTAAAGATGCTGCGACTGAAAGCATAAAAGCAGCAAATTGGAAATGTTACCTTGGCAACAGGATCCATGGGGGATTTGTGGAGTAAATTGATGTTGTATTTAGCACGTTATACATGGTTACTATTTCTTGCTGCCACTAACTAAAGATATTACTTTTATTTGATGTTGTATAATGAGTTGATAGCTGATCCAATTTAAAGCAGTATTAAACCCAAAAACAAAAATGTAATATATTGCAGCCTACCATTTGTAAAGCCCCATACACACGGTCGGATTTTCGCATGGATTCTGTCCGATCGGACAATGTTGTTGAAAAATCCGACCGTGTGTATGCACCATCGGACAGTGTACGTCGGATTGTCCGACGGACAAAGTCCTATCTCCTGCTGGATAGATTTTTTGACAACACGGTCCGATCACACCAAATCCGATCGTGTGTAGCGAATTCCGACCGGACAAAGTGCTACGCATGCTCAGATCACATTACAAGACCAAATCTATTGGCTACTAGCCTCTACGTAGTCCCGTCGTAGGCAACAAACGTCACCACGTTCAGAATGATCGGATTTTCCGACAACTTTGTCCGACCGTGTGTACGCAAAACCAACATCAGACAAAGTATGAAGGACATGGTCTGACGGACCTGGTCCTCGGATAATCTGCGCGTGTGTATGGGGCTTTAGATGTAGTCACTGCATTAATTTTCTTTTTTAAGCTTTTTTCGACTTTCTTTTCCCTGGTGATCCTGCCAGTACCACACTTCCTGTAATAGGGTGTCTCCACCCTGAATGGAGGAGCAACAGAGACACCTTTTAACAGCAGCATTGTCAGTCCGGGAAGAAGGTGGTTTTCGACCAACAGATTTAGATAGACTTGACTAAGAAACGGATCTCCAGCTAACACTTTATAAGCAGTTACAGCAAACTGTTTTTTCATTTTGGGATAAAGGTTTTTACATAAATAAATAAAAGGTGATCACTGGACACACCCCTGTCATTGTTAAATAGTTTGTCTCAACCCTTTAACAGACAGTTTTTGCTGGACAGCTTGGTCTGCTAAAGGAATTTGAAAAATAACCGACTTACTGGCCAGATCACCAGGTGAAAATAAAGGGGGAAAAAATAAAACAAATGTAGCCATCACAGCTAAAAACCGGTAAGCTGCAATATATGAAAATTTTTGTTTTTGGCTTTAATTTAACGATAACATCTCCAAAGAGACAATAAGTAATTACAAGCATTCATCCTGTTAATATATGAACACATGCGTCTTTCTATGGGTAGAAAAGGACTAATCTGATTGTTTGATCTGCATACCCTGATCTTCTGGGCATACTGTAAATCATCAAAAGGTATTTTAATGTACCAAAAGGTCTAAGATGTAAAAGGATGTAAAAGGGAATGTATTAAGAGTGCATTCCATTCTGCACAACGAGTTTTGAAAATCCTTTAAAAAAAAAAAAAGGCTTATCAGGTTCAGGGTTAGCTTTGGACTTCAGTTCTCTGCTTTCCTTTAGTTGATAGGGCTGCCTCAATAAATACAAAATATAAAAATGATTCTGTTTAGGTGGGGGGTGCATGTCGAACACACCTAAAGTCCTTTTTAGGGAGCTCTGCAACTAAACACTGATATAACTACATTACTGGGGGCTACTAGCCCCATATTCAAGCTCAAAACTACAATCTTCCCCTTGAGGGAATACTGTTTCCATGATGGGAAAGCATTTTTTAACAAAAACACAGCAACGCCTCATGTAAAAGACTTTTTCTATTCCAGCCTCAAGACTCTAGATGGTGCAGGATGACAACGCTGAGGCCTTCTTGTCCTCCCCTCTCTCACAATGTAAATGTAATACCCTTATACCACTGTCAAAAAGAAAGAGATCCTGATCCAGAAGAGAACTTTACAAAACTAGACCTCAACCAGAGCCATGAGAATGTGTGAAAAAAGATCATTGATACTATATAAAAGAAAATATCTAAAGCCACCTCATAGCTTGGACTTGATGGATTTGTGTCTTTTTTCAACCTCACTTACTATATAACTATGTAACTATGTAACCAGGTTTCTCAATGTGGATTGTGGAACTGGGTGGACAAACTGTCATGCTAGAGACTAAGCGCAATGAACACAATGGGGGAGATTTACTGAAACTGGTGAACTAGGAATCTGGAGAAGCTGACAATGGTAGCCAATCAGCCTCTAACGTCAGCTTGTTCAATTAAGCTTTGGCAATAAAACCTGGAAGCTGATTGGTTTCTATTCAGAGTTGCACCAGATTTTGCACTCTCCAGCTTTAGTAAATAACCCCCAATGGGTCACATAGACCTTTGTCAAATGATAACATCTGAAAGAGTACCTCTAGAGAACCATACTAGATGAAACAACTTACTCATCCACTGAGTATCAGAGGAGGTAACAGATCTTCAGGTCTACATCCTAAGACTCTTCAGCCATATGCTTCCTAATACAGCTCAGGATAGGTTTGAATGAAATAAACAGCTTAAAGTAGAAGTCTGGGCTAGAACTAAGCTTAAAACGCCTCCTACCCCCCTCCTAACTCCAGTACTAATTACCCTGTACAAGGAAGATGCTTATACTTACCCATTCTCAGGGCGCTCTGGTTTGGCTCCCAACAGTAAGGTTCAGGGAAGAGGAGGGACAGCCGACAATGTACACTGCCAACATATTAAGTTTATGGGTGACGTCACCACCCAGGCATTCCTTGCTTTGTTGGCGCTCTCTTCTCCCCCTGAAGCCGACAGCGGGGAGATCCTGTGAAGGGACCTGAGCGCCCTGGGAATAGGTAAGTATAAGCATCTTCCTTATACAGGGTAGTTCGTATAGGAGTTTGAAAGGGGCTTAGAGCTGTTTTAGGCATTGTAGTCTAGTGGACTTCTACTTTAAAAATGAGCGTAACGTCCCTGGGTTTGGTTCAAACAGGGTTTGGTGAACATTAGATAATTTTGAATACCAAATCCAAACTGAAATCAATGGGAGCCAAATCAGTAAAATTAGCCATTTAGGCTAATCAGCTAGAAATTGTTAAAGCCTAAATGCAGCCAAGTTCTGAAACAGAAATATTAGCACAAGGGTGGGTGAGTAGGATGTGCCATTTGTGCTAATTCCTCTTTTGTTATTGAAAATCTTCCTCTGTCCAATATAAGGGAAAGGGCAAGGATAGTGGTGAAACCATTGCCCAAATATGGCCATATTTGTTTATTGCTATTGTCCAAATATGGCCATTTGGCCATATTTAGGTAATGTTGTCACCCCCCCATCCAAGCCTCTTAATTACTTGGCTGGGGATTCCATGTCATGTAAGTAAATGGGGCCATGTGAGTGGTTGCTAAAGATGCTGCAGGTCCCTGCATCTGCCACACGGCCCATTCAATTACATGGCTGAGAATTCTCAGAGAAATCCTAACTCTTATGCCCCGTACACACAGTCGGATATTCCGATGGAAAAAGACAGATCGGATTATGTTGTCGGAAAATCCGATCGTGTGTGGGCTCTAGCGGACTTTTTCCGTCGGAATTTCTGACGGAAAAAATTTGAGAGCAGGATCTCAAATTTTCCAACAACAAAATCCGATCGGACTTTTTCCGATCGTGTGTCGAGAATTCCGACGGACAAAGTGCCACGCATGCTCAGATCAAATTACGAGATCAAAGCTATTGGCTACTAGCCTCTACGTAGTTCCGTCGTACGCATCGAACGTCACCTCATTCGGAATGATCGGATTTTTCGTCAACTTTGTCCGACCGTGTGTATGCAACATCAGTTTCGGACAAAATCCGTCGGAATAAAACGGACATATTTTGTGGTCGGAATTTCTGACCGTGTTTACGGGGGCTTAGACATTCTATTCAATGGTCCATCACTCCTCCTCCCATATTGACTACATCCTTCTTAGCTTGTCACAATGTACTGTAAATCTGACTTCCCTATCAACATAGTATATGATAAGATTACAAGAATGTATCCTTAGCATGCTGTCAGGTACTCGTTCGGCATTTGATACATTTTGTCAACCCTGAACGATATACCAACAGAACCAACCTCTTTAATCGTTTTCCCTAACAAATGCCCTAGAATTCCATCTGGAAACCAAAGGCGTTTGATATCCTGTGGACCTACTTAATATAACTGGAGCCTGTTTAATATTGAAATTAAAGCTGGATAATCTTGAGAAGTAGCTAGTGAGAGTTTTGAGAGACTTGCATATGGCCAAGTTAAGGTTTATGTTTTCACCCTATTTATTATAATTGTTGTTTACACAAAATAATTATCTGTTTTGTACTGTAAAACAACCACTGACAATATCGATGATATCCTTTCTTCTGATATTCTGGGGTTGATTTACTGTTCACTTTGCAACAGAATGTTTCTTTAGCTTAGTGAATGGGGTGAAACTTCTTTTTGCAAAGAAAATACAATCACGTACTAGGAATATAAAAAGGTATTTTTGCTTGCATGTGTTTGGATGATTGAAGTCAACACGTCTTTCCCTTCATTCACTAAGCTATGGGAAGAGTTCCTTGCAAAGTGCAAATTCTCTTGCAAAGTAAACAGCTTAATTGTCTAATAAATTTACCCCTTTGTGTCAAAAATATTGCTTTCATGTATATCAAAATAGAGTCGACTCTTTGATTGCCAATGTACTTTATTACAATTTTATACAGACAAAATAAACTTGAAAAAATATATTTTTTTTACAAAATTACCTCTTAACAAGAAGATACAGTGATTTGTAATGATGCCTTGTATTGTTTGAAGCAGCTGGTTTTGATTCGGGGGTATTCAAGTAAATACTAAATCATGTAAAAATAACAGAACTCACATGCAGTTGATCTTTTGAATTTTTACATTTCCTCCTTTAAACTACGATATTCCCATTCTCTCTGTGCCACCGGGATCTATGAAGTCCTGTGTGAGTCTCCATGCATGTGCACTTCTGCTTTGTACTATAACTCTGTGCAGCTGTTTAGAGTCAGTCAAGGTGAGTGGGACACAGAGCCACTGTCAATCACCGATGTGGAAGAGGAGCAGAGACGTGGCCTTTGTTTGGCGTCTCTCTTGTCTAAACATCTGCGTGTAGAGTTGTAGTGCAGAGCAGGAGCGTGGAAGTCGAGGGGACCCCTACAGGACTCAATGGGTCCCAGTGGCACAGGGGTGACAGGAGAACAGGAATATAGTGCCCCAGCCAGGGGACAATTGAAAAAGAAGTTCAGAAGAGGAAATAAAAAACATTCAAATGCATATGAATTATGTTATATGTTTATAATGTAGCACCCTTCTAGTAAGCCTTCTAAGCACATTTAGTTTTTGGCTTCTGCTGTAATCACAGGAGTTGTGCTTGTTTGGTATGGTCTGCTCAGAGCTTCACAGGCTGAGAGTTTGATTGCTTCCACCTACCTCTAGAAGATGTTTCTAGAGCTTAGAGAGCGGGAATTCTAATGTTCAGTCTGAATATTCAGCAGGGCCTAGCCAACCCCTGGGGAGGTGTGCCCAGATGGAGCTAGGTTAAATAGTCTGAAGCTCTGAGAAGATTGTCACTTTTTCCCCTACGGGGATGGATCTATATGCTCAAGGGAAGGGGAACTGCTTGTTTCTGGACCCCCCCCTTCTTGGACTAGAGGTTGAATTACCCTGCAGAAGGCTGTTCTTTGGCCTGACCAATGCCAGGATCTGTGAGCAGAGTGAAAGCCCCTGTACTGCAGTATTTTGTGGCCCTCAACTGCAAGAACCTACACTGCTTTAGCCCAATTTTATGAGCTCAGAAATTCACTTGACCCTCAGCTAGGAGTGAAACATTGTAATGCTGCAATCTAGACGTAAGGAAAATGTCCTCTGAAGATTTGTGCTCCAGCGTATTGGAGTAAGTGTGAGTCTCACAGACACACATAAATCTCAGGACAAAGCATCATTTTAAAAATTAGACTCTTTCCCATACATTTCTGCAACGGACTATACAGAGAGCTAACAATTTATCTCAGCCTACCTTGAGAGTGTACATTAAAACAGTAGAACACTACTTTATAAACCAGCAGCTGTTAAGACAATTGATATTTTAGTAAGAAGTATGTAATATATTCATACTATATAGAATGCAGCAGTCAAGGTTTGTACCACACAACATAGCATATAAAGTGCAATGGTCAGGGGTATGTAATATATTAAATAGAAACAAAAAGTGCAGCGCTGGATTGTGAAAAACTAATAAATTACTATATAGTACAGAGTGACCAAAAAAGAATAAATATATTAAATATTCAATCAAAATTCATGTGAGAAATCAAAGTTCATAAAGTCCAAATATTCAAATAAAGTGAAAAGAATATATGAAAAGCACTCTTGTAAAAGCGTCTATGAAATCAATCCACAATATGTATGTTGATAGTAGTGCAGCCCATCACCACAGAAGTAAAACAGAAGGGGGGGAGGCTTACCAAAAAGCCAGTGACCGCCCTTATTCAGGGGGGTCGAACTAGGCTTTAGAAGAACAGCCTTGGTGCTGTTGGTTGTTACCAGCGTCCCGATGGATGTCCGTTAGTAGCAAAGCTCCTCCTATATGGCAGCTTCTCCCAAAGAATCCTTGTGTATCACTATGGCAGTGCAGCATCCGGATGGGTAATATAGATGGAAACAAAATAGGGGACTAGGATAGTGTAGATGTTTCCAATAGGGTTTTTTATTTCATTAAAAACCACAATGACAAAAATTAAAAGACCTTGCAAGGTAATATCGGCTCCGTTTGGTCTATGGGACATAAGATAATCACGCATGCGCAGTACGGGCGTACGTAACGAACCCTGACATAAGATAATCGCGCATGCGCAGTACGGGCGTACGTAACGAACCCGACATAAGATAATCGCGCATGCGCAGTACGGGCGTACGTAACGAATGGGTTCGTTACGTACGCCCGTACTGCGCATGCGCGATTATCTTATGTCCCATAGACCAAACGGAGCCGATATTACCTTGCAAGGTCTTTTAATTTTTGTCATTGTGGTTTTTAATGAAATAAAAAACCCTATTGGAAACGTCTACACTATCCTAGTCCCCTATTTTGTTTCCATCTATATTACCCATCCGGATGCTGCACTGCCATAGTGATACACGAGGATTCTTTGGGAGAAGCTGCCATATAGGAGGAGCTTTGCTACTAACGGACATCCATCGGGACGCTGGTAACAACCAACAGCACCAAGGCTGTTCTTCTAAAGCCTAGTTCGACCCCCCTGAATAAGGGCGGTCACTGGCTTTTTGGTAAGCCTCCCCCCTTCTGTTTTACTTCTGTGGTGATGGGCTGCACTACTATCAACATACATATTGTGGATTGATTTCATAGACGCTTTCACAAGAGTGCTTTTCATATATTCTTTTCACTTTATTTGAATATTTGGACTTTATGAACTTTGATTTCTCACATGAATTTTGATTGAATATTTAATATATTTATTCTTTTTTGGTCACTCTGTACTATATGGTAATTTATTAGTTTTTCACAATCCAGCGCTGCACTTTTTGTTTCTATTTATGCATTTTGTGCCCTATACCTGGGTTATTAGTGCTTAGCTGCAGGATTTACCTTCACGGTTTTTTATTCATTTTTTCATAATAATATATTTGGTCACAAATATTTTTTCACAAGATATATTTTTCTTGTCTTCCACCTAGCGCAATTTCTTTTTGTTTATATGTAATATATTAAATGGCATATAGGGTACAAGGGGTACAAGGGGTACGAGTGTGTAGCGTACAGAAATGGAGCTGAAGGTTACTTTAAAGGCTCCGGGAAAGTTGCTCAAAGATAGATGAAGTTTTGAAAATGCTTTGTAAAAGCTTGATGTACAAACTGTACTTATGCAGACTGTATGTACAAGGCCTTTTGAGAGATAAAATTGAGGAATTCTCAATACAAAATAGTATTGAGAATGCTGTGTGGACATTTACAAGGATATTGAAGCTTATGGCAATCTAAAGTTTATTTTATAACATTCTCCCTTTAATTCCAAAGTATAGTCCAGGTGCCCATATAGTTTGTGGCATTGCTCACAAAATCTGGCATCAATGACCACAATAAAAGGCCAATACATGCTACATTTAAATCTGATTAAATTAAATTTATTGCGAGCCGAAAAGGCAAGTTTCTGAATCACAAGCACTTGTGTCAGCGAAAACAGCATAACATGGGATAGTTGAGGTTATTGTTGCTGACTTTGTGGGTAGCTGCTCCTGCTCCAACCTCAACCACTTCCCATTGAAAAATCTGATTCTTTAAAATAAAAAGAAGAAATTCAAGTAACATGGAAACATTAAATGCTTGTTGTTCCAAAGAAATAATTTTGACATTGTTTTTTTCTACAGTGGTAAAATGTATTTTGAAAATGATCTGGAGTGGTGAGTAAAAGGGGAAAAGGGCAAATTACACCTGGGCCAGCATTTCATTGCTGCACATGCTTAGCTAATACAGCAGTGCATGGTTCCTGTGGATATCCCCTTTATTGTTATTTGATTAAATTCATTTGCTAATCTAACTTCACAGGTTCCGTTTATAGAATTTCAGGATAGGAGACAAGCACAGAAATATGATAGCAATTGCACTTGGAAGTACACTTGGAAGTGCAGTTGCTGTAGATCTGAGGGGAAGATCTATAATGAGTGGAAGCTCTGCTGATTTTATCATCCAATCATATGCAAGCAAAAATGCTGTTTTTTTTTTTTCTTGCATGTCCCCCTCAGATCTACAACGACTGCACTTCCAAGTGCACTTGTAGTGCAAAGTGGATTTGCCTTTAGTAAATAACCCATATATATGATCAGGAAAGGAAGTCAGGAAAGGAAAATTATGGTAAGTATTTGATACAATTTTCCATTTTCCTGATGCCAACATGGCAGCATACATATATTACATAATGAGCTTTTGAGAGGGAGGGTTTAATGCTGCAAACTTAGTCTTCGACAGTAGACATAGAAGCTTGGATAATTTTCCTCCCAAACTCTACTGTAGTAAGAGCTGCTGGATTCACCCTGTAGTTTTTTAAGAACGTATGATGTGCTAACCAGCTAGTCGCTTTGCAGACTGTCTCCAGAGACACTCCTGCCCATGCCGCCCAAGAAGAAGACAGCGCCCTGGTTGAGTGAGCTCTAACCACCTCTGGAGGATTCTTCCCGGCCGCTCTATATGCCCGATGAATAGTTTTTACTATCCATGTTGAGATGGTTCTGGCCGAGGCCTCTTTCCCTTAAAATTTTCCGGTAGGTATGATGAAAAGTCTGTCAGAACATCTGAATGTAAAACTAGCTTGGAGATAGGCTTTGAGGACTATGGGAATGCCCAACTCGTGCAGATCAGCATCTGATTCTGCTGGGAAGGCTCGAGGCACCCATTCACTGGAGAGATGAAATGCCGATACCACTTTCAGGACAAAATGATCCAATGGTCTCAGCACAATCCTGTCTGGGAAGAACATGGAATAAGGTTCAGCTCTCCATTCCCAGTCGAGGCTTTTTACATGGAAACGCGGCGGGTGGAGAGACTTTCTGTGGCGTCACAATGCACCAGCCTGCAGTTTGAAAATCCGTCGCTGTGTTTGTATGGATTTCTTCATTTGTTCATGTGCAATACTTGGAATAAAATAACCATTTCTACTGCACTAGGAAGTTTCCTCTTATTTGAATTTTCATATATGCTGGAGAGCAACAAAGATCGATTGGAAACTTTGGAACTGCTTGAAAATCATTCCTTGTTCTCTGGTGGCTCAATTGTATCAACGGGAGGAGAGTTTAATATTGGAACCGACAGAGTGGAACATCGCAGGTGATTAGTGTGTTAATCAAGCGTGTTTGATCCCTAAAATCTGGGGTCCATCTTGTCTGGTGAGAGGCCAATTGTTTTAATCTTTCTCCGTTGGACTTTTCTTTTGGCAGCGCTTTGCGGGGGATTTTAACCCTTTTTCGGCCGCTCGCGGGGGGTAAAACCGCACCGCGAGCAGCCGAATCCCGCGGCTAAAGCGGCGGTAAAGCAGCACTAAATATAGCGCTGCTTTACCGTCACCGCGGCTCCCGCCCCAGTGTGAAAGGGGCCTTACTGTCCAGATCTCAAGCTGAAAAAGAAGATGGGAAAAAAGACAAAATAAAAATAAAAAATGAATGCAGCCACCACAACATTAGTAAGCTACAATATACCAAATTGTAATTTTTGGGTTTATTACTGCTTTAAAGCTAGCATGCACTGACAGAGCTTTCAATCTAACAAGAAGAACAGTTATATACTGTAGATCTGTCAAATCACACATTCAGAATGGTTCATTTTGATTTGCATTACAACTGAAATAATGTGCAGAAATGATTTGTGCAAATCTGACCCTTTGTGATCTCTAGATTGCAGACATGTATCTGGTAAAGATATACATGTAATGTAATGTAATGTACACAGCATGTATTCAGGTACTGGTACTCTTTAAATGGAGTTTGCTTTGTCGTTATTTCTGAAACATTTCCTTCTATGGAAGAACAGCTCAGGGAATGTGGATTTATTGTCTCAAGGATCTTGTGATAAAACCAAAGTAACAGGAAAATCTGTTTTTACTTTAAACCAATGGAATGTGCTAGGGAATGGGATGTTAATCCTTTATTCTCTCTGACCCAAATTTGCAGTGCGAAAACTAGTAAGGCTTAGACAATACACTTAACAATGTATGTTTCATTTACCTCCTGGAACTGTGAAGACCTTAAAGCTTTTATCTGTAATAAAATCTGTCCTCCGTACATTGGTAGATATAAAAAATACTTCTTTGAGTGCTGTACTTGCAGAGAGGTAAAAGGAGATTTACAGAGTTCTGCAGAAAGAAAGAAAGTTGTCTATGTGTAAGTGACATCTATAACGAATCATTAAAGCGGTACTAAGCCCAAAAAGCAAAAATGTATTATACTGTTTGACCAAAGTTGTCAAACAAATCATATTTCTTTTTATGAGGGGTAAACAAAAACTTAGACAAAGGAGTAGCTGTAGATATAGTATACTTGGATTTTACTCCAAGTGCTCAGTGTCTTCAATTTTTATGAGGCCCATTATCACCTCTGTACCAAAGTGTTCCACACTATACTCTGTGCCACCAGTGTTTCCTCATCTGTGCCACCGCCTCCACACCAGCGAAAACTCACCAGAAATCCTTGACCCTCTTTCCTCAGCAAATGGGTCAATAAGCGCTTTTCCCAAAGGGGACACTGTTCCTTTAAGCCCCTTCACCCCTTTTTGGTCAGCATATTACACCATGCTAACCACATAGATCGGCCACAGGAAATAAAAGGAAAGTCATCCGCATAGTATAAAATCTTTATTTATTTATAAAATCACAAACTATAAAACCAAATGCACTCACATGAAAATGTGCAGTGTCCCAGAAGACATTGGGAGATGAAAACTGGTGCTAACAGGTGCTGACATCACTCGAAAAGAAGAGCCTAGCTCACACAGGATAAGAGTGGAGCCAGCACGGAGTAATAACAAGCGTTTTATCTGAGTGCTGGGACACAGCACATTTTGATGTGAGTGCATTTGATTTTATGGTACATGATATTATAAATAAATAAGGATTTTATGCTATGCGGGCAATTTTCCTTTTATTCCCTGTGGCTGATCTATGTGGTTAGCATAGATAACGTTACTGATAGGTGTAAAAGCGCCACGGTGAGTGTGTGTAACCCCTCCACACTTTCAGATCCATATGACATATGGACTTGGCAGCAAAAGGGTTAATGTTGATAAATGTAATGTTATGTATGTGGGGGCTAAAAACATGCACACATAGTACATACTTCCATACATAAAATGGTTCTCACCTTGGTAAACTAGATGGGTAAATCTGTAGGTGATATTTGTTTAATGTGTCTGGAAAGCAAGGCCTTGCTAAGTAAATATGTGTTTTTTTGGAAAATATGGTGGTAAAAATCAGGCCCCTTGTAGTGTAGCCAGTGGGCAAACAACTTGTAGTATTTACATTGTAAGTGGGCATAGATAAAGGGCTGGATGCTACAACAAGGAGGATGACACGCTTCAAAGAAAGAGAATGTTTCAGCCTGGGGAGCTGAACTCCAGTGGAGTACTTGATAGAGTGTGGTGCCTCCCTGGTCTGGAGACAGAAGATGATCCAGTAGTAGGCCGGCCATCTCCAGTGATGAGGGTTCTGGAACCTGGGCTTTAGGAATTTCGGCCTGGTGACACGGAGGCCTCAGCAAGCTTTGTCTAGATGGCGTTGGATTTGCAGCATGGTGGTTCTGAAATATTGGTGATTACGGTAAAGGAATAGAAGGCAGAACAGGAATCCCCATCTATAAGGAATGCGGTGGGAAAAAGAATCTGTAATGCTGGTTTTGTTTCCCATCCTGATATCCGTAAATGAAGGAAGGAGCCAAAACAGCGAAGACTTGATAGGCATGTCCTTGGAAATGTAAGGGTTTCCGGCGGCCTGCCAAATGTTCTTCTTGGTATGGTAGTATAGAAATTTGATAATTATAATAATGTCCCTAGGGGGACTGTCAGATGTTCGACGGGCTAGGGCATGGTGTACTCAATCGAACTCCAAATGTTTGACTCTGATGGAAGGGATGGGTTCCTGTGCTAGAGTGGCCATGGTGGCTTGCAGGTCAATGACGGTCTTTGGAATACCATGGATGCAAAAATTGCTGCACCTCAACCTGTCTTCCAGATCCTTGAGCTTTTCTTCTGTAAGATTTTCTAGCTGTGTCATGACCCTCCCGAGAGATTACTGCATCATCCATGCAGGATTCGAAATCTGCAGTCCTCTGACCTTGCTCCTGTATCTCCTTTGTGAGCTTGTCTGTGATCTGCCTGGAGGTATTCTATAGGGCCTTTTGTAGCATCTTGTCAAAGCATACAGTGGGGAGATGCAGGAGGAAGGAGAGTCCCAGCCTGCCAGGGCCATCTTGGAGAAGTGCCAGGGCTTCTTTGATGGGCTTCAGCTTGCTCCTGGTAGTCTGAAGTAACATGTTCTGGGTCTTGCAGAGCAGCTGTGGTATGGAGCTGGGCTCAGAGTGGGTGCCCAATATCTGTTATTTGCGGCCGAGAAGTGTGTCCTGAATGTGTGTATTTTTTAAAAGAATGATCAGTCCAATATATAAGGTATGGGGTGTATTCCTTTACATCCTTTCTCATCTTTCACGTAAAGCAGAACTAAATTGTATCTGAGCACCACAAACTGAAAATTATATTTAATTAATTTGTCAATTAGAAAACTTGCCCATTCATCCATTGATCCATGTCTCCATGCTTGATTTCTCTGAGAAATCACTTTGAAAACACCCCCTGGTGTTTCCTGGAATCCATCTGCCCTATGCTTAGGCATCAAGGCAAGAGGGTGTGCTTAGCTGAGAAAGCCCCTCCTCCAAATGAAAGAAAAAAAAATGCCCATGAAGACTCCTGGGATGTATGACATAATTTGGCCAGGGCCAGGAACCAGGAAATTACTGAAGAAATGTAAAAAAAAGTTTAAAAGAAGTTAATATACAGTAATTTAGCTTCCTATCTATTTACTAATGCTAGCAGCATAAGGATTTAAAATAGGTAATGTTGATTGGGGAGTTTAGTTCTGCTTTAACTATGGAACCAACATATAAAATATACCACCCTCACC
Organism: Lithobates sylvaticus; assembly: GCA_028564925.1. Classification (NCBI taxonomy): domain Eukaryota; kingdom Metazoa; phylum Chordata; class Amphibia; order Anura; family Ranidae; genus Lithobates; species Lithobates sylvaticus. The sequence goes on from CM053029.1 coordinate 533,151,346, forward strand.
ATTCTTACCCTTAACAATGGTACCACTATATAAAGCATATCACCTTCACCATTCTTACCCTTAGGAGTAGATGCCACCACCATTAATCTTATACTCATTTGCACAATTTGTGGTTATTTATTATTTTTTCATATAGCAACATATGTCTTTTCATATTTATGTAATTGTTAAGTGAAAACTGTATCAAGATGGAACTAATGCCCCGTACACACTATAAGAAAATTGGGCGAACATTTTTGGTCCGAGGAACGATTGTATGATTTTCTGATAGCCAATTCTGACCTTCCGAGACAAATTTTTTAAGATATAAACTTCAAAATTTTTCTCATACGGGAACAGAACGAATGATTTTTGTTTGTGTACCATTTTTGTACGATTTTTGTACAAAAAATATCAAATATGAAAGACTGCGCGTGATCAGAAACAGCAAGTAACAAAGAAAAGCGCTTGTCGCATGAGAATTTTCGTACATTATTTCTATGCTCGGTCCCGACTTGCTGTGAAACATCGAGGAAAACAGGCCGATCATTCGCCTAATTTTCTCAAAGTGTGTACGGGGCATAATTTTGTAAGATGTTTTAAGCTGTATGTGGAACACTAAATAAACAGATAAAGATAACAACCAAAAAGCTCCCAATGGTACAGTCATCCAAGGGGACAACCCTTGCTGCTGGGAAGTGCTGGCAGTTGTACAGGTTCTCCATTCTGTAGCTGAAAGTGGAAAGTCCCTTTAATTATATTTTTCAAGTTTTCAGTCAATTAATTCTCTATATTTCTGGAAAAGAACAGAAATATCCACACTACTTTTTAGCAAACAGTTTTACATGTAGTACAGAAAATAGGATTTGTCTGCTTTATCCTAACAACAGCTGGGACGGGTTCTGCAGCGTTTTACTAATGGTGTTTACATGCATGTCCAAACAGTTTTTCTGCTTCCTCTGTGACATCATCCAATCCATCCAGGTTTACAGGATCAAAGGATAAGATGAAAACAATCTTGTATTTTAGAACACGAAAGGCTGACTATAATCCAAATATCAGAGGACGTGATCTTTGTATTTCCACCATGCTTACAGTACTGTGACCGTGTTCAGCTTTTCACATTATTTGTTTCAACAGATGTGGCTTTTTTTTCCTTAAGAGAACAACAAGACCAAAGGAATTCTCTTTCCTTCCAACAGTTCATGTGACTATTATATCATAATCATCTGATACAGGCTCACTACTTTTTTCATTTTCTGCATAAATAGTTTTCCCAGTTTTTAGAAGCAGATCTGCATTGTACAATATTTCTATAAATTATTATTCAATATTATGTACAGTATATGTTCCTAATAATACTGATCCTGGAAGATTATAAAATTACAATTTTTCTTCTGAAAAATAGTGACGTCTTTGATATGAAGTGCAAGGCAGAGTTATTTTTTAGAATAAAATGTCAGCACCCACCAAGCAATTGGGTTTCAATAAAGTATATCTAAGACCAAGAACAAAAATGTTATATATTGAAGCTTAGATGTGGTGGCTGCATTAGTTCTCTTTTTTGGAGGGCTTCCTCTGCTAAGGTGACAACTCTCACTCGCCATCCTGTACAGTATCTGTGGAGGAGCAGAGTTGCATAGCTCCTAACTGTCCCTGATTTGAAGAGACTGTCCCTCTTTGAGGACCAAATTCTTCTGCACCTCTTTCTTAGTTGTTGTCACTCTTTTTTTGGTGTGATGTATAGATCACTATAACAAAAGGCATTACTTAAAGTGACACTAAAGCTTTGTTTTTATTTTTTAAATAAAAAACATGTCATACTTACCTCCACTGTGCAGCTCGTTTTGCACAGAGTGTCCCCGAACATCCTCTTCTGTGGTCCCTCGATGGCTCTCGCGGCTCCTCCCTGCATTAGATAACCCCCTGGGAGAAGCGCTGGGTTACCTTGCAGTCGCGCTCCCGAGTCATTCATTCGGCATCCATAGAAGCCAAATGTATGACTCCTCCCCGCCCCCGGGTCATTGGATTTGATTGACAGCAGCGGGAGCCAATGGCTGCGTTGCTATCAATCCATCCAATCATGACCCGAGACACTGGCTTTTGCTGGTGTGCTTGTCCCCGGAACGAGATAGAGGGGGTACAGGTAAGTAAAACGGGGTCTCGGGGGGGGGGGGGGGCTGCAGCATTATAGGAGGTTTTTCACCTCAATGCATAGAATGCATTGAGGTGAAAAACCTTGAAGGTTTACAACCCCTTTAACTACTAAACTACTACGCTAAACCCTTCATCCAACCTCCTAATTATTGCATGTCTCATTTTTTTAAAGCCACATTTAGTTTTTTTAATAATGGGAGAAAAACACTTGTGGGTTTAACCAATAATTGTTCTGAGGGCATCAATGCTTCAGGGTCTCCATAACAGATACTGTACTTGGAGCACAGCAGTCACACGTGTTGCGAAGCATTTTTTAAAAAAATTGTAAGTACACGCCCCTGTTAAACAGGGGCTGAAAAATTGTGCCTTAGGCACTGGTGCTGGTGCCACAACACTGCAACCCTCACAGATACTGTACTTGGAGCACAGCAGTCACACGTGTTGCGAAGCATTTTTTTATAAAAATTGTATGTACACGCCCCTGTTAAACAGGGCTGAAAAATTGTGCCTTAGGCACTGGTGCTGGTGCCACAACACTGCAACCCCTCACAGATACTGTACTTGGAGCACAGCAGTCACACGTGTTGCGAAGCATTTTTTTATAAAAATTGTATGTACACGCCCCTGTTAAAACAGGGGCTGAAAAATTGTGCCTTAGGCACTGGTGTGGTGGCATGGATCATTGAGGAGGAGGAAGAGGATAGTCAGTGAACATAAGAGGACAGTCACTCAGCATCAGCATAGGCAGTCTTGAAGGGATGTGACATTAAAAATTATTTGGTTATATCCGCCTCAGGTGCCTGGTAGCTGGTGGTGATCCAAGACTGATTCATTTTGATGAAGGTCAGTCGATCAACCGAGGCGGTGGACAGGCGCACCCTATGATCGGTGACAAATCCTCCAGCAGCACTGAATGTGCGTTCGGAAAGAACGCTGGAGGCAGGACAGGCCAGTAGCTCAATTGCATACTGTGCAAGCTCTGGCCAGTGATCCATCCTCAGGACCCAGTAAGCCAGAGGATTTTCGGTGGGAAAGGTGTCCAAGTCTGACCTTGCCCCAAGGTATTCCTGCACCATGTATATCAGACGCTGGCGATGGTTGCTGGAACCGATCATACCTTGGGGCTGCGGACTAAAAAATTGTCTGAACGCATCGGTCAGACGTCCACCTTCCCCACCGCTCCTTCTGCTACTGACCGAAGCCTCAGCAACTCGTCGCCCAGGACCAGGAGTTTGTAACCTCCCAGTTTCTGGGAACGCGTTGCACAGACCTTCTGCAAGGCCTCCCTGAGATGTCTCATCCTCTGCTCCCTCTGCGACGGCAAGATAAGGTCCGCAACCTTACCCTTGTACCGCGGATCAAGGAGAGTGGCCAGCCAGTAATGGTCCCTCTCCTTGATCGAAGAACACGAGGATCCTTCCGCAGGCTTTGCAGGATCAGGGAGGCCATGCAGCGTAGGTTAGCTGAGGCATTCGGTCCGGAGTCTTCTGGGTCACTGAGGATGACATGATCGCCAGCCACCTCCTCCCAGCCACGTACAAGTCCACTGGTTTGTTGGGACTGTACATCATCCCTAAAAGACTGCTGCTGCTGATGCTGAGTGCCAGGCTCCACCTCCATGCTCACACAATCCTCCTCCTCCTCCTCCTCCTCATCCTCTTCCTGTGTGATGGGTGGGACAGAAGGAACACTGTCCGGATAAAGGGGGCCTTGAGAGGCAAGGAAGTCCTCCTCTTCCTGCCTCTGTTCTGCCTCAAGTGCCCTGTCCATTATCCCACGCAGCATATGCTCCAACAGGTGGACAAGAGGGACAGTGTCACTGATGCATGCACTGTCACTGCTCACCATCCTCGTGGCCTCCTCAAAATGGTGAGAGGACAGTGCATGCATCCCTGATCATGCTCCACTGACGTGGGGAAAAAAACCAAGCTCCCCTGACCCTGTCCTGGTGCCGTAGTCGCAAAGGTACTCATTGATGGCCCTCTGCTGCGTGTGCAGTCGCTGCAGCAATGGCCAACGTTGAGTTCCACCTGGTGGGCATGTCACATATTAGGCGGTTCTTGGCAGGTTCAGCTCCTTTTGCAGCTCAGTCAGCCGAGCACTGGCATTATAAGATCGGCGGAAATGCACACAGACTTTCCTGGCCTGCCTCAGGACATCCTGTAAGCCTGGGAACCTGCCCAAGAACCGCTGCACCACCAGGTTGAGGACGTGAGCCATGCAGGGCACATGGGTGAGCTGCCCCTGTCGCAGGGCGGAGAGGAGGTTGGTGCCATTGTCAGAAACGACCATTCCTGGCTTAAACTGACGTGGCGTCAACCACCTCTCGGCCTGCCCCTGCAGAGCTGCCAGAACCTCTGGCCCAGTGTGGCTCCTGTCCCCCAAACACACCAGCGCAAGCACGGCATGGCATCTTTTTGCCTGCGTACTTGCGTAGCCCCTTGTACGCCTACGGAGCACCGCTGGTTCCAAGGACAGAGCACTGGAGGAAGAAGAAGAGGAGGGGGTGGAGGAGAGAGGTGTGTCACAACCAGTAGCAGTAGTAGCGTTTTGGAGGCGTGGTGGCGGAACAACCTCCAACACTACTGCACCTTGTCCTGCATCCTCCCAGCTGCCAATAGAGTGACCCAATGGGCCGTGAAAGAAAGGTACCATCCCTGTCCATGCCTGCTGGACCATGAGTCAGCGGTAATATGCACCTTACCGCTGACCGCCCTGTCCAGCGAGGCATGGACATTGCCTTCCACATGCCGATAGAGAGACGGAATCGCCTTCCGTGAGAAAAAGTGGCGTTTGGGAACCTGCCACTGAGGAACCGCACATTGAACAAACTCACGGAAGGGGGCCGAGTCTACCAACTGAAAAGGCAGCAGTTGAAGTGCTAGCAATTTAGCCAAGCTAGCATTCAACCGCTGGGCATGTGGATGGCTGGGAGTGTACTTCTTTCTACGGTCCAGCAGCTGGGGCAGGGAAATTTGCCTGCTGCAATCGGACGTCGGTGTACTGCAAGTACTTGGTTGTGACACACCTAATTCTACACCTTCAGTCCTCTCAGAGCAGCTTTCAGAGAGGACTGAAGGTGTAGTGGGGATGGAGATCCCAGCTGATGAGGAGCAAGGAGAGGTCCGCTTAGTTCTTTGGTGTGGGTCTTTTATGTGTGCCTGCCAACGAGCTGCATGGCAGGTCGACATATGTCTGGTCATGCTTGTGGTGCCCAAGCGGCTGATGTTTTGGCCACGCGAGATTCGCTTGAGACAAATATTGCAAATAGCAGTGGTGCGATCTGATGCACTCGTCTCAAAAAAGGCCCACACCAAAGAACTTTTCTGATAACGTGCAGAGGCAGCGCCCTGCACAGGCGGAGCTCTGCGGTGTTGTACAGTTGCTGTGCTGGCCTCTACCTGGCCTCCAGGGGGCATTCTGCCTCGTTGGACATGTGACGCCGCATCCTCCTCCTCCTCGTCCTCCTCCTCATCCTCTCTCCCTTCAGGCACCCACGTGGAGTCAGTGACCTCATCATCCCCTCCCTCTTCACCACTAGAGCAACCTGGCAGTAAGCTGCAGCTGGTGGAACAGTACTGCCAGATTCCTCAAGCTGGGTATCATCATCCGAGCCTTCGAATCGTTGGGCATCCTCCTGGAGCATGTACCCAACACTGTGCTCAAAGAGTTCGGGGGACTCCTCAGGAGGACATGGTGGGTCTAGGGAAGGGGTGGCTGATGATGCCATTGAGTACGCGTTGGCAGCTGCTCTGCCAGTACCCTGAGCCTGGGTGAGAGAGGATGAGGAGGATGAGGAGGGCTTGGTCATCCATTCTACCAAGCCTTCGGCATGATGCGGCTCCACATGTCCAGCTGCGAAAACAAAGACGCGCGTGTCCCATGGCCACGTGCTGATGACGATGCACGACCACGTCCACGGCCACGGCCACGTCCACTAGAAACAGGGCCTGCCTGCCCTGTGTTCTTGGCTCTGCACGCTCTGCCTCCCCTTGGCGGTCTTCCAGCCATTGTAGTCGGTAGTCCTGTGGTGCTGCTGAGAAGAAAATATAGGAGCTCTGTGTGATGCCACTAAACACACTAGAAGTCCTATGGGTGCTTCTGCAAAGAAAATAGAGGAGCTCTGTGTGATGCCACTAACACACTAGAAGTCCTGTGGGTGCTGCTGAGAAGACAATATAGGAGCTCTGTGTGATGCCACTAACACACTAGAAGTCCTATGGGTGCTTCTGCAAAGAAAATAGAGGAGCTCTGTGTGATGCCACTAACACACGATAGAAGTCCTGTGGGTGCTGCTGAGAAGAAAATATAGGAGCTCTGTGTGATGCCACTAACACACTAGAAGTCCTATGGGTGCTTCTGCAAAGAAAATAGAGGAGCTCTGTGTGATGCCACTAACACACTAGAAGTCCCTGTGGGTGCTGCTGAGAAGAAAATATAGGAGCTCTGTGTGATGCCACTAACACACTAGAAGTCCTATGGGTGCTTCTGCAAAGAAAATAGAGGAGCTCTGTGTGATGCAACTAACACACTAGAAGTCCTGTGGGTGCTGGGCTGTGGTGGGGCCTAAGAAACTTCAAGTCCTATAGGTGCTTCTGTGTGATGCCAATAACACTCTTCAAGTCCTATAGGTGCTTCTGGGAACAGAAGATATGATCTCTGTGTGATGGGACTAACACACTTCAAGTCCTATTGGTGCTTCTGGGAAGAAAATGTAGGTCTGTGTGATGGGTCTAACACACTTCAAGTCCTATAGGTGCTTCTGGGAAGAAAATGTTGGTCTGTGTGATGGGACTAGCACACTTCAAGTCCTATAGGTGCTTCTGGGAAGAAAATATATGATCTCTGTGTGATGGGACTAACACACTTCAAGTCCTATAGGTGCTTCTGGGAAGAAAATATATGTCTGTGTGATGGGACTAACACACTTCAAGTCCTATAGGTGCTTCTGGGAAGAAAATATAGGTCTGTGTGATGGGACTAACACACTTCAAGTCCTATAGGTGCCTCTGGGAACAAAATATAGGATCTCTGTGTGATGGGACTAACACACTTCAAGTCCTATGGTGCTTCTGGGAAGAAAATATAGGTCTGTGTGATGGGACTAACACACTTCAAGTCCTATAGGTGCCTCTGGGAACAAAATATATGATCTCTGTGTGATGGGACTAACACACTTCAAGTCCTATAGGTGCTTCTGGGAAGAAAATGTAGGTCTGTGTGATGGGACTAACACACTTCAAGTCCTATAGGTGCTTCTGGGAAGAAAATGTAGGTCTGTGTGATGGGACTAACACACTTCAAGTCCTATAGGTGCTTCTGGGAACAAAATACAGGAGCTGTCCTGTCTGTAGATGGAGAAAGCCGTGCCAAGGAGGAGTCATACGGGAGGACCCTTGTTGTTGCAAGGGCCTGGTGACTCACTTGGAGGAGCAGAGGCGGCTCTCTAATTAGGCAACTTAGGCGGTCGCCTAAGGCCTCGCACTCCTAGGGGCCTCGCGGCCGCCTATTTCGCCTGATGTGTGTGTTACAGTTGAAGGGAATGTCATGCAATTTATACAGTTAATTTCTATTGCTTTCATTATTTTTCCCATTTTGGGCATGAGTGGGGCCTCATGTCTAAGATTTGCCTAAGGCCTCACAAAGCCTAGAGCCGCCTCTGTGGAGGAGGACACAATGAGCCTAGGAAACAGAGAAAGAAGTCTGTGCACCAACTAAGATACTGCCTACAGTGTTGCCAGGTCAGCTTAAAGATTCTGACATGGTGAATCTGGGCAAAAATCTGGTTAGTCTGTAAGTGACATGCTTATCTGGGACCAGTAAACGTCACCCCCATGACCAGTGGCGGCTGGTGCTCAAGAATTTGGGGGGGGGGTGATAAACAATGACACCACCCCCCGGGCGGGAGATGGATGGGTAGGCAAGCAGGGGCCTCCTTACCTTATCAATCCGGCGATCAGCGCGGCGATTCCGACCGTCTTCCTGCCAGCAAGCGAGGAGACTGAGAGCCAAGTGGAACAGATGCAGAGAGGGCACAGGCCAGTATACGAGGCAGCTGCAGCTTAATGACGGTTGTGAGGCAGATCCAGGACCGGTGGCAAGCAGAGAAGGATCCTGGCTGCTGCTCCTCGCTCCTGGGGCCAATGAATCTCCTCCCGGCCGAATAATAAGTGGGTCCTGAGACCCGGACCCGATTGGCTAGGAGTCCTAAGACTCCCTGCCAATCGGGTCTCAGGAGCTGCTTCCTGATTGGCCGGGAGGAGAATCAGGAAGACAATAGCGAATATAAATTCCCTATTGCCACGCGCTGGGTGGGCTTCGGGCGCAGTGCTCTGCGCCCCGAGACCACCCTTTTTTCAAGCCAATTAGAGCCTCAGGCTTTAATCATGTGCTTAAAAAAAAGAAGCACATTGGTATCCATGCGCCTGGCACCCTGCATGTAGATTAGGGGGGGGGGGGCGCCCGTGCACCCCCTATGGACCGGCCGCCACTGTCCATGACTGTTGTACACGAAATCATTAAAAACCGATTGGCGCCCAGTGTCGTGCAGTGCTTTGTGAATGGGGCGTGCTGTGTTGTGGGACACACACAGTTCCCATAACACACCGCGCCCCATTCACTAGAAGACGACGCAAGGAGGAGAAGACTGAAGATCACCGCGGAATAGGAAGAGGCAGATTAGGACGATCTGCCTAGCAACAGCGATTTCTGGTAAGTTTAAAAAAAAAAATATTTTGTTTTTCCTTCCAAGTTTTTAGGAACATTTTTAGCCAGTTTTTATTTTATTTATTTTTTATTTTTAGGGTGGCCCTCCACTTTAACACCAGAAAAGCTGTGTGTTTTACCTTTAGATTTATCCAGTCTTGGAACTCTTTATAATTAAAATACCAGTAATTCATATTGCACAGACTACTACTAGTTCTGCTTCTACTCAATATAAATGATCACTGCACTGAAGTTTACTTTTTTCCATTGTTGGCGGATAGTTCAAGCAGAGCAGTGTCTCTTTTGGCTTAATTTCAGAGAGAGTAGTAGGAAAAATACCTCACTGAGCTGTCATCTCTCACCGACCAGAAATAAATAATTTTGCTGCTTTATGAGTAGCTTTTATAGCGATTAAACAATTCATTCCAAAAAAGGGCAAGGGATGGATCGATGACTATACTTTTGCATCTTTGCTATATTTTGCTTTACAACATACAGTATATAGCACAACATGGCAGCTCTAACCTGGTACTTTTGTATTATTTGAAAGTAACATGGTACAAGCTGAAATCCCTATTTAACATGTATTTTTATAACAACGGATTGTTACCTATGGTAGAACTTACTTGTAATCACCTCCAAAAGTGTCATGAGACATTCGAGCTAAAATCATGTGACTTTCAATTTAGGAAGAAAATCTTTGCCAGTCAGGGAAACTGTTTCCTCTTCTGAGTCAGCTGCTACATTCTATTACAATTACATCATTTCATTTCTGCACTAGTCTCACTTTGAAAATAGACCGTATTTTCTCTGGAAATCATTACTACTGTATTATACAGAGTTGTACGTTTTAGAATAGTGAGCCATTATAACGAGGCACATTTTCTTGAACTACGCAGTTTTCAAGTTGCAGATCTAAAGGAAGAATACTGTAAGAAAACAAAGTTGTTCTAAAGGCTCAAGGTTTCATACCTTCATGCATTCTATGTAGAACAACGCACCCTCACCTCCACAGTACATCATGTGACCGATGCATCAGGGGTAACCCATTCCAAAAATGAAGATATTGCGCAACCATTCCAATGCTTTTATAGTAAGCTGTATAATCTTAACTCTAGTGAATCAGTCCTCATTGCCGATGATACACGTAAGCAGCTGATTCAAGACTTCTGGTCAAAATATAGTCCTTGTGCCCTGTCTACAGAAGACTGGAAAGCTCTGGAAGCACCACTGTACTGACCGGAAGGTTTTCCGGAGCAGTATTATAAAAGCTTTGCAGAACCTTCTTGCCCCAAGCTTTCTGAAGGCCTTTAACACCTTATCTACTACCTCCTGCTCCTCCGACACCTTGTTAGAAGCATACATTTCGGTAATACCGAAAGAAAATAAAGAGCCCGCTAATGTTGATAACTACAGGCCGATTTCTCCTTTAAATGTCGATGTGAAGATATTCTCTCTTTTGGCAACCCGACTATCTTATCATGTGCTGGCCTGGGTTGGTCTGGACCAGGTAGGATTTGTCCCAGGCAGAGAAGCCAGGGACAACACTACAAAAGCCTACAAAAGCCTTTAACTTAGTTACATAGTAGGTGAGGTTGAAAAAAGACACACTTCCATCAAGTCCAACCTATGTGTGTGATATATATGTCAGCATTACATTGTATATCCCTGTATGTTGCGGTCGTTCAGGTGCTTATTGTTCAGGTTCTTATCTAATAGTTTTTTTAAACTATCGATGCCCCCCCACTGAAACCACTGCCTGTGGAAGGGAATTCCACATCCTTGCTGCACTTGCAGTAAAGAACCCTCTACGCGGTTTAAGGTTAAACCTCTTCTAATTTTAATGAGTGGCCACGTGTCTTATTAAACAAAAAAAGTTTTATCTCTATTGTGGGTCACCAGTATGGTATTTGTAAATTGAAATCGTATCCCCTCTCAAGCGTCTCTTCACCAGAGAGAATAAGTTCAGTCAACTAATATTCTCCAGAAACGTTATTATTTTTGTTGCCCTTCTCTGTACTCACTCCATTTCCAGTACATCCTTCCTGAGGACTGGTGCCCAGAGCTGGACAGCATACTCCAGGTGAGGCCGGACCAGAGTCTTGTAGAGCGGGGAAATTATTGCTTTATCTCTGGAGTTAATCCCCTTTTTAATGCATACCAATATTCTGCTTGCTTTGTTAGCAGCAGTTTGGCATTTCATGCCATTGCTGAGCCTATCATCTACTAGGACGCCTAGGTCCTTTTCCATCCTTGATTCCCCCAGAGGTTCTCCATCAGTGAGTAGATTGCATTCATATTTTTGCCATCCCAAATGCATTATTTTACATTTTTCTACATTAAACCTCATTGTAGTTGCCCACCCCATTAATTTATTCAGATCTGCTTACAAGGTTTCAACATCCTGCAGAGGGGTTATTGCCCTGCTTAGCTTAGTATCGTCCGCAAATACAGAGATTGAACTGTTTACACGATCCTTTAGGTTGTTCATGAACAAATTAAATAGGATTGGTCCCAGCACTGAACCCTGAGGTTCCCACTCCTGACCATTCCGAGTACTCCCCATTTATCACCACCTTCTGAACTCGCCCTTGTAGTCAGTAAGGTCCATGCCAACAGACCTTACTTTGTACAGTAAACGTTTATGGGGAACTGTGTCAAATGCTTTTGCAAAATCCAGATACACCACGTCTTCCTTTATCTAGATGGCAGCTCACCTCCTCAAATACCTTATCATCCCCTCCAATAGCTTGCATACTATTGATGTAAGGTCAGGGCTTTTTTTTCTCAGTGAATAGGTACGGGAACTCACCCCTTCCAATCCACCTTTTGTCTCCACCCCTGCCCAACTCAGAACACCGTTACTTGGTTCCACACCCTACCCACCTCCCAGTGCTGCCCATTTTTCCTTTTAGAGAATACAGAACCAAGTATAATTTTGTGGTGCTAAGTAATTTGTATGGAATGTGTTTATGATAACAAGAAAGGCAGTAAGATAGATCCCCTGTGGCCAGCAACAATGAACAGCCCCAGCAACCAGAGATCCACCCCAGCAACAATAGACTCCTAAATAGCCAGCATCACTAGACCCTTCAGCAGCCAGCAACAGTAGATCTCTTCTAACAATGATTATTCCCCCAGCAACATGAGATAGATACCCTCCAGCAGCAATAGATTCCCCAGAAGCCAGCATCAATGTACCCCCCAGCCAGTAGCGGCTGCTGGTATATTTTTTTGGGGGGCGGCAAACAATCCACCCGCCGCAGGCTCACTTCCTCCGGTTCGGGAGGGGGGGCGTCTCCTACTCCTGGTGCTTTCTCGGCGGCTTCCACTGTGTCTCCTCCCTCCTCCTCCTCGGCGACCAATAGGATTGCTTCTCCTCTCAGCCTCAGGACCCGCTTCCTGATTGACTGAGAGGAGAATCAGGAAGACAATAGCGAATATTAATTTGCTATTGTCACACAACTGAGTGGGCTGCGCCTATGGCTCTAATTATGTTTTTCTAGGAAAAAAAACAATTGGAATCCATGCGTCCGGCAGCCTGCATGTAGATTAGAAGCCGGGCACATGGATTAGGGGGGCGATGCCCCTACGCCCTGCATTACGGGCCACCACTGCCTCCAGCACACTCCAACACCCCTTGCCATTACATACATTCAGTGTTGGAGGTGCTGGAGGTTCCGGAACTGCGTTCCCCCGCGTTCCTGCTGAAAAAAAGCCCTGTGTAAGGTTAAACTGTCTGTAATTCCCAGTGATGTATTTTGGCCCTTTTTTAACCACTTGCCGACCGCCCCATGTACATATACGTCGGCAGAATGGCACGTACAGGCAAAACCACGTACCTGTACGTGCCATTCTTCTGGCGGGTGGGGGGTCCGGTCGGACCCCCCCCGCCGGTGGGGACGGTTGGCATCGCTTCAGGAGCGATCCGGGATGAGGGACGGCCAGTGGTTTCTGGCCACCCCCTCGCGATCGCTCCTGGCGAATGAAAAGCTTCCCCTGTCTCTGTATTGTAAATACAGGCAGGCGGAAGTGATGTCACGCTCGGCGCGTCGGTCTATCTGACCGGGACGCCGAGCTGTGAACACATACAGGTTAGTGCACAAACAGTACACTGACACCAGTACACATAGGCACACAAATAACCCCCCTGTCACCCCCAGATCACCCCCCCAGATCACCCCCTGCCCCCCCAGTCACAGTGTCACTAATTGCAGTGATCATTTATTTACTGATCACTGCATTTAGTGTCAGTGTGACTGAAATAACTGTCAGGGCAGTTAGTTTTAGGCCCCTTTAGGTCTAATGTAGCACCCAACCCCCCCCCCCAAATAAAGGTTTAACCCCCTGATTGCCCCTAGTTAACCCTTTCACCCCCTTTTGCCAGTATCACTAAGCAATCGTTTTTCTGATCGCTGCATTAGTGTCACTGGTGCCGCTAGGTAGCCAGTTTTTTTTTTTTAAGGTTAACCGCCATGTTTATATAAGTTCATAAATAGTTTTATAGGTCAGGTACCCCCATATTACAACCTAAATAAAGGTTTTAACCCCCTGATTGCCCCTAGAGTTAACCCTTTCACCAGTGATCACCGTATAAGTGTCACTGGTGACGCTGGTTAGCCAGTTAGTTATTTTGTTATTTAGATTCCCCGTCAGGTTTTTATATAGCGTCAGGTACCCCCATATATTACCTAATAAAGGTTTAACCCCCTGATTGCCCCTAGTTAACCCTGTCACCCCCTTTTGCCAGTGTCACTAAGCGATCGTTTTTCTAATCGCTGCATTAGTGTCACTGGTGCCGCTAGGTAGCCAGTTTTTTTTTAGGTTAACCGCCAGGTTTATATAGGTTCATAAATAGGTTTATAGGTCAGTTACCCCCATATTACAACCTAAATAAAGGTTTTAACCCCCTGATTGCCCCTAGTTAACCCTTTCACCAGTGATCACCGTATAACAGTTACTAGTGACGCTGGTTAGTTAGTTTGTTTTTTATACTGTCAGGGCACCCGCCATTTATTACCCAATAACGGTTTAACCCCCTGATCGCCCGGCGGGTGATATCAATTAGGTTTTAGGGTCAAATAAGGTCTGCGTCGCCCCAGGTTAGTGCCAGTACCGCAAACACCCACGCGCAAAGCATACACCTCCCTTAGTGGTACAGTATCTGAACAGATCAATATATGATCTGATCAGATCTATACTAGCGTCCCAGCAGTTTAGGGTTCCAAAAAACGCATTGTTAGCGGGATCAGCCCAGATACCTGCTAGCACCTGCTTTTTCCCCCTCCGCCCAGCCCAGCCCACTCAAGTGCAGTATCGATCGATCACTGTCACTTACAAAACACTAAGCACACATAACTGCAGCGTTCGCAGAGTCAGGCCTGATCCCTGCGATCGCTAACATTTTTTTTGTGGTAGCGTTTTGATTCAGTCGCTAACAGTCAGGAGCTTTTTTACCTGTGAATCTCAAAAAAATAAAAAAAACAAAAATAGTTGTCGTTTTATTGTTCTCTCTCTCTTTCTATTCTCTCTCTATTGTTGCTCTTTTTTACTCCATTCTATTCTGCAATGTTTTATTATGTTTTATCATGCTTGCTTTTCAGGTAATTTTTCATGTAATTTTGTTTACTGTGTTTTAGTGTTAAGCATTTTTTTTGTTTTCAGGTGCGCCATTCAGTTGCAGCATTTATCTTGACAGCAACAGCGTTTGCTCCCACGATACATAAAGCCGCAACTCCAACAATGTAGGAGGTGATTTCACCACCACAGTTAAAAAAAAGAGCATATATGCCGAAGCATGGGGGCAGCAGGGGCGGAGGAGCGATTGGCTCCTAATGCCGCGTACATACGGTCGAAATTCCGACGGAGGCTTGCCCTGTGGAAAAGTCCGACCGTGTGTACACGGCATAACTTTTGCGGAGGATGCCCCCATGCTTCGGCATATATAAATGGTGCGTGTATGCCCATTATTAGAAGTGGGTGGATGAAGGGAGGTATTCTAATGGTGGGCATACCCACCAATCAGAGCCGATCGGCCCTATAGGCACACTATGCAAGCTGCTTAGGGCCCCGCCGCTGTGGGGGGGGCCCCCAAGACCCAGCATCCCCCCTGCACCTCTGGCTCGCCGTTTAGAGTGCAGTGAGGAGAGGTGGGAGGAGGTAGAAGGCGGCGATCGGCAGCTCTATGGTGCCTGAGTGGGCGGCGGGATCTCCCTGGGGTTTGTAGTACTCTCAGTGTATACAGTGGAGAGGAGAAGGGAGGGGCCTCTGACCCAGGCAGGTTTCAGTTTCACTTTCACTCTGCTTGAACACTGTTGCTGATGCCCGTGTCAGAGGCCCCTCCCCTCTCCGCTGTATACATTCGGAGATAGAACTACTAGCCCCAGGGAGATCCCCCTGCCTGTGGACACCATATAGCTGCCGATCGCCGCCTCCCACCTCCACCAGCCAGGTACAGGGGAACCTCTGCAAAGGGGGGAGTCAGCTGTTTGGGGGCCCAAATGTAAGGAAGGGGGCCTCTGGGGACACTAATGTAAGGACGGGGCCCTCTGGGGACACTAATGCAAGGACAGGGCCCCCTGGGGACACCGATGTAAGAGGGGGCCCCCTGGGGACACTAATGTCAGAGGGGGGCTCTCTGGGGACGCTGTGTAAGGAGGGGCTCTCTGGGGACCCTGTGTAAGGAGGGGCTCTCTGGGGACCCTGTGAAAGGAGGGGCTCTCTGGGGACCCTGTGTAAGGAGGGGCTCTCTGGGGACTCTGTGTAAGGAGGGGCTCTCTAGGGATACAAATTTAAGAGGGAAGGCTCTATTGGGACACTAATGTAAGGGAGGCTCTCTTGGGACCCTGGTGTAAGGGGGGGCTCTCTTGGGACCCTGGTGTAAGGGGGGGGCTCTCTTGGGACCCTGGTGTAAGGGGGGGGGGGCTCTCTTGGGACCCTGGTGTAAGGGGGGGCTCTCTTGGGACCCTGGTGTATAGGGGGGCTCTCTTGGGACCCTGGTGTAAGGGGAGGCTCTCTGGGGACCCTGGTGTAAGTGGAGGCTCTCTGGGGACCGTGATGTAAGGGGGATACCCTCTGGGGACCCTGATGTAAGTAGGGAGGCTCTCTGGGGACCCTGATGTAAGGGGGGGCTCTCTGGGGACCCTGATGTAAGGGGGGCTCTCTGGGGACCCTGATGTAAGGGGGGGCTCTCTGGGGACCCTGATGTAAGGGGGGGCTCTCTTGGGACCCTGATGTAAGGGGGGATCTCTGGGGACCCTAATGTAGGGGGAGGCTCTCTGGGGACCCTAATGTAGGGGGAGACTCTCTGAGGACGCTGATTTAAGGGGGGCTGTCTGGGGACCCTTGTGTAAGGGGGGCTGTCTGGGGACCCTTGTGTAAGGGGGGCTGTCTGGGGACCTTGGTGTAAGGAGGGGCTCTCTGAGGACCCTGATGTAAGGAGGGGCTCTCTGGGGACCTCATTCTGTTCTATATTGTTGTACTTATTCTTTGACGGTTTTGTTTAAAGGAGGGAGGATTGTTTTGGGAGCACTGAAGTGTCAGGTGTGACTGTGTGGCAATGGCAAATAGTTTACATAGCTCACGGCATCACGGGTCAAGTAGAGGGCCCCTTAGCAAAATTTTGCTTAGGGCCCCAGGGAGGTCAGGATCGGCACTGCCACCAATCAATTTCTTTTTTTCGTTCAGCCAAGAGGCTGCATGAAAAAAAAAGATTACAATATATGTCCAGTATGTTGCTGGACTTTGAATGGTTATACCAGAATGATGCCTGCAGGTTTAGGTATCATCTTGGTATCATTCTTTTCAGCCAGTGATCGGCTTTCATGTAAAAGCAATTCTAGCGGGTAATTAGCCTCTAGACTGCTTTTACAAGCAGTGGGAGGGAATGTCCCCCCTCCCGGATATAAACCGCGCCATTGGGAAATTGGGAAATTGGGAAAGCGTTTTATGACACTGATCTTGGTGTGGTCAGATGCTTTGAGGGCAGAGGAAAGGTCTAGGGTCTAATAGACCACAATTTTTTCAAAAAAAGAGTACCTGTCACTGCCTATTGCTATCATAGGGGATATTTACATTCCCTGAGATAACAATAAAAATGATAACAAAGAAAAAAAATGGAAGGAACAGTTTAAAAATAAAATAAAAAAGCAAAATAAATAAAAAAAAAACTAAAAAAAAAAGCACCCCTGCCCCCCCTTCTCTTGCGCAAAGGCGTACACAAGCGTTGGTCTGGTGTCATATGTAAACAGCAATTGCACCATGCATGTGAGGTATCACCGCGAAGGTCAGATCGAGGGCAGCAACACCCACCATTTTAATCTGTAGGGCCTTTGCTTTAACAATATATATAGTGTTTGGGGGTTCAACGTAATTTTCTTGCAAAAAAAAAAAATGTTTTCATGTAAACAAAAAGTGTCAGAAAGGGCTTTGTCTTCAGGTGGTTAGAAGAGTGGGTGATGTGTGACATAGGCTTCTAAATGTTGTGCATAAAATGTCAGGACAGTTCAACTCCCCCCCAAATGGCCCCATTTTGGAAAGTAGACACCCCAAGCTATTTGCTGAGAGCAATGTTGAGCCCATTAAATGTATTTTTTTTTTTGTCCCAAGAGATTGAATAATGAAAAAAAAAAATATATATATATTTTTTTTACAAAAAGTTGTCACTAAATGATATATTGCTCAAACATGTCATGGGCATATGTGGAAATACAGCCCAAAATACATTCTGTTGCTTCTCCTGAGTACGGGGATACCACATGTGTGGGACTTTTTGGGAGCCTAGCTGCGTACGGGACCCCAAAAACCAAGCACCGCCTTCAGGCTTTCTAAGGGTGTAATTTTTTTATTTCACTTCTCACTGCCAATCACAGGTTCGGAGGCCATGGAATGCCCAGATGGCATAAAACCCCCCAAAATGACCCCATTTTGGAAAGTAGACACCCCAAGCTATTTGCTGAGAGCACCTCAAGAAATTAGATAGGCAGTCATAAATTAAAAGCGGTGTAAATTCCAGAAAATGTACTCTAGTTTGTAGACGCTATAACTTTTGCGCAAACCAATAAATATACGCTTATTGGCATTTTTTTTACTAAAGACATGTGGCTGAATACATTTTGGCCCAAATGTTTGACTAAAATTGAGTTTATTAGATTTTTCTTATAACAAAAAGTAGAAAATCTCTTTTTTTTTTTTTTTTGACAAAATTTTCTGTCTTTTTCCGTTTATATCGCAAAAAATAAAAATCACAGAGGCAATCAAATGCCATCAAAAGAAAGCTCTATTTGTGGGAAGAAAAGGACGCACATTTCGTTTGGTTACAACATTGCATGACCACGCAATTACCAGTTAAAGCAGTGCAGTGCGAAATTGAAAAAAGACCTCTGGTCCTTAAGCTGACAATTGGTCCGGGCTGAAGTGGTTAAATATTGGTGCTACATTGTCTTTTCTCCAATCAGCTGGTACCATTCCAGTCAGTAGACTGTCAGAAGAAATTAGGAACAATGGTCTGGCAATTACTTGACTGAGTTCCCTAAGTACCCTCGGGTGCAAGCCTGATCCTGGTGATTTATTAATGTTAAGTTTCCCAAGTCTATTTCTAATACTGTGCTCTGTTAGCCATAAGGGTGCTTCCTGTTATGCGTCATGAGGATAAACACTGCAGTTTTGGGTACTGAAGCCCCGCCGATTCCCTTGTGAAGACTGAGGAGAAAAATAAATTCAACACCTTTGCCATCTCCCCATCCTTTGTAACCAGATGTCCTTCCTCATTCTTTATGGGGCCAATATGGTCTGTCCTCCCTTTTTACTGTTTATATATCTTATATATCTTATATACTGTTTATAATCTTTAATTCTTAAAGAATTTCTTGGGATTTTTTTTTGCTCTCCTCCGCTATGTGTCTTTACTGTTTTATCTTAGCCGCCCTAATTGTACCCTAAGTACAAACGATCGGAAATGCCGCCAGCAAAACTCTGATGAAAGCTTTGCGACCATGTGTATGCTCCATCTGTCTTTTGCTGGTGGAATTCCAGCCAGCAAAAGATTGAGAGCATGTTCTCTATTTTTCAGTCGGGAAAAGTTCCTATCCGAAAATGCGATCGTCTGTATGCAATTCGGATGCACAAAAAGTCACGCATGCTCGGAAACAATTTGATGCATGCTCAGAAGCATTGAACTTAATTTTCTCAGCTCGTCTCATCACCGCGTTCTTGACGGTCGAAAGTTCTGAGAAATTTTGTGTGACCGTGTGTATGCAAGACAAGCTTGAGCGGAATGCCGTTGGAAAAACCATCCAAGATTTTTTGGATGGAAATTCCGCTCGTGTGTACGTGGCATTACATTTCTTGTTGCATTCTTTATAAAGTCTGAATGCTGATGATGATCCCTCAGCTTTGTACAAGCATACCCCACTTTTAAGTACACAATAGGGTTTATTTACTAAAGCTGGAAAGTGCAAAATCAGGCTCACTTCTGCATAGAAACCAATGAGCTTCCAACCTCGGCTTGTTCAATTAAGCTTTGGTAATAAAACCTGGAAGCTCATTGGTTTCTATGCAGAAGGGAGCTTGATTTTGCACTTTCCAGCTTTAGTAAATAAACCCCATTGTGTACTTAAAAGTGGGGTATGCCTGTATTTTTTTGAAGGCGTTCTCCGTTGCTTTTATATGCATTTTTACATTAGCCTTCCAGGACTTTTGTTCGCTCTTTTAAATTTATTTCCCAATGGGATGCACTGGCTAATGCCCTTATTTAATATGTTCTTAAAGCAAACCCATCTCTCATCTGTGTTCTTTGTTCCTAAGATTTTATCCCAATTTATATCTGGGACGGAACGTCCCCACACCCCGATTGAGTGCTTTCGTCATATACCACTTCCTCCCAGTCTGAATATAGATCAGATATTCCAACCGCTCACAAGCACAAAACAAGACGATACTTGTTTGATTGCTGAACATGGACTCTTTTATTAGAACCAAAATACAAGTCTTATATACAGTAAAAGAGGAGGTTCCTCAGAATTAACAAGAGCTAATTAACTAATCCCTTAAAGCAGCCAATGTGACTCCATGCCCTCCTGAGCATTGTTATGATTAATCAGGATTTCACTACAGGTCAGACTTGTTGTCACCGAGCTTCACACAGTAGATTATACATTATCATAAACATCAACACAGAACTCCTTAATCCAATAGCAAGGTTAATTAGTACAAACAACAATGGGTTAAATACTCTTATGCCGCGTACACACGAGCGGATTTTCCATCGGAAAAAAAATTGGATAGTTTTTCTGACGGAATTCTGCTCAAGCTTGGCTTGCATACACACAGTCACACAAAAGTTCTCTGAACTTTTGACCGTCAAGAACACGGTGACGTACAACACTACGACGAGCCGAGAAAATGAAGTTCAATGCTTCCAAGTATGCGTCGAATTGTTTCCAAGCATACGTAGGAATTTTGCATGTCGGAATTGGTACAGATGATCGGAATTTCCGATCGGGAACCTTTTCTGACCGAAAAATTGAGAACCTGCTCTCAATCTTTTGCTGGCGGGAATTCCGCCAGCAAAAGTCGGATGGAGTATACACACGGTCGGAATTTCCGACCGAAATCGCACATCCGACTTTTGCTGGCAGAATTTATGATTGTGTGTACGGGGCATTAGAAGTTGTAGCAAGCCAGACTAGACTAATTTACATTATAGAAGACAACACACAGGTGGCTGGAGTTGATGATATTAGCATCTATCAGTATGTGTCCCAACAGTATGAATCAGTCACTATTTCTAATATGGCATATACAGGGTTCCCAGAGTCTGTGTGTCTTGGGGGACATGGACCTGAATCTAAAGTAACACCACCCCAAGGGTCCCCAGGCATACAGCTCACAAACAGCACTGTTCTTCCAAATGCCAGGGCCCATATTCGATAGGCAAGAGGCTAGCGTGCAGTCCCCTCCAAAAGCCTCTGTCTCAGGTGAGTCTGTCACATTTCCACCCCATCAAAAGTTTACTAACAAGGTCCCAGACCTCCACCTGGTCTGGACATGCATTAGTCAGGCAGAATGTACTCACATAGTCTGTCTGCATTAACTCCTTTCTTGGCTGCAAGGAATAGTTGATCTCAGTAGGTGTGGGGCAGAGGTCATTCCGGTCGCCTGCCTGTTGGTGTGTGTGGCAAGCTCTCACGAGTGTCGCTACACAAGTTCCTGTTCAGAAGACATTGGGGAGATCTGGTTGTTGGTGAGAGGGCAAATTGCTCGACCCCTATCCATTCTTTACCACCATTATATTAAGACACTTTGCACAGACACCTCTACTCCAAGAACACTTTACTACATTATTTGAATACTGTGCTCAGACAAGTTTAGTTTTCTTCTCTACAAGGAATCTACTGTTCTCACTATACCCAAACGGATTAAAGTTAACAAGCTCCGACTAGCCGGTGAACAACATCAGATCTGCAATGTGGACTTTATTGGCATTACTTATAGCAAGGACCCTATATTACTCTTCTTTAGACCCGATCTCCCTTCCTAGGATAGCGTGTAGGCTGGCCAGGTTCCATATTGATAGTGTGGGAGTATAAGCAGTTAACTAAAACATCCGTCTAGGGGGTAACATTCTCTCTAAAGGAAGTGTACATATATGTATAGAGTATTGTCGTTGTTAAAGTATTGTCTGTTGCCTAGAACTCAGCAGATCTATTACCTCCTCTTTGTGACAACTTCTCCTTTTATTGGTTCAACTAAAACATTCATAGAACCTAAATACATTGAGTTGTTTGATTATTGCCATACAGTGATACAAGGTTTGTCTGAACCCAGAATGTCAGGTGGGTTTGAAGGTTCACCAGGTCATGGCCGTGCAGATGAACAGGTAATTCTGAGCAGCCCTCTAGGTGGCTGTGCTACATATATGCTGACCTGTGTGAGCAGGGAGAGTCCCACCCCTCAGATCATGCTCTCTGTAAAGTGATACATTTCCATATGAAGGAAACCCCTTCATAATAACCTCCCAATAGCCCTTCCTCTGAAGTCTTGCAGTAAGCCATTATTCTCTGGCATGCTGCAAGACCGCAATGACACAAGAGTAAGTATGACACATTTACACCTTTCACCACCTACATAAAGGCCCAGAAACACCCACGGTAGTGAGTCCAATAGCTTGTCCTGAAGCTACAGAAACTCAAAAGAATCATGGGAAATGTAGTATCAGGACTTGCAAAGGAAGGAAGCAGGAACTCAGAGAACTTTGAAATTCAGCCAGGAGGAGGAGTGACATTGCAGACACAGAAACCTGCTGTATACAGCTAAAGGAGGTAAGTAAGTTTCACATAAACTGACACTGAGGTTGTGATTCAGTTACATGCACAATGCATCTGAAGTTCTTCTTTAACAGCTTCCCAAACGCCCCACGTACATTTACTGCAGGAGGGCGGCGTGGGTGCGCAAATCACGTACCTGTACGTGATTTCATGCACGCAGTTTAGGGGGGCGCGTACGCCGCTGGTGGCCGCCGGACATCATTTACAGGAGAGACGCAGCAGCGTTGAGCCGATGTAAACAAAGCACACCACTGATTTGTCAGGGAGGAAAAGAGAGAGATTGTGTCTCAGCTAAGCTGAATCATGATCTTTGTTTTTCTCCAGTGAATCCACTCCCCCCACAGTTAGAAACACCTCCCAGGGAACACATTTAACCCTTGATTGCCCCTGTAGTTAACCCCTTCCCTGCCAGTGTGATTTATAAGGGATCAGTGCAAGTTTTTAGCACTGATTCCTGTATTGGTGTCACTGGTCCCCAAAAAGTGTCACTAAGTGTCAGATTTGTCCACCGCAATTTTGCAGTCCTGCTAAAAATCGCAGATCGATGCCATTACCAGTAAAAACAATAAAAAAATGTTTATTTTACGCTTATTGGGATTTTTTTTTTACCAAAAATTTAGCAGAATACATATTGGCCTAAATTATTTTTTTTTTTTTGGGATATGTATTATAACAGAAAGTAAAAATTTTTTCTTCAAAATTGTCTTTTTTTGTTTATAGCGCCAAAAAAAAAAAAAAAACTGCAGAGGTGATCAAATACCACCAAAAGAAAGCTCTATGTGGATATTAAAAAAGACGGTAGAGCGTCACACGACCGCACAATTGTCATTTAAAGGGACGCAGTGGCCTGGTCATGAAGTGGGTAAAACCTTTGCGGGACTGAAGTGGTTAAAGCAGCTGCCAGCCAGGATACTCTGAAGGGTTTGGATCCCCAATTCTCCCTCCTTATCTACACCTCTGATACATACAGTGAAAACAGATTTTTCAGCCCCCATAAATCTTTCTCCAGTGTCAAATACCCAGTCTCATATTGTTTGGTGGTGGGGGGGGGGGGGAGGGGCTGAGGGCACATGCCTCTACTGTCTCTGCTCAATAACCTATACACCTCAGCAGCTGGTACCCTTTCTCCTCATTTGGATGAGCTTCTTACCAATCAAAAAACAGAACCTCTGTTAAGACTATAGTGGGAGTAGTGTCAAGTCTTTTAAAGGAGACGTACAGCCAAAGCTTATTTGGCTGTACTTCTCCTGTGGATCACATGAGTGCAGTTTGTTTTGAGCCATGACCCGTTTTCAGCAGACAGCGGGCTGAAGTCCACTGTCTGCTGACGTCACAGAGAAGTCACAGAAGATTGCAACACTGGGGTCGGAATCTGCCCACATGCCTGGACTGGCACCCGACTCAGCCTCTCAGTGAGCCCCTGAGAGCCTGAGCTGGCCTCTCCCACCCCCTGCACAGCCCAGTGCTCCAGTGAGCTAGGAAGGGGCAGAGCAGAGAGCTGTGACTGACAGTCACCAGCTCTCTGCAAGTGGAGCTCTGAGAACTGAGTGATCATCAGTGTTAGATCGCTTGGTTCTCAGTGTTAGAGCCAGGGGGGACAGATGCAGCATCGTATAAATGTGCAATAACTCTGATTCCCATACTTCTCTTTTAAAGACCCTATACTAGTGATGGCGAACCTATGGCACGCGTGCCACAGCTGGCACGCTGAGCCCTCTCTGTGGGCACGCGAGCAGGGCAGCCATCTTTTCTCTTGTGCCCAACTGCCCGTTAAAAATATACTGGTGCTCTATTGACGCCCAGGTCCCGCGCAAGGAGGCAATTGGCCAGCGCAGGTGTCAATCATGGATGCCAGGCTGATGCGTGCATCCGCTGCTTCGGCCAATCTGCGGCTCTGTGTTGGCTCAGTGGGTGGGCTGGGCAGGTCCTGTGCAAGGAGGCAATTGGCCAGCACAGGTGTCAATCATGGGAGCCGGGCGGATGTGTGCATTCGCTGCTTCGGCCAATCTGCGGCTCTGCGTTGGCTCGATGGGTGGGCTGGGCAGCGGAAAATTGACAACAAAGCCGGCCAGCCAATGGGGAGGCGGGGAGAGTGTCCCAGGTGTTCACTATCAGGCCAGGGCAGCCCAGTAAGGCTGCTTGGAATGTGGGAGAAAGAGCTGACTGGTTGCCCATAGCAACTTAATACAAGCCTCTGCACTGAGAAGGAGCTGACAAGAGGACTCCTGGTTGGCTGCAGCCAGGAACCAATGAGGAGCCAGCACCATGGGACATGTAGTCCCAGAAGACTATGGCTCCATTTTAATTAATTAAAGGAATACTACAGCCCCAGCATGCCCTGCAAAAATAAAAGGAGGGACAGCCTGAAATCCGGGCAAAAAAGGGCTGGGGGAAAAGGGAGAGCAAGGGTGAGAGCAGTGTGGAGACAAGATCAAGAGGAGGCTGAGGTGGTTTGGAAAAGAGAGAGCCCAAGCCACAACAGCCCCTGGAGTTGAACCAGCCAGGGAGGAGTGAGATGACGATGCTGCGAGGTGCTGAGAGGACACGATCGAGAGTGAGGAGGGCAATCACAGGCACCAACAAAAGGAGAAGCTGCTGCCAGGCGCACCGACACTAGACGCCAGAGTCGGGTGAGTGCTGAACTCACTGCAAACCCTCTTGGGGTGGAGGATCATCACCAGTGTTGGCACGTTGAAATAAATAAGTTGGTGTTGTGTTGCAGTTTGGGCACTCGGGCTCAAAAAGGTTTGCCATCACTGCCTTATACCAACTCCTTACACACAGAAGGGGCAAATATGGCATCTCCCATGTACATCTATTCATACACAATGCATGCAGAAAAACTAGCACTCGCTGATCGTCTATGTTAAGCTGATAGCATCCATGTACCATCGTTAACCACAACTCTATATACAGCAACAGAGCATGCTGATCTTTTTATTAAAAGCAAATTTAAGTCATTGTGCATATACTTTATACTTATTCAAAAAGTGGAATGGATATAGTTTGTTTTTAATTACATACAGTTCAACATGGTGTTCTTTATATGAGATCTTGGTGCAGGTATCACCGAAGAAATTTGTAAGCAGAAAGTAAAATTTTTGTTTACTGCTAAATTAATGTTTTATCCTTTCTTTGAACCATGTAGTGTAGTCAGCACTTAGTGAACTTGGAAAATAAGCAAATACATGCATTTTCTGTGTTTTCCTGTCACACAGATAATTTATACTTCTGAAAAAGTTCTGGATCTGCAAACAAAGATGATTAATTTAAAATGTTTTTTTTTTTTTTTGTGGAAGGCAATGCAAGTTCAAGCCATATTGTTGGACATT
Organism: Lithobates sylvaticus; assembly: GCA_028564925.1. Lineage (NCBI taxonomy): Eukaryota > Metazoa > Chordata > Amphibia > Anura > Ranidae > Lithobates > Lithobates sylvaticus. The sequence continues at coordinate 533,176,844 of CM053029.1, forward strand.
GGTTCCAATAAGTCATAGTCACAAGGCTAAAATGCCAGCGGTGTTGTTTACTACAATATCTTGTGAAAGATTGTGTTTATAGTACACACACAAATGAACACTTTTTCGTACTGTAACCTTTTTCATATAATTGGATAAATGATATGTACGCTGCAATCCCGTTTGAAATTTTGCTACATATTGAGCCTGGAAAGCAGGGTTCTGGTTGCTTGCATAAACTATAATAGTTGCAGGTGCCATCTACCCATTTTGAACATATATATAGTGCCTTCAAAAAGTATACCCCTTTACATTTTCCACATTTTGTCATGTTACAACCAAAAACGTAAATGTATTTTATTGGGATTTTATGGGATAGACCAACACAAAGTGGCACATAATTGTGAAGTGGAAGGAAAATGATAAATGGTTTTCAACATTTTTTACAAATAAATATGTGAAAAGTGTGGCGTGCATTTGTATTCAGCCCCATGAGTCAATACTTTGTAGAACCGCCTTTTGCTGCAATTACAGCTGCAAGTCTTTTTGGGGATGTCCCTACCAGCTTTGCACATCTAGAGAGTGATATTTTTGCCCATACTTCTTTTCAAAATAGGTCAAGCTCTGTCAGATTTGATGGAGAGCGTCTGTGAACAGCAATTGTTTAAGTCTGCCACAGATTCTCAATTAGATTTGGGTTTGGACTTTGGCTGGGCCATTCTAACACTCTAGTAGCTCTGGCTGTATGTTTAGGGTGGTTGTCCTCCTGGAAGGTAAACCTCTGCCCCGGTCTCAAGTCTTTTGCAGATTCTAACAGGTTTTCTTCTAAGATTGCCCTGTATTTGGCTCCATCCATCTTCCCATCAACTCTGGACTGCTTCCCTGTCCCTGCTGAAGAAAAGCATCCCCACAACATGATGCTGCCACCACCATGTTTCACGGTGGAGCTGGTGTGTTCAGGGTGATGTGAAGTGTAAGTTTTCTGCCACACATAGTGTTTTGCTTTTAGGCCAAAAACTTAAATTTTGGTCTCATCTGACCAGAGCAACTTCTTCCACATATTTGCTGTGTCCCCACATGGCTTCTTGCAAACTGCAAATAGGCCTCTTCACTGCTTCTCTGATTAATGTTCTCCTTGCCTGGCCTGTCAGTTTAGATGGACGGCCATGTCTTGGTAGGTTTGCAGTTGTGCCATACTCTTCCCATTTTCAGATAATGGATTGAACAGTGCTCCATGAGATGTTCAAAGCTTGGGATATTTTTTTATAATCTAACCTTTCTTTAAACTTCACCACAACTTCATCCCTGACCTGTCTGGTGTGTCCCTTGACCTCCATGATGTTGTTTGTTCACTAACAAACCTCTGAGGGCTTCACAGAACAGCTGTATTTATACTGAGATTAAATGACACACAGGTGGACTCTATTTATTAATTAGGTGGCTTCTGAAGGCAATTGGTTCCACTACATTTGATTTAGGGGTATCAGAGTAAAGGGGGCTGAATACAAATGCACCCCACACTTTTCACATAATTATTTATAAAAAAAATTGAAAACCATTTATAATTTTTTTTCCACTTCACAATTATGTGCCACTTTGTGTTGGTTTATCACATAAAATCCCAATAAAATACCTTTACCTTTTTGGTTGTAACATGACAAAATGTGGAAAATGTAAAGGGGTATAAATACTTTTTTTTTATAAGTAACTGTATGTGTGTATATATATATATATATATATATATATACACATATACCCTAAGGCGTCATGCACATGGTGGTATGGGGATCGTACAGCACCTGCATACTGACTTTCCTAGGACCCGCAGCTATGTGCATGTGGATGTATACCAATAGTGTGCATTTAGTGCACATGTCCCTGTGTGTGTGGGTGCTTTATACAACCTCCAGCACATAACTGCATACATCTTCTAATTCATCTCAATGGGTGGCTGTATACAGCAGAAGTGAAAAGAGAATGTTAATGCAGGCTCTGCACACTGCATGGCCCCTGTACGACTGTGTGCATGAAGCCAAATGCAGCGGTTGTTCCTCACGCATGTGCAGTTATTTTCCTGGGTGCTAATTGATATAGTGAAAGTTAAGACTTTTACACACTATAAGAAAATCAGGTGAACATTTTTGTCCGAGGAACGCTTGTGGGATTATCTGATAGTGTGTACACAACTTTTGACATGCGATTCCGACCTTCTGAATGAAAATTTCCAAAAGGACAAATTTCAAAAATGTTCTCGTATGGGAACAAAACGAACAATCTTTGTTTAATTTGTACTGTTTTCATATGATTTTCGTACGAAAAAAATCTGAAAACACTGCGCATGATCAGAAACAATAAACAACAAAAAAAGCGCCTTTGTCGTACGATAATTCTTGTATATTATTTCCTTCCTCGTTTACGACTTGCTGTGAAACAAGGAGGAAAATTAGAGCCTTATGAAGGTAACATTACCTTTATAGGGATGGTACCAACATCCCTTTCAACAATAAACCAATGTGGGACTTTTTATGTATTATTATTAAATACTGTATAAAATGTAGGAGTTTATTTATTTTACATAAAACAATATTTCGCTTTAAAAATATTAGCGCTGATACAGACATGTTAATCACATAACCCGGATTTATTGCATCCCCTCTATTTTCCACTCTTGCATTCAAACGCATATTACAGATGTGGAACATGAAGATCCCTAAATTTATCGTATCAGCAGTGAAGGGGAAAAAAATATATATTTTTGAAGCATTTCATGGACTGCATATGTCACTTCCTAAGGAGAGTAACAGGATATGTCTCTGTGAACAGATATATAAAAATTACAATAATATACAAGACATTGAAGTCATTGATATTTCAAGTCAATATATACTACTTACAGTTTGAAAAATATAATTAAGATTAAACAAGCCAAGTAAAAACATATAAGTGATGAATGCCCAAGAGGATGCCACCAAACCACCGAAGACCCACCAACAAGGCCTCAATTTCCTGTGTCGCCCATGTGCCTGTTACTGTTTAGGTTGGGGCAGTTGACATTTGTTTGTATTGGACACCTTTGCTGCCATTGTGCTATTTGCTGGGTGTCAAGTGCGCCCCTGTGCCTTCAAGGAGTAGTGGACTTCCTCCAGGCAAATCTGCCCACAATCTATTCATTACTTTTATATGTGCTCCTACTGTGGAGGTTCTCAAAATGTATATAGTTAGGACTGCAGATAATAATGAGGTGCCTTGTGAACTGTAATGTCTTTTACACACGGTCGGAATTTACGACAGAAAAAGTCAGATCGGATTGTGTTATCGGAAAATCTGATCGTGTGTGGGCTCTAGCGGACTTTTTCCATCGGAATTTCGGACGAAAAAAGTTTGAGAGCAGGACATAAAATTTTCCGACAACAAAATCCGATCAGACTTTTTCCGATCGTTTGTATAGAATTCCGACGCACAAAGTGCCACGCATGCTCAGAATAATAAATTTGGGGACGAAAGCTATTGGCTACTGGCCTCTTCGTAGTCCAGTCGTACGTGTTTTACGTCACCGCGTTCTGAACGATCGGATTTTCCAACAACTTTGTGTGACCGTGTGTATGCAATACAAGTTTCGCCCAAAATCCGTCAGAAAAAATTTGACGGATTTTGTGGTCGGATTGTCCGACCGTGTGTATGGGGCATTAGACAGGACAATTTGGTTTGTTGCAGGCTGGTTGGTAAGTTAAGCTGGGAATTGTTCTTTGTTTTTGTTTGACTCAATTTCCTGGGTGCCTACTACATATAAATAAGGAAGGAAAGTCCACTTGGATAGGGCACTCACAGGTCTTTCACAGAAGAATCTGTCTGGAGTTGATATCTTTTATTATTGATGTTTTGGTGCACAACATATACATATAAAACATTGATTTTGCCTAATATAATAAGTCAAAACTGCTAATAAAACGATGCCCTTTAATACCCTCTTTTGTCTTCATTGTTAGTTGCAGTGTGATATCTATAAAATAGAAGTTGACATGGTGCGTATTACATAATCTCTATCAACATTAACATGTAGACATCTTGGAGTATTATTCTTTACCAAATGTTGACCCAATAGCTTTGCTGACATAATTATGTGACAATACAATATTTCCTGCAATAACTGAATGACAGTGACTTCCTCTGTGGTCTGTACATGTCTTGCACGTATAATGGTGGGGCAATGAGGTCATTGAGGAAACAGTTGATGGTCTGTCTGTCAACTTGAGTCTGTCAGTCACTCTTGGATTTCTTGGATACATGCATAACGCTACACCAAAGAGTTGTCAAATAAGTAGGCACCACAAACTTATGTTGTCTCAAAATTAAGGTAAACTAGAATTCATATTGGATCAAATGTGGTATGGAATGTCATACCCTGGCAATCTACTTAAAGCGGTTCTGCACACATTTCATTTAGTAAATCTCTTTGCCTTCCAAATCAGGCAAAGAGTACTAAATGAAATGTGTTTTTTTTTTTTTTCACTTACCTTGTAATCGATGACTTCCGGTCCTCTGTCTCTGCGGGGGTGGGCGGGGTCTGTGCGGGGATCCTCGTCACGACGCACTGTCTCCTGGGATCTGGTGTCATTGGAGAACGTGAGCTGCACTTTGCCGTTACTGCGCACGCGCGAGCTCGGCGCAGTAACGGCGGTGCATGCTGGGCCATCTAAAGTGCCTGTGGGGTTTCACATGCCCACAGGCAAAATGGCCCCCAGCACAAAAGCAGCAAATAAAGAAGTTTATTGGAGGAAAACCGGCTGCGATCGCGATGGAAGATGGAACAGGTAAGTCCCCCAATTTAGTTATTAATAGTTAGCATATTCCCCCAAAAAAAAAAAAAAAAGAAATGCCCAGTGCAGAACCGCTTTAAAACTAAATTTAAAACTGCTACGCAGTTTTTGGAAAACTACAAAAAAAAAACATTCACGTATGGGCCCCTTTGTAAACATCACAACCTGTGTGGGAGATTGAGTTTCTGACTCAGAAGCTTGACAGCCCATGACCAGTGTAGTCAGATGAATACTTTTTTCTACTTGTGATCTGAAAATACATACATAGGGAACAGAACACTAGTTTTGTGTTAGAACTTGCAAAAATGCTCAACATCACATGTTTGTAAACGAATAGTCTTGTGGTTATACCATAACTGAGTTCCTACCAACTATCCCTGATTTTGAGGAACTAGCCCTGATTTGGAACAAAGTCCCTGTTTGAAACTATCAAAGAAACAGAGACTGGGAAGTGTCAATAAAGTATGCTTGACTACTATGCTTGATTGTACTGAAAGGTTTAACAGCTTCAGCACCGGGCCATTTTTTACCCTTCCTTACCAGAGCACTTTTTGCGATTCGGCACTGCGTCGCTTTAACTAACAATTGCGCGGTCGTGCGACGTTACACCCAAACAAAATTGACGTCCTTTTTTTCCCACAAATAGAGCTTTCTTTTGGTGGTATTTGATCACCTCTGCGGTTTTTATTTTTTGCGCTATAAACAAAAGAAGAGCGACAATTTTGAAAAAAAACACAATATTTTTTACTTTTTGCTATAATAAATATCCCATTTTTTTTAAAAAAAAAATATTTTTTCCCTCAGTTTAGGCTGATACGTATTCTTCTACATATTTTTGGTAAAAAAAATCGCAATAAGCGTATATTGATCGGTTTGCGCAAAAGTTATAGCGTCTACAAAATAGGGGATAGATTTATTGAATTTTTTTATTTTTATTTTTTTTTACTAGTAATGGCGGCGATCTGTGATTTTTTTTTCGTGACTGCGACATTGCGGCGGACACTTCGGACACTTTTGACACATTTTTGGAACCATTCACATTTACACAGCGATCGTTGCTATAAAATTGCATTGATTACTGTGTAAATGTGACTGGCAGGGAAGGGGTTAACACTAGGGGGCGCTGCAGGGGTTAATGTGTGTCCCTATAGGAGTGATTCTAACTGTGGGGGGAGGGGACTCAAGGGGAGAAGACCGATCATGTGTTCCTCCGTACTGGGATCACATGATCGGTCTCCTCTCCGCTGATAGGACGTGGAGCTGTGTGTTTACACACACAGCTCCACAGTCCCGCACGGTCCCGTTGTTTTAACGGGCAATCGCGGGTGCCCGGTGCGTGCACACCCCCAGGCGGCCGGGAATCCGAGGACGTCATATGACGCCCACCCAGGATGGGAGATCCACCTTGTGGGCGTCATATGACAGCGTGCGGTATTGAAGTGGTTAAAGGAGAAGTACAGCCAAAGCAGTGACTGACAGTTGGGATATCATTGTTATAGAACTGAGTATACAGGGATTTTCAGTTATAGCATACCTTCCAACTGTCCCTGATTTCGAGGGACTGTCCCTGATTTGGAGCAATGTCCCTCTGTCCCTCTTTCCTCCTCATTTGTCCCTCATTTTGGTCTGATCTATATAGTTGTATACAAAATGCACTATTTATCTTTCAAAAAGTGTTTCCCAGTGCTAAACCTTTCATCCATTTTCTTAATTGCTGCATTTGTAAATTTCAAAAGCCAGTATAAAAGGAACAGCAGTTGTGAAAAAAAAGCACTTGTGGGTTTAACTAATAATTTTCTGTCACTCAGACATAAGACAGAGCAACACGAGTGGCTGCTCTGTCTTCTGCCGGGCTGATATAACGTCAGGCTGCATTTATGGGACTTGTAAAGCTGCATTTATGGCACAGGTAAAGCTGAATTTATGGGACTGGTAAAGCTGCATTTATGGCACAGGTAAAGCTACATTTATGGGACTGGTAAGGCTGCATTTATGGCACTGATAAGGTTGCATTTCTTTGGCACTGGTCAGGCTGCATTTATGGGACTGGTAAGACTGCATTTATGGGACTGGTAAAGCTGCATTTCATTGGCACAGATCAGGCTGAATTTCATGGGCACTGGTAAATATTTTAGTACACCATTTGGTTCAGAATTTTTTTTTTCTTGTTTCCTCCTCTAAAGCCTAGGTGCGTCTTATAGTTAGGTGCGTCTTATAGTTAGGTGCATCGTATGGAGTGAAAAATATGGTTATTCTCTTTTAGGCCTACATACTTTTGCTAATACAGTGCCTTGAAAAAGTATTCACACCCCTTAAAATTTTCCACATTTTGTCATGTTACAACCAAAAATGTAAATGTATTTTATTGGGATTTTATGTGATAGACCAGCACAAAGTGGCACATATATGTGAAGTGGAAGGAAAATGATAAATGGTTTTCAAAATGTTTTACAAATATTTGAAAAGTGTGGCATGCATTTGTATTCAGCCCCCCTGAGTCAATACTTTGTAGAACCACCTTTCGCTGCAATTACAGCTGCAAGTCTTTTTGGGGATTTTCTACCAGCTTTGCACATCTAGAGAGTGACATTTCTGCCCATTCTTCTTTGCAAAATAGCTCAAGCTCTATCAGATTGGATGGAGAATGTCTGTGAATAGCAATTTCTAAAGCCCCATACACACGGTCGGACCGTGGACCAACTTTCCCTTGGACTTTTGTCCAAAGGGCAATCCGGATGATCAATTCTTCTCTCGCGTCACCCTTCGGGCACTCATGCGTCAATGCTCAACTCACGTCAATGCTAACCACTTCGAGCTCTCCAGCAGGTACGTTTGGTCATTATCCCTGTGGTGATCATTCGCGATTTTCGGTCCGTGTTACTTTCCCACCGTTTGTGATTGAATGTCCTCTTTGCCATGTTGCGCGCATCCTAGGAGGGCCCAGAGCTTAACACTGTGCTGTTACCCTAAACACCGCCTGGGCCCTTGTTTAAAATCGACAAATTAGACTTTCATCATGTTTTTTTTCTCATTCTGAATAGCTCCCAACATCCCTGTGCTGTGCCAACTTCCTTGCTTTTTAAGTTCATCTTAACAAATACTCATAATTAATTATCCTTTTATTATTTAGTACGATGTATGTCAAAATGTGTATAGATTTTGTCAATGTGCATTCATATTTTTGTTTTATTTCCACTTCTTACCTGTCCACCAGTGGCAGCTGGTGCTCCAATTTTTTGGGGGGGCGCACAAACAAACAGCCTCACTGTGCCATCAAACGCTGCCACTGTGCCCATCTAACACTGCCACTATGCCCATCTAACGCTGTCACTGTGCCCATTAAATGCTGCCAATGGCACTTACCTTGTCAGGTGGCGAGCGGTGTCTCCTCATCTTCTCCCGTGCTCCTGTCTTCACAGTGCTTGTGACTTCAGCCAATCAGGGGACCGGTAACACAGACCGGCAACCTGATTGGCTGAGAGGCGGGTCTGTGTTAGGGAAGCGATGTATTCGCTTCGCTAACACAATACTGTGTAAGCAGCGAACGCCAAGCATTGCGCCCGCTGTTTACACTTCTGGAAGCCTATTAGAGCACACCGCTCTAATAAGGTCCCCTATTTGAGCTTTACAGCTCTAAAAGGGCGCTTCCAGAAACACCCCCCCCCCCGCGGTAATTCACATGCCCGGCGCCCGACAAGGGGCCGGACACCTGAATAGGGGGGCGGCAGCGGTGACAATAGCTAGATTCATGCAATGCATTAATCTATCTATTGGTGATAGAGCGGTGCAGGAGAGGGGGGGCGGCGCTCCTGCGCCCTCTATGCACGCACCGCCACTGCTGTCCACTGGCCTGATAATCTTGTCAAGATGGATGGCTTACCCAAATTAAACTTAAATTTTAATGCCTTTAGTTCTCCTGGAAGTGTTGAGGTTTACTTGTCCAAAACAGATACTCATTCAACTCCCCCTTCATAAGCTTTTTTTAATGTGCCACCAGAGGGGGTGAGGGACCATATAATTGTACCTTTTTATTTTGTTCTTGAAATGCACTTTTACATGTTAGAATATTATTTTGGCCCACAATGTTTGTGTCAAATATGTTTGCAATTTAATGTACTCCGGTATTAATTTTTGCTTTATTTGTTTGACTCCACAGTTTCCGAAAAACAGCCAGGAATGGCAGGATGTTGCTGCGCAGTTTGCCCATTTATGGGATTTCCCCAACTGTGGAGGTGCCATAGATGGCAAACATGTGAGGATAGTGCCACCACCAAATTCTGGATCCTATTTTTTTAATTATAAAGGTTTTTCGAGCATTGTCCTCCTTGCTGTGGTGTCAGCCAAATATGAGTTTTTATATGTCGACGTTGGCATTAATGGTCGTCACTCAGATGGAGGAGTTATGATGAACACTGAATTTTATGACCGGCTGCAGAGAGGAACTTTAAATTTGCCACGTGCTGAGGACAATGTGGAGGGCCTCAATTTTGTTTTTGTCGCAGATGATGCTTTTTCTTTGGGGCCACATATTTTAAAGCCCTTCCCAATGCGGAATCTGACCCCAGAGCAACGGATTTTTAATTACAGGCTCTCTCGTGCCCGAAGGGTAGTCGAAAATGCCTTTGGCATCATGTCCAGCCGATTCCGGATCTTTTTAACAGCCATAAATTTGGCTGAATAAAAATTAAATCATGTGGTATTATGCTGCTGCATCCTGCACAACTTTCTACGGCGGAATGCTTCCACCTACATTGGCTTAGGGGCAACGGGTGAACCAGCTGAAGAGTCCTTGATGCCAGCACTTGAAAGTGCACATGCTGGTTTTGGCGTACAGAATGGGCGTGTTGTCCGCCAACAATACGCCGACTATTTTATTGGTCGAGGGGCAGTGCCTTGGCAGCAAAATGTTTTGGAGAATTAGTTCCAATTGTAAGAAAAAAAATAAAATATTCTTTAATTTGAATGACTGTTGTCTGTTTCTTATATGTTTGCAACTAGCCATGATCTTTGTCCTTTTTGCCACTAGTTTGAACCAACCTGATGTGCAACATGAGGTATCCATCTCAATTCCAGCTAACTTGTAGATTGTGCTGTATTTCACCTACACACATTTTTGAGTACATGGTCAATGCAACTACAACCACGTAACAAATATACTGATATTGAGCATTGAAATAAGAAGGCACACATTGGTTTTGTTTCAACTTTTTTTATTCTGTGCACATTCACATGTGCCTTTTTTTTTTTTTTTTTTTTTTTATTTTTGATTATTTTTTTTCAACATGAAAAATATTTTTTTTTTTTTTTTTGATTATTTTTTTTTAACATGAAAAATATATTTTTTTTTTTTTTTTTGTTTTATTTTTTTATTATTTTTTTTAAACATGAAAAATATTTTTTATTTTTTTTTTGATTATTTTTTTTTAACATGAAAAATATATTTTTTTTTTTTTTTTGGATTATTTTTTTTTTAAAATTAAAAATATATTTTTTTTTTTTTTTTTTGATTATTTTTTTTTACATGAAAAATATATATATTTTTTTTTTTTTTTGATTATTTTTTTTTAACATGAAAAATATATTTTTTTTTTTTTTTTTTTGATTATTTTTTTTTAACATGAAAAATATATTTTTTTGTTATTTTTTGATTATTTTTTTTTAACATGAAAAATATATTTTTTTGTTATTTTTTGATTATTTTTTTTTAACATGAAAAATATATTTTTTTGTTATTTTTTGATTATTTTTTTTTAACATGAAAAATATATTTTTTTGTTTTTTTTTGATTATTTTTTTTTAACATGAAAAATATATTTTTTTGTTATTTTTTGATTATTTTTTTGGGAACATCAAAAATATTTTTTATTTTTTTTATAATCAATTTTTTTAAAAATATAAAAACAATAAAAACAAATAAACTTAGCAAGGATGATGATGCGCAATCGAGTCAACATCATGCAGCAGCAAATGAGGAACTAGATATGATTGTAAACTTTAATTTTTTTAATTTAATTTATTCTGGCCAAAATATCAATCATATCTTTCATTTGCTGCTGCATGATGTTCAGTCGATTGCGCATGGCATCTATTTCCCCGTTCCACCCCATTATTTGCCCGATGAGCCTCTGCGCACTGTCCTGTGTGAACGGGTGCTCCAAAACCAGCACATCATCTAAAAAAAGTAAGAAAAAAATGTATTAATAAAGGTGTGGCCAGACATAGATTATGTGCAACAGTGGTGAAACAGTGGTGTCAGACACTCACCTGGTGACATCTCTGTCACTTCCTCCACCTCCTCTTCAACAACATCCTCCACATCGCTGGGACTAATTCCCCAAACAGGCCGGTGAGGGTGGGTGTCCTGGCGAGGCTGGGGGTCCTGGCGAGGATGGGTGTCCTGGCGAGGATGGGGGTCCTGGCGAGGGTGGGGGTCCTGGCGAGGGTGGGGGTCCTGGCGAGGGTGGGGGTCCTGGCGAGGATGGGGGTCCTGGCGAGGGTGGGGGTCCTGGCGAGGGTGGGGGTCCTGGCGAGGGTGGGGGTCCTGGCGAGGGTGGGGGTCCTGGCGAGGATGGGTGTCCTGGCGCCGATGTTTGGCCCGGTGAGGGTGGTGGCCCCGGTGAGGGTGGGGGTCTGGCTGAGCTGGGGCGTCCCTGCGATTTGGGTGCCTGAGTCTTTGCTTCCCTATGAGAATCAAACAAAAGGTATACTTTTAGCACACAGACGGTAAACATTGCTTTGCGGTGGTGTACAATTGTCTGTTTATATCAAGAGATCTAAGTTCAAGACATGATGAAATTTCCCTTTTAATAAAACATAAAGAATTAACCTTTCTTGACCAAAATTCTCTGATGTCGCACACTAGTGCTCCTGAATCCAGCTGTGTAAAAAGCTGTTGAATGCCCTCTCCTTACATTCCAATTTACTATATTTTGACCATTCTGAAGAATGGTCGTATTTACGAAAAGAAACATTCCCATTCTGAACTCTCAACATTTGACATTCGGAACATCCAGAAATAACGACAGTTTACAAGTATCGTTGGTTCTGAATTATGAAATGTTGAGAGTTGAGAATGGACGTATTTACGAAAAGAAACATTCGTAAATACGTCCATTCTCAACTCTCAACAGTTGATAATTCGGAACATCCAGAACCAACGATACTTGGAAACTGTCGTTATTTGTGAATGTTCCGAATGTCAACTGTTGAGAGTTGAGAATGGACGTATTTACGAAAAGAAACATTCGTAAATACGTCCATTCTCAACTCTCAACACTTGATAATTCGGAACATCCAGAACCAACGATACTTGGAAACTGTCGTTATTTGTGAATGTTCCGAATGTCAACTGTTGAGAGTTGAGAATGGACGTATTTACGAAAAGAAACATTCGTAAATACGTCCATTCTCAACTCTCAACACTTGATAATTCGGAACATCCAGAACCAACGATACTTGGAAACTGTCGTTATTTGTGAATGTTCCGAATGTCAACTGTTGAGAGTTGAGAATGGACGTATTTACGAAAAGAAACATTCGTAAAAACGTCCATTCTCAACTCTCAACAGTTGATAATTCGGAACATTCACAAATAACGACAGTTTCCAAGTATCGTTGGTTCTGGATGTTCAGAATTATCAACTGTTGAGAGTTGAGAATGGACGTATTTACGAATGTTTCTTTTCGCAAATACGTCCATTCTCAACTCTCAACAGTTGATAATTCTGAACATCCAGAACCAACGATACTTGGAAACTGTCGTTATTTGTGAATGTTCCGAATTATCAACTGTTGAGAGTTGAGAATGGACGTATTTACGAATGTTTCTTTTCGTAAATACGTCCATTCTCAACTCTCAACAGTTGACATTCGGAACATCCCGAAATAACATTACTAAATATACACAAAAAATGCAAAGCTGAAAAAAATAACATGGAATTAAATCAAAAATATACTCAGTGCACATATTCATCAACAATCACGTATTAAATATCAAAACATCGCATTTTCTAAAACAGCCACGCATTTACAAAACAGCCACCGTACGAACGATGACACACACATACGAACGGCAATAGACTTATGTACGCCAGGTACTTACTATTTTTCAGCGCCTTTTTAATTTTCATAAACTGGTCCGGCTCCCTGGTTTTGATGTCCGACCATCGTTTGCGAAGCTGGTCTTTGGACCGATGGACCCCGAACTTCTCCTCCAGCCTTCTCACTACTTTGGTGAGGATTCTGTCCTTCACCATGTTGGGGTGCAGGTATGGCCCATGCTTGCCATCATAGTCGTCCTTGACGAGAATGTGCACCATCTCCACCATTTCCTCAAAGGCCATGTTTGTGGCCTTAAACCTCCTCCTCGCACGTTGTTCTTCCGCCATATTTTCTCCGACTACGCAACGAGGGGATAAGGGGCGGGGAATAGCCGAGAAAAGGAACGTCGGGGGCGGGCGACGCAAGCGGTGGTTGGCGCACGCGTAATGGTATATCCATGCTTAACGCGCGGCCTATAGAAATTTACGAACGGAAGATACGAAGGAATTCACTACATACACGATATAAATGTTGACGCACTGAAATTCTCTTTTTACGGAGTCTTTTCTCTTTTTACGAAGTCTTTGCATGTAAATGAAAGAAGCTAAATATTTATGAATGAATATATTCGGGACATGAAGAAAGCAAAAAAATAACGTCGATGGGACACTAATGTTAATTAGTAATAACGATGGTTTGCTGAATGTGTATGGTCAAGGCTTGACGTCATGACGCTTGGAGGGCAGAGGGTCACGCATACGCCGTGTATAAAGCACGAACGTGTGGTGCAATGTACCGTTCTGGCGGGAGACGAACGCAAGCCGACGCTAAACGACGCAAGCCGACGCAGTACGAAGGTAGACACGGACGAAAGGTACATTTTATTAATTTCTCTTTACCGCTGGTACTTTCAAATGATTGTCTTTTGCTTTGAAGATGTAATTTAGTACTCGGACTGTTGTTAAATATAGTAAACATGCGCAAACACCCACCTTGAAACACACACCTGCAGGTTACCTGCACTGAGCTGTATAGAGTTTGGTTAATACTAGGCTTGTACAATTCGTTTCGGAACGAATGGAAGTTCGGACGAATTTGGCAGCTTGCCGACAAACGAATGCATCAGAATGTCTAACTAAAAGGAAGGCATTTCCAAATATACGAAATAAATTCTATCGTTTATAACAAATGAATTCGATAGGATTTGAGATTCTGTCTAACGAATATTGTATACTATTACTAACTAGTTTTTTAAAAACGTAGTAACTTTAATTAACGAATACAACCTACCGAAATTAGCTATTTTGAAGATAACAGTGTACACAAACTTTTTTTTATTTTTTGGAACAAGTCTAGTAATTACATGTGGCTTTGCTGCACTATAAAGTACAGATAATCTGCAGGTAAGTCACAGGTGCACGTGGCATATCATAGTGAAAGCAGCCTTAGGACCCAATCGGACCCTCCATGCACCCTCTATGTCCCTTTACCCCTGCTTACCTTCAATCAGATACGCCAAAAAAATAAGGGGAAACGTCCCCTCCTGACAGATTGAATTGGAGGGCCCATAGAGTAGCATGGGCTGTGTCCATATCCATTCGCCATATGTGGGGTAGATCCAAACCTGTCATCTGTCCATTACAATTATTTTGGCCCATGACCAGTTACCAAGTTGCTTCGATGGTCCTCGCTCTTTAAAAGGTTGGGCACCCCTGGCTTAAATAAATGCCCATATTGTGAGCAGCTTCTGAACTATACGCCACCCATTATGGTTTGTTTTTTACTGTTTTGCAGCAATCCAAACGATGAAATCAAAATTGAATTCACCAGAATTTATTGCTCAATTTATTGAGAAGTATAGGGAGCTCACCTGTCTCTGGCAAGTAAAAAATAAAGACTACTCTGACAAAAATAAAAGGATGGCAGCATGGCTACAACTTGTGGAGTTGGCGAAAACCGTATACCCCCGAGCAACCGACACTATGGTCAAAAACAAAATTGGTGCCCTCAGAAGTGTCCACAAAAGGGAACTCAAGAGAATTGAGGAATCCAAGCGTTCTGGAGCAGGAACAGAAGAGGTGTATGTTCCAAAGTTATGGTACTTCAACAGCCTTGCTTTTTTAAAAGACCAAACGGTCCCAAGAAAATCACTATCAACTTTACCATCAGCATCAGCTGACGTCAGCGATACTGAGCAGGAGCTTACACAGGATGAAGAAGAGGAGGAGCTCAGCTTGACCCAGGTATAGCATTGTTTAAAAATCTTGCCATCTCTCTCTCTCTCTCTATATCTATCTATCTAGAAATATATATATATATCTTAGATATGTTGCTAATTAGATGCTAGTATGCCTAATAATTAGTTGTGTTTCCAAAAAAGTTACATATCAATGGACAAGTAGTGGCCATAAAGTTTTGCAACACGAATGAGAAATGATGGAGTCAAATTGATAGTCTTTAATAATTGGACACATTCAAAATTAGAAAAGTAAAGAGATGAAAGGTTTGTGATTGATGACCACAAATTAAAATCATGTTGTTTTTTCACAAAGGAGGAACTTCTGAGCCACGGTCGGATGTTGGTCCAAACCACCTAATTTGCATGTTGGTTGGCAAAAAGTCCGAACGTGTGTACGGGCCTTAAGTCTTGCCTCAGATTCTCAATTGGATTTAGGTCTGGACTTTGCCTGGGCCATTCTATCACATGAATATGCTTTGATCTAAACCATTCCATTGTAGCTCTGGCTGTATGTTTAGGGTCGTTGTCCTGCTGGAAGGTGAACCTCCTCCCCAGTCTCAAGTGTTTTGCAGACTCTAACATGTCTTCTTCTAAGATTGCCCTGTATTTGTCTCAATCCATCTTCCCATCAACTCTGACAAGTTTCCCTGTCCCTGCTGAAGAAAAGCATCCCCACAACATGATGCTGCCACCACCATGTTTCACGGTGGAGCTGGTGTGTTCAGGGTGATGTGAAGTGTAAGTTTTCTGCCACACATAGTGTTTTGCTTTTAGGCCAAAAACTTAAATTTTGGTCTCATCTGACCAGAGCCCCTTCTTCCACATATTTGCTGTGTCCCCCACATGGCTTCTCGCAAAACGCAAATGGGACTTCTTATGGCTTTCTTTCAACAATGACTTTCTTCTTGCCACTCTTCCATAAAGGCCAGATTTGTGGAGAGCATGACTAATAGTTGTCCTGTGGACAGATTCTCCCACTTGTGGATCTCTGCAGCACCTCCAGAGTTACCATGGGCTTCTCTGATTAATGCTCTCCTTGCCTGACCAGTTTAGGCGGACGGCCATGTCTTGGTAGGTTTGCAGTTGTGCCATACTCTTTCCATTTTGGTGATGGATTGAACAGTGCTCCATGAGATGTTCAAAGCTTGTTTGCTCACTAAGGTTCTCTAACAAACCTCTGAGGGCTTCAAAGAACAGCTGAGATTAAATTACACACAGGTGGACTATTTACTAATTAGGTGACTTCTGAAGGCAATTGGTTCCACTAGACTTTAGTTAGGGGTATTAGAGTAAAGGGGGCTGATTACAAATGCATGCCACACTTTTCACATTTATTTGTAAAAAAAATTGAAAACCATTTATCATTTTCCTTCCACTTCCACAATTATGTGCCACTTTGTGATGGTCTATCACATACAATCCCAAGAATGTACAATGTATATGTAAAAGCTCTGCGTAAATTGACGGCGCTATCTAAGTACCTGAAATAAATCAAATACATTTACGTTTTTGGTGGTAACATGACAAAGTAGAAAATTTCAAGGAGTATGAATACTTTTTCAAGGTACTGTAGGTGTCCCTCGTTCCCATCTCAGAAAGTTGGGAGGTATGGTATACACTGATTTATTTTATTAAAAGTCTGCATGGGAGAGGGAGTCTCTGATAGTTTAGGACACTTATAGGGTAACCCCACTTTCCCGGAAAAAAAAAAAAATAACAAATAAAAAAATAATAATATAGCGTATACAATTGCGACACAATTCATATTGTAATTGAAAGCTATTAAAAAATACCTTTCCTTTTCAATCTGCAGTGCTGTAATTTTCTGTAAAGTGCAATGCAATATGGCTACCTGAAGTTGTTCTGTACACAGAATGGCGCCGGCGTGTGATGTTACCTGGTCCGTATATCCACATTGCACATGTGCAGACGATGCCGTGCGCACGTATGACCAAGTGAGGAGGCGGCTGTACGCTGTCCCTCAGGGTAGGAAGGGAAAAACTTCCCACAGTCAACACCATGGGCACTCCCCCTTCCTGGATAGACGCATGTTCGCCGTGGGGGAAAAATTAACCTCACACTGCACACTCATCCAGGGATTGTTCTAAGGCAAAGAAAGGAGGTGAAACATAGATTTAGGAGTTACAACAGGGGTTTGGATGTCGAGCGGTAACTGCAGGGCATAACACGATGCAGTTACGTAGTGGCATCCTTACAATACAAAAATAGAAAATTTACATAAGTTAATGCTCAATCAAAAGATCTAACCACAGGTATCACATCCAATGATCATATGGATCCTATATAAGAGATTAAACAATACTAATCAGGAAAGACTACTTATTGTTGAACATGAAGGTGGGTAAAGATGGATAAAACAAGAGGGGAAGTTTTTCCCTTCCTACCCTGAGGGACGGCGTACATCCGCTTTCTCACTTGTTCTTACGTGCGCATGGCATCGTCCACCCATGTTCAATGTGGATAGATGGACCCGATGACGTCACACGCCAGCGTTATTGGTGTGGGCTGGGTTGGAGACATTTATAGGGCGCACGAGCCGCCCTCAGTGACGGCTGCAACCAGGGGCAAACGTGGCAGAGTGGCTGGCCGTGGTGAGTATGCTACTAAACTTATACAAGCTAAGACATATGCTAGCGGCATTCCTCCAGCAGGGTGGTGGCTAGATGCTGCGCATATAGGGATCTGCATCTGATTGTCAGCCATTGTGTCTTGACCTACTATCCCTGGCTGTCATGTTCCAAATCCCTATTTTTCCCCCCTCCTCCTACCCCCCCCCTCTTTTCCCTCCTTCACCCTCCCTCACTTCCCCCCTTTCCCCTCCCCCCTCCTTTTTCCTTCCCTTCCCTTTTCTTCTCCCCCAGACCCTCTCTCCTCTCCTCCTTTTCTTTCTCCTCTATTCCCCCTCCCCTTTTTTCCTCCCCCCGCTTTTCAATTAATCCTATTTCTGTTTCTTTTCCTTCCCTTCTTCCTCCTTTTTTTATTCCTTGGTTCTTTTCCTTTCTCTTCCTTTTCTCCCCCCTCTCTTGTTGTGTCCATAGTTTCTAACACTGACCCACTGTCACCTTACCATTTTTCAACTATGTTCTTTCCTGCTCATAGCGTCTCCCGTGTCCGCCCCGGGGGGACTACCCCTTATTGGGTGCCTCTCTTCTTACTGCGTGGCGCCTCCAGGGCCGTCTTTGGTATGTGCTTCTTATAATTCTATATATTCTCCAAGATTAATCTACTATGTATTGTTATCCAAGTGTCCATTACACTCAAACTTACCAATCTTGAAATTTGTATAACTGTTCAATTATGAAACTTTATTTACTCTTGTAGATGTTTTTGACTGACCCCTCCTGAAGAAGCGGTGGATACCACGAAACATGTAGAGGACTCCGTCAGGATATACATCCAATTTTTTTTGTATTAGGACCTACGTGTCCATTACCTTTACCATTATTGTATGTACCTCTGTACCAACTGCTTTTAACTATGTCTATTTTCTAATAAATTGTTTAATTTTTCTTTTTAACTGGTTCAATCCTTGGATACCGAGATAGTCCTCAACTTTTTTAGTGCTATAGTGTATATTTGGAGCAGCTCCAGGCACTTCCCCACTTTACAATATCCATAACTAAGGATGATGGTACCCACCCCTATCCCTATATTACCTTGAATGAGGCTTTATTTACTATCACTGTGACGTGAAAATGAAAATATATTTATGCGGAATGACATTTTTATTTTTCTGTTAGTTCTTTGAAAAAAAGAACTGTAAGCATTGAATTTCAATGAATTGTATGTGTGCCTAATAGGCTGTAACATTGTAGTTCACAGCCAAACCAACATAATAAAAATAAATATGTTTGTCACTTTAGCATGAACGTGGAAATTTACGCATTAATGGAATATGTAAAACATTTGGATAAAAACCATACAGCACAATCAATAATAATGCAAGAAATAGTGTCTTTAGGTTAACCTTGAAAAAGAAATCAGGTTCAAGTGTAAGTAAATCCCATCATAAAAAATATCAATTACATGCTTTTTATACTCACTCAGTCACTAGAAGATAAATTTTCTGTATTCTGCAAAAAAAAATGGTTGATCCTGTTGTTCTCTATCTCCACCTCCTATTTATGTCCCCAATTCAGCTAGGAAATTTGCAGCTGTGGTGGCAACTCTGCACATGCTCAGTTTTCAGTGAGTTTCTATGCTGAGCATTTCCTCCCTATCACATATGAGCAGCCCATGTGACTATAGAGTCACACATGTGGGCATATACACAGTGGTAAATCACAGCCCACTCCCTCCCTCCTCCTCCATGCCCACTAACCAGATAAACACAATAGGTTCATGATATTACATGTAGATTAATGCAGGGATCACCTCCCTCTTATTCTAAAACACAAGCTGGAAAGGTGTGACACAGACTATGACTAGCAGAAATCCGCCCACACCATGTTATTTCCAAAAATACTAAATATTTGATTTTAAATACATATGTATGCCAATTCAAAACAGTTTATTGATATTATTTATTATTACTCTGTATGACAAAGGCTGTTTTTTTTTGAACATGTGACCAGCAGCAGAGGACAAGAAGCTCCTAATGCTTACGTTTTCCTACAGACAGGCTAGGGATAATGTGGGTCATGTGACAGCTGTGTATGGATTAGGAGAAAGGTACTTAGATGATTTTTTTTATTCAAATATTTACAAGACCATCATCCATATACCGAAATAAAAGGGACAATGTAAATGAAACAGTGTGTGTTTAGTGTAGCACCCTCTAGTGTGCTACTAGTGTTTGTGCAGACAAATTAAAATGTTTGACTCATAGTAAGTTTTGTGAGTCAGAAATTGGCTCAGGGTTATTGCAGGTCAGGCTGGGTGGCTCTACAGAGGCAGGTCTCTGGTACCTCCCCTTGGATCTAGAAGCTGGGAGAAGCTTCTAGAAGTTAGTGGGAGGATGCCAGGAGGTTCTGATCTGCATACTTGAAGGAACTTGGCCAATCCCCGGGCAGAATGTCCTGGCAGGGTGGTTAGGTCAGCCCTTAAATATGGTGGAGCCATGCCAGCAGGGGAGTCGGGTGGAAGATGTAGTGCTGAGGAGGCTGTTAGGCTGTTGGTGGCCTAGGAGGAGATCCCTGGGTCTGGGGCGGGGGGAGGGGGCTCTGCCTCCAGGCTGGGCTCAGGCTGGCTTGGGAAGATCCTAGCAGAGTAACAGTTTGAGGAGGAATCTTGCCTAAGGAGCAGCAGGGAGCAAGGATGACAGAGTGAGTACATCAGCACATCCAAGGGTAAGATTGTCATATGGTGCAAGATTTCTGAAGGACAGTGCTGTGCTTAACCCTTTCTATCCCATGCCCTGGGAGAACTTTGGAGCAGCCAGGTGGCCTGCTATTTTCTGCAGGCAGTAGAGCTGGTAGCAGTTCTACAAAGGAAAGGAGATACTCCTGCATTCCGTTTACAACAGCCTGTGCTATTTTTCTAAAGGGGCCTAAGAGCTCCTAGTCCTCAAGGGACTTTTTGGCATTGATGCTGAAGGACCGAAGGTGTCTAGGAGGATAAGCAGTCTAGGTTCCTTACTTTGTATAGAGGACGGAAGTTGTCCCCACTCATTTCTGTCATGTTGGGCATCCCATAACCACTCTACCCCATCCAAGTTATTATTCCTAATATAAAAAAATAAATAAAACAAACTCAGGGACTGACTTCTTGTGTCCAGATGGGAAAAATGCATGTTGCCTGGCTGTGCAGGAATATGGAAGCCAGTTACCAGCAGCCCTTGCGGGGGTAATGCTACATTAGTATCACTTTAATAAAATCGATAAGCTTTTGCTAAATTTAAACTTAAAGTGGGGTTGCACACAAAAAAATAAAAATCATTAAAATTCCTAAAAAAAAACAAAAAAAAAAACATTTGGAAATTTTATTTTTTTAACTCACCTCTAAATGCCTGTTGCTAGGGGGTCCCTCGTAGTCTGCTTCCTTCAGTGCCTGGGCTGGTGACATCACTTCCCCTCGGGGCAGAAAGGGCTCAGCTCTGCCCCCTCCTTCCTGTCAGTCATCTGGGACACGTGACAGGTCCCAGATGACTTTGCGGCCAATCACAGCGCGCGGCGCCGCTTGCACATGCGCAGTGGGTGCCCGGCTGTGAAGCCAAAGCCGGGTGCCCACAGTTACAATGCCGGCGCCGCTGAGCGGAGGGGGGGACGAGCGGGGCTTCGATCCCCCGCATCGCTGGACCCTGGAACAGGTAAGTGTCCGATTATTAAAAGTCAGCAGCTGCAGTATATGAAGCTGCTGTCTTTTAATTTTAATTTTTTTTTGAATGGAAACTCCTCTTTAACAATTCCTTAAAGTGTATTTGCAGTTTTGTAAACAAATTGAGATTACCACTACTTGTTCTCATTGACATAGCATATTAAAAAAAAAATACTGCTGCTTAACATATTTATGCTAGCTCCAGAACTGAAAAATCACACTTAGTTCTCTTTGTTTGCAAAGGGGCTGGGGAGCTGAGTTGCCATAATTAACTCTGACTTTACTGTGCTGTCAGATATCATTGTCAGTTGTAAACTAGGTTTGGCTACCATGGGGGGGGGGGGGGTTTACTACTAAGCATAAAATCTGGTGCATCTCTGAATAGAAACCAATCAGTTTCTAGGTTTTATTGTCAAAGCTTAATTGAACAAGCTGAATTTAGAAGCTGATTGGATACCATGAACAGCTGGACCAGATTCTGAGTACTCCGGTTTTAGTAAATCCACCCCTCCTTCTGTCCCAAAACACTTAAAAATTTAAAGCGGTTCTGCACACATTTCATTTAGTAAATCTCTCTGCCTTCCAAATCAGGCAAAGAGTACTACCGTATATACTCGAGTATAGGCCGACCCGAATATAAGCCGAGGCACCTAATTTTACCACAAACAACTGGGAAAACGTATTGACTTGAGTATAAGCCTAGGGTGAGAAATGCGCAGCTACTGTAAGTGGAAAAGAGGGTCAACGATGCCCATTTGCAGCCTCACTGTGCCCATGCAGATGGACACAGTTGACCGATTTGGGGCCCTGTATCTCAGGGTCACTTAGTGCTAGGAACCCCATCTTTAGATATGTTGTAGTGCTAATTCCACTGGGTTGGAATACAACATTTGGGGTTCCTAGCACCAAGTGCCCCCGAGATATGGGGCCCCAAATTTGGGTCAGAAAATCTCAAGCACTTTTCTGCAGCAGAGAATGACATTTTCTGAACCGACTTTGGGGCCCTGTATCTCGGGGCCACTTAGTGCTAGAAACCTCTTTGGATATGTTATAGTGCTAGGTCCACTGGGTTGGCACACCAAATTTGGGACTCCTAGACCCAAGTGGCACTGAGATATGGGGCCCCAAAGTCGGGTCGGAAATTATTTTTTTGCTGCAGAAAAGTGCTTGACTCGAGTATAAGCCGAGGGGGACACTTTCAGCACAAAAAAATGTGCTGAAAAACTCGGCTTATACTCGAGTATATACGGTAAATGGCGTGTTTTTTTTTTTTTCACTTACCTTGTAATTGCTGCGAGATTTCGGCGAACGTGAGCTACACTTTGCCGTTACTGCGCACACGCGAGATCGGCGCAATAACGGCGGTGCATGCTGGGCCATGCTGGGAACAGCAACCAGGAAGAAGGTGCCTGTGTGGTTTCACATGCCCACAGGCAAGATGGCAGCAGCAAGATTTTTTATAAGTGTTTTTAGGTGACGAAAACCGGCAGCAGTTCGCTTACAAAACGGAACACGTGAGTGATGAATTTACATATCATAATCGTTCTCATTGTACAAAAAAAAAAACATTACAGACAGTGTCACCCCGCTTTAATAGCTAGACTTATCTATTTTATGTAAATAAGGAAAACTCAGCTTGTCTTTAGGACAGAATGACTTTAACCACCTGATTACTTTGCACTTAAACCCCCCTCGTGACCAGACCAATTTTCAGCTTTCGGCGCTGACGCACTTTGAATGACAATTGCGCGGTCATACAACACTGTACCCAAATTTAATTTTTACCATTTTTTTTCCCACAAATAGATATTTCTTTTGGTGGTGTTTAATCACAGCTGGGGTTTTTATTTTTTGCTAAACAAATAAAAAAAGATGGAAAATTAAAAAATAAAATAAAATCATGTTTAATAGTTTGTTATAAAATTTTGCAAACAGGTAATTTTTCTGCTTCATTGATATGCGCTGATGAGGCGGCACTGGTGGGCACTGATAGGCTGCACTGGTGGGGACAGATAAGTCGGTACTGATGGGCACAGCAAAGATGGCACTGATGGGCACGGATGGGTGGCACGGATGGGTGGCACGGATGGGTGGCACCGATGGGCACTGATGGATGGCACTGATAGATGGCACTGATGGGCACTGATAGATGGCACTGATGGGCACTGCTAGGTGGCACTGATGGGCACTGATAGGGGGCACTGAAGAGCACTGGTAGGGGACACTGATGAGCACTGGTAGGTGACACTGATGTGCAGCACTGGCACTGTGGGCACTGACAGATGGCACTGTGGGCACTGACAGATGGCACTGTGGGCACTGACAGGTGGAGCTAGTGGGCACTTTTTTTATCCAAAGAGGGCACCATGGACCCTGGGCATATTGCAGTGAGAGGGACTGATGTCCCTCTCACTGCCGCCGGTGATCGGCTTTTTTTTTTCTCCTCGCGCTGTCAGCGCGAGCAGGAAAAAAAGCCGATTACCGGCTCGGTTATTTTCACATGATCAGCTGTCATTGGCTGACAGCTGATCACGTGGTAAGGGGTCGGGATCGACCCCTTACTCGGATCTGTGATCCAGCGAGTCTCACAGACTCGCGGATCACAGAGCGCGCCGCGCGCGCCCTTCAGGGGGCGCGCAGGCAGCTCGTTGCCGGGACGACTTCAATAGACGTAGTCCCAGCACATCAGATCCGCGCTGTAGTCGTCATTTGGCTATAGCGCGGGTCTAAGGTGGTTAACATGGTTCAGAAGTGCCTGCAGTCAGTCATAAGGCCTTCCCCCGAGTAGTAGGAGTAGGTCTGAGATGGAAGCAGAGGACATTGGGAAAATCATGCCACCACATCATTGCAGGAAGTCAAGTCAGTGATGAAAGGAAAGCAATGTTTACACATGTAGAGATCATAATCTCTTTTCATTTTCAGTGATTACATGGACCTGTTTATTGATCAAGTTAATTTTGTATACTGTATCGAAATCAAAGCTGTAATTATCTTTTTTGCTATATAATGATGTTTTCTGCTACATTACAGTAGCTTCCATGGTAGAGCTTTAAAGTCAAACAGTGAGTGTAATTGGAAGTCTTGCACAGCTGTCCTCCTAAAGCTTTGATGTTAAACTCACTTTCATTCCTAAAATGCCTTTCAGCTATTTGGAACAATGCAGACTTTTCATACTCGCTTTGCTATTATCAAAATTCGGAACATTATGTTCATTTACCCTGGGTTATCAGTCGATCAAGTTCACAGTGCACCAGTGAAATAATTTATGGTTGTTTGCAAACAGTTTGATTCTTTAAATCATGTGGTTCATGTGATCTTGGTCTTTGCTGCCAGGCGAGTTCTTGTTATGGACTTTTAAGGGAGATTTCAGGTCATTTGCGCAAATGGAAGCAGGGAAGCAATCATTGGTTGAGCAGTCTTCTGGAACTATAGCATTCTCTGTATCCTCCTATACAATCCCGGGGCTGATAATGGAGTCAGAATTGGTTGCAGCCAGATGGTGTCTTAAGCCGCGTACACACGATCGGATTTTCCGACGGGAAATGTTCAGTGACAGGCTGTTGCCGGAAAATTTGACCGTTTGTACGCTCCATCGGACAATTGTTGTCGGATTTTCCATGGACAAATGTTGGATGGCAGGCTTTAAAACTTTCCGTTGACAAATGTCTGTTGTCGGATTTTCCGAGCGTGTGTACACAAGTCCGTCGGACAAAAGTCCAAAGTACAAACACGCATGCTCAAAAGCTAGGACAAGCTGGAAGCGGTTGGTCTTGTAAACTAGCGTTCGTAATGGAGAATTAACATTTGTGACGTGGCTAATAATGAAATCTAGAAATGCAGCGCACAATTCTCTTCTTCTATAATGGGATAATAATGAAGCTGCTTCGCTGGTGATACTGATGGAGTTATTGCAAACACATTTTCAAAGGCTTTTTTTATCTAGTGATAGCAAGAATAATATTATTATGTTTTATTTATTTTTTTTGGTGCAAGTTACCACATCACCATTATCCCGTAGTTTATAAGATCAAAGATACAACTATGTTGGTGTCCCTTGTTAATTTTACATTGTATTTTTTAAAATGTAACTGCCTACTCCCAAACTGTCAATTGAAGTAAAACACATAACCAAGTATTATTCTCTTTTTTATTGTGCATTACAAAAAGAAAACAAAATTAGACGTACTATCTGCCAATAGAACTTAATCAAAAAGTGCAAATATAGAAAATATACCAAATCAAATCATTATTCAACCAAAAAATTAAAATAAAATAAAAGCCTCATGCATGTGTCCTGCTACAAATACTGCAGCTGCTGACTTTAAAAATAAGGACACTCACCTGTCACAGGGTCCAGCGATGTCGGCACCCGAGGCCGAACTATCCCTCGATCCTCGGATGCTGCCACCGCCATCTTGGGTATGGGAATCAGGAAATGAAGCCTTGCGGCTTCACTTCCCGGTTCCCTACTGCGCATGAGCGAGTCGCGCAGCGCAATAGGAATGCTCCGTGCTGTCTCTGGGACCCGTGTGTGTCCCAGCAGACAGCGCGGTGGAACAGGAAGAGGCATAGACTCCCGTGGGAGTCTATGCCCGTAAGTGGGTGCAAATACCTGTCTTAGACAGGTATCGGCACCCCCCTCCCCCCTGAAAGGTGCCAAATGTGACACCGGAGGTGGGGAGGGTTCCGATAAGCGGAAGTTCCACTTTAGGGTGGAATACCGCTTTAATATAGGGGGTCAACAATGCCAAGAGTTGGTGAAAGCAGGGGTCTGTCATCCGGAGATAATTCCGAAAATCATCCGGATTATTCTCCTGGAGCTCCCGCAGCAATGGCATATGACATAATTGGTCCAAGAAATCCTCCTCCTCCGGTTCCTGGACTGGACTTGGGTCAAAACAATAACTCCAAGGCCAATAATAAATAACACGTTATCTTCTCCGATTCTGCTACATGTCTGGTTGACGAACGGCCATTCAGAAACAAAATGAAAAGCGCGAAATGAAAAGTGTGAATCAACACTCACCAAACTTCTACTACTCTTCTACACAAAATTAGCAGAAGGAGCACAAAGGGTGGCGCCTGACAATTGAGCTTCCTCTTTTTAGGCTTTGAGCATAAACAATGGCAGGCAGTTCTACTATTATATACCATACTATAGGCATTTCAAACAAAACCAAAGCAAATTCCCAGTTTAACTCACCGACCAGCCTGCAATCAACTGAATTATCCTGTCTGTATGCGTTAAAAACAGGGGTTTAGTTTGCACACCTCTGCAAATACAGTATCTCACAAAAGTGAGTTACACCCCTTACATTTTTGTAAATATTTTATTATATCTTTTTATGTGACAACACTGAAGAAATGACACACTGGAATTGTGTATCTGATGAAATGCACCTGTAATTGTTTCTATGTTGGGAAAACTAAACGCTCTTTTTTTAAGAGAATTAAGGATCATGTGTCTCTTATTAAAAACATGTAAAATGAAAACCCCAATAAGCTGTCATGTTGGTTTATTTCATGGCTTCAGTTCACTATTACTATTGAGTTTATTGCAAAACTTTGTTTTGTAAGTTGACTTATTTTTTTCTCTTTTTTCTCTTTTTTCTATTTTTTCTTCTCTGGATATTTATTCCCATTTTTGTGATATTTTAAATAATTATTTTACACTTTATGTTATTGTAGCTGGCCCTTGAATGCTCCCTATGGTCACCTATAGTTCTTGGTCTCCTTGATGCTGGCACACATCTTGACCCATATAGTTGCTTGATTATAGTATACAATATTTCAAGAGACCTGGGAGAGTAAGAATGTCGCTGAATTGAATGTGCACATGTGTGTAAATCCTATATGTATTGGAAAAACGAATTCCAAAATGAGTAAATAAACAAGTGTATGTATACAATCTATTTTCATATGCTGATTTTTGATGTGATTATTATATGTATATTCTTTTTCAATAGAAGGCTTGTACGTCAAATGGACAGCATCCCCTGAAGAAGCCCGGAAATAGGAGCGAAACATGTTGGGAATTCCATTCAAAAGTGCTGTATCCATAAAACTGTGTCTTACACACTTTTTTTTAACAATTTTTGTTCTATCTTTAAATAAAACTTTTTACATAATCTCTTGAGATCACTGTACCTCATTTTGCACCTTAAAAAATACCATAAAATTTCCCTATAATTATTTAATTAAGGGATGTGGTGCTAATAATAGTGGTTTGCCCATGGTTATAAAATCAATTTTCTACAATGTAAAGTAGTGAGTGTACAGCTTGCATAACAGTGTACCTTTGCTGGACAGGTTCCACTTAGAACGCCCCTAGCCATGATCGACCAAAGAAGTTGAGTTCACGTGCTCAGCATCATATCCAGAGGTTATCTTTGGGAAATAGTGCTGCCAGCATTGCTGCAGAGGTTGAAGGGGTGGGGGGTCAGCCTGTCACTGCTCAGACCATACTCTGCACATTGCATTAAATTGGTCTGCATGACTGTTGTCCCAGAAGGAAGCCTCTTCTAAAGATGATTCACAAGAAAGCCCACAAACAGTTTGCTGTTTGCTATATTTTCTGAAAGCAGACACCCTAGAAAATAAAATAGTGGTAGTTCCAATTTTTTTATATCAAATGTTATTACCGTAAAAATTTCCATAAAAAACATAGCATAAAAAACACACTAAAGAGAATTTTAGGGCAAAAAACAAACTACAAAAATGTTTGTGGTAAAATATAAAAGATGAGGTTGCACCAAGTAAATAGATACCCAGCATGTCAAAGCTTAAATTTGTGTGCCCGTGAAATTGCGAAAAACTTCAGCACCCTACATTTTCTATAGGCAATGCTTCAAAAGCCCTCTATAGGTCATCAGTTTAGTGTTAGACCCCTTTTACACTGGAGGCATTTTTCAGGCGCTCTAGCACTAAAAATAGCGCCTGTAAAGTGCCTGAAAAAAGCCTCATCTGCAATTCCAGTGTGAAAGCCCAAGTGTTTTCACACTGGGGCGCTGCGCTGGCAGGACATCAAAAAAAGTCCTGCAAGCAGCTTCTATGAGGCGCTTTAGGAGCGGTCTATACACTGCTGCTAATGCGCCCCTGCCCATTGAAATCAATGGGCAGCGCCGCTGAAGCACCTGCAAAACACCTCAGCAGCAGCGTTTTTAACACTTTATTCGGCCGCTAGCAGGGGTTAAAAGCGCCTCGCTATCGCCCGACAAGCACCGCAAAAATGACGATAAAGCACTGCTAAAACTAGACTAGACTTACCACCGACGCCCGGGTGCTGTCAGTGTGAAAGGGCTCTTATGGAGGGGGTCTTGTGCTAGAATTATTGCTCTCACTCTGGTGTGCGCGGAAATATTTAACATGTGTATCGCAAACGATCTTTTAACGCGTAGGTGCCCCCAATGCATGTGTTTACATTCATACGTGAGTATATATGGGGGTGGGAGGCCTCAAAAAAATGTTATGTGCTTGAATGTAACTTTATTTATTTGCAAAAAAAAATTAAAAAATTTACTTTTTTCACATCACATAGGGGACAAAAAGTCCCCTATGTGATGTGATTTAGGTGAAACGCTCTCTTTAATTAGAAATGCAGGGTCTAAAAGACCCTGCATGTCTCCTCTGGGCTCCTCAGAATGTTTTGCAATGCAAATCGCATTGGAAAACATTGCTTCCCGGCTATGCTAGCTGGGGACACTGACCAGCTGACCCAGAAGTGATGTCATAGACCTTGCTTCCTGGGTC
The DNA here is from genome assembly GCA_028564925.1 of Lithobates sylvaticus. Taxonomy (NCBI): domain Eukaryota; kingdom Metazoa; phylum Chordata; class Amphibia; order Anura; family Ranidae; genus Lithobates; species Lithobates sylvaticus. The sequence goes on from CM053029.1 coordinate 533,205,944, forward strand.
ACAGCTAGAAGGGGAGGAGAGCAGATTGTATGTGATAACCCGAAAGGGTTAAAGTGGTTCTAAAGAAGGTTTTTACTTTAATAATGCAGCAGGGCCCTCTGATTCCTCCTGTATTGAATTGTATTGTAACTGTACTGTCTGCCCTCATGTTGTAAAGCGCTGCGCAAACTGTTGGCGCTATATAAATCCTGTATAATAATAATAATAATAATTCCATGAATTAAGATATAAAAGCCTTCTGTGACCAACTCCCCCTGTATTCTTATCTGAGCCCAATCTCGATCTAGTGCAGTGCCCAAGAATAGAAGCGCAGATCTCTCTCTCTCTTTCTCCTCACAGAACTCAGATGCAGCAGAAGGAGTTGTTGGCTCCTGCTCCTGTCAATCAAAACCTGTAAGGAGAGAGCTGGATGTGGGAACGAGCAACACTGTGTGTGTCAATAGACTCAGGATCGAGCCTGCACAAGTGCCCCCAAAGCAAGCGGATTGCTGTGGAAGCACTCGGAAGGCAGGAGGAGCCTAGAGTGCCAGTGGGGGACCCCAGAAGACGAGGATTGGGGCTGTTCTTTGCAATACCATTACGCAGAGCAGATATGTATTACATTTTATTTATTAAAAAAAAAAAAACATTCAAACATTTACAGTCACTTTAATGATACTTGCTATTTTTTGCTCTAAATATTGAAGTCCAACATATTTATTAATGACAGTCTTCTTGTGGAGAACTAAAACTGAACTATGCAGTATAAAGTGAAGTCTGTTCTGATGCTTCCCTTCCGCTAGGCTTCACTAGACTCCGAAATTATTCATATTTTCCCCATTCGCAAAACTCTGAACATTACAGAGAACTACCAGCAGATGTCACTATTGACCTAGCCAAGATGAACTGGATGATACTGTTTCCACTGTACTGATGTGTACATTTCTATCTGATAACACCAGATAGAATCTAATTGTACAATCTTCTAAGCCTGGAGTAATTGCTACAGAAATAAGTAAATTTTGCAATCTAATTTAGAGAAAAATAGATTAAAAAATCTGGAGGATTTATGACCTGCTCTGTATTGTTTCACACACCTCCACCTAAACGGGATCTTCTGTGAAGCCCTATACCTTTTGGTGTCCCATTTTATAAAGCATCAGTATAAAGCATCCAGTGAAGGGCAACAAAGTTCATAATAGGGCTGGAGGACCACAGTTATGAGGAAAGGCTACACACATTAAACGTATTCTCCCCGGAGAAGAAGCGCCCAAGAGGGGATATGATCATAATATACAAATCTTTAAAATGGTGACTGTATCATTGGGAGAAGGCTATTTAATCTTAAGTCTCTAAGGAAGACATGTGGTCACACAATGAAGTTGGATGAGAAGCAGTTCAGTCTTAAACTGCATAAGGGGTTCTTTACTGTTATGCCCCGTACACACGAGCGGAATTTCCGTCGGAAAAATCTTGGATGCTTTTTCCGATGGAATTCCACTCAAGCTTGGCTTGCATAAACGCGGTCACACAAAAGTTCTCTGAACTTTTGACCGTCAAGAACGCGGTGGCGTACAACACTACGACAAGCCAAGAAAATGAAGTTCAATGCTTCCGAGTATGCGCCAAATTGTTTCCGAGCATGCGTAGGAATTTTGCGCATCGTAATTGCTACAGACGATCAGAATTTCCGATGGGAAAATAGAGAACCTGCCATCGCTAGCCCTGTCATCTGGTATGGATTTAAAGGGGAATCCCTTCGCCGAAGGGGTCCCCCCAAATCCATATCAGACCCTTATCCGAGCACGCAGCCCGGCCGGTCAGGAAAGGGGGTGGGGACGGGCGAGCGACCCCCCCCCCCCCGAGCCATACCAGGCTGTGTGCCCTCAACATGGGGGGGTGCCTTGGGGAAAGGGGGGCCCTGCGCCCCCCCACCCCAAAGCACCTTGTCCCCATGTTGATAAGGACAAGGGCCTCTTCCCGACAACCCTGGCCGTTGGTTGTCGAGGTCTGCGGGCGGGGGCTTATCGGAATCCGGGAGCCCTCTTTAATAAAGAGGCCCCCAGATTCCGGCCCCCCACCCTATGTGAATGAGTATGGGGTACGATGTACCCCTACCCATTCACCTGGTGAAAAAAGTGTAAATAAAAAACACAACACAAGTTTTTAAAATACTTTATTACACAGCTCCGGGGATCTTCTTCCGTCTTGGGGGGTCTTCTCGCCGGACTCCTCCGCTATCTTCTGTTAGTTCTTTTACTAGCAGAGGAGCCCGGCTTTCTCCTTCGTCGCCACCGCCGTCTGGGGGTCTTGTTCCGACTTCGGGGGTCTTGTCCCGCTCTTCTGTTCTTCTTGCCGGGCCTCCGCTTTCTTCTTGCATCTCTTACGAGCGTTGGCCCGGGCTGACTGAGCAACCTCCTGTTGTCAATGTGCAGAAGGGAAGCTGCTCGTACAGAACCCAGAATATCACAGCTATCTTTGTAGTAGTGACTACGCCAGTGATTTACAATTTAGCCAGTGGCCACTCTGGTATTAGATATGTACACTTAGATTATTCCAAGCTAGACAAATGTATCTATACAATAAAGCCCATACCTGGAATTCAGCTATAAAAAAGAGTAATTTTGCTAATGTTTGAGTTTTAACCAATCATCTAACAGGTAAGTGGGACAAACACGGGGGGGGGGGGGGGGGGGGGTTGAGTTGGTTGAAACTCCAACATTACCAAAATGTTGCTTACTGGGTATAGTCAGCTTCAGTGTGCAATGGCAGAGATGGGCCTGCTCATCTGCACGGCCATGACCAAGTGAACCTTCCAACCCACCTGACACTCTGGGTTCAGACATCCTGTTAATACTATAAAGCAAGTATCAAGCAACTCAATAGTATAAGGTTCTAAATTGTTTTACTTGAACCAAATAGGAAAAGTTATTTCACAAAGTGAGGAGTAAATCTGCTGAGCTGCGATAACAGCGCCAACTCAGCAAACAGACTCCTCCCGAAGACACAACAATGTTTAAACAAGGGATATTGCTATATACACAAGGATGCAATATATTCAGATCCAAAGTCACTTCCTAGTGGATGTTTCAGTTAACTACACAAGTGGACACACTGAGATAGATGTAAACTAGACAGCATATGCTATTTTAATGGAAGAGCTAATCTCCTGCTGGTGTTATTTATATATATATATATATATATATATATATGCTTCCTATGAGCAATGGCAGTAGAGTTCCACGTGGCAGATCTGTTGTTCTTCGCTAGCTAGTTGGAGCTGGTTAACTGAAATCTGGTTGCAGATGAAACAATAGAGTCCAAGTGGTAAAGACCTAAGGCATCTGAGTACAGTGTTCCAGCAATGCAGTAAAGTGTTCTTGGGTAGAGATGTGTGTGCACTGTGTTCTGTAATGGTGGTAGTGAATAAAGATTGAGCAGCTTGCTCTCTCACCAACAACCCAAATCAATCCTCTGTCTCAGCCTTCTGTAGTGACTTTCTCCACACGTCCGCACTGATGGGTAAGCGCTGTAAATTATGCTAGTAACAGGATGTTCGACAGAGGGTAGCAGGACTAGGCCTCTCAGGCCTAGTGGTGGAAGTAGCGTTCCGCGTGGAAGGCCAGACCTCTCTCGCTCTATGTCACACAGAGATGTCTGTCTTGCATCAGGCCTAGGAGGAAGAGAACGTGCGCAGGCTTCTACGCTCCTTTTATCATCCCTCCCAGCAACCTTCAGGCCACTGCAAGGGTCCCTGGGATTTGTATTCTTGGGGTACATGGATGCATAGCAGCAGATTCAAAGCGGACTATATGCCCCATAACTCTCTCCATTGGCACACAGGTATGAGGTCATTGGCTGCACGAATAATCATGGGGACAAACAATGTTTAGAACACCGGAAGGTAAAAAGCTTTCTGATAACAGTCCATATCGCTACATAAATATCTTCAGCATGTCCACTAATCGCCCAACAGTTGGTACAATGAATTGAGATGGGGTCGGCTGGAGCGAGTTTTCTCAGGTACATTGAATGCTAGGATTTGTAAAGCACAGGAGAGTACTCCTAAACAGGAGCCTGAGGAGCCTGGGTGGTCAGTTAGTGATGATATATAGTAAGCAGGCCACTATAATAAATAATACAGAGGAAGCCTCTGTGCTGCCATCTCTACCTGATACTGAGATATTCCTATTATGGTGCTCTCTGTATTATTTTATTTCCACCCAAATAACATACAAAAATCCAGCAGAAGAAGCCTTTAGTAGATGCAGCTCAGCTTCACAACTATACAACATAACCTGTGGTGAGTGGTGACAGATTCGACTTTGCCTGAAGTTTCGCCTGGCTCTGCCTAGCCTGATGACAACATGGACACTCCCATCTGTCATGTTGTGTCCTGGTTGGGCTTCCTCAGTATTAAAGACACATTTAATATGTAGTATAGTTTATTTCGAAGGAAAGTAAGTGCTACACATTTTCTATTCACTATCGGCCACCATAATGGTTGATTTTTACAACAGAGTCAGGGCCTGTATTGATAGGCTTTTGTTTGCTTCAAGAAAGTTTTAATTTCCAATACAAGACTATAGGAATGTAAAACCTGCTTTAAGCAGGTCAGAAGGAGGTCAACCGCAGGTCAAATGCACCTATCAATTAATTTCCGAATAATCTCAGAAGTATCAAGAACTGATGTTGAACTGACGCCATTCACACAAGTGCAAAGCTGGTCACAAACCCATAAAATGGAACCTTATTACTCCCACAAATTGTGAGCAGGAAGGCTTTAACTGTAAAAACTGCTTGTACAGTCTCAGCATGATTCTGTGCCAGAGTTCAGGCACCCAATCAAGATGGCCTAAGATGCTGAGCCCAGAAGAAGACTGGGTAAAGATGTTGGCACCAGTGGAGGAGCTTGCAATGAAAACTGAGCATGTTTAACTCAGTGTACCATCTTAGCATTAATCTGTGCTGGAACATAATAAATTCAAGCATGGCAAATTAACATGGTCTGAGATACTGAGCCTGGAAAAAGACTGGGTGAAGCTGCCGGTACCAGCAGAGGCGCTTGCAATGAACACTGAACACTGAGCATGGGCATCGCAGTGCTCAGCGATTCTTTGCTGGAACAAAGCAAATGTAGCCATGGCCAATCAAGATGGCGTAAGATGCTAATCCCAGAAGAAGGCTGGGTGAAGATGTTGGCACCAGCAAAGGAACTTGCAATGAACAATGAGCGTGCTCTGCTCTGTGTAAAGTCTCTGCACAATTCTGTGCTGGAAAAAGGAAATTCAGGCAGAGGCAAAGATGCTTTACCCAAAAGAAGACTGGGTGATGATGATGGCGCCAGTGGGGAAACTTGCATCACTAAGGAAGAGGTGAGTATTTGTGGCTTAAATTTAGGCAAACTGTGACTAAATCCTAGTTTAGGTCTGAAAAAGGTGTAACATTTCTACTTCCATTGCCTCCCCCATTCTCTTCTTGAACTCCCCACCCCAATCTCTCTCCAGCTACCCTGACTCTCTATAGGCAATCCCTGAAAACCCAGCTCTTCAGAGATATCACAATAAACTGTACTTTTATTGTCTCCATCAGCTCATTCCTGATAGTTATTACCATTTGTATCACTGGACCCTCCCTTTTAGGCCTCATGCACACTAGATCTTTTTACTGCTGCTCCTAGGGGCGTCTGTCGTTTTGTTTTATGCCTCTAAACTCCCCCGTATGTTAGCCTATGTGTTCATGCATACATAGGCTTTTAGCAGTGTTTAGTGGCAGGAGAGTTTAGAGGAAACCCCACACTGCCAGTGCATCCTGGAGCAGGAGAGTTTTGGGAGAAAATAAACGTTTGCCTAAAAGTGCCTACATGCTAGCGCGTTTAGTACTTCAGCATTTTTTCAGTTCAATAGCCAGAAGAAATGAAAATTCTGGCCAATGAAATACAGTAAATAAAGGCCCAAACACCAAAGGCTGCTAAACTCTGCTAAACTTCTTTGAAAAAAATGCAGCCTAGGTGAGTTTGTAACGCTGATTTTAACCTGTCGGAGAAACAGCGTTTTTACAATGAACCAGTGTGCATGAGGCCTTATGTCGCATGTGGATTTTACGTTGGAAAAATCTCGGATGGTTTTTCTGACGGAATTCCGCTCAAGCTTGTCTTGCATACACACGGTCACACAAAAGTTCTCTGAACTTTCGACCCTCAAGAACGCGGTGACGTACAACACTACGACGAGCCGAAAAAACTAAGTACAATGCATCCGAGCATGCGTCTAATTGTTTCGAGCATGCGTAGGAATTTTGCGCGTCGGAATTGCTACAGACGATCGGAATTTCCGATCGGAACTTTTTACGACCGAAAAATTTAGAACATGCTCTTAATCTTTTGTTGACTGGAATTCCGCCAGCAAAAGTATGATGGAGCATACACACGGTCGCATTTTCCGACCAAAAGCTCTCATCGGACTGAATTTCCGATCGTGTGTACGCGGTATTAGATTGTAAGCTCTCCTGAGCAGAGCCCTCTAAACCCTATGCATGGTATTGTGGTTTATGCTGTCTACCTTTATTTGACAAAATACAAACTGCTGGTGCAAGATAAATCCTTTATTATTATAACAATAATAATGCTGATTTATTAAGTGTACTAGGCTCATTAAAATATTTTCATTTTTTTTTAAAACAAAGGCGCAGTGGTCCTAGGCTGGGTTCACACCATCACTGCATCCGGCTCACAGCAGGGGTCCGGTGCGTCCTGGTTCACAATTTCAGGTCTGATTTCAGCCTGAATTTTGGACCAAAAGACCCACAGAGTTTTTATGCAAAATGCACCGGACCTGCTGCGGTAATATGTGAACCGGCTCCATAGAGAGCCAGTCGAAATCTCCTGCTATTGCGAATTAGATGCAGGAATCCGCATCCAATTCGCAATGGTGTGAACCAAAAAGCCTAAATGATATGTGGTTTTATGTTCTTGGCATTATATTTCTGCACCTGTTTTCCTCTTGCTAAATTTTAAAGGCATTTTGCTGGCCTATAATATGGATGCAACCACTCTAATGTAAAGCAAGTGACACACTATGCCTAAGTATTTATAGCAGATAAATCTAGATTAACAATACATTTTACCTCTGCTAACAAGGCTCTTCGAGATTTACTTAGATTCAAGTGAAGCTAATTAAGGACGATAAAGATTGTTTAAAAGGGAAATAGCACTTCTGTTTTACATGTTATTAATTCTCACCTCCTGGTTATTTTCAGGCTTAACATTTACAGAGCTTCTAAATAGGTGTATAACAGAGGGAAGGTTCCCTATTCTTAATAAAACACGGCTCTCAGTTACAATTATAGGGCTTTGGCAGAGAATACCTTATATCTGTAACATAGTTACATAGTTAGTCAGGTTGAAAAAAGACACAAGTCCATCTAGTTCAACCATAAAAAAAAAAAAAAAAATAAAAATGTAATAAAATGAAAAATATCATACAATCCCATATGCCCAATCCTATACCCACAGTTGATCCAAAGGAAGGCGAAACCCCACCCCCAGAAAAGCAGGATCCAATTTGCTACAGCAGGGGAAAAAAATCCTTCCTGATCCCAGAGAGGCAATCGGATTTTCAACTTTACCTATAAGTGTTAGTACCCAGTTATATTCTGTACATTTAGGAAAGAATTCAGGCCTTTCTTAAAGCAATCTACCGAGCTGGCAAGAACCACCTCTGCAGGGTAGGAAAGGATGGGTGAATGGGACTTTAAATGAGGGTACGCCATGTGGAGAATTAAAAATAACAACAATATAAAGTGAAATTGAATTCACAATACAAAATTTATTATACCCTAAAATACATAACGAATGTTTTATATCAAATACATAGGCAGTCAGCAGACTTTCGATTCATATGTTGATACATTGTTTACAATACAGATAAACATAGACACAGTAGATATACATGCTGTAGTACATCATTCTAATAGAGGAATAACTGTTGATGTATAATGGCACTCTACGCGTTTCCTGGTATTTCAACCATTCATCAGGAGTGTTAAGAAGTAGTAAACTGAGAAAAGGAGAGCTGGGGTTAATAATAGAAATAATAAAAGGGGGGCTGAGACTGTCAGGTCTCACTGTAGTAAAGATTACATTGGAGTACTTACAGGTAGTTCCTAGGCCCAATTCGGTGTCTACCAAGGCATGCAGGGGCCGGAGGCATGATGTCGACCACCAGGGTTGAAGTGGGGGAACCCTTCCAGGGTGGGGAGCAGCCCCCGGAGCTCAGCATAGTGGTCACAGTCAAGACTCAATGGGCTATGTGTACACCGGAGGTGCATGGTAAAACTGGGAAAAAGAAAGTGAGTCAAAGACAAAAAAGGGGGGATTTAGTATTGGTAATGTGAGGTGTGAGGGTGGGGAAATAGGATGTCTATGTGTTTCCATAAGGGACTACATAATGGGAGTGTGAAAAGTGATGGGTAACTGCAACATACCTTAGGAGGATGGTTGATCTTCCAACAGGGAAGTGACCTGTGTGTAGACAGGTCACTTCCCTGTTGGAAGATCAACCATCCTCCTAAGGTATGTTGCAGCTACCCATCACTTTTCACACTCCCATTATGTAGTCCCTTATGGAAACACATAGACATCCTATTTCCACACCCTCACACCTCACATTACCAATACTAAATCCCCCCTTTTTTGTCTTTGACTCACTTTCTTTTTCCCAGTTTTACCATGCACCTCCGGTGTACACATAGCCCATTGAGTCTTGACTGTGACCACTATGCTGAGCTCCGGGGGCTGCTCCCCACCCTGGAAGGGTTCCCCCACTTCAACCCTGGTGGTCGACATCATGCCTCCGGCCCCTGCATGCCTTGGTAGACACCGAACTGGGCCTAGGAACTACCTGTAAGTACTCCAATGTAATCTTTACTACAGTGAGACCTGACAGTCTCAGCCCCCCTTTTATTATTTCTATTATTAACCCCAGCTCTCCTTTTCTCAGTTTACTACTTCTTAACACTCCTGATGAATGGTTGAAATACCAGGAAACGCGTAGAGTGCCATTATACATCAACAGTTATTCCTCTATTAGAATGATGTACTACAGCATTTATATCTACTGTGTCTATGTTTATCTGTATTGTAAACAATGTATCAACATATGAATCGAAAGTCTGCTGACTGCCTATGTATTTGATATAAAACATTCGTTATGTATTTTAGGGTATAATAAATTTTGTATTGTGAATTCAATTTCACTTTATATTGTTGTTATTTTTAATTCTCCACATGGCGTACCCTCATTTAAAGTCCCATTCACCCATCCTTTCCTATTCAACAAATCCGGGATGGAGGCCGCCATGTCTCAAGGTGTGTGTCAGGTCACGACCATATTCTATACACCTCTGCAGGGAGTCTATTCCACATTTTCACAGCTCTTACTGTGAAGAAACCTTTCCATATTTGGAGATGAAATCTCCTCTTCTCAAGAGTGAATAAATTTAGTTCCTCTAATCTTTCCTCATAGCTGAGCTCCTCTATGCCTCTTACCAGTTTGGGTGCCCTTCATTTTCTCCAGTTCCCCGATATCCTTTTTGAGAACTGGTGCCCAAAACTGAACTGCATATTCCAGATGAGGTCTTACTAATGATTTGAACAGGGGCAAAATGATATCTCTCTCTCTGGAGTCCATACCTCTCTTAATACAAGAAAAGACTTTGCTAGCTTTGGAAACCACAGCTTGGCATTGCATGCTATTATTGAGCTTATGATCTACCAAAACCCCCAGATCCTTCTCCACCAATGATTCCCCTAGTTGTACTCCCCCTAGCATGTATGATGCATAACTTTACATAACTTTACATAACTTTAACTTACTTTAAGATATTAAAAAGTAAGGGTCCCAGCACTGAACCTTGGGTTACACCACTGATAACCTTAGACCATTCAGAATAAGAATCATTAACCACGACTCTCTGATTTCTGTCTGTTAGCCAGTTTTCTATCCATTTACAAACTGATATTTTCAAGCCTCACCAGGTAACGCTTACCCCTGGTGGGGTCACTGGAAATATATTGGGACGTGGGACCCCTTACCTGTTCAGGGTTGCAGGACACTCAAGGCACAAAATCTCGGAGCACAACTTCCTTAAAAAATCCTGTTTCAGCAGTATTTGGCCCTTCAGTAGCAGCCTCCAAAATATTGCTGAAGAAAGAAGGGACAGCCAGGCAGTATGATACCCTATGTGACCAGTCACAGTCCTCAACCACTTGCCGACCACGCTATAGCGGAATGATGGCTACAGCATGTTCATCTAATTCTGGGAGGCCATCACATAATGGCCTCCTGTGATCGCGCCCGCCGCAAGCACGCCTGCTGGGCGCGGGCTGCACGCTCTGTGTTCGCAGTGTCCTCTGGACACTGCCAAACACAGATTGACATAAAGAGCCAATCAGCGGCTCTTTATCACAAGATCAGCTGTGTCCAATCACAGCTGATCATGTTGTCAACAGAAGCCGGTTTCCGGCTCTCTTCACCACTCCTTCTCACGCTGTCAGTATGTGGAGGAGAGGAAAAAGAGCCGATAATCAAATTCTGCAAAAGTGCTGCCAATCTTTGCCCACCACTGCCGTCTACCAGTACCCATCAGTGCCACCTATCAGTGCCCACCAGTGCCACCTATCAGTGCCCATTAGTGTTGTCTATCAGTTCAGTTTCATCAGTGCTTCTTCATCAGTGCAGCCTCATCAATATCCATTAGTACAGCCTATCAGTGCCCATCAGTGCAGCTTATCCGTGCCCATCAGTGAAGGAGTAAATTGCTGTTTGCTAAATTTTATAACAAACTATGAAAAAGTTTTTTTTTTTCTTTTTCTAAATTAGATTTGTTTATTTAGCAAAAAATAAAAAACCCCAGTGGTGAATAAATACCACCAAAAGAATGCTCTATTTGTGTGAAAAAAAATCTAAAAATGTTGTTTGAGTACAGTGCTGCATGATTTTCATTCAAGCACGACTTGCAGCGCGACTGCCTCAGGCGACCTGCACACGACTTCAGCGGCGACTTGCAAAACGACTTCTGTATAGAAGTCAATGCAAGTCGCCTCAAGTCGCCCCCAAAGTAGTACAGGAACCTTTTTCTAAGTCGGAGCGACTTGAGTCGCTCCTATTAGAACGGTTCCATTGTACAGAACGGAACGCGACTTGTCAGGCGGCTAAGTTGCCTGACAAGTCGCCCCAGTGTGAACCGAGTCTAAAGGGTGCAGTACAGCTCCCTGCAGGCTATAAACTCATAACATGGGGAAGGGAAGGTGAAGAGAACCAAATCATGTATTAGGAGCTGACCCCACTGCAGCCCAAGTGTAGCAGGAGACACAAAGGAAAAGTGGAGAGGAATAACCTGGATAATCGATAACAGAGTCTGGTTGCTAGCAAATTTGGAGTGTGTTATCCATGGTTACCGAACGTTTAGGAAGCACTCATGAATGTCAAGTATGAGCATTCATTTCTCATAAATTACTGTACAGTTAATCTGACCCTTTTCAAATCTCAATGCGAACAAACCCTTCGTTCGTGCACCCTTCCTCCAGTTTATACAGTTTAGATCGCACACTAATGTGTGCAGGAAATTAACACCACAACAGTATTACACTATGGAGGATTACTTATTTTACATATAATTGGTGGATTCGGAGGATAAATCTAAGAACACTGGTGCCTGATGCGGTGATTCCTTAAGATCATTTAAAGTGCTAACAGACCGGTATGCAAATAAAGGTCTGACAATAAGGTGGACTCTGCACTTTGGTGGAGCACAGCACTGGATGGTGTGACTAGAGAGATCCACTGTCACTATAAGCACAAATATTGAGCACATGAATATATAGTGGACACTGATGTCAATTGAGTATTGTGCACGGAAGAGTCTTGGTGGAGGGTTTTTTCTGGTGTATTTACTTTTTTGAACTAATATACATTTAGGCTGGGTTCACACTATGGCGTACCTCCCAACATTTTAAGATGGGAATGAGGGACACCTACTAGCAAATGTATGTAGGCATAGGACACGCCCCCCTGCCATGCCCCCAAGGAGAATTAACAAAAAAAAGGTTAATTAAATCCACAAGTGCTTTTTTTACCACTACTATTTCTTTATATTGACTTTTAAAACTTACAAATGCAGCAATTTAGAAATTGGATAAAAGGTTTAGCACTGGGAAACACTATTTGAAAGATAAAAAGTAAATTTTATATACAACTATATAGATCAGACCAAAATGAGGGACAAATGAGGAGGAAAGAGGGACAGAGGGACATTGCTCCAAATCAGGGACAGTCCCTCGAAATCAGGGACAGTTGGAAGGTATGCTATAACTGATAATCCCAGTATACTGGGACATGTTATACTCAGTTCTATAACAATGATATCCCAACAGTCACTGTTTTGGCTGTACTTCTCCTTTAAACCTTTCAGTACAATCAGTACAACCAAGCATAGTAGTCAAGCATACTTTATTGACACTTCTCAGTCTCTGTTTCTTTGACAGTTTCAGTTGGGAAACTGTTTGTACAGCAGTGCCAAGGAAGTTAATTATACCCTCTAGACATCCTCCTCCTGGCAGTCAACAGACACAAGGGCATGGCTTACTAACAGTCAGAGTTTTGGTACACCTACAGACTCGTTGGGTATGAAAGGGCAAGAGATTAATGTGCAACGTTTATTATCCTGTATCAAATTAAGAAATTATCTCTTAACTAGAAATAAAAAAGGGGGGGGGGGGGGGGGGGGGTTGGGCCTTTAGATGAGGCAAATAACCAAAGCTTAGTAAAATTATCTTGACAAATTCATTGACATAGACAAATTGCATAATACATTGCAGTAGGTATACATATGTGGGAAGTAATTTCATATATATATACATGCCATCAAATTGTTGTAATTCATATACATATATATATATATATATTAGGGCTGTGGAAATGAAAGATTAATTCCTTGATTAAGCGTTAATTTTTTTGATCTATCAAAATTCTTTTGATCGCTACTCACCTCTTCGCTGGCTTCCGGGTCTTCAGGGAGTTCCGTTGGAGATCCGGTGACGTCACGGACATTGACGTCACTGGACTCCTCCCCCTTCCCCAAGTGCCTCTGTCTGCTAACGAAGGGAAGGGGGAGGAGTCCGGTGACGTTAAAGATCTGATTGAACGTAACACGTACGGGGGAGGAGCTACGCATGACGTCACCCGCTGCTGCTCTACGTAACTAACACGATTGTCGGCTTTACATGCTGTGTTTTTATCATCTTTATTTGAGCAGTTTGTGTTTGAACACAAAAATGAAATCTTATACTTAAGCGGTGAGCACTTAGATCTTTTCTTTCTACCCATGACCTGGCGTCCTTGCTGAGATCTAAGGAGACGTGAGAGAAGTTTATGGTCCGTGTTGACCCTTTTGATACCCGCTTGCATGACCACCTGTTTGCACAGGGGTCCATGCCATAAGGTGAGAGTGATTAGTTAGACCGGAGGTGGAGAGATTGTCGCGCTACTGTGGAAAAAAAAATTACTTACGTCAGTGCTACAGTTTGAATTTAAAATGTATTTGTGTGAACTGTGAAGTTAAGTCATGGATTGTGGAAACTAACTAGTGTCGGGTGATTGTATATAGTGTATACCACATTTACCACTGACTAATGCAGAGTTGCAATGCAAGGAGATCAGCTAAAAGTAGTTGGATCTGTATGTGCATTATAATTAATCGAAATTAGTCCATTAATCGATTAAAAAAATAAAAAGATTAATCGAACACGGAAATATTAATCAGTAACAGCCCTAATATATATATATATATATATATATATATATATATATATATATATATATATATATATATATATATATATATATATACATATACAGTGCCTTGCAAAAGTATTCACTCCCCTTGGCCTTTACATATTTTGCTACATAACAGTCTTAGTTCAATGTTTTTTTTAATATGAATTATATGTGATGGATCAGAACACAATACTCTAAGTTGATGAAGTAAAATTAGAAAAAATAAAGACAAAACTATTTTTCAGAAATAAAAAAATGATAATTGGCATGTGTGTATGTATTCACCTCCTTTGTTATGAAGCACATAAAAATCTCTGGTGCAACCAATTACCTTCAGAAGTCACATAATTTGTGAAATGATGTCCACCTGTGTGCAAGCTAAGTGTCACATGATCTGTCATTACATATACACACCTTTCTGAAAGGCCCCAGAGGCTGCAACACCTAAGCAAGAGGCACCACTAACCAAACACTGCCATGAAGACCAAGGAACTCTCCAAACAAGTAAGGGACAATGTTGTTGAGAAGTACAAGTCAGGGTTAGATTATAAAAAAATATCCAAATCTTTGCTGATCCCTAGGTGCACCATCAAATCTATCACAACCAAATGGAAAGAACATGGCACAACAGCAAACCTGCCAAGAGATGGCCGCACACCAAAACACACGGACCGGGCAAGGAGGGCATTAATCAGAGAGGCAGCACAGAGACCTAAGATAACACTGGAGGAGTTTCAAAGCAGAGACTGGAGTATCTGTACATAGGACGACATAAGCCGTATGCTCCATAGAGTCGGGCTTTATGGCAGAGTGGCCAGAAGAAATCCATTACTTTCAGCAAAAAAACAAAATGGCACATTTTGACTTTGCGAAAAGGCATGTGGGAGACTCCCAAAATGTATGGAGGATGTCCCTCGGGCCGATGAGAGTAAAATTGAACTTTTTGGCCATTAAAGAAAACACTGTGTCTGGCGCAAACCCAACACATCACATCACCCAAAGAACACCATCACCACAGTGAAACATGGTGGTGGCAGCATCATGCTGTAGGAATGTTTTTCAGCAGTCAGGACTGGGAAACTGATCAGAATTGAGGGAAAGATGGATGGTGCTAAATACAGGGATATTCTTGAGCAAAACCTGTACCACTCTGTGTGTGATTTGAGGCTAGGATGGAGGTTCACCTTCCAGCAGGACAATGAACTCAAACAAACTGCTAAAGCAACACTTGAGTAGTTTAAGGGGAAACATGTAAATGTGTTTAAATGGCCTAGTCAAAGCCCAGACCTCAATCCAAAAGAAAATCTGTGGTCAGACTTGACAATTGCTGTTCACAAGAGCAAACCATCAAACTTGAAGGAGCTGGAGCAGTTTTGCAAGGAGAAATGGGCAAAAATCCCAGTGGTAATATGTGGCAAGCTCATAGAGACTTATCCAAAGCGACTTGGAGCTGTGATAGCCGCAAAAGTTGGCTCTACAAAGTATTGACTTTAGGGGGGTGAATAGTTATGCACATTGACTTTTTATGTTATTTTGTCCTAGTCATTGTTTGCTTCACAATAAAAAAAAAACATCTTTAAAGTTGTGGGCATGTTCTGTAAATTAAATGAGGCAAATCCTCAAACAATCCATGTTAATTCCAGGTTGTGAGGCAACAAAACATGAAAAATGCCAAGGGGGTGAAAACTTTTGTTTGCAAGGCACTATATATAAATATATATATACACACACATAGAAAGTTTTTATGTCTTTTTCAGACATTTTGATGCATCTTCTCTTGATGAAGTGGTTATATCCAGGAAACGCGTCGAGCACTAGGATGCAGCCAAGTTTTTAATATAGGACTCACTTTCTTATTCAGAACATACCATGAATTTCTGAATTTCCTTGTTATTTCTACCAATCTTACTATATGGAGTACAATTATCTTACATATTTTAACCGCAATGTGCTGCTAATCCATCTATGTATATATATGAATTACAACAATTTGATGGCACGTATATGTATATGTATATATATATATATATATATATATATATATATATATATATATATATATATATATATATGTATGTATACCTATGTATACCTACTGCAATGTATTATGCTACTTGTCTATGTCAATACATTTTTCAAGATACTTTTAGTAAGTTTTGGTTATTTGCCTAATCTAAAGTCCCAAACCCCACCCCCCCCCCCTTTTTTTATTTTTAGATGCCAGGATGGAGACACATGTTAACATGTGTCTCATTTAAAGTCCCAATTACCCTTAACCTTACATTATCTCTTAACTAATCTAAACTAAACTGCAAAATGATTGGTTGGTATTGGTCATTGAACTCTGCAATTCAACTCACATAAGTTCTCTATCTATAGCCACATCTTGCAATAGAAGTCCTGTAGATTCTTATCATATAACTGGAAGATTCTTCCATTCGAAAATACTATTATGACTCCAAGTTCACTGCCTGGCTTATCTGATTTAACAGCTCCCAAATAAACGTAACCACATTTAGTCTGGGGTCACACTGGTATGACACGACAGTAGTACCACTTTGGATCAGACTTTTCCCTGCAACTTGAAGTCCGACGTGTGTCCTACTTCAATGAACAGGGATTTGACTTTGATCCCCGACAATACCAGGCACTAAGTCTGATATGAATCTAAAGGGGGAACTCCATGCACAATGTAAAAAAAAAAAAAACGGCATGGTCCCCCCTCCAAGAGCATACCAGGCCCTTCAGCCTGGTATGTATTTTAAGGGGAACCCCCAAAATCCATACCAGACCCTTATCCGAGCACACAGCCTGGCAGGTCAGGAAAGGGGGTGGGGATGAGCGAGTGCCCCCCCTGAACCGTACCAGGCCACATGCCCTCAACATGGGGGGGTGGGGGCCCTGCGCCCCCCACCCCAAAGCACCTTGTTCCCATGTTGATGAGGACAAGGGCCTCTTCCCGACAACCCTGGCCGTTGGTTGTCAGGGTCTGCAGGGCAGGGGGCTTATTGGAATCTGGAAGCCCTCTTTACCAAAGGGGCCCCCAGATCCTGGCCCCCCACCCTATGTGAATGAGTATGGGGTACATTGTACCCCTACCCATTCACCTAAAAAAATAAAAAAAATAAAACACATTACACAGGTTTTTAAAGTAATTTATTAAGGCAGCTCTGTCGTCTCTTGCAATTTCTTCTCCCCTCTCCGACTCTTCTGCCTCCTCCGCTGACATCTTCTGCCGGTTCTTCTCCCCTCTCCGGGTCTTCTCCGTTCTCCGCTGATGTCTTTTAGCCCTCTCCGGTTCTTCTCGCTCGGTCTGCTGTCTTCTCTGCTATCTTCTCGCTCTTTTGCTGGGTCTTCTCCACTGTGTTCTGGGAGAAGACCCAGCAAAAGAACGAGAAGATAGCGGAGAAGATCCGGACAGTAGAGAAGACAGCGGACAGAGGGAGAAGAACCGGAGAGGGCTATAAGACATCAGAGGAGAGCAGAGAAGACCCGGAGAGGGGAGAAGAGATCGGAAGCGACGACGGAGCTGCCTTAAATAATAACTTTAAAAACCTGTGTACTGTGTTTTATTTTTGAGACTTTTTTTTCAGGTGAATGGGTAGGGGTACAATGTACCACATACTCATTCACATAGGGTGGGGGGCCGGGATCTGGGGGCCCCCTTCCATATTCCGATAGACCCTGACAATCAATGGCCAGGGTTGTCGGGAAGAGGCCCTTGTCCTCATCAACATGGGGACAAGGTGCCTGGCAATACACTAGTAGAATTTCACAAAAAATTTAGTTTTAGGAATGTTCATTAGATTTTTCACTGGATAGTGGGGTCAACTTGACGCTCTTTTTTTGACCACAGTGCCTAGAAAATTCGAAGGAGAAGGAGGGAAAATTTCTTTCAAACTAACAAAGTTCTAACAGTGAATGTGGTCTGCACTCTGCATTCAGGAAAGCACATTCATTCCAAAATCAAATGCTGAAAGCAGATTTTACCCACGTTAACCCCCTTCCTGACCAGGCCATTTAGTGCGATACGGCACTGCGTTATTTTACCTGACAATTGCGCGGTCGTGCGACATTGTACCCAAACAGAATGTATGCCCTTTTTTTCCCACAAATAGAGCTTTCTTTTGGTGGTATTTGATCACCTCTGTGTTTTTTGTTTTTTTGCGCCATAAACAAAAAAAGACCTACAATTTTGAAAAAATATATATATTTTTTTTACTTTCTGCTATAAAACATATCCAATAAAAAAATGTCTTCATAAATTTAGGCCAATATGTATTCTGCTACAAATTTTTGGTAAAAAAAAAATCCCAATAAGCATATATTGATTGGTTTGCGCAAAATCTATATATATATAATATATATATATATTAGGGGTGCAACGGATCGTCGCCGATCCGTGATCCGAACGGGCCACCCCGTTCGGATCGGCACACCCCGCGATCCGCGGAGAGCTCCGCGGCCTCGGCCTTAGGAAAGGCCGCGGCTTCGGCCTACCTCCGGAGCGGCGGCCATCTTGGTACACCCGGCCACTGTTTACAATGTGATCGCTCCGTCAAATTTGACGGAGCGATCACTTGTAAACATACCCTGCATTACCCAGCCAATATCCTGCATTAACCCTGCATTAACCCTGCATATACTCTGCATTAACCCTGCATATACTCTGCATTAACCCTGCATATACTCTGCATTAACCCTGCATATACTCTGCATTAACCCTGCATATACTCTGCGATACTCTGCATTAACCCTGCATATACTCTGCATTAACCCTGCATATACTCTGCATTAACCCTGCATATACTCTGCATTACCCAGCCAATACTCTGCGATACTCTGCATTACCCAGCCAATACTCTGCGATACTCTGCATTACCCAGCCAATACTCTGCGATACTCTGCATTACCCAGCCAATACTCTGCGATACTCTGCATTAACCCTGCATATACTCTGCATTACCCAGCCAATACTCTGCGATACTCTGCATTAACCCTGCATATACTCTGCGATACCCAGCCAGTACTCTGCGATACCCAGCCAATACTACAGTGGGGAGAGGATGTGGATATTACAGTGGGGGAGATGACGTGGATATTACAGTGGGGGAGATGACGTGGATATTACAGTGGGGACTATATGGTGGCGGAATTTTCACAGGTTTTTGCAAATTCAATTATTATTTGCTGATCCGAAAAATGAACCGATCCGTGACTCCTGATCCGAGGATCGATCCGATCCGTGAGTTTTTTGATCCGTTGCACCCCTAATATATATATATATATATATATATGTGTGTGTGTGATCGGGGGGGGGGGGGGTAGCTGCCACCCATGGCAGTAAAACTGCTATGGGTTAGACAGCAAGTGGTTGAAGGAAGTTAAAAAATACCAGACTTACTGGCCGGATCACCAGGTGAAAATAGAAAAGAAAACGAATGCAGCCACCACACCTAAGAATTAGTAAACTGCAATTTAATACATTTTCGCTTTTGAGTACTGCTTTAAAACTGCCCCAATTAAACTTAAATATTTTATGCCGATTCCAAAATAGATGTATCCCTTTAAAATGACAGCATTTGGCAGAGGCAGGTGCTGTAATAGACAATGACAAAGGTGGATCTTGTAAACTACTGTAGAATTGTGAATGAACATCTTTACACTACAAACAATATCATTGAAATTGCACAGTTTGGGACACTTTTTGTCTACACATTTTGTATTTCTAATGCCTCGTACACACGTACGGACTTTTGCCGGCGGACCTAAGTCCAGCGGACAATCCGCTGGACTTTCCAGCTGGGTCCGCTGGACTAAAAAGCGAACGGACTTGACCACACACGATCACGCAAAAAGTCCGGCGGTTCACGCGATGACGTACAGCACGTACGACGGGACTAGAAAAAGGAAGCTCAAGATCCCAAACGACACCCTTTGGGCACCGTCAGCTAATCTCGTGTGTATCGCGTGTTAGTTGACGTTTGGTTAGAGGCGATTCGCGCTTCTCAGACTTCTGCTTAATTTGCTCGCTTCTGCCGTTCAGTTTGTGCTTGTGAGGTTTGTATCTGGCTTTCAGTGCGTGTGGATCAGTTCCTACCTGTTCTCAGGCCGTTCTGGTCCGCTCGTTCCTGTTTTTCAGGTCGTTCTTCATAGGCCTTGCTGTTCTTCAGTGCGTTCGGTTAAGTTGTTTGTTTGATCAGCCGACCGTTTTGAAGCCATGGAGTGTGGACGTACTCGGGAACGAGTTCGTGCTGTGCAGGGGCTCGGTGTTGCGGTTAACACCTTGGCCCGAGCCCAGTCCATGAACAGGGTGAGGAGGAGTTCATGGACCAAGAATTGGTTGCGCCAGCGTGACCAATTCTCGCATATGCCTTTGCTCCGTGAGATCCGTGAGAATAATCCTGATGATTTCAGGAATTATCTCCGGATGACGGACCCCATTTTTCACCGTCTGTTGGCTTCGCTGTCCCCTTATATTACCAGGCAGAATACCTGCATGCGGCAAGCCATCACTGCGGAGCAGAGGCTAGTCGCCACGTTGCGTTACTTGGCGACGGGGAGAAGCTTGCAGGACCTCAAGTTCACGACAGGCATCTCCCCTCAGGCTCTGGGGCTCATTATTCCAGAGACCTGTTCTGCCATTATCCACGTCCTGCAGGAGGAATACATTAAGGTAAGTCTTCTCTTTTAAAATTACCTATGTCTTGTATGTTTGCTAATGTAGTGCATCAATGTCATCATTAGCTAATTACCATGATAGGACTATTCTATGAATGTCCCCTATTCCTGTATTTTTTTTAATTTTTGTTTTTTGTCTAGTATTTTATGGTTGACTTATCGAAATTGCTTTAAGAATGTATTATTTAGTGGGTCACATGCATATTTCCTTGCACCAACCTCCCCAGCATGGAATCTTGGCCCCCTAAACACCCCTAGCCTAGTCACTTTCTTTGGTTAAAAATGTATATTACCAGCTCCATTGTACTGCTTTACTCACCCCCCCTTTCACCCCCCCTTGCCCCTCACCCCTTTCACCCCCCTTGACCCTCACCCCTTTCACCCCCCTTGACCCTCATTTTTAAATTGATTGCATGTGGATTTGGTCAGCTTGTAATTAACCCCCCCCCCACACACACACCCTCTTTAATTAATTGCATGTGGTTTGGGTCAGCTTGTAATTACCCCCCCCCACACACACACACCCCTTTAATTAATTGCATGTGGTTTGGGTCAGCTTGTAATTAACCCCCCCCCCACACACACACACCCTCTTTAATTAATTGCATGTGGTTTGGGTCAGCTTGTAATTAACCCCCCCCCCACACACACACCCTCTTTAATTAATTGCATGTGGTTTGGGTCAGCTTGTACCCACCCAAAAAACCCCCCCCAAAACAAACCACAAACCCCCCCAAAAAAAACAAAACCACCAAAAAACCAACCACACCCAACAACCCCAACCAAAACAACCAAAACCACCCAACCCCACCCCAACACACCCACAACCAAACAACCCCCCAACACACACCCTACACCAAAACACCAAACCAACCCCAAACCCAAACAAAACACCAATCACCACAACAAAACAACAACCCACCAACCCCACCACCCACCCCAACAAACAAACAACACCACAAACCACAAACCCAACACCACAACCAACCACAAACCAAACCCAACCCCCACCAACCAAAAAAACAAAACCCCCCCACCACAAAACACCCCACCCCCCCAAACAAAAAACAAACCAAAACCCCCCCACACACCATAAAAACCAAAAACAACCCCCCCACCCCCAACAACAAACACCAAAAACCAAAAACCACCCACAACCACACAACAAACCACCAAAACAACCCAAACCACCAAAACAAACCCCACACCCACAACCCAAAACAACAACCAACCACAAAAAACCAAAACAAACCCCCAACACAACAACCCAAACCCCCAAAACCAACCAACCCCCCCACAACACAACCAAAACAAAAACACCAACCCCAACCACCAACAAACAACAACCAACACACCACAAAACCCCAAAAACCAAACCACAAACCCCCCAAACCCACAAACCAAACCCAACCCCCAAAAAACCCCCCCAACCAAACCAACCAACAAACCCCCCAAACCCCAACCACAAACCAAACCCAACCCCACAAACCAAAAACAAAACCAAACCAACAAACACAAACCCCCACCCCCAACAACACACCCACCCCAACACCACACCCCCCCACAAAACAAACAACCAAAAAAAAAACCCCAAAAACCCACCAACACCACAACACACCAACACCCCCACCAAAAACACCCAAAACACACCCCCACAAAACAACTAAACAAACCAAACCAACAAAAAACACCCCCCAACCCAAACACCAAAACCAACCCCAACATAACCAACACACCAAACCCACCACCAACCCCCAACAAAACCCAAAAACCCAAACCAAACCCCCCAAACCCCACCAACACCCCCACCACCCAACAAACCCAAAAACAAAACCACCACCACCCACAACACAAAAACACACCCCCCAACACACACAAAACCCCAAACAACACACAACAACCCCCAACCAAAACCAACCCCCCAACAACCCCCACAACCACCCCACACCACCACAACCAAAAACACCAAAACCCACCAACAAAATCCAAAAAAACCCAAACAAACACCCACAAAAACCAACACCCAAAAACAAAACCCCCCCAAACCAAACAAAACAACCAACCACACACAAAACCACAACCACCCCACCAACAACCAACCACAACAACCCAACCCCAACCACAAAACAAACAAACCCCCCAACCCCAACCCCCCACCCCAACCAACCCACCCCCCAACCAACCACACCAACCCCCCCCCCCCCCACCACCCCCACCCACACCAACCACAACAACCCACCCCAACCCCCCCAACCCCACCCCAACCCCCCCAAACCCCCCAAACCCACCAACCAACAAACCCACCACCCCCCCCCCACCCAAAACACAACCACCCACCCCCCAACAAAAACCCCCCCACAAAAACAAAACACAAAAAAACCCCCACCCCCCCCCCAAACCCCAACCACCAACCCCACCAACAACCCCCCCCCCCCACCAACACCCAAACACAAAACCCAAAACACCCCCACACCCCAACCAAAAACCACCCCAAACACACACCCAACCCCCCCCCCCCAAAAACAACAATTAACCCCCCCCCCCCCACACACTGCATGTGGTTTGGGTAAGCTTGGAATTAACCCCCCCCCCCCACACACACACCCCCTTTAATTAATTGCATGTGGTTTGGGTCAGCTTGTAATTAACCCCCCCCCCCACACACACACACACACACCCTCTTTAATTAATTGCATGTGGTTTGGGTCAGCTTGTAATTAACCCCCCCCCCCCCACACACACACACCCTCTTTAATTAATTGCATGTGGTTTGGGTCAGCTTGTAATTAACCCCCCCCACACACACACACCCTCTTTAATTAATTGCATGTGGTTTGGGTCAGCTTGTAATTAACCCCCCCACACACACACACACCCCTCTTTAATTAATTGCATGTGGTTTGGGTCAGCTTGTAATTAACCCCCCCCCCCTCCCCACACACACACACACCGCTTTAATTAATTGCATGTGGTTTGGGTCAGCTTGTAATTAACCCCCCCCCCCCCACACACACACACCCTCTTTAATTAATTGCATGTGGTTTGGGTCAGCTTGTAATTAACCCCCCCCCCACACACACACACCCTGTTTAATTAATTGCATGTGTATTGTGTGACCTTACAATTAATTAGTCCCCACCCACATCCCCATTATTATCTTCTCTGGGCCATCAGAGGGGTCATCAATCAGAGATTTGTCCCTTATCCTTAATCTTTTGGCTTTATTTCAAGGACTAACAAAATAAATACATATGTTGTTCCAAATTGTTTGTTAATTTGTTGGATTTAGTTTGGTGTTTTGCCTGGTTTTTAATTCGAATTGTATCTTTCTGTTTGACTTCACAGTGTCCTTCCACGCCACAGGAATGGCAGACTGTGGCTTCCCAGTTTGCTACCCGTTGGGACTTTCCCAACTGCGGAGGGGCGATTGACGGCAAACATGTGCGAATTGTGCCCCCACCCCATTCGGGGTCTTACTATTGGAATTATAAGGGGTTCCATAGTATAGTGTTGATGGCGGTGGTGTCGGCACAATATGACTTTCTTTATGTGGATGTGGGGAAAAACGGCCGGATGTCGGATGGAGGAGTCTTCAACCACACGGAGTTCGGCCATCGTCTCCAGACTGGTGGCCTGGAGCTGCCACCAGATGAAGATAATGTGGAGGGACTCCCGTTCGTTTTCATTGCCGACGAGGCGTTCGGTCTGGGTGACCACCTGATGAGGCCATTTCCACAAAGATCCCTCACCCCTGAGAGGAGGATTTTTAATTTTCGGTTGGCCAGAGCAAGAAGGGTTGTGGAAAATGCCTTTGGTATTATGGCCAACCGTTTCAGATTGCTGCTTACATCCATACATCTGGCAGAGTACAAACTGAATACTATTATTCTTGCATGCTGTGTAATGCACAATTATCTACGGAAACATTCTGGAAGCTACACATTACCAATCGGGCCTGAGGCCGGAGTGGAAGGCGACATGACAGGGCTGGATAATCGCCGTCTTGGTTTGGCCCCACAATCAGCCCAGCAAGTGCGGGACCGTTATTTAAATTATTTTAATGGTAGGGGGGCCATTGCAATGGCAGCAGACCCTTAAAACATCTTTTTTTTTGAAAGAATAAATACAGTTATTTATGTTTGAAAGATTGGTATTTTCGTATTGTTTTGCTTTTAATTTTGCCTGTTTTATATGTTGTCCTAGTGCACTTCTTAATAGTGGCAAACTTGGTTTGCGTTTAGTAAATAAGCCCCTTTGTCAATGAACCACAACATGTTTTGGTCAAACTGGTAGTATTTAAAAAGAAGAAGCCACACATTGTTTAATTTGTGCAAACTTTTTTTTTTTTATTATAGTGCACATCCAAACCTTTTTTTTTTTTTGGTTTTTTTTTGTTGATTTCCTCTCTTTTTTTTCAGGTCATTTTTGGTAATATGTTTTTTTTTTTTTTTTTTTTTTAACAAAATATTTTTTTTTTTTTTTTTTTTTAAATATTTTTTTTTTAAAATTAAAACAACATTTTTTTTTTTTTTTTGTGTTTTTTTTTTTTTAACAAACATAAAAACATGGTTTAAAATAGTAAAAATTTTTTGGTTAGCATTTGAAAATATTTACACAATGTAAAAGTAGGGAACTTACAAAGTTCAACAGGTAACCCATGTACAGTAGAAGCCAAATTTAGAATATGCACACAAATTGAACAGGAAAATGGGTAATGTCAACAAGTGCTATGTTCCATCATGGGGAATCAATGGACGTGTTTTGTGTGTGAAACCCCTTCCCTCTCACCTACTAGCATTAGGGGTTGCAAACACAAAATGCGTCCATTGAGATCCCCTGATGGCACATAGCACATGTTGACACACCATGTGCATATAAAAAATTTGGCCTCTAAAAATTAAAAACAATAGCGGATCAAAAGGGGAATGAAGGACATGATTGATGTTAGGAAATGGAAAAGGGGTCTTTAGATTCTCCCCAAAACATCAATCATGTCCTTCATTCCCTGCTGCATGGTGGCCATCTCCTTCTGCATGTTTTCCAGCTGCAGATTCCAGGCCATTATCTGGCCAATAAGCCTGTGGGCACTGTCTGTGGAAAATGGCTCCGCAGCTTGTCCTTCCACAACCAGATCAGCATCACCTAAAAGTTGGGTAGAGAAAACACAAGAAAAAAAGTGTCAAAAACATGCAGACCTTAATTTAGTAGCTCAATCTGTGTTCTGAGACACTCACTTGGTGGGGTGCAGATTTGATCCACTTCAAGCACTTCTTCCTCCACGCGTGGGCTTGGGCTAACTGCCCAATTAGTCTGCTGAGGCCGGGAGGTCCTGGTAGGTTCTGATTGACGTCTCAGTCTTTTGCCCCCTATGGTAATGGAACACAAAGGTACAGTTTTAATCACACTGATATTTGAGTGCCGAAATATGATTATTAAACATTGTTTAAAAGTGTTGTCAAATTATTAGCAGTTTGTAGGAAGATCCTACTTGAATACAGAATTGAAATCTCTATCTAATGAAACTCCAATACTTAAACCGCCCTTCAACCCTAAAGTTGAACTTCCGCTCATTGGATCCCTGCACCCCTGTGGTGTCTTATTTGGAACCTTTTAGGGGGAGGGGTTGCAGATACCTGTGTAAGGCAGGTATTTGCACACACATCCGGCCATAGACTCCCACAGAAGTATACGCCACATCCCGTCCCACCGTGCTGTCTGCTGGGACACACAGGGGTCCCAGAGCTAGCGCGGACCAGTCCTATTGCATTGCGCAACTGGCGCATGCCCAATAGTGACCCGGGAAGTGAAGCCGCAAAGATTAATTTCATGATTACAATATCAAAGATTGTAGCTGCAGCATCCAAGGGACAGGTGAGTGTACTTCTTATTAGAAAAGTCACCACCTACAGTATTTCTAGATGATGAGCATTTTGTTTTAATTTGGAGCTTGACACCCTGCTTAACAGATTTATCCCCCCCCCCCCCCAAAACAGCTTCTGGAGTCCCTGTGTAAGTTACCCATAAAACCCTTACTACAGCAGTAATAGTATAGATAGTGACAATAATAAACAACCTTACAACTCCAACAACCCAAAGCCAGGTAAACTGACTAAAAACTTTATCAAGACAAACGAACTTTCATCAAGTCTTCGCAAGTTTCACGTACGAGTGCTAATAACATCTGCGCAAGTTTCACGTACGAGTGCTAATAACATCTGCGCAAGTTTCACGTACGAATGCTAATAACATCTGCGCAAGTTTCACGTACGAGTGCTAATAACATCTGCGCAAGTTTCACGTACGAATGCTAATAACATCTGCGCAAGTTTCACGTACGAATGCTAATAACATCTGCGCAAGTTTCACGTACGAATGCTAATAACATCTGCGCAAGTTTCACGTACGAGTGCTAATAACATCTGCGCAAGTTTCACGTACGAGTGCTAATAACATCTGCGCAAGTTTCACGTACGAATGCTAATAACATCTGCGCAAGTTTCACGTACGAGTGCTAATAACATCTGCGCAAGTTTCACGTACGAGTGCTAATAACATCTGCGCAAGTTTCACGTACGAATGCTAATAACATCTGCGCAAGTTTCACGTACGAATGCTAATAACATCTGCGCAAGTTTCACGTACGAATGCTAATAACATCTGCGCAAGTTTCACGTACGAATGCTAATAACATCTGCGCAAGTTTCACGTACGAGTGCTAATAACATCTGCGCAAGTTTCACGTACGAATGCTAATAACATCTGCGCAAGTTTCACGTACGAATGCTAATAACATCTGCGCAAGTTTCACGTACGAATGCTAATAACATCTGCGCAAGTTTCACGTACGAGTGCTAATAACATCTGCGCAAGTTTCACGTACGAATGCTAATAACATCTGCGCAAGTTTCACGTACGAATGCTAATAACATCTGCGCAAGTTTCACGTACGAATGCTAATAACATCTGCGCAAGTTTCACGTACGAGTTCTAATAACATCTGTGCAAGTTTCACGTACGAGTGCTAATAACATCTGCGCAAGTTTCACGTACGAATGCTAATAACATCTGCGCAAGTTTCACGTACGAGTGCTAATAACATCTGCGCAAGTTTCACGTACGAATGCTAATAACATCTGCGCAAGTTTCACGTACGAATGCTAATAACATCTGCGCAAGTTTCACGTACGAATGCTAATAACATCTGCGCAAGTTTCACGTACGAGTGCTAATAACATCTGCGCAAGTTTCACGTACGAGTGCTAATAACATCTGCGCAAGTTTCACGTACGAGTGCTAATAACATCTGCGCAAGTTTCACGTACGAATGCTAATAACATCTGCGCAAGATTAGACATATCAAGTATAACCATAGTAGCGCACGTGCTTGACTTACTTTTTTTGATGGCTTTTCGAATTCTCCTGTACTGATCGTGCTCCCTGGATTTGATGTCGGACCATCGCTTGCGCAGTTGATCCTTGCCCCTTCGTACGCCGAATTTATGCTCCAGGGTGCTGACGACTGTAGTGAGAATCTTGTCCTTGCGCAAGTTGGGGCGAGGGTACGGGCCATTTTCCCCGTCGTAATCTTCCCTTTGGAGGATGTCCACCATCTCCACCATCTCTTCAAAGGCCATATTGGTGGCCTTATATCTGCTGCTGGATGCAGATGTGTTCGCTTCTGGGCTTTCCTCCGCGCTACTGGCTGAGAATGTGTCCGCCATCTTCATGAATTTATTCACCCACAATGCAACGAGGGGAAGCGGGGCGGGGAATACTCGTCAGGAGGAACGTCATGGGCGGGCGACGCGGAGGACGCAGGCGGACTTCGACGCGTGCGCAGTGTATATAAGGCTGTTTGAGGGCCCCACGTGTTCCCGAACGGAAGTAGCGAGCGCTCTGTACGAAGGTAAGTGTTTTCTAGGATGCATTACTGTGGTTTATTGGGTTTTGGGCCTGCATTTTTTGACGATATGTGTGTGTTGCTGCCTGTGTGTGGGTGTGTTGCTGCCTGTGTGTAGGGGTTGCTGCCTGTGTGGGTGTGTTGCTGCCTGTGTGTAGGGGTTGCTGCCTGTGTGGGTGTGTTGCTGCCTGTGTGTAGGGGTTGCTGCCTGTGTGGGTGTGTTGCTGCCTGTGTGTAGGGGTTGCTGCCTGTGTGGGTGTGTTGCTGCCTGTGTGTAGGGGTTGCTGCCTGTGTGGGTGTGTTGCTGCCTGTGTGTAGGGGTTGCTGCCTGTGTGGGTGTGTTGCTGCCTGTGTGGATGTGTTGCTGCCTGTGTGTAGGGGTGGCTGCCTGTGTGGATGTGTTGCTGCCTGTGTGTAGGGGTTGCTGCCTGTGTGGGTGTGTTGCTGCCTGTGTGTGGGTGTGTTGTGTAATGTTTGGTTAGAAAAACTGGATGTGCGTTTTTAGTAACATTTGTGTTTTTGGTCTTTTGTATTGCCATTACTAACAAAACAGAAACAAACATGTCAGCAGCCCAGTTAAATCCATTCAAGGACCAGCAGTTCATGTCGGAATTCATTGCGCTGTACCGTAAAAATGCCAACCTGTGGCAGCTCAAGAACCCTTTATATGGAAATAGGGATGTCCGGAAGGTAACACTGGGGCCACTTGTGGATTTTGTGAAGACTCAAGTCCCCAACGCAGACATCAAGTTTGTTGAAGCCAGAATTTCAAGTTTAAGGCACATGTACAAGCGGGAGCGCAAGAAGATTGAGGAATCAGTCAGATCAGGAGCAGCAGCAGAGAATGTTTATGTACCGAAGCTGTGGTACTACAACCAACTGGCTTTTATAGGTGACCAGATGGAACCCAGGCAATCACTGTCCACTCTTCCCTCCACCCTTCCCTCCACTCTTCCCTCCACTCTTCCCTCCACCCCAGCTGAGGCTTCCACGGAAGGAGAAGACCCCTCCACCTTGGAGCAGGCTGATGCGCCCAGCTGGAGCCAGGTATATATTTAGTAGCCTAAATAGTGATTGGGTGAATATTAATGATGTCAACGTTAAAATGTGAAACAATTAACACCCTGAACTCAGAATTGTGAAAAAAACTGCCAAAAATTGCGCACACTTCGAAAAAGTGTTGGTGCTACATATCGATACATATATAGTGTATACATACATCCAGTAGTGGCAAAAAATGCCTTATACAACATTGGTGATCTGCTTGGAAAATGCAGGGGTCCAAATGATAGCCTTTTGGATCTTTTTTTAAATTTATCTGCTCGTTCATAAGTTTACAATTGGATGATTGAGGAGGCCATAAACCAAAAAACAGGTGTTTGATTTTTGTTTTTATTTGCACACAGGATGAGCTGACCCAGGATGATGCCGGGACAAGTGGTATGGAGGAGGAGGACATGACCAGCGAGAGCCAGGAGGTGGCTGGGCCCAGCACGAGCCAGACTGACAGCCAGACTGTATTAAGAAGTCTACCTCCACCCCTGCCCTTACCCCCAAGAAGGCCCAGGAGGATGACCATGGTTGAGGAGGAATCACTCAAACTTATTCGGCAGGCGAGTGAGATTCTCCAAAGACCCCCCATTCCAGAAGAGGCCTATGCCACCTACTTGGCCAGCAGGTTGCTGGAAATGGAGAAGGGCCAACGGCACCTGTGCGAGGGCCTCATTTTTGAAGCTATTAAGGGGGGTTTGAGGGGTCAATTAAGAGAATCCACCCGCCTGACACATGAAGGCCCGACAGCAACTTCTCCTCCTCCTCCTCCTCCTCTTCCTTCTTCTCCTCCTCCTCCTCCTCCTCCTCCTCCTCCTACCACAAGTCAGCCTCCAAGGAAGCGTGCAGGGAAGACTGCAGGGAAGAGTGCAGGGCAGTGTGGTGGGAAGAGTCGGAAGTGATTGCCTGGCTTCAGTCTGGTCTCACAGAAGACACAGGCTGTTGTAGTGCCACAGCTTGGGGACATAGATGTCATCTGCTGCTGTTCCTGGTCTGTCTGATTCCTGGTCAATCTTCTTGTGCTCCCTATATTGGATCAAATCTGCCCAAGCTTAATTTTTGGCTTCACAAACTTGATGTCTGCCGTTGGGGCAAAAAGTCTTCTCAAAATCGCAAAGTGGCTCCAGTGTTGCCTTCCTATTTTGTTTTGCCTTGTTTGTTTAAACCACAATAAATGGTAATTTAATTTCCAGAAAATAATGATATATACGTGCTTGTTATTCAAATACATAGTTTCTTTAGGAGTAGGCAGGTACATGTCTAAATTATATGGAGGGCATTTCCAAAACGCACATTCATTTGACAATACAAGTGTAAAGTGCAACTTCAATGGAACTGCAAGTGCAGTCGCTGGAAAGGTGAGGGTTAAGATCTGAATTAAGGGCAAGCTCTGCTGACTCCACAATTGTATCATGTGTAATAACAAATCCTTTTGATAACCAACAAATAATAAAATATATCTAAATAGAGATATATGTACATATTGTGAACTTTGGGGACAATAGCTCCACGGGATTAAGTGCATAAACCGTCAGTTGTAAAATAAAAGACATTTATTTGAAAGAAAAATCAAAATAAGGCTTTCTTCAGCGCACAGGTAAAGTACAAAAACAAAGTCCGCTTATCTTCAGCATAACAAAAAAACAGCTTATCTTCAGCACAAAAACAAAGTTAAGGAAAACACATACAGTTTTTGCAGCAGGTTCTTTTAGCAGCCTCCAGACATCCACACAGCTCAGCTAACAGGTGTAATCACCTACTCCTCCTCACACACCAACAACTCTTCCCTACTTCCTGTCTTTTGAGCTGTCTTCCTGGAGGCCCTTAACCCCCTGTGCGCTGAATCATTGTGGTCAGGGAGGGAGGCTCTTTTCCCACCCGAATATCTCTTCAGAGCCTCCCAAATTCCGGGTCCCAAATAACTATTATTAACCTAGAGAGGACTGCGAGTCAGTCCTCTCCTGCTCGGCTACTCCCGGAACCCCTCACCCATTTTGGGTGACCCCCTGAGCAATGCTGCGACTCCTTTAAAGGGACCACAGCCCAAATACTGGTGCTATATAGCACCCGTCCAGGACCCAACCTTGGCGTCCTGTACATATCCCCCCCCTCTGCCTCAACGCGGAGGTGTTGGAGGCACCACTCGACATCATACAATGGACCCGGGAGAGGGCATCGGCGTTCTGATGCTGTCTCCCTGGTCTGTGCTCTACTACAAAATTGAACTCCTGGAGAGAAAGGAACCACCTTGTCACCCTGGCATTGGTGTTTTTGTTTTGTCTCATCCAGGTCAGTGGGGCATGGTCGGACACTAGGCGGAACCTTCTACCTAGGAGGAAATACCGTAAAGAGTCTAAAGCCCACTTGATGGCAAGACATTCCCGCTCCACCACCGCATAGTTTTTCTCCGCTGCCGTCAGCTTCCTACTTAGAAAAACTATGGGGTGCTCTTCCCCATTGATCACTTGAGACAGGACTGCTCCTAGCCCTTCACTTGAAGCATCTGTCTGTACTACAAAATCCTTAGAAAAATCTGGAGCCACAAGCACCGGATCCCGGCACAATGCCGTCTTAAGCTTCTGGAAAGCTTTTTCGGCATCGTCATTCCACTGTACCATCACTGACTTTCTGCCTTTGGTCAAGTCCGTCACTGACTTTCTGCCTTGGTCAAGTCCGTCAATGGTGCAGCAATGGTGGCAAAGTTGGGGACAAACCTCCGGTAGTAGCCAACTATGCCCAAAAACGCTCTGACCTGCTTCTTGGATAGGGGGCGGGGCCAGTTCTGTATGGCTTCTACCTTACTCATTTGGGGCTTCACCAGTCCTCTACCCACAATGTACCCTAGGTACTTGGCTTCCTCTACTCCAATCGCGCACTTCTCCGGATTGATGGTGAATCCTGCTCTTCTCAAGGAGTCTACGACTGCCTGAACTCGGGGAAGATGGGACTCCCAATCAGTGCTAAAAATGACTATGTCATCTAGGTAAACCGAAGTATACCGTTGATGTGGACGCAAAGTTTTGTCCATGGCCCTTTGGAATGTAGCGGGGCAGAGTGTAGACCAAATGGCATTCTTTTGTACTGGAAGTGGCCTTCCGGGGTAGAGAAAGCTGTTTTCTCCCTGGCTTTCTTGGTCAGGGGAATCTGCCAATACCCTTTTGTGAGGTCTAGCGTGGTTATATACCTGGCTGGACCTAACCTCTCAATTAGCTCATCTACCCGTGGCATTGGATAAGCATCAAACTTGGAGATTTCATTAAGTTTTCTGAAGTCGTTGCAGAAGCGGAGGGTGCCGTTGGGTTTGGGTACCAACACGATTGGACTCGACCACTCGCTCTGCGACTCTTCAATGACTCCAAGCTCGAGCATTCTCTTGACCTCTTCAGACACTGCCACTCTATGAGCTTCTGGGATACGGTAAGGCCTTAACCGGATTTTTATACAGGGTTCCGTCACAATGTCATGCTCGATGACGTTGGTGAGACCCGGCAACCCTGAAAACATGTCCCTATTTCTTTGCAGAAACTCTTTTGCTTGCTGGGTTTGGGGCCTAGTTAGGGTAGCAGCCACCTGCACCAGGTCGATTCCTGCATGGTCCCCTGACTGTACCGCTACCACAGCGGATACCTGTTCTCTGTCTCTCCAGGGTTTCAACAGATTTACGTGATAGATCTGGTATGGTTTTCTTTTCCCTGGCTGGTGTACCTTGTAGTTCACCTCACCCACTTTTTCTATTACCTCAAACGGGCCTTGCCACCTGGCCAAGAACTTGCTCTCCACTGTGGGTATTAGGACAGCCACCCGGTCTCCTACTTGAAACTGTCTAATTTTAGCCGATCTGTTATACACCCTTCTTTGGGCATCCTGAGCCTTCTGCATGTGCTCCCTCACCAGCGGCATCACCTTAGCCACCCTCTCTCGCATTTGAGAGATATGCTCTACCACGGTCTTGTGTGGTGAGGATTCACTTTCCCATGTTTCTTTGACTAGGTCAAGCAACCCCCGGGGCCTTCGTCCATACACTAACTCAAACGGTGAGAAGCCCGTGGACGCTTGTGGAACTCCCGGATGGCAAACAAGAGGGCAGGGAGTAACATATCCCAATCCTTCCCGTCTTTCTGGACCACTCTTTTTAACATGGACTTTAGAGTTTTATTAAACCTCTCAACTAGGCCATCGGTCTGCGGGTGATAGACGGACGTCCGCAACTGCTTGATCTGAAATAGTCTGCACAAGTCCGCCATCACCTTTGACATAAAAGGGGTGCCCTGGTCCGTAAGTATCTCCCTGGGGAATCCAGTTCGTGAAAACATTTGGAATAACTCCTTGGCAATGGCCTTAGAGGAGGCTTTCCTCAAAGGAACTGCTTCTGGATACCTGGTTGCGTAGTCTAGGATGACTAATATATATTGGTGCCCCCTTGCCGACTTTACCAGGGGTCCCACGAGATCCATGGCGATCCGCTCAAACGGAACCTCAATAATTGGCAAGGGTACCAGAGGGCTTCTATAGTGTGGCCCTGGGGCAGTTAACTGGCAAATGGGACAAGATGCACAATATCTTTTAACCTCGGCCTTCACCCCTGGCCAGTAAAACCGGTCGGTTATCCTGGCCTCCGTTTTCTCTGCCCCCAAGTGTCCTCCCAGTGCATCATTGTGGGCTAGGTCAAGTAGCATCCGCCTATATGGTTGGGGAACCAGTAACTGCTCTACAGTTTCCTCTCGGCTTTCAGCCACTCGATAAACCAAATCCCCCTTTAATGCAAAATGAGGAAACCTTTGATCTGCCCCTGGTATTTGTGGGACCCCATCAACAACAGAAACCTGCTCTCGAGCATTGACCAAGGTGGGATCCTGCAACTGGGCGGAGCCAAACGCACCCCTGGGTACGTCCAGGTCTGGATGCACTGACCTTGAGGATGTTTCCCCTTCACCCTCCTCAACTGGGAACTGCAACGGGGAGAGCTCCTCATCATCCTCCCCCAGCATAACCTGTAATGGGAAGGCTTCCCCCCCCCTCAGAAGTCAACTCAGTGTTGAGGCCTGAAACAGAAACATTGTCATTCAAATTAACATTCTCTGCAATATCCTTATTAGTGACAGGTATCTCTGTTTTAGAGGGGTGTGTTGTGGGGGTTTCAGACCTAGACCCCTCAGACTCCATCTCTTCCAGGCCCAGTGCCCGCATTCTCCACCAGTTGTGAACTTTGGGGACAATAGCTCCACGGGATTAAGTGCATAAACCGTCAGTTGTAAAATAAAAGACATTTATTTGAAAGAAAAATCAAAATAAGGCTTTCTTCAGCGCACAGGTAAAGTACAAAAACAAAGTCCGCTTATCTTCAGCATAACAAAAAAACAGCTTATCTTCAGCACAAAAACAAAGTTAAGGAAAACACATACAGTTTTTGCAGCAGGTTCTTTTAGCAGCCTCCAGACATCCACACAGCTCAGCTAACAGGTGTAATCACCTACTCCTCCTCACACACCAACAACTCTTCCCTACTTCCTGTCTTTTGAGCTGTCTTCCTGGAGGCCCTTAACCCCCTGTGCGCTGAATCATTGTGGTCAGGGAGGGAGGCTCTTTTCCCACCCGAATATCTCTTCAGAGCCTCCCAAATTCCGGGTCCCAAATAACTATTATTAACCTAGAGAGGACTGCGAGTCAGTCCTCTCCTGCTCGGCTACTCCCGGAACCCCTCACCCATTTTGGGTGACCCCCTGAGCAATGCTGCGACTCCTTTAAAGGGACCACAGCCCAAATACTGGTGCTATATAGCACCCGTCCAGGACCCAACCTTGGCGTCCTGTACAATATATATATATATATATATATATATATATATATATATATATATATATACACGTATATATCTATATATATCTATATATATAAATATATATATATATGTATATATAGATATATATATATTTTTTTATATTGAGATATATAGATATATTTTTAATTTGGTGATTTGGATATATATATATATATATATATCTATATCTATATCTATATCTATATCTATATATATATATATATATAGAGATATAGATATATATATATATACAAATATATAACTTCACTAAAGAATGCTGAAGAAAAAACGTTCGGGAGTACTCTGCGTGAATATACAAGCAGCAAGGCAAAATCATTCTTCAAGTACGATAATATACAAATTCCGCTGTCAGAAAAAAACAAATTCCGCTGTCAGAAAAAAACAAAAAAAGATCAGCAGCGTGACGATTGTGCTAGCTTCAAAACGAAGGCTAGTTTTACCAGACCGAGCGAGTCCGTGACATACTTGCTACTGAGCATGCGTCCTTTTTGGTACGCCGGACCATACTACACACGGCGGGATTGTCCGCCGGACTGCCAAGTCCAGCGGATAATTTTAAAACAAAACTTAAAATTTTAGTCCGCCGTACTTTGGCCAAAAAAAGTCCGCCGGCGCCCACACACGAGGGGATTATCCGCTGGACTTCAGTCCACCGGATAATCCCGCGGGATTGTCCCTTCGTGTGTACGCGGCATAAAAATTACCATTGTGCCTAGAAGCAGTAAAATACTGGGTATTTCTAAAATTCAGGGGTAGGAGTACAAGGAGGAGCAGGTTATGACCAATCCTAGGACAGTTCTGTAACCTTAAAACTGACGTGTAGATATGGAAGCTGGAAATTCACCCATAATTGCAATAACCTATAAAAAGTATCTTGGGTAATATCCTTTTCCACCACTAGATGGCAGAGAATGTGCTGCTCCAACCAAATTGACACACTGTAGGAGGTCCATGATTCTACTGGATCCATTAATCACTGACAACAATCACTGACACTGACACTATCAAATTAATCACTGACATTGCTACACAGTCACAGCCTAGACTTTGTGAGGCCTTAGGCATAACTTAGACATGAGGCCCCCACTCACGCCCCTAATGGAAAAAATAATTCAAGCGATAGAAATTAACTGCATAAATTGCATGTATTAAGAGCCTTAAAGTGCTGGTTTCAGTGTCCTCTATCTCAATGCAGGTTTCAGTGCTCCCTCTCTCAGCACTGGCGTCAGTGTGCTCTCAGTGCTGGTGTCAGGGCACTTTTTCTCAGTGCACTCTGTCTTGGTGCTGGAGTCAGTGTCCTCTTTCTCAGTGTGGGTCAGTGCTCTGTCTCTATCAGTGCTGTACCTAGGTGAGAAGATGAGAAGGGGTCCCTGTCCCCAGGGGAGAAGGAGTCCATGTCCCTAGGTGAGAAGGGGTCCCTGTCCCCAGGGGAGAAGGGATCCCTGTCCCTAGGTGAGAAGAGGTCCCTGTCCCCAGGGGAGAAGGGGGTCCCTGTCCCTAGGTGAGAAGGAGTCCATGTCCCTAGGTGAGAAGGGGTCCCTGTCCCCAGGCGAGAGGGGGTCCCTGTCCCCAGGCGAGAGGGGGTCCCTGTCCCCAGGGGAGAAGGGATCCCTGTCCCTAGGTGAGAAGGGGTTCCTGTCCCCAGGGGAGTAGGGGTCCCTGTCCCTAGGTGAGAATGGGTCCCTGTCCCCAGGGATGAAGGGGTCCCTGTCCCTAGGTGAGAAGGGGTTCCTGTCCCTAGGTGACATGGGGGTCCCTATCCTTAGGTGAGATGGGGGTCGCTGTCCCCAGGTGAGATGGGAGTCCCTGTCCCCAGGGGAGATGGGGGGATGGAGTGGGGTATGGGATTGTGTGTGGGGGATATGGAGTCTCACTCACCATGAGCAAGTCTACAGGGCACTGCAGGGCACTCTTCCCTGGCTGCCTGGACATGGCTGCCTGGATCTGTGTATAATGGGAGAATGGGGGGGGGCTGGCAAAAAATCCTGCGGTCGCCTCCGGCTCTCATACGGCTGCACCTATGTGCTTAAACTTTGTGCAGGAGAAGTGTACAGTGCTCCTGAATGGATACAGCCGACTCAGGGGGCGGAGCTCTGGCTGGGGATGACGCTGGGCTGAGCGGCGCTGCATGGGGAAGGAGAGAGTGAACCGGAGGAGCCGGTGATCACCGGCCGAGCACACAGGCCGGGAATGTGATACAGAGCAGCCAGTGCAGTAGAGGCAGGAGCTCTGCTACTCACCCCGTCCTCCAGCCACCTGGGCGCTGCTATTCCTATCCATCTCAAGCTCTTTAATTAGGCAAATTAGGTGGTTGCGAGGCTCCTGTGAGTGCGATGCCTTAGGCATCCGCCTAATTTGCCTAATTAGAGAGCCGCCTCTGACAGTCATAGTGTACTGAGCAAACAGGGACTCAGCGTGATTTCTGACTCATTGTAACAATGAACTCTATTTCTAATCGTAGTCAGCTGAATATTGTTATTGAACAGTTCCATACAAGTGTCTTGTGAATTTAGTTTGGATAATTTAGTAGCTACCACCTTGGGACTAACAGCAACGAAATTGTGCCCACTCACCAACATCTTGGATGACCCTTTAGGCCCCAGGACGGGGACCTCTTGTACATCTGGTACCCCTATATACCTGTCAATATTTTAGGCAATTCTATATGTCTCAGCATGGGAATCCTTGTACATTTATTCAGCACCTATAACTTCTCGGGCCGTATTTGTCCTCATAAGATCATCACCCCTGTATACTTTGACCTCTAATCTTAATAATTTCCCATATGGGTCTCCAATGGCCACGTTCGTGGTAAGTCTGCTTAATATGAGTGTTGGTCCTCCATTGTGTTAGCTTCCCATGGCGAGTATACTTACCTTAACACAGATCTTCGATCAGGGCATAAACAGGTGTTCTGCCCTGGACTAATTAGTGTCTTTATGTGGTCTTTTGGTGGTCACCCCTTTTTCCCTTTGACCTCTGTGGACGATCCTGGCGCTCACCCCTAAGTTGTTTGGTGGCATCATCTTCAGCATTTTAACACATATTCTATACTGTATACCTCATTCATACTCCTGAGGAAGCAGAACCAGTTTCTGGGAAACACGTCAAATTAAGAGCAAGCTTCACTCCCTGGTGATGTCCTTAACATAAGTTGATCCTTATATAGTTACTAGTACATAGTGATATCACGTAAAGTGGTTGTAAACCTGAGACATGAAATAAGAACAAAGAGTATACCTATATATTGTGCATTTGTCTCAATCCCGAACACTAAGTTTCAATACTGTTTGCTGCTTCATTCCTCTGCTATCAGCATGAATCACTCCTGACAGGTTTTCTGACACCAAGAGAAAAATGGTGACAGAGGGGGGAGCTCCAGCACACAGCCTGTGATTGACAGCCTCAGCTCTGTTCCTGTGTGCTGTGTGAAGGGAGGTGTGTCCCTTTCCTCCAATCAACTGTCAGAACTCTCCTCACTGAGCTCTGCAGAGTGTAACTTTAGCTCTCCGACCCCCCCCCCCCTTTTTTCTTAAAGCGGTTCTGCACTCTTTTTTTTTTGGGCTATATGCCAAGGGCATATAGCTCAATTGGGGGACTTACCTGTTCCATCTTCCATCTCGATCGCCGCCGGTTTTCATCTTCATCTTCTTCTTGTCTTCTTCTTGTCTGCTGGGGTCCATCTTGCCTGTGGGCATGTGAAACCCCACAGGCACTGTAGATGGCCCAGCATGCACCGCCGTTACTCGCGCGTGCGCAGTAA
Source organism: Lithobates sylvaticus (assembly GCA_028564925.1). Taxonomy (NCBI): domain Eukaryota; kingdom Metazoa; phylum Chordata; class Amphibia; order Anura; family Ranidae; genus Lithobates; species Lithobates sylvaticus. The sequence continues at coordinate 533,244,991 of CM053029.1, forward strand.
TGGCACATCTGCCGACATCTCACGAGATTTCGGCAGATGTGGCCGAAATCTCGGGAGATTTCGGAAGATGTGGCCGAAATCTCAGGAGATTTCGGAAGATGTGGCCGAAATCTCGCGAGATTTCGGAAGATGCCCGCACTGACTCCTGGGATCAATGACACCAGATCCCAGGAGACAGTGCGGCGTGACGACGATCGACGCAGAGACCCCGCCCACCCCCGAAGAGAGAGAAGACCGGAAGTCATCAATTACAAGGTAAGTAAAAAAAAAAAAAAAACATTTCATTTAGTACTCTTTGCCTGATTTGGAAGGCAAAGAGATTTACTAAATGAAATGGGTGCAGAACCGCTTTAACTCTTAGACAAGCTTTATAATTTAGCACGTTGAATGGCTGCAGTGAAGAGACAACTGCAGATAAACAAGTACAACTTATGTAGGAAAGGAAGACTTGTTTCATCTCTGTGTGACTGAGGCCAATCACTTCACTGGGTATATTGAAGGGCTTACAACCACTTTAAGATTAACTATTCACTAGTACTTGGGGGGGGGGGCTATGCTGTTTTTGAATGATATATGGGAGTGCACCGCTCCAAAGTGATCACCTTTCCTAAGAACAGCTGTCTCCGCAATCAGGCAGGGTGCTGGCTCTGTTTGCAACAGAGATAATGGAAAAATAGAACGTTGGATAGCCGCACTGCAAAAAAGTTGACCTTTATTAAAAAATGAATATCAAAGCATCACAGGGCAATACAGACCAACGGCACAGCCACTAACGCGTTTCACACCAGATATGGTGCTTAGTCATAGCTCATGGTTTTGAATGACGCTCTGGTGTATATTCCAGGAGATATGAAGGTCTGCCATGGAAAAAAATCAAATTGTTTCTGATTTTTGAAAGGCTGTAGATGGATGAAGTTTTATCTTGCTCTTTTTTATGCATAATGTATGTAGAATCTGGTTGATTGTCATGGGCAACTATTTTTCCTATTACCGGTGCCCTACTTTTTTATAAATAATACCTATTATAACGGGCAGTTTTTTTACAGCTTCAAAACCCCCTATATATCTGCAGTCAGTATAGACACTCTGGCAGAGAAAATGATATCAGAACCATTTTAATATAATAATACTGAAGACTATTCTGTATGCATGAGCTGAATTTGCATCAAATAGCTTAGCTTGATGAGAATTTAATACTCTGAGTGAGGCTTGCTCAGCCTATGAAAAGCTAAGGAAATGCTCTAGAGTACATTTCTACAAGAAAAATATAATTTGTGGATGGTTTTTGGAATTCTGCTATATACCATATAGGTGAAATATTGCTAAGGTAAGATGATATCGAGATTACATAAAGACCTTAATGTAGCTATTAAAGTAGTAGACTTTTTTCTCCCTCATTTTCACCTGGTGATCCTGCCTGTAAGTCTGTTGTTTTTCAAAAGAACAAGCTCTCCTGCAGATGTAGCACTTACAGGCATGAGACAAACCATTTAACGAAGGTGCTTACTAGAGGTGCATCGAATGGAAATTTTGGTGCCGAAACCGAAAATGCAGGATACGGTTTGCCAAAAACTGAAGATGACAGTTTTAAAAAAAAAATACACACATATATATCTATATTTTTTTTATATATATATAATTGTATTATATTTGACTTTTTAATTAACATCATGAATTTAAATGAATATGAATTTATTGTCGTCATTATCGGCACCTTTAGGGCAAGAAAAGCTCAAGAAAAATGTGTTTTGTATGTTTTCACACTGGTCCGTTGCTCTTCCGGTATGGTGTTAAAAATCTTGCTTGCAGTTAAAAAAAACACACCAAATGCACCTTCCCTTGAAATGCATTGAAAGTGCAGCAAGAACGCATCAGTAACGCACCTGTTCCGTTTTTGATGCAATTTTTGAGTCATGTGACCTGTGAAAAACACACACCATTAGCACAGTAAAATAGTGGCAAAATCGTGTTAAAATCGCGCATGTTTTTGGTGCCATTATCGGCATATTTTTCTTTATCGGAAAGTGCCAAAAAGTACACCATTTTCGGCCGATATGTTTCGATTGCTGAAATTTCGGTGCATCTCTAGTGCTTACGATGGTCAGTTTTTATTTATGTAAAATCTTTATCCCAAAAGAAAAAACAACTGCTAATAAAGTGTTAGCTGGCGTTCAGCTTCAATTTGTTAGTGTATCTAAATCTGCTAGTCCATCAAAAGCTTCATGTACACTTGGCTGTGATGTACCGTGGCTAAATCGCATTTGGATGGAGAGTTTTGCTGTCAATATGTTCCCATTCTGAACACGATTCTATTGTGTTCAGGAGAGGGAGGTTGAACCTCACCTAACTGCAGCAGCTCCTAAACGCTGCTAAAAGCCCCATGTGTATATGGACACATAGGCTTTTATGGTGTTCAGTTTAGGAGCTTTGGCAAAAAAAAGCCAAAACCCAAGTTTAGGAGCCGTAGTGTACATGAAGTCTAACACTCCCCACCCCCCAGACTAACAATGCTGCTGGCCAAAGGTCCCCCCTGTGCTCCTTCATCTAGACTGTATGCACTATAATTATTAGAAATTCTGCATATAGCCCTACAGAACAGACAGACAGTGTACAGTCCTCATGGGCTTTGCTGCTTAACTGCAGACAAGAAACAAGAAGCTTTATAATACACTGTTTCCATCGGAAATTCCTGCCGTGTGTATGTGGCATGAGAGCCTGTTCTTAATTTTTCCGACAGAAAACCTTTCTATCAGATTTTCCGATCGTGTGTATGCAATTCCGACATGCAAAATTTCGACGCATGCTCGGAAGCATTAAACTTCCCTTTTATAGTGCCGTTGAACGTGTTGTATGTCGCAGTGTTATTGACCGTCGGAATTTGGTGTGACCGTGTGTTGGCAAGACAGTTTGCGCGAAAACCATCAGAGCTTTTTCCAACGAGAATTCCAATCGTGTGTACGCGGCATTAGGTTTAGAGTCCTCCTGGTTTGTCTTGTTCAGTCTAGACTACTAAGGTGGTAGGGGTCTGTGGTCAGTTAGTGAGTCCTCAAGGCAGTGTTTGTGGCTGGGGACAGAATTGAACTTAGAGGTACCACAGATTCCAAAAGTTTGGAAGATGGTGTCGTCAAGGATCTGCAATCATTTATTTATATTAGAGCTGGAGTATTTAAGAAGGTTTATGTTTAACCACTTCAATACCAGACACTTAGACACCTTCCCGCCCAAGCCAATTTTCAGCTTTCAGCGATGTCGCAATTTGAATGACAATTGCGCGGTCATGCTACACTGTACCCAAACAAATTTTTTATCATTTTGTTCCAACAAATAGAGCTTTCTTTTGTTGGTATTTGATCACCTCTGCGATTTTTATTTTTTGCGCAACAAACAAAAAAAGACCGAAAATTTTGCAAAAAAACAAGTTTTTCTTTGTCACTGTTAATTTTTTTTGTAAATAAGTGCGTTTTCTTCTTCAATGACGGGCACTGATAAGGCGGCACTAATGGGCACTGATAAGGCGGCACTGATGGGCACCGATGAGGTGGCACCAATTAGGGGGCACCGATGAGGTGGCACTGATGATGGGCACTGATAGGCGGCACTGATGGGCACTGATAGGTGGCACTGATGGGCATTGATAGGTGGCACTGGTATGCGGCACTGATGGGCACTCAGGTGGCACTGATGGGCACTCATAGGCGGCACTGACGGGTACTTATGGGTGGCACTGATGCACACATATAGGTGGCACTGATAGGTGGCATGGATGGGCACTGATAGGTGGCATGCATGGGCACTGATAGGTGGCATGGATGGGCACTGATAGGTGGGCATGGGTGGGCACGGATGGGCACTGATAGGTGGCACTGATGGACGCTGATGAGTGGCACTGATGACACTTATGGGTGGCATTGCTGGGCATCCCTTTTTTTTACTTTTTTTTAAATTAAATATGATGTGCCAATCAGTGCCCATCTGTGGGCACTGATTGGCATATTTTTGAATTTTTTTTAACATGTGGATGGCCATGGGGGATGTACCTGGCCATCCACATGCTGGGGGCTTCCCTGGTGGTCCTGGGGGCTTCCCTGGTGGTCCTGGGGGCTTCCCTAGTGGTCTAGTGTGGGCATCTGAGGGGGGGCTGCGCTGATAAACAATCAGCGCATACCCCCCCTGTCAGGAGAGCCGCCGATCGGCTCCCCTCTACTCGCGTCTCTCAGACGCGAGTGAGGAAAAGCCGATCAACGGCTCTTCCTGTGTACATCGTGATCAGCCGTGATTGGACACGGCTGATCACGTGGTAAAGAGCCTCCGCCTGAGGCTCTTTACCGAGATCAGTGTAGCGGTGTGTCAGACTGACACACCGCTCCACCGATCGCCGCGATGCGCGCCCCCACGGGCGCGCGGCGGCTGTTATCCTGAAGGACGTCATATGACGCCCAGTCAGGATAACGAAACCACTTCCCGGACGTCGATATGCTATTGACCGGGCGGGAAGTGGTTAAATATGGTTTTGAGTTAAAGCGGTTCTGCACTGTGTGTTGTTTTTTTTTTTCTTTTAATGCAATGCAAAGGATTAGGAGGTAAATTGGGGGACTCACGTGTTCCATCTTCCTAATTGATTGCTGCCGGTTTTCCTCCTATAAAATAATTTATATAACTCTTTCCTGCTGGGTGCCATCTTGCCTGTGGGCATGTGAAACCCCACAGGCACTTTAGATGGCCCAGCATGCACCGCCGTTACTGCGCCGAGCTTGCGCGTGCGCAGTAACGGCAAAGTGCAGCTCACGTTCTCCGAAATCTCGCGAGATGACGGCACATCTGCCGGTATCTCGTGAGATTTCGGAAGATGTGTCTGAAATCTCGCGAGATGTCGGAAGATGTGTCCGAAATCTCGCGAGATTTCGGAAGATGTCCGCACTGACTCCTGGGATCAATGACACCAGATCCCAGGAGACAGTGCGGCGTGACGACGATCAACGCAGAGACCCCGCCCACCGCCGCAGAGACAGAGGAAAGGAAGTCAGCGATTACAAGGTAAGTGGAAAAAAAAACACACTTCATTTAGTACTCTTTGCCTGATTTGGAAGGCAAAGAGATTTACTAAATGAAATGTGTGCAGAACCGCTTTAATAAAAGGCCATTTAAATCCAATACAGTGTCAGTGTCCCTACTTGGAAAAAGGGGGGTTGGCAGGTAAATATTTGAGTTTGGGCAGTAAGTTATCTGAAATACCCTCGTCAAGGTTTATCAGTTGGAGTAGCAAAAAATATTTTTGCAAAGTTGTTTTTGGCATTGTATTGTGTTACCATCTGCATGGAGAGCTTTGTGCAGGTGTGGTTATGCATGAATGTCTGAAACCATCTCAGACTTGACACATTTAGAAACAATTGCTGTCTTCCGCTTCTCAGAAAACGTCTGGACGAGACCTGGGCTACAGTGATGCCGCACAAAAGCTTGTCCTACTTAAGTGACAACTTGACTGTGACACGTCTTGTTTTCAGCAGGGCTTACATATACATATGGGAAGCAATAGAGCGATATATTATTTATTTACAAAGCAGATCAAGAAAAGGAAGTGAAAAAAAAAAACACATTTATTTTTGAAGCCAGCAGATGAACGATTGAAATAAATCACCAGTCAAACCATGATACATGCTGTATGGGTAACTATATAATGTGACTCATTTTTGTTCTTGTGCACTGACAGGCAATGATGTGGGTTTACTAAAGGCAAATAGATTGTGCACTTTGCAAGTGCAAGTGCAGTTGCTCCAGAGGTTATTAAATGAGGTAAAGCTTCATTATGCAAAGAACACCCAATCACATGCAAGGAAATTTTTTTAAAAAAATGCATTTTTACATGTACATGATTGGATGATGGAAATCAAAAGAGCTTCACCTAATTTACTAAACTTTGGAGCAACTGCACTTGCAAAGTGCACAGTCTTAAGGCCATATACAAACGATCAGACTTTTTGACAACAAACATGCAAATTAGCTGTTTTAAGGCAACATCCGACCGCATGTATGCTCCATCGGACAAACTTTTTCGGTTTTCATCTGACTTTTGTTGGCTGTGCGAACGGACAAACTTTCCGGCAACAAAAGTCCGATGGAGCAAAGTCCGATTGTGTGTACAGAAAACCATAGGACTTTTGTACAAAGTACAAACAAGCATGCTCAGAACGAATGCAAAAGATCAGACAACAATACAGAAGTTGACCAAAGGTGGCGGTAAAGAGCAGAAAAAACACGTAATTTGGTGAAAGTTGGCTGAAAAAGTCCTGCCGTGTGTATGCAATACAAGTTCACGGCCAACACCCTTTGTGCAAAAATCCACGGGAAAGTTTGTACAAAGTCCGATCATGTGTATGAGGCTTAAGACTTTGGCTTGAGATCCCTTTCACACTGGGGCCGCAGCTGCGTTTGCGGTAAAGCACTGCTCGTTTTAGCAGCGATTTTACCACTGTTTAAGCGGCGCTTTTGCAACACTTTTCGACCGCTAGCGGGGCACTTTTAACCACAAAGAAGGGGTTAAAAACTCAGATGTTGCAGTGCTTCTGAACCGCTTTTCAGGCAATTTGGAAGTGCTAGCCATTCATTATAATGGGCAGGGGCGTTTTGGGAGTGCTGTATACAGCGCTCTCACCCCACAGATGCTACTTGCAGGACTTTTCCGAATGTCCCGCAAGCGCACCGCACGGGTGTGAAAGCACCCATTGTAGAGAATGGGAGGCAGTTTTCAGGTGCTTTACAGGCGCTATTTCTAGCGTAAAAGGCTTGAAAACTACCTCAGTGTGAAAGGGGTCTTAGTAAATCCTTAGCTCTCAACTGTCCCTGATTTCGAGGGACTGTCCCTGATTTGGAACAATGTCCCTTTTTCCTCCTCATTTGTCCCTCATTTCGGTCTGATCTATATAGTTGTATATAAAATGCACTTTTTATCTTTCAAAAAGTGTTTCCCAGTGCTAAACCTTTCATCCAATTTCTAAATTGCTGCCTTTGTAAATTGCAAAACCAGTATAAAGGAAGAGTAAAAATCACTTGTGGGTTAAACTAATCAATTTTTTGTATAATTCTCCTTTAAGGAGGGTGTGGCCGGGTGTGTGTCTTATGCCTACATGCTTTTGCTAATTATTAAATGTATAGTAATTCCACCTCAATGGGTTGTACCACAAAGGCTTGGGCTGCAGAAGACTTCATGGGAGATTTACTAAAACTGGAGAGTGCAAAATCTGGTGCAGAGCTGCATAGAAACCAATCAGCTTCCAGGCTTATTGTCAAGAACAAAGCTGAATTTAAAAGCTGATTGGCTACCATTCACAGCTTCACCAGATTCTGAATGCTCCAGTTCTAGTAAACCTCTCCCCCACTCCATGGGTTACCATCTTCCCTGCTTCGAATCATGGCCAGTTCAGCAAGAACTGATCAATCAACTTGGGTACAACCAGCATGTTTTACCTGCGATTATCGCTAGCGGCTGCTATAGCCACTAGCAATAATCACTGTCTTTGCCCAGTGGGCACAGCTTCCCCCGCCCCCCATCAGGAGAAGACAATGGCCCGGCAGGTGGGATTGCGGTTGCAGGAAAGAAATGTGCTTTGTGTATATGGCCAGCCTTAAACTAATTATCGCACACAGGGGTTTATTAACTAAAGGCAAATCCACTTTGCACTACAAGTGCACTTGGAAGTGCAGTCGCTGTGGATCTGAGGGGAATATCTGAAATGAGGGGAAGCTCTGCTGATTTTATTATCCAATCATGTGCAAGCTAAAATGCTGTTTTTTTTTTTTTTTTCCTTGCATGTCCGCCTCAGAACTACAGCAACTGCACTTCCAAGTGCACCTGTAGTGCAAAGTGGATTTGCCTTTAGTAAATAACCCCCACAGTGTAGTTCAGTCACTTGTATGACTATTCCAGATTCACAAATACTTTAACTGCAAATATCCAACCCCTATGCTCCTCAGATTCTGATATAAAAATTCTATACAAATATTTCAGTAGCCCACGATAAGAATTAGAATTAGACAATTTTTGTATATGCAGTACTCACATTGGATAATACAATCTATCTCAGGAGCTTACAGAAAAAAGGATGTCTGTATGTTATGTGAGCAGTAGAGAGTCTTGTAACTCATTTTTGCAATCCTTAAATTTGAGCTCCAGGAAAAAATACCTTCAATCCAAAGCTGTCCCCACAGTATTGGCCAATAGATGCTGCCAGTCTTTTGGGTTGAATGATAGCCATTTAGACCAGGCTGGACCTGCTCCCTGGGGGGTAAGTCCTCATGCCAGCCTGAGCTCAGAATACCACTGCATTGAATGGCACATTATCACATGTACACCATTTGGTGCAGGAGTATACAGCGTGACTGTTTTCGGCATCCCCACCTTTTCTCAAACTCAGGCTTTATGTGTAGGAGAAGAGGGGTGAATGACTTTACGATCTCCATGTCATCCAATTACAGTTTCCCTTGTACTCACTAAAAAGGTGTTCTCTGAATGGCAGCAGTGCCATCTGGGCAACCCACTCTGTTCATGGTGCAGAGGGCAAGCCAATGGAGCAATACCCAGACGATCAAATCTATCACTGTATGAAGCATGACTACTGATTCCCAGCATCCCCAACTGCCCTCCAGATATCAGATATAGATATTTACATCAAGCCAAGCTGGACCAATCTAAGTTTGAAAAAAAAAGATCATTCCTGGAGTTCCGCTTTAAACTTGCTCTTGTAATATTAGTTAAAGTCCTTTTGCCTTTCCTCCATTTATTTTGTTCCTATTAGCTTCTGTCACTGTCTGCACATAATGTCCGGCCTGTGCAGTCTGAGGACATTCTGTGCAAAGAAGGAAAAGTCACATGGCCCCATTTAACAGACACTTCTTATCCTTAGGTGTAGATTATTAAAGCTGAATTGTGGTCAGCTATAAAAATGTCCCTTCGCAGTGGGGTTAAATCATCGTTTTGACAGGAAGATTAGGCAGTAATGCTTATTTCTCAATACTCTCATTTGGGTGAAGACTTAAAGCAGCATTAAACCCAAAAAACGTTTTTTATATATTGCAGCTCACCAATCATTAGATGTGGTCGATGCATTCGTTTTCGTTTTAAAAGTTTTTGTCCCTCTGTTTTTACCTGGTGATCCTGCCAGTAACACACTTCCTGTGTCAGAGTGCCCCTACTTTGGATGAAGGAGCACAGGAGGCGCCTTTGAACAGCAGCATTGTCAGTCTGGGGGGTGGGGGGTGTACTAGCAGATTTAGATATGCTAATAAAATAAAACCAAACTACAGCTCACACTTAGTATAGATGTAGCACCCTGATGTTTAGGCAGGGTTGGTAGTAAATTTACCTGCCAGGTGTAGTTGCCTTGGCCAATTGATATGTGATTAATTGATTCCACCCTAATTCTAAAATTGCTGCACTTCTCTCTTCTGTCAGTAGATGGCCGGGTATCTGGTGGCACTGGATAAGACAAGGGCATTGCAAGGAAAGATTAGGAATAGATGTGGTATCTCAGCCAATGGGCAGGGATCTTCTTGGATCCCTTGGCCTGCTGGGAGAGCCTATTTTTATTTGGGTGAGGTCAGGTGATTGGTGTTCTTTGCCACCTGGACGGCTGTCTGGGTGGACGTGTTGTGCTGCCCCAGGCTGCTAGGCCAGAGCCTGTGGCCTATCCCGGGGACATCTGGCTGCTAGGCTGTCTGAGGGCCTATCCAGAAGCAAGAGAGCAGCGTAGGGTTGGGATTGCGGCTTGCAGTCCAACCAAAAGTGATGGTTCTACCGGCCGGAGAACCTATCGTGGTCGGAGGTAGAGGGGAAGCTGTTGCTACTAAGGGACCATCCACCTTGTTACCGGGTACCACCGTGAGTACCTGAAGAAAGTACCAGAGCAGTATTCTCACCAACCAGGGACGGTGAGGAATTGGGAAACTTCAGCAGGTGTCAAGTCAGGGACCCAGGCAGCGGAGGTGACGCTTGCAGAGCAGTCTTGTGCACCTAGCCAGGGACCGAGCAGGCCAGTGGGGTGATGCTTGAGGAGTATCTGTGAGAGCCAAGATAGGGACCCAGCAGGGATGGCGCTTGAGGAAGACACTCAGTGAGAAGTTTGGAAGAGCTCAGGAGATCCAGTAGCAGTGGATCAGCGGGTCTAGGTGATAGACTGAGAGCTCAGTTGAGTGAAGATCGAAATAGGAGAATGTGGAGGAAGTGAAAGAGTTCATTGCAACCTTTGTTAGAAACTGTTCAAGATTGTTGCCATAGGAGACAGCGTTTCTACACATGCAGATGTGGTGTCTTGCTGATGCCATTCCCTGCATAGCTGTCTACCTATAGAAGTCTCACATCTGCTTATTGACATTGCAACTACTAAAGGGTGTCCTGGCCCTAAACCCTCTCTCCCACAGTTCTGTTTAAGAAACAATAACTCTCTTTGCATTCGAGAAGTGTCTGGCACCCATTAATCTACCTTACATTGCACACACCATGCCTCGTAACCCACTCTACACAGAAGGATGTCAGCTGTCCCTAATTCTGGAGGTCACTATTAGGCCTGGAGAGGCCCGGGACTTGGCTATATTTGGCGCCCAACGTCAGGCAAAGGCGTTATCCTTGCAGCAGTCGCCCAAAGCAACCGGCTACAGCTCCATTGGGATTTTGTCTGGCTCCGTGGGAAAGTGTCAAGTAACATCTATACTTCTCATAGACTGTGTTATCATGTATGCATTCTAACAACGTAGGGAAGAACCAACAAGTCTCATTGCTCAAGGGAGAGTATCAGCCTGGTCTTTTGACACTTTTCACCAGCGCTGTGAGGGTTAAAACAGACAGTGCTGCTTCCCCAAATTTCTGTTCTTCACGGGAAAGAGTTAACAGTAGACAGTGCAGTCTCCATTTAGTCTGTTAGATTGGAGAAGAGAGGGGGAGGAGGAAGGAAGAGCAGGGGAGTGCCTTGGTATTCTAGGCGATGGAGCTGTGTGTTTCTATTGATGCATATAGTGTAGGGAGACACAACTCTAGTCCCGGAATGCAAGGGAGTCTCTATAGGACTCTGCAAGAGAATGGAGCCACCTTGGAACAGAAAACCTGAGGCAGCAGTTTCCAGTTTAACCTGGTACATGAACAATAAAGAAGCTGCATACTACAGTATGTGATTAAATCAGCTGTTCAAAGTTTTTAAAAACTGAAGGTTTGAAATCACTTTAAGAATAAGAAATCTTTATTGCATAAGGTCAGCTATGTTAATGCTACAACTTTACACAGTTACGAGATAGAAAACTGTATTCTTTTTTTCTGCCTTTTTTATATTATTATTATTATTTATTATTTTTTTTCTGGCTTAATTATATTTCTCTATATAGCATCCTCCTAATTAGGTTGTTGGTATGTTAGGTAAATTTAGTTCTTTTTGGCTTCTCTGTAAATCAGTGGAGCAATTGTTGATTGCTTTGGGCTGTTCTGGATCTCACAGGCTGCAGGTTTGATTGTTTCCCCCTGCATTCTATACTTTTCTAGAACATAGTGGGCTGGAAGGTCAAATAAGCAACCTGCATATTTATTGTGCTTCAGCCAATCCCTGGGGAGGTCTGCCCAGCAGGTGACTGGAGAGACATATAAGTAGTCAGAGCTTTAGAACTCTAGGGTTTTCTTGTTGGAGGGACTCTACCTGCAACAAGAGGGGGGTTGTTACCCCCCTCCCCAGCAGTTTTACTGATTTAATCTGATGTTCATCGAGGTCCCAGCTGTGGCATAGCTGGGGGGCCTACTATAAAAAGTCATTTTCAGGAGCTAGTCAAGGGATTTCACCTAAGGACCTGGTCTGGAGAGCTCAATGAAGAGTGTCCGGTGGACATTGGAAGAGTTCTGGTTGTCCTGTGGCATTGTGAGCATTAGCCTCATCCTCACTGAACAGTGTCAGGTGGATACTAAAGGAGGCATCCAGTGATCCTGTGACATTGTCCTGTATTGACCTGAGTTTGGGTTCCTAATGACTGTGCTGTGTGCTGTTTTCCTTTGGGTAGAAGTGCCAGTGGTAGCTCTAACTGGGACAGCGTCTACAAGGACTCAGTTCTGGCCATCTTCCTTTGCTCCTGCATAAAGGCTGTCCAGGGAAGCTTAGCCTGGTGAAGTGTCTTCCTGCTACTATTCAGTAGTTCTGGAGTATCCCACATTACCCTACACCCTCTGAGTACTTTAGCAATATAAATTATAAAACAGACATCACCTGGACCAGGGGTCTCCAAACTTTCTAAGCAACGAGCCAATTTACTGTCCCTCAGGCTTTAGGGGGGCCGGACTGTGCCTAGTGGATGTAGAAAATGCCCTGGGATCAGTGCCCCATCGTTGGTTTTAAAAGGAGAAATAGTGCCCCATAGTGGAGATCAATGAGAAGACTAGTGCCCTCTTGTTGGTGTCAGTAGGGGGAATAGTGCCCCATTGTTGGTGTCAGTTGATGAAATAGTGCCACAAGGGCCAGATAAAGGCAAGTAAAGGGCCACATCCGCCCCCCCCCCCCCCCCGGGCTGCAGTTTGGAGACCACTGCCCTAGACTGGTTAATGACTGAGTGAATGAACTGATGTTGTCTGCCTGGCCGCCTCTGTACTCATTTTGGGAAAGAACCAGTTAATCTACAGCAGCTCCTTCAGGGGTAGCACTACATCTATAATAAGCTAATGTGCAATATTTAATTTGAAAAACAAGCTCTTTCTTTAGATAACACACCACATCCTTTGCTCAGATAACAATTTCAGAAACCTGGCAGGAAGTTACATGGTTCTGCAGTTCTTCATTCACAAAATGGGAAGGGAGCCTTTGAAGTTTGGCTCAGTTGTAACAGTAAACACTTTTAGTTACTTGGAAAATAAATATTACAAAAAGTAGATTTCTTCATGTATTCAAGTGATGTAGTAATATCAGATGTCAGCAGCACGCTGGGAACTGAGGTGATGACCTTACAGAACAGCAGAAGCCAGGGGATGTACGCCAGACTTCCAGTACTGAATAAGCATCAAGCAAATCTAGTATTTTTTGGGTGGCATCTCAAGTTTTAGTGTAAAACTTTTTGAAAATATGGCAAAATCTGGATTCCTCCCTTGTCCCGGAGTAGCAAACCTTAAACAGAAATTAGGTTTACACTGCCCTGCCCTCCCAGGTCCAGTGTGCCTCTTTTCCTCTAATTCTTCCAGTGTCCTGCTTATAGAAATCAAATACAGTCTCTGTCTTTAACTCAGATAAAGCATTGGCTAGATGCCACTATTCTCCGTAGCCAAGCCTGGCACATGTACAGGAATGATCCTGGGAGAGGCAGAAAAAATAAACACTGCCCATGGATAGACGTATACAATGTACAATGTAACCCTCAGATGGGCGGCCTTGACTTTTGGGCTTACCAGTTACCTCCTCGTGGCTTGTCGATGAATGTCCAGGGGTTCCCAGGGTTAGTACCCAACAACTTTGGATGCTGACACATAAAAAGTCCTTTTGAAGGTTTTTATTTCTGCAATGGTAACATCCAACACAACACAGTCTCAAATAGGAATAGAGAGCAAGGGTGAAGAAACTCAGGCACCTTGAACTGCTGACATCCAACAGAATGTCTCTAATCCACCCAGAGAGTAGCCACTCACAGCTGGGTACTTTAGAGTCAGATATACCTCTAGCCACAGGTATAGCAGCTGACAATATGATCCGGAAACTTGCAAAAGTCTCTGACACAAATTGAATTTGCAACTGAAGGTGAAAAGGAACCTTTCGCACAGTACCTGGAACTTTATCTGTCTCCTTGGCAGTACTGTGGAAATGTGGATTCTGTAGTGTCCATGCAACTCAGCTTCCAGGCTCTTACTGAGATGCCAGCTTGTTGGCCCTCCTCCGAAGAGTCCTTCCCCAGACTACACAGCGGGGCCAGACGCACCCACTGATTGGCTCCGGGGAAGACTGATACACAAGACGTCCAACCAGGCCTGGTTCTAAGCCTGTCATGGGCACTTCACTGCACCCGTGACCAGGCAGAACCCTAGTACAGCCCAGCCAAACTGATGCCAAAGTTAACCTGTACAATTAACCCTCAGAACCCCAATACTGTTCTGAGGGGAAAAAAATGAAATTTATACTTATAGTGCACACTTATTGAAGTGTGACCACTACATTTACATTTAGTTTCAGGTAGTAAGAACTCTGGGCCCTTGATACTAAAGTTCTTTTATCGTACATCCTTCAAAACACAAATAGGATTAAAGCTGATCACACCACAGTTAGTTATTCCTCAGATTTGACCAGTTAGATCATCAAAATGATCCAATTACTTTGTAGTACAAAGGCCTAATGATATATCCTTATAAAAACACACTTTTGTTTCTTGGGCCCAAGCAGTGGCGTCATATTTAGGGGGAGCACATGTGGGGACAGGGACAAAAGTAGGGGGGCAACTATAAAATGCAATTTTACTACGATCCCCAGGGTGGCAGAAAACAAGAGATATATGTCACCAGCATACCAAGAAAATATAAGGGTCCAAAGCAGTGGGAGATCTATCAGGGTTGCAAAGGTTGTCTTGCCACCGGGCCTTGGTGTTCTGCAACTGTCAGTTCGCATAGGTTGCGCTATACAAGTCATTCATTCATCAATAAAATCACTATGATATTTAACACTAGGATTTGACTAGGAGCATCACCTGAATTGCATCACGATCAGCATGTGAGAGAAGGCTGCACTGCTGCTAATCAACCTGCAGGGAGGTAAACTGTCTACTCTACAACCATTAGAGATGGGCTCGGGTGTGTATTAAATCCCACTTGCCTGATCCCGCCAGGAAGCCGACACTGCATGCGGCTAATCACAGGCAGTGAGACATTCCTGATCTGTGCAGCTGCGGACCGGGAAATGTCTCACTGCCTGTGCTTAGCGCTGTGCAGTGTGGGCTTACTGGTGGGCTCGGGCATGTGGGATTTTGAAAGTAAGTTGTGAAGGTCTTGAAAGAACAGGAGAGGGGGTGGGACAGATGGGGGAGAGAAGGGATGGAGATAATGCAGTTCAGTGATTAAAGTGTACTGCAGTCCACACACTTACCCACAGGTCCAGGCTAGAAGGATACTCCCCCTCTCAATAGAGACTGTGTTATTCCAGAGGCGGCCTGAGTAAGATGTGGCGCATCCGCTACGAATGCAAACAAAAAGACATTGCTTTTTTTTGGGGGGGGGGGCACATGGTGAGGCACAGCATAATTTTGGGGGGGTCAGGGCCCCCTCTGCCCCCTCCCTAGAAACGCCATTGGGCACAAGCCACCTAACTGACACATTCACAGTTTGTCCATCGTGTCTGCATACAGTAGGTGATCATGTAGCCACCATACATAAAGCCAATAAAAGGCACCCGGCCTCTCCTCTTTCACATCCTCCTGCTCACATACTCCACCTCTTACATTCCTTACAGTGGCCTGCTTATGGAAGTCCTCAGATGCAGCCTGATTAGAGCCACAGCCTCCCCATTCTCCAAGAGTGTATATATAGAAATCACAGATACAGATATTCCAACCTGAGAAAACAGTAGGGTTGAATGAATGAATGAATGACTTGTATAGCGCAACCTATGCGAACTGAATTGCCTCAGGTCGCTTTTTGCCACTGGTGTCCATCTGTGGTATAGTGCGGTCCTTGCCCTGTGGGGTCCTGACACGCTTACAAACACATACACATATTTGGCCAATTTTATTGACAGGATCTAATTAACCTACCAGCATGTCTTTGGAGTGTGGGAGGAAACCAGAGTACCCGGAGGAAACCCACGCAAGCACAGGGAGAACATGCAAACTCCAGGCAGAAGGTGTCATGGTCGGGATTTGAACCAGCGACCCTATTACTGCTAGGTGAAAGTGCTAACCACTACACCACTGTGCTGCCACCTTTTCATCAAGTCAAACCTGAACACTTTAACCAGTTCAGCCCCGGAAGAATTAACCCCCTTCCTGACCACGCCATTTTTTGCGATACGGTACTGCATCGCTTTAACTGACAATTGCGCGGCCGTACAATGTTGTCCCCAAACAAAATTGATGTCCTTTTTTTTCCCACAAATAGAGCTTTCTTTTGGGGGTATTTGATCAGCTCTGCGTTTTATTTTTTGTTGTGCAATAAATAAAAGCACCACAGCCCCCTTACATCAAATATGACACCAGAACACCCCCTTAAATCAGATATGACATCAGAGCCCCCCTTTACATCAGATATGGCACCAGAGCCCCCCTTACATCATATATATGACACCAGAGCCCCCCCCCCTTACATCAGATATGACACCAGAGCCCCCCTTACATCATATATATGACACCAGAGCCCCCCCCCCCCCTTACATCAGATATGGCACCAGAGCCCCCCTTACATCATATATATGACACCAGAGCCCCCCCCCCCCTTACATCAGATATGACACCAGAGCTCCCCCCCCTTACATCAGATATGACACCAGAGCTCCCCCCTTACATCAGATATGACACCAGAGCTCCCCCCCTTACATCAGATATGACACCAGAGCCCCCCTTACATCAGATATGACACCAGAGCCCCCACCTTACATCAGATGTGACCCCAGAGCCCTGCCTTACATCAGATGTGACCCCAGAGCCCCCCCTTACATCAGATATGACACCAAAGCCCCCCTTTACATCAGATGTGACACCAGAGCCCCCCTTACATCAGATGTGACACCAGAGACCCCCTCCCCCCTGTACTCACTGATCACTAACTGCAAAGAAGTTCCTCATTTCTCTTTCCAGGCTCCACACACTCCGTGTTCGTTGCTCGGCAGTGCTGCTGAGATTTTTCAGTCAGTGCCGCTCTCTATTGCCACCTGCAGGCTGGAGGGAGGAGAACATCTAATCCTCTCTCCAGCTATGAGCCATGATCCTATCTGAATAATGTGTCCGGTTTTCAGGGGGGCTCAAAACTGGGCACATGATTTAAATCCTGGACTGTACGGGTGAATCCCGTACAGGTGGCAACCCTAGAGAACAGTTTGTTGGGTGACAATGAAGCGTCATGCAATGCAGCAAGTGCTGTGCATGGGTAAGCTGGCTAAACTGTGTAAAAGGGGTGGCTTAACCGCTTTCCGGCCCTTTAAGTGTTTTATCAGTTAAAGGCGTTAATGTCCTGAACATGTGATCATTGAGATTGTCTCTCATAATGATCCCTTGGTTGGTTCCCACTAGTTTCTGAACACAAACAGAAACCGAGGGCTATCAGTGACAGATTGTCAGTGTGCTGGGAGTGTTCAGTGAGCAGATTCTTAAAGAGGATCTTCACCATGTTTGCAAAAAAGTTAAAAGCCAGCAGCTACAAATATTATATAGCTGCTGACTTTTAATAAATTGCCACTTACCTGTCTAGGAATCTATTACAAACTTCGGCACAGGCATGTTCACTGTGGAAAGCCGTCCGTGATTCCTTGTGGGTCCACAGCTGGATTCCACTGTCAATGGTCCCAAAGCCATCTGAGACCTATAACAAGTCCCAGTAGTTGGCAGTGGGGGGGGGGCGGCCCCAACTTCCGCTCCGATTGCAGCATTGATCCAACTGGAAGTAGGAGCGGTTACCTGTCAAAACCAGGTACCCCCACACCCAAAAAAAAAAAGTTCCAAAAGTAGAAGAGGGGGGGGGGGGGCATTGCGTACAGCAGAACTTTCCTTTAGAGAACCATAGACATATAGTGCCCTGAAAAAGTATTCATACCCCTTCAAATTTTCCACATTTTGTCATGTTACAACCAAAAAGCGTAAATGTATTTTATTGGGATTTTATGTGATAGACCAACACAAAGTGGCATATAATTATGCAGTGGAAGGAAAATTATAAATGTTTTTCAAGATTTTTTACAAATAAATATGTGAAAAGTGTGGTGTGCATTTGTATTCAGCCCCCCTGAGTCAATACTTTGTAGAACCACCTTTCACTGCAATTACAGCTGCAAGTCTTTTTTGGGGATGTCTCTACCAGCTTTGCACATCTAGAAAGGGACATTTTTGCCCATTCTTCTTTGCAAAATAGCTCAAGCTCTGTCAGATTGGATAGAGACCATCTCTGAACAGCATTTTTTTAAGTCTTGCCACAGATTCTCAATTAGATTTAGGTCTGGACTTTGACTGGGCCATTCTAACACATGAATATGCTTTGATCTAAACCATTCCATTGCAACTCTGGCTGTATGTTTAGGGTCGTTGTCCTGCTGGAAGGTAAACCAGCCTCAAGTCTTTTGCAGACTCTAATGCCGTGTACATCGGATATTCCGATGGTGTGTATGCCCCATCTGACTTTTTTAGTCGAAAATTCAGACGGACCTACAAAGAGAACATGTTCTAAATTTTTCCGACGGAGCCAATTCCTATCGGGAAAACCGCTCGTCTGTATGCTGTTCTGATGTACCAAAAACGATGCATGCTCTGAAGCAAGTACGAGACGGAAGCTATTGGCTACTGGCTATTGAACTTCTTTTCTAGTCCTGTCGTACGTGTTGTACGTCACCGCCTTCTTGGCGGTCGGACTTTGGTGTGACAGTGTGTATGCAAGAAGGCTAGAGTGGAATTCTGTCGGAATTCCGTCGGAGAAACCTTCAGAGTTTATTCCGACGGCAAAACCGCTTGTGTGTACACGGCATAACAGGTTTTCTTCTAAGATTGCCCTGTATTTGGCTCCATCCATCTTCCCATCAACTGTGACAAGCTTTCCTGTCACTGCTGAAGAAAAGCCTCCCCACAACATGATGCTGCAACCACCATGTTTCACGGTGGGGATGGTATGTTCAGGGTGATGTTCAGTGTTAGTTTTCTGCCACATATAGCATTTTGCTTTTAGGCCAAAAAGTACAATTTTGGTCCCGTCTGATCAGAGCACCTTACACATGTTTGCTGTGTCCCCCACATGGCTTCTCGCAAACCTGCAAACGGGACTTCTTATGGCTTTCTTTCAACAATGTCTTTCTTCTTGCCACTCATGCATAAAGGACAGATTTGTGGAGTGCATGACTAATAGTTCTCCTGTGGACAGATTCTCCCACCTGAGCTGTGGATCTCTGCAGCTCCACCAGATCTACCATGGGCCTCCTGGCTGCTTCTCTGATGAATGCTCTCCTTGCCCAGCCTGTCAGTTTAGGTGGACGGCCATGTCTTGGTAGGTTTGCAGTTGTGCCATACTCTTTCCATTTTCTGATGATGGATTGAACAGTGCTCCGTGAGATGTTCAAAGCTTGGGAATTTTTTTTTATAACCTAACCCTCCTTTAAACTTCTCCACAACTTTATCCCTGACCTGTCTGGTGTGTTCCTTTGGAATTAATGATGCTGTTTGTTCACTAAGGTTTTCTAACAAACCTATGAGGGCTTTACAGAACAGCTGTATTTATACTGAAATTACACACAGATGGGCTCTATTTACTAATTAGGTGACGTCTGAAGGCAATTGGTTCCACTAGATTTTAGTTTAGTTCACATATTTCATGCATTTATTTGTAAATAATTTTGAAAAACATTTTCCTTCCGCTTCACAATTATGTGCCACTTTGTGTTGGTCTATCACATAAATTCCCAATAAAATACATTTACGTTTTTGGTTGTAACATGACAAAATGTGGAAATTTTCAAGGGGTATATAAAATACTTTTTCAAGGCCCTGTAGGTACTTGATCAGGCACTTCCTGTTACAGGGTGACAGTTGTCTCCCAATTGTTCACCTGCAATGCCACCCTATTATATGTTCTCCTGGTGGAGACTGCAAGTCGAGCTTCTGGAGCAATACTGTGCAGCCGACAATGTAAGGAGTGCATGTAGACAGGAAGTGTCTGAAAATGGTTGAAGATCATCAACAATTTGTTACAATCATGAAAAAAGGTGAAAAGTATTTTATTAAATGCAAATTGCATTTGTTTATAATTCACTGTGGTTTAGCAAACTAAATGTCATTCAGTTAGGGTTTAGATTTAAAAATAGATATAGAAATAAATAGTCCAAACCGAGGAACCAAAGAAAGCAACTAACATTGTAATTATATTATTTCCCCTACCACAAATGTAAATAAAACCACAAGTAGACAGGCATAAACAGTGCACTGTAAGAGACAGATAAAGTAATTCTTATAGTGCACTGTTATTTATATAGTCATGTATGACAACATAGCTTTTGGTAACACTTCAGTCAATGGCCTGGAGCAAAAAGTGCAACTTGGAGGAGGGCCAGCATGACTGGGGTGGGCAGTGAGGCTGAGAGAATTCTGGTGATAGGGGGAAGTATTAAGTATTAAGAAGGTGGGCTCAATAACAGATGTCACTGAGAAACCAGAGTACCCGGAGGAAACCCACGCAAGCACAGGGAGAACATGCAAACTCCAGGCAGAAGGTGTCATGGTCGGGATTTGAACCAGCGACCCTATTACTGCTAGGTGAAAGTGCTAACCACTACACCACTGTGCTGCCACCTTTTCATCAAGTCAAACCTGAACACTTTAACCAGTTCAGCCCCGGAAGAATTAACCCCCTTCCTGACCACGCCATTTTTTGCGATACGGTACTGCATCGCTTTAACTGACAATTGCGCGGCCGTACAATGTTGTCCCCAAACAAAATTGATGTCCTTTTTTTTCCACAAATAGAGCTTTCTTTTGGGGGTATTTGATCAGCTCTGCGTTTTATTTTTTGTTGTGCAATAAATAAAAGCACCACAGCCCCCTTACATCAAATATGACACCAGAACACCCCCTTAAATCAGATATGACATCAGAGCCCCCCTTTACATCAGATATGGCACCAGAGCCCCCCTTACATCATATATATGACACCAGAGCCCCCCCCTTACATCAGATATGACACCAGAGCCCCCCTTACATCATATATATGACACCAGAGCCCCCCCCCCTTACATCAGATATGGCACCAGAGCCCCCCTTACATCATATATATGACACCAGAGCCCCCCCCCCCCTTACATCAGATATGACACCAGAGCTCCCCCCCCTTACATCAGATATGACACCAGAGCTCCCCCCTTACATCAGATATGACACCAGAGCTCCCCCCCTTACATCAGATATGACACCAGAGCCCCCCTTACATCAGATATGACACCAGAGCCCCCCCACCTTACATCAGATGTGACCCCAGAGCCCTGCCTTACATCAGATGTGACCCCAGAGCCCCCCCTTACATCAGATATGACACCAAAGCCCCCCTTTACATCAGATGTGACACCAGAGCCCCCCTTACATCAGATGTGACACCAGAGACCCCCTCCCCCCTGTACTCACTGATCACTAACTGCAAAGAAGTTCCTCATTTCTCTTTCCAGGCTCCACACACTCCGTGTTCGTTGCTCGGCAGTGCTGCTGAGATTTTTCAGTCAGTGCCGCTCTCTATTGCCACCTGCAGGCTGGAGGGAGGAGAACATCTAATCCTCTCTCCAGCTATGAGCCATGATCCTATCTGAATAATGTGTCCGGTTTTCAGGGGGGCTCAAAACTGGGCACATGATTTAAATCCTGGACTGTACGGGTGAATCCCGTACAGGTGGCAACCCTAGAGAACAGTTTGTTGGGTGACAATGAAGCGTCATGCAATGCAGCAAGTGCTGTGCATGGGTAAGCTGGCTAAACTGTGTAAAAGGGGTGGCTTAACCGCTTTCCGGCCCTTTAAGTGTTTTATCAGTTAAAGGCGTTAATGTCCTGAACATGTGATCATTGAGATTGTCTCTCATAATGATCCCTTGGTTGGTTCCCACTAGTTTCTGAACACAAACAGAAACCGAGGGCTATCAGTGACAGATTGTCAGTGTGCTGGGAGTGTTCAGTGAGCAGATTCTTAAAGAGGATCTTCACCATGTTTGCAAAAAAGTTAAAAGCCAGCAGCTACAAATATTATATAGCTGCTGACTTTTAATAAATTGCCACTTACCTGTCTAGGAATCTATTACAAACTTCGGCACAGGCATGTTCACTGTGGAAAGCCGTCCGTGATTCCTTGTGGGTCCACAGCTGGATTCCACTGTCAATGGTCCCAAAGCCATCTGAGACCTATAACAAGTCCCAGTAGTTGGCAGTGGGGGGGGGGGGGGAACTTCCGCTCCGATTGCAGCATTGATCCAACTGGAAGTAGGAGCGGTTACCTGTCAAAACCAGGTACCCCCACACCCAAAAAAAAAAAGTTCCAAAAGTAGAAGAGGGGGGGGGGGGGGCATTGCGTACAGCAGAACTTTCCTTTAGAGAACCATAGACATATAGTGCCCTGAAAAAGTATTCATACCCCTTCAAATTTTCCACATTTTGTCATGTTACAACCAAAAACGTAAATGTATTTTATTGGGATTTTATGTGATAGACCAACACAAAGTGGCATATAATTATGCAGTGGAAGGAAAATTATAAATGTTTTTCAAGATTTTTTACAAATAAATATGTGAAAAGTGTGGTGTGCATTTGTATTCAGCCCCCCTGAGTCAATACTTTGTAGAACCACCTTTCACTGCAATTACAGCTGCAAGTCTTTTTTGGGGGATGTCTCTACCAGCTTTGCACATCTAGAAAGGGACATTATTGCCCATTCTTCTTTGCAAAATAGCTCAAGCTCTGTCAGATTGGATAGAGACCATCTCTGAACAGCATTTTTTTAAGTCTTGCCACAGATTCTCAATTAGATTTAGGTCTGGACTTTGACTGGGCCATTCTAACACATGAATATGCTTTGATCTAAACCATTCCATTGCAACTCTGGCTGTATGTTTAGGGTCGTTGTCCTGCTGGAAGGTAAACCAGCCTCAAGTCTTTTGCAGACTCTAATGCCGTGTACATCGGATATTCCGATGGTGTGTATGCCCCATCTGACTTTTTTAGTCGAAAATTCAGACGGACCTACAAAGAGAACATGTTCTAAATTTTTCCGACGGAGCCAATTCCTATCGGGAAAACCGCTCGTCTGTATGCTGTTCTGATGTACCAAAAACGATGCATGCTCTGAAGCAAGTACGAGACGGAAGCTATTGGCTACTGGCTATTGAACTTCTTTTCTAGTCCTGTCGTACGTGTTGTACGTCACCGCCTTCTTGGCGGTCGGACTTTGGTGTGACAGTGTGTATGCAAGAAGGCTAGAGTGGAATTCTGTCGGAATTCCGTCGGAGAAACCTTCAGAGTTTATTCCGACGGCAAAACCGCTTGTGTGTACACGGCATAACAGGTTTTCTTCTAAGATTGCCCTGTATTTGGCTCCATCCATCTTCCCATCAACTGTGACAAGCTTTCCTGTCACTGCTGAAGAAAAGCCTCCCCACAACATGATGCTGCAACCACCATGTTTCACGGTGGGGATGGTATGTTCAGGGTGATGTTCAGTGTTAGTTTTCTGCCACATATAGCATTTTGCTTTTAGGCCAAAAAGTACAATTTTGGTCCCGTCTGATCAGAGCACCTTACACATGTTTGCTGTGTCCCCCACATGGCTTCTCGCAAACCTGCAAACGGGACTTCTTATGGCTTTCTTTCAACAATGTCTTTCTTCTTGCCACTCATGCATAAAGGACAGATTTGTGGAGTGCATGACTAATAGTTCTCCTGTGGACAGATTCTCCCACCTGAGCTGTGGATCTCTGCAGCTCCACCAGATCTACCATGGGCCTCCTGGCTGCTTCTCTGATGAATGCTCTCCTTGCCCAGCCTGTCAGTTTAGGTGGACGGCCATGTCTTGGTAGGTTTGCAGTTGTGCCATACTCTTTCCATTTTCTGATGATGGATTGAACAGTGCTCCGTGAGATGTTCAAAGCTTGGGAATTTTTTTTTATAACCTAACCCTCCTTTAAACTTCTCCACAACTTTATCCCTGACCTGTCTGGTGTGTTCCTTTGGAATTAATGATGCTGTTTGTTCACTAAGGTTTTCTAACAAACCTATGAGGGCTTTACAGAACAGCTGTATTTATACTGAAATTACACACAGATGGGCTCTATTTACTAATTAGGTGACGTCTGAAGGCAATTGGTTCCACTAGATTTTAGTTTAGTTCACATATTTCATGCATTTATTTGTAAATAATTTTGAAAAACATTTTCCTTCCGCTTCACAATTATGTGCCACTTTGTGTTGGTCTATCACATAAATTCCCAATAAAATACATTTACGTTTTTGGTTGTAACATGACAAAATGTGGAAATTTTCAAGGGGTATATAAAATACTTTTTCAAGGCCCTGTAGGTACTTGATCAGGCACTTCCTGTTACAGGGTGACAGTTGTCTCCCAATTGTTCACCTGCAATGCCACCCTATTATATGTTCTCCTGGTGGAGACTGCAAGTCGAGCTTCTGGAGCAATACTGTGCAGCCGACAATGTAAGGAGTGCATGTAGACAGGAAGTGTCTGAAAATGGTTGAAGATCATCAACAATTTGTTACAATCATGAAAAAAGGTGAAAAGTATTTTATTAAATGCAAATTGCATTTGTTTATAATTCACTGTGGTTTAGCAAACTAAATGTCATTCAGTTAGGGTTTAGATTTAAAAATAGATATAGAAATAAATAGTCCAAACCGAGGAACCAAAGAAAGCAACTAACATTGTAATTATATTATTTCCCCTACCACAAATGTAAATAAAACCACAAGTAGACAGGCATAAACAGTGCACTGTAAGAGACAGATAAAGTAATTCTTATAGTGCACTGTTATTTATATAGTCATGTATGACAACATAGCTTTTGGTAACACTTCAGTCAATGGCCTGGAGCAAAAAGTGCAACTTGGAGGAGGGCCAGCATGACTGGGGTGGGCAGTGAGGCTGAGAGAATTCTGGTGATAGGGGGAAGTATTAAGCCACTTACCCGGATTGGTGGGTCCCGAGGGTTGGGGGGAGGTTGTCCTGTGGATGTAGAGGGGCGTAGGTCTCTAGTCAGAGCTTTTCACAGAATCAGGAAGGTTTCTCCTGTTGAAAGAAAAGGAAAAAGGACAAAAGTTAGCATGAGCGATCTGGAAGCCCTGTTGTCCCAGCTCCGAGCTGGGGCTGTGACCAGAGGCGCTGGCTGGCTCCAGGCTACTGTTTCTGACTTAATACAGGAGCCCAGCCAAGCCTCTTCTAACTCATCTGCTGGCCCCTCACATAGTCGCCCACGTGCTAGAAGGTCCAGGCCTCCTGAGCGTTTTAGCCCTGAGGCGACATCTGGCATCCGTAGCCATTCTGGGAGCCCTGCCAAGGACCCTCCGACTCCACCGGCCAAGCGAAAGCCGGCCAAGACTTTATTCCGGGCCGCCTTTGTATTGGCATTACGATTGTTTATGTTGTGATTTGTATTTCATTTGTTGTAAAAAAAAGGCTGCCGTTCGACTCCAAAATTAATATGTGTCATCTGGTCAATCTGGGGGGGGGGGGGGGGAATGGGGTGTTGGTTGTTTAATTTTACAGGAAGCAAGAGCCTCAGTAATCTGCACATCCCTCAGTCAAGTCAATGGCCTGGAGCAAAAAGTGCAACTTGGGTGGGCAGTGAGGCAGAGAGAATTTTGGTGATAGGGGGAGGTATTAAGCCACTTACTCGGATTGGTGGGTCCTGAGGGTTGGGGGGTTTCCTGTGGATGTAGAGGGCCGTAGGTTTCTAGTCAGAGCTTAGTCTGAGCTTTTCACAGAATCAGGAAGGTTTCTCTCACCCACCCTCCCTATGTTTTTTTTTTTTTTTTGGGGGGGCCACCTTCCGAGTTTTTCTGATAGTACTAGGTGGGATGATTTTCTCCCTGGTGGGGCAGTTCTTAATGGGGTATGGTTTTTCCATTACTGTTCGCGTCAGTGGTTCCTTTATTACTAGTCGTAGCAGTGGCAGGTCTATGGGGTCTTTGAAGGTGGTGCTGGATAAAATAATGGAGAATTAGGGGGGTCGGGCCCATCTGGAGGTATGGGTGTCCCTTCCCTTGCTAATAATACAATCGTAACAATGGTTTTAAGTTGGTTGTATCTGCGAGCTGGTGTAATATGCAGACCTTAGACCGGGTAGGTTAAACTGAGGTTTTTTGGTTTAATGGTTATGTAAAAAAAAGGTATTATATGCATTACGATTGTTTATATTGTGATTTGTATTTCATTTGTTGTAATAAAAAGGCTGCTATGGCCATTCGACTCCAAAATTAAATTAAATTAAAATTAATATGTTATGTCTGGTCAATCTCGTGGGGGGGGGGGGGGGGTGAAGGAATGGGGTGTGGGTTGTTTAATTTTACAGGAAGTGAGAGCCTCGGTAATCTGCACATCCCCATTTGCTTTTGTTTTGTGGCAGTAAATACCCATATTTTATGATTCAGTGTTTTGTTTACTTTGCTTTATTGTATGGTGTTGCTTTGCCTTGATAAAAGACAAATTCGTTTTATTGTGATCATCTTTTTTGGAACAATTTGACAGAAGTTTATATAGCAAAAGCATGACTAGGGCAATGCAGAGGGAGCCTGCCACCCAGCACCACTACACCAACCCCCATCACTAGCATTTCTCAAACAAAATAGCCAAACCAATGATAAATTTGAATGGATGTGGCAGCCTTTTATTACAAGAAATTCCATATTAATAACTGCACTTAACATAAAAACAAAAGGAATGGGTTGATAGTCATTGAAGTTGCCAGTGAGAAACAACAAAATCATCTTAGCTAAAGCATCACACCTGCGGCCAAATATGCTACTTGCCCCCCATAAACTCCACACCACCTCAGGAACAAAGAATGAAACCTGCTTTAGAATTCCCCCTTCATACACTGATCTTAGATTACCAAGGGCTGGACAGGAATACAGCACAAGACGCCATACCTTTATTTAGCTCTTTACTGTTTCAAAGTGGAAATCCAGCCAAAAGGAAAACCTGATGGGCATTTTCAAACCCTTCCCTACTAGTTGTAAAAATTAGGATAAACAAAAATGTATCTGTTCAAATTAGGAAGGTGGGCTCAATAACAGATGTCACTGAGAACAGCACAAACTGGACCCTATCTAGACTACAACTGGGTTTGCAAGAGAATTGAGACTAAGGGATGGGCAGTATTCATCAGGGACCCCTTCATAGGGGTTTGTATTCTGCCCAGATACTAGTAGGCCTAGTAGGAACATGCTATTGGACCACCAGCAAGATGAGCCTGTTGTCTGGTAAGAAAATAGGAGAAGCTAACAGGCAGACTTAGGTGACATCTAAGGAAACAGTGGTAGCTGGTGAGATGAACCTGTCAACCAGTGAAGAAACAGAGGAGCAAAGTTGACAGATGAAACATGCCAGGAGGAGTGGCTGTGGTGGTAGAGATGGATCCAGCATAACCTGGAGGAGCAGCAACTGTGTAGGGAAGTTGACAGTTGGAGCACACCCAAAAAAGTAGCTGCCCTAAGGAGCAACAGTTGGAGTGAACCAGGAGTAGTGCCAGTGGCAAGGGGTGACAGGTGAAGCATACTTGGAGTAGTGGCTACAGAAAGCGTGGACTGGTGGCAAAAGAGGCGCAGGAGTTGATGAGGCGCAAGAGCAGG
Organism: Lithobates sylvaticus; assembly: GCA_028564925.1. Lineage (NCBI taxonomy): Eukaryota > Metazoa > Chordata > Amphibia > Anura > Ranidae > Lithobates > Lithobates sylvaticus. Next base: position 533,272,486 of record CM053029.1, read on the forward strand.
CTGAAGCATTCATGGGTGGCTCAATGATGGCACCAAACACATTGTGTGGGTATCCATGCGTCAGCCATTTGAGGGAGAGGCTAAATGACACACACCAGCCTGATTGGCTGTGGCTGCACTGGAGCACAGCAGGTAAATGGCTAAAACTGTACCCCAATTCTTAAGGGGTCTCCCGTAAATATTCCAGCTTGTTCTTGAGGTTGGAATCCAGGATGGTATTGACCCCAAATTCTTCCAAGGATTTGGAAGAAGGATGGATGACCCAGCCAAGCAGTTCTAGAAAACTGATTGAATACCAGAGATTACAGTAAAAAAATATAAACAAAAGGTGGGAGTACAAAGGTGGGGAGGATGCAACAGTCTGTAGGTAACTAGATTGATTCTGACATAGACGTCATAAGGACAAATAAATTGAGGGGCAAGCTTGATGGAGGTAACTTTGTGGCAGCATAGCAGTGTTGATGGGCAAATCCTTCTTGATTTTTTAGTAACCAGGATGAGTGAAATGGAGACTGAAGCTAAATGGGGTTCAGAGAGTGGCAGATTGTACTTCCAAAGTGGTCAGAAAAGGGAGAGGAATTTGTGGATGCTTCCAAAAAAACACAAAGAAAGGACTCCCGAAACTGGAATTAGGATACTTGTTAAGAGGAAACAGAACCCAATGGAGTGGTGGAACCTAAATACCACAGTGAGATTCGACAAGGGCTGAAATAGGTTGGCCCTCTCAGTTTAAGAACGATAAAAAAGGCGAGAAGTTCAATGCAATGCTAAAGGCTTTGCACAAGACCTTCTAAAACCTGGAGGTGAATTAGACTCTCCTATCAAATGCAATCTGAGAGGGCAGACTTAATATATCTGGGAACAAATGGTGGTACAGAAGAGAGAGTTGCTAGGGGAAAAAAGTACTCCCTTTTCAAAAAACAGTCTGCTACCACCCAGATGACTGTGCAACCTTCAAAAATAGGGAGGTCTGTGATAAAGACAATTTTGAGTACATACAGGACAATCAAGGACAAAATCCATGATGTCCCATTGGATGCCCTTTCACTACTAGGAGTGTGCTAAGAGTGCATAAGTGCAGTGGATGCCTGGGTGGCCATCAAATTTAAGGTTATTACGCCTTCCTAGAAACTAGGCAGTACAAAGGAGCAGCCAGGGGGAGCTTTGGATTGCGAGACAGAGGTAATAGCGAGGAAGCAAAAAGAAGTATCTGAGTTGGAGACATTGAAAACTCTGGAATGGCCATTGGCCTGGGAGTTGTCAGGTATGTAGGTGATGGTAAAGTTGAATCTCTGGAAGAATAAGGCCCAATGGGTTTCCTTGGTGTTTAAGGTGTGTAGCTATTGCAAATTGTAGTTAGTAAAGTTTGCTACAGGATATACAAATTATTTAGGTAAGGTCCTCCACTTCTCCAAGGCTAACTTAATCAAGGAGCTTCCCTTCACCAATAGAATAGTTCAGGTGAGAACTTTTTCAAGATAAAGACACATGTCCATTTTTAGCTGGCTACAAACTGAAGTAGAATAACCCTGAAGCCAAAGAAAGAAGCTTTCACTTCAAGAAAGACAGGTTTTGGGAGGTCTGGATAAAGCAGAGCTAAAAAAGAAGGCTTGACAGTAGTAGTTGGAGAATCCCAAGAATCCCTGGGTGGACATGAAGCTGGTGGGTAGGGGCCCATCCAAAAATTTAATTTGGAACTGTTTTCCAAGATTGTGTATCCTAAAAATTGCTTTTCAGGAACTTCAAAGGCACATTTCTAAATTTTTCTGTAAAGGCTGTTGACCTGAAGCTGTTGAAGAACATGACGGCAATGGGAAAAGACCGGAAGCACCAAAATATCATTAAAGTTTACCACCACAGAGCTGTAGAGAAGATATCTAAAGATGTCATCAACAAAATGTTAAAAAAACACTGGGGTGTTGCACAGCCCGAAGGGCATCACCAGATATTTGTAGTGCTTGTCTCTGACATTTAAAGTGGTTTTCCATTTGTTCCTAGCCCAGATTCTGATGAGATTGTAAACCCTCCCCCCCCCCCCCATTTTAAAAATTGGGGGGAAAGGAGGCATAGATCCTTTTTTGGGATTGGAATTCTGCAAAGCCTGGAGTGAAGGTGGAAGAGGATTTGGTAAAAAGGAGTGGGCCAGACATTGGAGACACAGCTAAACAAGCAAGAGACACCCCAGTAAACCAGTGAAAGGAAAGAGATCCTGCAGTCACGGGAGTTTCAAAACTATGGGGATAGCAGACTTAGGAAGTATTAGAAGGGAAATTATCTCAAGAAGAAGTAAGCAGACTGACAACTGGAGTAGAGGTGTTTGCCAAAGGATAGGGCTAGAAGGTAAGATGGTGCCATCAATAGGCAAGAGCTTCAGAGGAGATAAGGTGGAATTAAATGTAATGCCCAAAGTTTGCGCTAGGAAGAGGTTTAGGACATTGCTTGCTGCTCTAGTATCTCAACCCAGGAAGGAAATAGACTTTGGAGTTTCCAAGACGATGAAGACATTTAGAGTGAAAAATGTCCCATCTCCCCACATTAGATACACAACCACTAGGCACATCTCTGTAAACATACCTTTGGCATTATGCATGTTTTACCCAACTGCATAGGTTCTCCCTGACTTTGAGAGAGACTTGGTTGTGAATCTGAAACCTGAGAGAATTCCAGGAAACTATGAGAAACAGTTGGTCTCTGTTGTCAAGAACACTCAGAGGCCCTCTTGTATAAAAGGGTGGTGAGGGAGATGAAATGGTCCAGGTTCGGAGGCAATGATCTTCTGAAGAAATGTATCCTTTATCCTATCATTCAGGCCCTTCCAAAAGGTAGCCACAAGGGCCTCATTGTTCCAGGCTAGTTTCAAGGAGAGGGTGTGGAAGTGTACTGCATACTGGCCAACAGTAGAAGAGCCCTGGTAAGGATGGAGAACAGCAGCAGATGAGGTTCAGATAGTGTAAACAAAGTTGCACTTAAAGGCTGATAGCACTCGGTCGATGTCAGAGGGGAGGGGATTCCTACACTCTCAGAGGGGTGAGGCACAGGTAGGAGCATCTCCGCATAAAAGTAAGAGAATGTACATCACTTCAGCCTGTCCTGTGGAGAAGTTTCTAGGTTGCACTTCAAAATGAATGCTAAACTTGTTCAGGAACCCTCCGCAGGCCAACAGGTCACCAGAGTAGTGTGGTGAAGGTGGCATGTAAAGTGTGCAAGAAGCTGGCCCATTTGGCATTGTAGGAAGATGTCATAGTACCACCAATGGAATGAGCCTTTTGCTCAGCAAGGAAATAGAAGAAATCCATGGGCTGTGACTGTGGTGGTAGTGAAAGTTCCTGCATTCCTAGAGAGCAGAGACTGTGGAGGGGAGCTGACAGGTGAAGTGTACCGAATACAGCAGCTGTGGCAAGGAGAATTAGTTGGAGCATACCAATAAAAGTGTCCGTTGGAAGGGGCAATAGTTGGTGCTAACCAGGAGCAGTGCTAGCAGCAAGGGGCAACAGGTGAAACATGACAGTAGCAGTACCTGTGACAAAGAACAGTTGGAGAGAACCAGGAGCAGTACTAGCGACAAGTGGGAAACAGGTGGACTTTACTCAGAGAAGCACTACAAACAGCATGAACAAGGTGGCGGAAGAGGCCTAGGAGAGGATCAGGTGCCTAAGAAGCAAAGGGCAGACTACAACACCTGTGGGGGGTCTCAGTAACAGTGTGGACAAATGTTGCAACAGAGTCTATGCCAGGTGTGTGCCAGCTCTTTAAAGCGGGGCTCCACTGCCCCTGACGTGTTTTTTTTTAAAAGCCCTTAATAAAGAGTATATTTAGTAATTTAATAACTCACCAGTCCGGGTTGTAGGAGTGGCGCCTTTCGTTTTTTGTAGAAAAATATGACATTATAAAGAAGCTGTTGGGGTTCTCCATCTTGGCTGTGGGCGAGTGAAATCTCCAGGCGCTCTCTTCCTGGATTTCACTGACGCCCATTCATTGTAATCTCGCGCATGCGCCGTCAGCATCACAACGGCGGTGGTGGCGTCAAAAGTCCTGCAAGTCTCGCGCGATCTCGGGCCAGGCAGCCGCACTGACTCCTGGGAGCTATGACACAAGCTCCCAGGAGACAGTGCGGGCTAGGGGATATTACGTAATAGCCGTAATATCCCTGCCCATATCCGAGGGACCAAAAACCAGGAAGCGATGGATGCCAAGAAGAAGAACAGCTAAAGGTAAGTTAAAAAAAAAAAAAAAAAACTGCCGTTTCGGATCGAGGAAGGTGAGTACTTTTTTTTTAAATAGGTTTTAAAAATGGGTGGTGCTCCGCTTTAAGGACATGGTTAAGTGATGCAGAAGTGCCTGACTGGCAGCAAAGCTGCACCAGGGGTAAAACCCAGAAGTATGTATGGCCACGCACATGCTAGAAGACACACCTTGAAGTGCGAATGGTACTTACCTATCGCACATCAGAGACGCGTCTCCTGGAGTACCACAACAGACTAGGGCTAGGTTTTGACAAGTGGTTAAGATTGTCATGCCTGTGAAAAGCAGTGCTACAACAGATTAAGGCTAGATTTTGATGCGTGGTTACGTTTGCAGTTCTGGAAAGCGACACCCAGCACAGAGCTGAAAAAGGATCCTTATCTAACATAATTTAAGAGAGGTCCCACAATGTCATACAGAAGAAAAGTGACAGTGTCAGGTGATCAAAACTGTATTTACATTCATTATCCCTGGGAGGAATTTGTTCTGGAGTCATGATTGCTTAACTAATGAAGTCTGCACAGTGAAACAAAGAAAGTTTACACATCAGCCATTAATAAGATTCTTTCCGTCCTCCTGTTGGAAAAAAAAATAGTAATAAATGTTACAGTTGGATTCTTCCTGTGGGTATAAATATACTTAAGTTATTGTGATTTGTTTCTGTGCCCTTGAAAGCCAGAACACTCCACATATGGGCTTACAGATAAATCTATGATTTAGTTGTGCAGAGATTGTTCTTATATACAGTATATAGTACAAAGAAGTTCTGAATCACATAGTTTCTCTGCTAAGTGATCACTGCTCACTTGGTGTTTTAAAGACTTTTTTTGGTGTTTGAGGCTTCATTCACACTTGTATGACTCCAAAGTTGTGCTGACTTTGGAGTGCAATTTTGGATGGGTGCAACTTGGATACGACTTTGGCTTTGACCAGTGATAATGGACAACTATTTTTGAGGGTTAACATTGAGGTCTATGGCCCTCAAGTTTCATGAAAGTCACACCAAAGTAGCGCATGAACTACTTTTAAGTCGCTGCAACTTTAAGTTGCACATATATGAATGGTTATCATTGGAAAACATGGGGAACAACTTGTCATGCAACTTTGATGTCCAAAGTTGCATGACAAATCGCACAAGTGTGAATGGAGGCTTAAAGAAAATGTGTTTTTGGTTTACTTGGTGTTTTTAATGAAAATGTGGAAGTTGTGCAAAAAAATAAACTTTTTAGTTTGAGTGGGATAAGGTTAGAACCGATTTATTGCTGGATGTGGCTCTATTACTGAGATTTTCCCTCACTTCCTGTCCAGTCTGACACGTGTCACAATAACAGGAATTATGGAAAAAGCACCTCAGTTGAGACAGACAGAAACAAAACCTTCAAGCTTAAGTTTAGTTATTTTTTTGAGAATCAGAACAAGTGATAGTACGTACATTGAATGAGACATGTCCCTTGTGTTGGTGGCTCCTATCTTAGTTAAAATCCGAAGTCCATTGCCCTCCTATAACCTTCTGTTGCTGCTGGGGTTAATACAACCGCTGGACCTGGCATAGGCCCACATCAAGAGTACCAAATAAGCATGTCCTTTCCTCCCCCTATTTTTCCATTCATAGAATCTGTGCTATAGCTTCCATCAATGAAAAGCACTCTATAATTGGAGGACAGGTGGATAATTAAAAAGGTCTACCTCCATTCATAGCGAGCTGTTCATAGATGGAAGCTATAGTACAGATTCTATGATTGGGAAGGAGGTGGCAGGAAAGGGCAGGCCTAGTTGGCATTCTTGATGAGTGCCTATGACAGGTCCCCTGCACCACCAGAATATTACCACTGCAAAGGTATGGGGGGAAGAAGATGGGGGGGGGGGGAGTACAGAGAACTTTGGATTTCAATTAAGACAGTAGCCACCAGCACAAGGGACACTTCTCAACCAATGTACAGTAAGTACTGACCCTTGTGCTTACTAAGCTTTAAGAGTGACCATTTCTATCTCTACTATAAATGTGTTTTTTCATATTTTACTGTTTTGGAGGGGGTTGGAGAGTGGAGAGGGTTTAGAACACCTGTCAGTTTTTATCGCTGTCCGTGTCCCCGTTAGGGAGAGTCACCCTCTCTATTTGTCCTGTTTAACAATATCATCGGAAGTGAAAGTAAAAGAAAACCCAATGGGGACACTAGTTCAGGTGACCCCCTCACTTCCTGTTTGGATATGGGACAGGAAGTGAAGGGAAATCTCTGCAATGGAACAAAAAATCTAACCCTCCCTTGCTCTATCCAAATTGAAAAAAAATTGTCTATAGTTCTACTTTGAGTGGATACAAACCTGACTGAAGTTCTAGTCCTTCCTCACTATCCAAAATCATAAATTGTTGGCTCTTCAGCCAGTTATCAGTTTGCCTGGCCTCAGAGGCAGTGAAGGCAAATGTAACCAGCAAGTAAGTTCTCTGTATACATTTTGGGGAACAGAGGTTAAATAGACATCAGGATGAACTGGGTTCGTAAAAAATTTGGCTGGAACCCATATCACCCAAACCTCACATGATCATATCTCCCCTAGCCCAATGAGTTGCAGTAGATTTCCCTGCCCCCCACTGCATGCATCCTCAAGTATGTGGCAATATTAGGTCAATGATATCTTGAACATTCAAGCCCCTTTGTATATGTGCAGCTGTGGAGCAGAAATTCCCCACTCGCAGCTCATTGGCCCAGCAATACAGCTAACTTCCAAGTTCAGACTGAACCCATTTCAGGCTGGACCCAAGCTCATCCCTTCTATGTTTTCCAGACAATACAAATAAGTGCCTTCTCATTGCACTTGCCAAATATAGAGTTTTAGTTTTCGTGTTAGGGAAGCAAACATTTACAGAAAGGCCCCTTTCACACGGGCGGTCCGTTCAGGTCCGCCTGTCAGTTTTTTTGGCGGACCTGAACGGACCCTCCATAGACCTCTATGGAGGGACGGATGTCAGCAGTGACATTTCCGCTGACATCCGACCCGCTCCGAAAAAGTGTGACGGAGGAAAAAGCTATTTTTCCATCCATCTGCGGATCGGGTGACGACGGATCCGATCCCCCATAGGGGAGAGCAGCGCTCTGACAGGTCCGCCCCTGCACAGAGTGCAGAGACAGACCTGTCATCTTCCTGCACAGCGGGGGATCGACGGAGTGACGGACGTGTGAAAGAGCCCTAAGTCATCACAAGACGCAATTTACACAAAATACTTGGTTGGGGTTTTTCGACTAAGCCCATCATGCAGAACTTATCAAGGCTTACTTGGGATGAGCCTTTGATTGTAGAAAATAAAAGGCAGCACCAAAATAGTTGCAATCTGTACTACACCCTTGTGACCTTGCTTCCTATGTGACACATTTCCTTTAGAACTAGTTCCATGAACAGAATGGGGATGTATGAATACAATTTATAAAGCTTAAAATTGTTCAGTCCATGAAACAAATGAACTCACATAGCTATTCTGTTAAACATTACAGATCTGTCTGGGTATCGTGATTCCAGCCTTGTTGGTAAATTGCAAAACCGGCTTTTTATAACCTTTATCTGACCAGGTGGCCTGTATCTGTGTCCTTGTAAAATTAATGAGGTTTAACAAGATAACTTGTGCTCTGTTACTCCATAGATTTTTTTTTCTGTTACACTAATAAGGAACCTGTGAACAATTTTGTATTCAATCCAATATACGGTATAGTTAGTAGTGTCTCATATTTCAAAGTAAATTTAATGTACAGGAAAATAAAACTTGAACAAGATAATTGTGGAGGGTAAAAGAGAGAGGATGGCAAAGACCAAAACTGACTAGATCTAGACTAGGGGTGTCCAATGTTTTGACCTGCCTGAACCACACTGGAAGAAGAAGAATTGTCTTGGGTCACACCATAAAATACATTAGGATAGCTAAAGAGCAGAAAATGTTGAGCAGGTCACAAGTTACCAATCGCTGATATGATAATGTACCTATCTGAGTAATAAAACTTCTTTTTTTGTAAGCTTTATTATTATTAAAGCAAAAGAGGGCAACATAAAACTAGTGCGATAGTTGACACTGTTTTGATAAACAAATGCATCAATGTCTGGTTTGATGGATATAGTAGCAATTCTCAATGAATTCCCAAGGTGCTAATCAGATATTTTGGTTCTAATTTTGCCCTTCATGTACTTCATCCTTGAAAATAGTTGCTCATAAATATAGGTGCTGCCGAAAACTGATGACATGAATAAGGTGTGATTGTGAAAAGTATGATTTTTTTTTTTTTTTGGGGAAGATAAAACTTATAAAAGTCCAGTAAAGAAACCTTGTCAAATTTTTCTTCATGCGTTTGCTAATTGTAAATACATGTTTACAAAAAATTCCCCCCCCAAAAAATCAACATTTTTAAGTAAGTTTACAATTTTGTTTTGGGCCACATTCATAGTTAGTGTGGGTTACAGGTTGGACACCCCTGATCTAGACTCTCAACCCAATTGTTGACGGTAATATTGGCATCAGATTTGGCTATACCAACTCATAGCCAAACCCTACCAGGTCAGCCATGGGGGTAAAGGTAATTTTAATATGGAATGCCATATGTTTTCGTAGGAGTCTATTCAGTACCATATTTGTATAACAATAAAACTTGATATATGAATAGAAACTCACATAAAAGGCTGGTAAAGCAAACATGCCTTCTCCTAGAACCTAGAACCTACTTCACTGCCTGCACTACATTCACTATCTAGATCCTACCACTACCAGAGTTTTCAAATACAATGCTGACATACTGTAGCTCAGTGATTTACTGTATGGAGTACAGGAGACATATAACTACTGAAACAGTATTTATCCACCTTACTGTGAATCCAAAAGTAAAGGTAACATGGTTTGGCAACAACTCCCTCTTGATCAGGCCTACCTTATCAATTCCTTGTTTTATCTCTTTACACAGTGTCTCCACAGCTTTGCATACACAATCTCCAGTTGGTTCTTGGCAACTCCAACCTTAATGCCTGTTCTGCTCTCTCTGACAGTGACCGCCTTCTTCCTGCATCTATGTTCCCTAATGATTTTCTGTAGCAATCCCCAACATATACACCACTCCCTCTACTGCCTTCTCTACATTCTCTTACAGGCCCCTGTGCCTACCCCCCACTGCCTATACTACATTCTTGTCCAGCCCCTAACTACAACCTCTGCCTGCACTACATTCTTTGGAAGCTCTCTCCTCACTGCCTGCACTACACTCTCTTACAGTCTCTACCAGCTCTCCCATGATTGTCTGCACTATATTCTCTTCCAGCCTACCCGCCACCCTCACCTCCTGGACTACATGTCATGCCAACACTCTCTTCTCTGCCTGCACTATATTTTCTGCCTGTCAGCCACCCCAACCCCACCTCCACCACCATCCTACTATCTGTGATGCATTATTTGGCCTTCACTATCCTCATCTACGGTCAGATCCCACAGCTTCTCTATTCACTCATTTAATGAGCATCTCCACTCTACTAAAAGTGAGACTTACCTGTGCACTACCACCTAAATAATTTGTAATGTGTATTTGGGAAACAGCTGCCAACACTTTGTGCCCTCGCATGTGATGAAGTATTGTTGTGAATCAGTGTGGCGCTTGTTGAAATAAAACCAACCAAAAAAATCTATTTTAAAATGTGTATGTTTTCCTTATCTACAAACAATAAAATTGTGTAAATATTTAAACAATTTTATTGTTTGTAGATAAGGAAAACATACACATTTAAAAATAGATTTTCATAGTTGGTTGTATTTAAGCAAGCGCCACACTGATTCACAATAATACATCTCCACTCTACCACCTCTGTTTCACTTCCCCTGTGGTTAAATAGCTAAATAGCTTAAAGCGGAGTTCCACCCAAAAATGGAACTTCCACTTTAAGGGAGGTGACCCCCTGACATACCACATTTGGCATGTAATTTTTTTTGGGGGGGGAGCAAATACCCAGCCCCCACTTCCTTCCGTCACACCGCGGCACCAGAAGGGAGATCACCTCTGCCCCCTCCCTCTCGGCAATCATCTGGGACACGTCCCATGTCCCAGATGATTGCCCGGCCAGTCACGGCTCGCGCAAGCGCAGTGGGTGCCCGGCTGTGAAGCCACAGCCGGGCTCCCACAGTTACAATTCCGGCGCCACAGAGAGGAGGGGGAGACATCGCTGGACCCTGGGACAGGTAAGTGTCCGATTATTAAAAGTCAGCAGCTGCAGTATTTGTAGCTGCTGATTTTTCATTTTATTTTAATTTTTTTAAGCAGAACTCCGTTTTAAGCTGGATACACACTACATATACAATTTTCTGTAGATTTTTTTCCTTCAGATTTACCAAAAACATATAATATGAGGTCAAGCCTTAAGAGTTAAAATTTTTATGCAATCAAGCAGGCCCTTGCTGGTTTTGGTAAATCTAAAGGAAATCAGACAACAATAGTGTATAGTGTGTATGGGGTTTTACAGTTTGCCTCCTCAGTCTTTTCAATTCCTACTCTACCCTCTCCACCTCTCTCAATGTTCCTCCACATCCTTTCATTATCAGCTTTACCTTACCTACTTTATGCCCCACTAATCCATATGCAGCACCACCACCACCAAAGTCCATGTTCAGCCACTATTCAACCTCCTCATTCTTGCCTCACGTCCATAATCAGCTTCTATTATGCTTCTCCCAGTTTTCTATGTTTAGCTTCCTCTCTGCCTTCTAAATTCCCATTTACCCAATTTGTTTACATCATGGGTGCTCAACCTGTGGCCCTCCAGCTGTTGCGGAACTACGAGTCCCAAGAGTCATTGCAAGCCACTCACACAAGCATGACTCCCAAAGGCAGAGGCATGATGGAACTTGTAGTTTTGCAACACCCGGAGGGCCACAGGTTGAGCACCCATGGTTTACACAATGTCGCCATGTGATCGTTTAATGCGTGTACTCTTCAATCATACATAGCACATGATGGAAGATATTTAAAGCAGGTTTCCTGGCTTACATTGCAATGATAGGTATTGTGTTTTGTTTTATGTATTTCTCGGTAATGGACAGTTCTTGTTAATTAATACTACAGATTCCATTTTGTGCTTTTCAAGTAATTGAAACTTACCGAAAATATTTCAGCAAGCAAGCTTGTATTGAAATAGAAACTAGGGCATACCTTTAATGCCTGTTTTGACAAAATCACTTAGCATGAAGTAATGTAGTGCCAGTAGGCTAAGGGTGACATTGAAGAATTTTAGCATGAGGGCATCTTGTCCCCCTGCCTGTTTGGAAAGCGTGATAGTCATGCTAAATGTGTTCCATTCAGCCAAGCTCCAATGGATAAAGATAAACACAGTGAGATGCTGTATAGAATAAAACATATTAACAGGTCAGTGTTGTATTAACCTATGTAATGCTGCAGGTTAGGAAAATTACACTATTTAAAAAAATGTATGGATATTTACAGAAATAAAGTTTTCCTATATGCAGGGAATTAGAACTCTAATGCCGCGTACACACGGTGGGACTTTCCGACGGCAAATGTGCGATCGGAGCTTGTTGTTGGAATTTCGACCATGTGTATGCTCCATCGGACAGTTTCCATCGGAATTTCCGTCGCACAAAATTTGAGATCTGGTTCTCAAATTTTCCGACAACGGATTTTGTCCGATCGAATTCCGATCGTGTGTAGACAATTCCGACGCACAACGTGCCACGCATGCTCCGAATCAGGCAGAAGAGCAGCACTGGCTATTGAACTTCATTTTTGTCAGCTCGTCGTATGTGTTGTATGTCATCGTGTTCTTAACGTTCGGAATTTCCGACCAACTTTGAGCGACCGTGTGTATGCAAGACAAGTGTGTATGCAAGACCCTGAGTGTTAGTGGATTTTAAAACTAATGACTTGACTACCACTTTAACCATTTGCCTACTGGGCACTTTTATCCCCTTCCTGCCCAGGTTAATTTTTCAGCTTTTCACACTTTAAATGACAATTGCGTGGTTAAGCAACACTGTACCCAAACTAATTTTTCATAATTTTTTTTTACACAAATAGAGCTTTCTTTTGGTGGTATTTAATCACATCTGGATTGTTTATTTTTTGCTAAATAAACAAAAAAGACCAAAAAGTTTGAAAAACAAAAAAAAACCCTTTCATAGTTTGTTATAAAATTTTGGAAACAGGGAATTTTTCTCTATCACTAATATGCACTGATGAGGCTGCACCGGTGGGCACTGATATTCTGCACTGATGGGCACTTATAGGTGGCACTTATAGGTGGCACTGATAGCTGACACCGATGGGCACTTATTGGCAGCACTGGGGGACACTGATTGGCAGCACTGGTGGGCACTGTTTGGACTGCATTCAAAATCAGGACACTGACAATCAGAGCCTTGATTATCAGTGTACATGTCCCTTTTAGAGAAGCTGGTTATCAGCTCTCTTCTCCTCTCCTCATGCTGTCAGCATGAGGAAAGGAGTGCCGATAACTGGCTTCTATCTACATCCGTGATCAGCTGTGATTGGACACAGCTGTTCACATGGTAAAGAGCCACTGATTGGCGCTTTACCTCAATCCGTGATCAGCAGTGTCCGGAGGACACTGTGATCAGAGCACGCCGCCCGTGCCCAGCAGCAGGTGTGATTGCGGGAGGCCGTTATATGATGGCCTCCCAGAATTAGCCCTCCTGGCTGTAGCCATCAATCAGTTATAGTGCGGTCGGCAAGTGGTTAAGGCATACCGGAGTAAAAAGTGTCACTTTATTTACAGTTCTGAACATAGGTGCATTGTTGTCTATGGAACAATGCACACAGCTACTTAAAGATCACTAATGCAGTAATGAGTGTAAAATAAAAAGAGAAAATTGTATGTTTAAGTGCAGGCATTTTTTTTTACGCATACGCAGCTGTATGCCTGTATACATGTGTATATTGCAACACTGGCAACTAGACTACATTCACATGGCTGTAAACATTTTGCTGATACAAAAGTTCCAGTGTAAATGATACCTGCTTTTAGATCCAGTTTAAATGTGTAAAATTTTCTTTTTTTTGTAATACCAGAATGCATGGTATGCAGGTTTTTGGATTTTGTATTAGAACTCTGAATGCAGTGCATGTTTACACAGCTGTGTGAATGTTTCTATTACAAACAATGCAGCTGCGTTACGATCCGTCAATGTAAAAAATGCTTTTTATATGGGTGTGTGAATGTGGCCCCCAAAAGAGGGAGAAGAAGAATTTTAAGCATTTATATGCGCTTTTGCAAGGTCTTTACAGAACATTTTATTCAGAATCGTTTCTGTCAACAAGATCCTGAGTAGAAACATCAGTAATTTCATCCATCTGTGTGTAAGAGGCCTAGTAGAGTATTTATTTGCTTTGCACACACAAACACATATCTCAGTTGATTATATATTAAAGTGTTACTAAACCCACAACAGTAAAATCAGTCTGTATATACAGTAAAGCATGCTTGTTATATATACTGTGGAACCTACGGGGTTAATCCTCCGAAATGTGTAAAAGGGCTGTTTGATTCTGGCTTCTCTGATTCTCCCCTTCTTCCACTGACTCCAAAACAGGTCAGACAGAGTTACTGGAGTCAAGCTGCACATGCCCAGTTTGGTGTGTATTGCTAGAAAGTTTTTTTTTCTGGGGAGAGTGCATGTGATCAGCACAGAGCCAATCAGCACTGTCCAGACAGAGGGTCAGGGGTCCTGCATCCGGATAGGACATCCAGTGCAGTTTATATTTAGTAAAACTATTGCATTTCCATGTTCTGTGTACTGTGGAAGACCAGGTATAGTGAATGCAGGCTCCTGGGTTTATTAACACTTTTAAGAGTTGTATAGCTCCAAACACTCTAAAATGTTAATATTAAGGTACATGTTATAATTCCACCCTAAACTGAGCCATTAGCGGTATCTTTAATCACCTGTTGGCTTTTGACACCACTCTATCCTTTGTAGTTACTTCAATCTAATGCCCCGTACACACGGTCAGAAAATCCGACCACAAAATCCATCTGATTTTTTCCGACGGATTTAGTCCGACACTGGTGTTGCATACACACGGTCGGACAAAGTTGTCGGAAAATCCGATCATTCTGAACGTGGTGACGTTTGTTGCCTACGACGGGACTACGTAGAGGCTAGTAGCCAATAGCTTTGGTCTTGTAATGTGATCTGAGCATGCGTGGCACTTTGTTCGTCGGAATTCGCTACACACGATCGGAAAAAGTCCGATAGGACTTTGTTGTCGGAAAATTTGAGAGCAGGAGATAAAACTTTGTCCGTCGGAAAAAGTCCAATGGAGCCTACACACGGTCGGAATTTCCAACAACATTGTCCGATGGGAATATTTTCCGTCGGAAAATCCGACCGTGTGTAAGGGGCATAAGCCTGAAGATCACTTTTTTGTTTTTATCCAGCGAAGCATGTTTTCCAGGGACCTTCAAATGTACAGTAAACCAGCTTGTGATTGTGCCATCATCCACAAATAAACCTGTACTTTTTGGTGGCCATTTTGAAGAAAAAGTCTGGATCAAAAATTGCCATAAACTTACATAATATCAGGCTGCTTTTTTTTCTCCTTTTTTTTCTCCTTTTTTTCCCCCCTGGTGATCTGGAGAAAAGGTCTGTTATTTTTCAACGTCCTTTAACCACTTTAAGACCAGGCCTTTTCTGACAATTTTTGTTCACATTTAAAAACTAGTATTTTTTGCTAGAAAATGACTAAGAACCCCCAAACATTATATATCTTTTTTAAAACAGAGGCCCTAGAGAATAAAATGGTGAGTTTTGGAATTTTTTATGTCACACAGTATTTGCGCAGCAGTTTTCAAACTAAGTTTTTTTGGAAAAATTACACTTTAGAGAATTTAATAAAAACACAGGTATTATATAATACTTTGTTTTTTGGTAAAAACTAAAAGATGGTGTTACATCAAGTAAATAGATACCTAACATGTCACACTTTAAAATTACACATGCTTATGGAATGGCGCCAAACTATGGTATTTAGAAATCCAGCAAAAGTGGCAGTTAGAGTGTTGATACAAACCATTTAGCACTGATGGGGTGCTTACAATGATTAGGTTTTATTCATTTATGTAAAACCTTTATCCCATAAGGAAAAAACTGTTTGCTGTAACTGCTTCGAAACTGTTAGCTGGAGTTCAGCTTTAAATTGTTAGTTAAGTCCATTTAAATCTGCTAGTCTAATATTTCCCTTTCCACAGATTGACAAGGGTGTCTGTTGCTAAATCTGAATGGACAGATCTAGCTTATTCTAATCACCTGATGTACTCTCTCTGAAGAATTAAAGTGGTTATAAAGTCTAAACATTTTTACATTAAGCATTTACAATCACTTTAACTAAGCTCTCTGTGTCATTATAATGGTGCAAGAAACTGTCAGAAGTGGCGTACGTCACATTAACTAAGCAGCTAGACCTGTTTCAGGTCTATTTGCGTCATTCAGAGTGAAATAAAAACTAGCGCAGGTCTGCCTTAATTAACAGAGAGAATGCAGATTTCTGTCATGTGTGAGCTGTAAGTAGACAGCTCACATCCGTCTCTCAATCGTAGCCTCACTGTGCCCATCAATTGTAGCCTCACTGTGCCCATCAATTGCAGCCACTGTGCCAATCAATTGTAGCCTCAATGTGCCCATCGATTGCAGCTACTGTGCCCATCAATTGCAGCCACTGTGCCTATCAATTGTAGCCTCACTGTGCCCATCGATTGCAGCCACTGTGCCAATAAACTGTAGCCTCACTGTGCCCATCAATTCTGGCCTCATTGTGCCCATCAATTTCAGCCACTGTGCCCATTAATTGCAGCCACTGTGCCCATCAATTGTAATCTCACTGTGCTCATCAATTGTAGCCACACTGTGCCCATCAATTGCAGCCACTGTGGCCCATCAATTGCAGCCACTGTGGCCCATCAATTGTGGCCTCACTGTGCTCATCAATTGTAGTCTCACTGTGCCCATCAATTGTAGCCTCACTGTGCCCATCAATTGTAGCCTCACTGTGCCCATCGATTGTGGCCTCATTATGCCCATCAATTTCAGCCACTGTGCCCATTAATTGCAGCCACTGTGCCCATCAATTTTAGTCTCACTGTGCCCATCAATTTCAGCCACTGTGCCTATCAATTGTAGCCTCACTGTGCCCATCAATTGTGGCCTCCCTGTGCCCATCAATTTCAGCCACTGTGCCCATTAGTTGCAGCCACTGTGCCCATCAATTGTAGTATCAATGTGCCCATCAATTGTAGCCTCAATGGGCCCATCAATTGCAGCCACTGTGCCCATCAATTGTAGCCTCACTGTGCCCATCAATTGCAGTCTCACTGTGCCCATCAATTGCAGCCACTGTGCTCATCAATTGTAGCTTTACTGTGCCCAACAATTACAGCCACTGTGCCCATCAATTGTAGTCTCACTGTGCCCATCAATTTCAGTCACTGTGCCCATGAATTGTAGCCTCACTGTGGCATAAATTTCAGCCACTGTGCCTATTAATTGCAGCCACTGTGCCCATCAATTGTAGTCTCACTGTGCCCATCAATTGTAGTCTCACTGTGCCCAGCAATTGTAGCCTCACTGTGCCCATCAATTGCAGCCACTGTGCCCATCAATTGTAGCCTCACCGTGACCATCAATTGCAGCCACTGTGCCCATCAATTGTAGCCTCACTGTGCCCATCAATTGCAGCCTCACTGTGCCCATCAATTGCAGCCTCACTTTGCCTGTCAAATGCAGCTTCACTGTGCCCGTCAAATGCAACCTCACTGTTCTCATCAATTACAGCCTCACTGTGCCCATTATGAGGGATTCCCAGCATCCCTGTTCTGAGTTCCCGGGTCTGTACACCTGTGCCCATCAATTTCAGCCTCACTGTGCCGTCAAATGCAGCCTCACTGTGCCCATATTGCAGCCTCACTGTGCCCATAAATTGCAGCCTCAATGTGCACATCATATGCAGCATCACTGTGCCCATCAATTGCAGCCTCACTGTCACTGTGCCCGTCAAATGCAGCCTATCAGTCAGCGTCACTGTGCCTATCAATCAGCATCACTGTGCCCATCGAAATGCAGCCTCACTGTGGCCATCAATCAGCCTCACTGTGCCCATCAAAATGCAGCCTCACTGTGCCCATCAATCAGTGTCACTGTGCCCATCAATTAGCATCACTGTGCCCATCAAAATGCAGCTTCACTGTGCCCATCAATCAGCCTCACTGTGCCCATCAAAATGCAGCCTCACTGTGCTCATCAAATGCAGCCTCACTGTGCCCATCAATGAGCCTTACTGTGCCCATCAATGAGCCTCACTGTGCCCATTAATCAGCATCACTGTGCCCATCAGAAAGCAGCCTCACTGTGCCCATCAGGAAGCAGCCTCACTGTGCCCATCAATCAGCGTCACTGTGCCCATCAATCAGCATCACTGTGCCCATCAAAATGCAGCCACTGTGCCCATCAAAATGGAGCCACTGTGCCCATCAATCAGCATCACTGTGCCCATCAGAAAGCAGCCTCACTGTGTCCATCAATCAGCATCACTGTACCCATCAATCAGCGTCACTGTGCCCATCAATTTTAAGTCCACTGCACCAGCTATCCCACCACCACATCTTCCCATATCACAGGGCAGGCCGCAGAGCAAGGCACTAGTGATTGATTCTCGGTGCTTACCGTCTGGCCGAGACTAACAGAGGAGGCGCTGCTCAAGCCGTGCGTTCCATCCAGTGCCAGGCCCAGTGGGAAACCGGACGTGATGCAGCGGCTCCGGGGAAAGCACCACCCATGTCCTACGGCGGTGTCAATCACAAACCCCCCACAACAAGGAGAATAGTTTTAGAGTGGGAGTGCTTGGGCACATTGCTTTGCGCTGCAAGGACTCACCAAAGCAAGCAAATGAAGTGTCTCACCTGCAATCACGTGATTGTATAGACGTCACGCTGCCCATAGAAAGCTGTGTCCAGCGCCCGTACACAGTGCACTTAACTGCTTCCCGACCGCCCACTGCATATATATACGTCAGCAGAATGGCACGGCCAGGCAAAATCACGTACGGGTACGTGGCCCTTTAATTGCCTGGCCATGGGTCGCGCACGCGTGCCGCCAGCTTAGCGCGCGCGACCCGGCCGGGAGCCCCGTGACCCCGGCCGCGGGACCAGCGGACCCGATCGCCGCTGGTGTCCCGCGATCGGGTCACGGAGCTGAAGAACGGGGAGAGGTATGTGTAAACAAACCTCTCCCCGCGCTTCCTACTCTGCCTGTCATTGATCGGCTGTTCCCTGTCATCGGGAAAGCCGATCAATGACGTCAGACGTCAGCCCCGCCCCCTAATGTAAAAAAACACACACACATGTCACAGCCCATAACCCCTCCCCTCCCCCTAGTGGTTAACTCTTTCACTGCATGTGTCATTTATACAGGAATCAATGCATTTAAATAGCATTGATTGCTGTATAAATGACAATGGTCCCAAAAATGTGTCAAAAATGTCCGATGTGTCCGCCATAATGTCGCAGTCACAATAAAAATCGCGGATCGCCGCCATTACTAGTAAAAAAAAAATATTAACAAAAATGCTATAAAACTATCCCCTATTTTGTAAACGCTATAACTTTTGCGCAAACCAATCAATAATCGCTAATTGTGATTTTTTTTACCAAAAATATGTAGAGGAATACGTATCGGCCTAAACTGAGGAAAAATAATTTTTTTTATATATTTTTTGGGGATATTTATTATAGCAAAAAGCAAAAAATATTGCATTTTTTTCAAAATTGTCGCTATTTTTGTTTATAGCGCAAAAAATAAAAACCGCAGGGGCGATCAAATACCACCAAAAGAAAGCTCTATTTGTGGGAAAAAAAGGACACCAATTTTGTTTGGGAGCCACGTCGCACGACCGCGCAATTATCAGTTAAAGCGACGCAGTGCCGAATCGCAAAAAGGGGCCTGGTCCTTTGCCTGCCAATTGGTCCGGGGCTGAAGTGGTTAAAGGACCTTTTTCTTATTTATTTATTTTTTGTGACTAGCTTGGAGGGGGGGGGGAGCGCTGCCTGTGTGTCCCCTATGGATGGGCCGCCACTGGTAGAAGATAGTCGAACAGATTGGGGTAGGGAGTTCCAGAGGATGCGAGAAGTGTGATTTCCTTGGAGTCCCATTTTAAGCTATTACTTTGCTTTGGTATTTATATATTTCAGGATGGTGCCCCCAGGATATTATTCCTACATTTTCTAATTCCACCGGTTATTGAGGTCTAGGTTTTCATTTTCCAGCGTCTCAAAATTGTCAAATTAAACCAACATTTTTGTAGAGAAATCGGAATCACCCGAAGGTAAAATTTCACAGTTAAAATTTCCCATGTCGTGAAAAACAATCATCAATGCAGACTAACAGGAAAGGTTACAACAGTAACACAACGTGGCAATAATTCACAACGCAGTCTCTATATGAGATAAAGCATCATTTCTATTCCATGTCTGCTGGCTGATTGAATTCCACAGACCACGCCAGACATTAGTCACTTCCTGCATACTAAACAATCTGATTCATACCGTGTGCAACGTTATCAGGGTTATCTTGAGTTTTAAAAATATATAACTGTAACTTCTCAGCTGTACACTGCTTTTACTAGATGATCTCAGAAAAAATGACCTTAAAACTGGATAGGAAAAAAAACAAGTGAGACATTGAAAAGATCAGATGATAAATGGGAGGCAGTGTGCAGATTCTGCAACAATATGACTTTGATAAATGAGTCGGTGGCTAGGTTTTCTCACAGTAGATATGGGTGCTGATACAATGCACTTTTACAGGAACACGCTGTACAATCTCACCTTTATGGTGCTGGCTCTAGTTCTTCTTATACGAAATATGAATCATAAACACAAGCTATTCAGTGAACTATTTATTGCTGAACTCTGGGCACAAAAATGTTCATCTAAATACATTCCCTAGCAGCCACAAAGGATATAAATCTACTGTGCACTATGCACCCAATGCCTTTCCAAACCCAAATATTAACTTTTAAAAATAGCAGTGACATCATCACTGTGTTGTACATAGCCTGTGCAGAGAGCAGAGCTGTGGGAGGGACCCAGCAGGCTCCACCCATTACAGGATGCCTGCAGAAAACTACAGAAGGGGGGCGGAGACAAGACCAGTGACCCTGCACAAGGAGAGAGATCAGCAGTGATCGGTCTTCATTACTGGAAGCTCCTGCAAAGAGGGAAAAGTTTCACACAACAATAATAGAGAATAATTTTAGAGTGGGACTGTTCGGGCACATTGCTTTGCACCGCAAGGACTCACCAAAGAAAGCAAATGAAGTTTCTCACCTGCAGTCACATGATTGTATAGAAGTCACGCTGCCCATAGACAGCTGTGTCCGGCGCCCGTACACTCTATTTCTGCACAGATCAGGAAGAAATACACAAAGCACACCTAGGGTGAGATTTACTAAAACTGGTACACACTAGAGGTGCACGATTCTGGCCAAAATTAGATCACAATACTCACGGCGTAAAATCTTTCACATTTTACAAAAAAGATTGGGCTAACTTTACTGGTTCGTTTTTTTTTAGATCATTAACCACTTTAAGACCAGCCTCGTTTTGGATTTTAGGTGTTTACACATGTTTAAAACTGTTTTTTTTTGCTAGAAAAAAACTTAGAACCCCCAAACATTATATATTGTTTTTTTTCTAACACCCTAGAGAATAAAATGGCGGTCGTTGCAATAGTTTTTTTTACACCGTATTTGCGCAGCGGTCTTGCAAGCGCACTTTTTTTGGAAAAAAGTCACTTTTTTGAATAAAAAAATAAGACAACAGTAAAGTTAGTCCAATTTTATTATATATTGTGAAAGATAATGTTACGCCGAGTAAATTGATACCTAACATGTCACGCTTCAAAATTGCGCCCGCTCGTGGAATGGCATCAAACTTTTACCCTCAAAAATCTCAGTAGGCGACGTTTAAAAAATTCTACAGGTTGCATATTTTGCGTTACAGAGGAGGTCTACGACTATAATTATTGCTCTCGCTCTACCGATCGCGGCGATACCTCACATGTGTGGTTTGACCACCGCTTTCATATGCGGGCACTACTCACGTATGCGTTCGCTTCTGCGCACGAGCTCGTCGGGACGGGGCGCTTTAAAAAAAATTTTTTTTGTTTTTCTTATTTATTTTTCTTGATTTTATTTATTTTAACACTGTTTTTAAAAAAAAATGAATTGGCTCACTTTTATTCCTATTACAAGGAATGTAAACATTCCTTGTAATAGAAAAAAAGCATGACAGGTCCTCTTAAATATGAGATCTGGGGTCAAAAAGTCCTCAGATCTCATATTTGGACTTCAATGAAAATAAAAAAAATAAAAAATGTCATTTAAAAAAATGACATTTGAAAATTCCTCTTTAAGAGGTATGGGCGGAAGTGACGTTTTTGACGTCGCTTCCGCCCTCCTATAGTATAGAGATGAGTGGCGGCCATCTTAGCGTCACTCATCTCTAGACACAGGAGGGGAACGGACCCGATCGCCTCCGCCGCTGCCGACGGTTCCGGTAAGCGGCGGAAGGCGCGGGAGAGCGGCGGGAGGGGGGGCACCTCTCCCGCCTCCGATAACGGTGATCTCGCGGCGAATCCGCCGCGATGACCACCATTATCGGACAGCCGACCGGCGCCTGAAGAGATGGATACCTCGGTTGTGGCAGCAGCTGCTGCCGTTACCGAGATATCCCTCTTCAAAAAAGGGACGTACATCGTCGTGCGCCGGTCGGAAAGTGGTTAAAGTGTAATTTGTTACAAAAAAATTGCATTTGAAAGACTGCTGCGCAAATACAGTGTGACATAAAGTATTGCAACAACCACCATTTTATTCTCTAGGGTCACTACTAAAAAAAAATATATATAATGTTTGGGGGTTCTAAGTAATTTTCTAGCAAAAAAAAAATAATTATTATTTTCACTTGAAACCAACAAATGTCAGAAAAAGGTTTAGTGTTAAAGCGGAGTTCCCCCACTTTTGAGAGGTTGTCTTAAACGAAAGACCACCTCTCCACCCCTTGTTTTTGGCTAGTTAAAACATTTTTTTTCTTCTAACGTACCTTTTTATGAAGTACAGCCTGTACTTCCGATCCATCCGGTCCGTGGCACAGGACGTCATATCCTTTTCTTTGGCGAGCGCCCCCACCCCCGATGTCTTCTGGGACATGTGTGTGTCTCAGAGGACAGCTGGCCATTCATAAAGCGCTGCGCGAGTCGCGCATGCGCAGTAGGAAACAGGCAATGAATTTTCCCAATCACATATTTCCGAGGATGCCATTTTCTGGCTTCACACCAATCAATATAGGCTTTCCAGATCCTATAATAGATCTTCCTATTGATCTGTTTTTTTCTGGTATTTACTAGGGTAGAACCCACTGGTCCCGAGATGCCATGATCCTTTACCACCCTGGCTTCAATAGCCATGCCGTCAAATTTAGAGACTGTAAATTGGGGTGGAATATAGGACCTTGAGACAGTAGATCGGGGCGG
Source organism: Lithobates sylvaticus (assembly GCA_028564925.1). Classification (NCBI taxonomy): domain Eukaryota; kingdom Metazoa; phylum Chordata; class Amphibia; order Anura; family Ranidae; genus Lithobates; species Lithobates sylvaticus. The sequence goes on from CM053029.1 coordinate 533,295,293, forward strand.
CACGGAAGAGTCCATGGCCCGTCTATTACCAATCTCATGATCTCTGGGAACCAGGGCCTTCTGGGCCAGGATGACTGGAACCCCTTCTCTCTGAATTCTGCGCAACAAATGTGGAAGGAGAGGGATCGGGGGCCATCCTCAATGCTGGCAGATTTCCTGAAACACGTTTGGGTGTAGGGACCATTCCCCTGGGCAGATCTGCTGGCGGCCGAGATAATCTGCCTTCTAGTTCTCTACTCCCGGGATATGGACCGCCGATAGAACCAGCACATGTCCCTCTGCCCAGGTTAATATGTGGTTCACCTCCCCCTGGGTTGAACGGCTCCTGGTACCACCCTGGTGGTCATAGGCGTGCCCAGCTTTTTGCATTAGGGTGTGCACCCCAAAGCTCAAACACACATGCGTGTATATACATATATATATATTACATATATATATATTTACACTATAAAAGTATTGGGACGCCTGCCTTTACACGCACATGAACTTTAATGGTATCCCAGTCTAAGTCCGTAGGGTTCAATATTGATTTGGCCCACCCTTTGCCACTATAACAGCTTCAACTCTTCTGGGACGGCTGTCCACAAGGTTTAGGAGTGTGTCTATGGGAATGTTTGACCATTCTTCCAGAAGCGCATTTGTGAGGTCAGACACTGATGTTGGATGAGAAGGCCTGGCTCGCAGTCTCCACTCTAATGTGAAGGCCAGTCAAGTGCCTTCCACTTCTCACTCATCCATGTCTTTAAAGACCTTGCTTTGTGCACTGGTCCAAATCAAGGGCAGTGCCACAAATTTGAAATTATGTTCCTATAATGCAAATCGCAGGAACCTCTGATGAGGCTGAAAGATAGGTACGTGTTAATTTGCGTCCTTGATATCGATGGAGGCGAAGAAGTCTCCCATCTGGAGCGAGGCTACTACCGAGCGGACAGACTCCACCATGAAGGATTGGATTGACAGATGTTGGTTCAGGGATCTTAGGTCCAAGATTGGCCTTAGTCCCCATTTGGTTTTAGAACCGTGACCAGGTTAGAATAAAACTCTGTGCCTCTTTTGGACACCGGAACCTGTATGATCACCCTCCGATGCACTAACTGCTCAAGTGCTTGAAACAATAAGTTTCTTTTTGGAGGATCCACAGGAATGTTGGATCTTAAAAACCTCTGAGGAGGAAACCTCTGTAATTCCAGTTTGTAAACGAGGGACACTGTTGAGGTGACCCACTCGTCCTGCACCACTGTTCTCCAAACATCTGCAAATTGGAGCAGCCTTCCCCCCATCCGATAGAGTGGGGGCATCCTCTCAAAAGGAGGGCTTGGTACCGGGTTTAGAAGAGTTCTGGACCCAGTGGTTAAACTCGGGCCTTAAAGTATGAAACCTTAACAGAAAGAAACAAGTTCCATCTCAGTTAATCAGGATTAGTCATTGCCATTAAAGCTAAACTTCAAGCAGTTGGCAGGTAAAAGCGATCTCATGTGTACAGTATATGTCATCTGTGAATTTAGCTAATGGATTTGTATCTCTGTCCATCAAGTCTTGAGATTTACACAGCCCTGCCCCTAACATAGTCTGCTTTCTCCTCCTATCAGGATTTCCCTTGCTAGCATATGAGCATGGCTGTATAACTGATTGGCTCCCTGAGGTGTCTCTCCCTCTTCTAGTCTGAGCTCTGCTTTACATGGGATTGCTAGAGGCATATACCAAATCAATGTCAGGTGCTTACCCTGTTACGATTTTACAAATGCACTGTAATGATATATTCCTAAATATAGGGCTGCATTAATGTGTGTCTTTCATATCTGCCTGGAGTTATGCTTTAACACTGATGCTTCAAGCTGAATTCCAGGCAAATAGCTGAACGCACAGCTGAAAAACATATATGGAAGCTGCTTTACATGTTTTTACATTTCTGTCCAGCCACTCAGAAGATTTGCACAGCCCTGCTGGACAGAAGAGCTGGATTAGTGACCTGGCTTTCCTCTACTGCAGTTAGCAATACAGATAGGGCATCTCCCTACCTCCAGCCTGTGATTGGACAATGCAAGAACAACAGGAGACTGAGAATCTCATCCTTTCACTCTCTAAAACCCCTTTCACACTGGGGCGGTGCGGGCCTTAGTGGTACAGTGCCTCTAGTTTTAACCCTTTTAATTACCGCTAGCGGCCGAAGAAAGGGTTAATAGCACCCGAGTTGTGGCACTGCCGAATCGATTTGCAGGCGCTTCGGCAGCGCTGCTCATTCATTTCAATGGGCAGGGCGGTTTGGGAGCGGTTTATACAGCGCTCCCAAACCGCCCCATAGATGCTGCTTGCAGGACTTTTTTTCCCATCCAACAAGCGCATCGCCCCAGTATGAAAGCACCTTTGGGCTTTCACACTGGGGTGGCTTGATAGGCGCTTTACAGGCACTATATTTAGTGCTAAAATGCCTGAAAAGCGCCCAGTGTGAAAGGGGTCTTACTCTGTCAGCTTTTTATTTTTCACTTATTTTGCATGTAGCACACCAACTTGGATACAAGTGCTGCTCAACAATGGGTTACAAGAGGCGAGTATCAAGTCAAATTCACGGACTTACACTAGTTGCATAAAATAAAATACAACCCCAATTCCCCCCCCCAAAAAAGTATGCATTTTACACTGCGTGCAAATATTATATTTATGTGCGTTGCAGTGTGCTTACAAGTGTTTGCACACATTGCATTGTACTGAAAAATGAGGGCATGCTCTACTTGTTTTTAGTACTGGGCAGCACAAAGCACTGGTGTGAACTACTTCAACTGAAACATATTGATTTTACAATGTATATGCGGTGACATGTGTTGATTAGCGCATGCCAGCACACCTGCTGTGAATGAACCCTCTGTGATTTATAAATGCATATATAAGGCCACTTTCACAATAGCAGCAGTGTTTACCAACCCCCCCCCCCCCCCCCCACAAAAAAAAGTAATGCAGGAGTTCGGAAAGCAATACAGCCACTTTCTGAGGACTGTTTTTTGTTTCTGAATGGTGACTTTGCATTGCGGGACCACACTGCAACCAGGGCCGGACTGGGAATAAAATTCAGCCCTGGAAAAAATTTCATACCAGCCCCACAGCATTATTATACCAACATCATAACGTCATTATTTTCTGGTTCACGAAAGGGAAAATCATACATTTTAAAGCACATTTGAAGAGTGTATTATATACAGAAAAGACAGATATGAAATCACATAGGGCTTTATATAATAAGCAAATTCCAGTTAAAAGTGGTCAATCTTTAAGGGGGACCCCAGGAAGTCAGAACGTGGGGGGGGGCCACCCTCCGCAGAAAGAATACAGTAAGGTAAGGGGGGGTGGGTTACTGATATAAGGGGGAAACCCTTTATACCAGTGCCCCCTTACATTAACGTATTCACTCCCCCCTTACATCAGTGACCCCCCTCAGACAGGCCTGGCGATGCTGTCACTGACCTCCTCTCAGGTGCACCAAGCAGGGCTCAGTCAGTCGGCTCCAGCTTGGTGGCTCTGGTTTTCCTATAGTCTCCTCTTCACAGTCACACATGTCTGACTTCTCCCATGACCCCCATCCTGGCGGTGCTCCCACTCTTCACTCCTCTCCAGACTCCCTCAGAGACTGCAGACATGATACAAGAGCTCAATGCAGCCTCACCAGTGCCCATCAAATTCAGCCTCACCAGTGCCCATCAAATGCAGTCTCACTGTGCCCATCAAATGCAGTCTCACTGTGCCCATCAAATGCAGTCTCACTGTGCCCATCATTGCGGCCTCACTGTGCCCATCATTGCGGCCTCACTGTGCCCATCATTGCGGCCTCACTGTGCCCATCATTGTGGCCTCACTGTGCCCATCATTGCAGCCTCACTGTGCCCATCATTGCAGCCTCACTGTGCCCATCAATTCAGCCTCACTGTGCCCATCAAATGCAGCTTTACTGTGCCATGAAAGCAGTCTCACTGTGCCCATGAATGCAGCCTCACTGTGCCCATCATTGCAGCCCCTCCTGTGCCCCATCTCCCTGTCTGCAGTCCCTGTCTGTGGGAAGGTGTGTTGTTGATGCTCGGTACAGTACCTTGCATGCCAGCAGGATATCCATGATGGCCATCAGCAGGCAGGGGCTGTTCTCGTTTTTGGATGGGGACAGTGCTCCTTCCAGAGGATCTGTTTGCTGTGAGATGGAGTGGTCCCTGGCCACCTGCACTTTCAGCCGTCCTCATTTTCCAGCCCCAGTCAGCCTGTCCTCTGGTCCTGGGGAAGTGGAGAGCACTGGGTGGGAGCTGGAGAGAAGGGGGAGCAGAGAGTACTGGCGGGGTTGGAGAGCACATGGGTGGGGGCAAAGAGCAGGGGGGAGTAGAGATCACAGGGGTGGCGAGTGCAGATCACTGGGAGGGGGGCAAAAAGAACAGGGGTGGAGCTGGGGGGGGGGTAAGAGTTTGGGGTGGCGAAGAGCACTGGACGGGAGCTTGAGATGAGAGCACTGGGGGGAAGAAAAACAGGGCTGGAGAGCACTGGGGGGTACAAAGAGCAGGGGGGAGTGGAGAGCAATGGGGGGGGGCTTGAGAGCACCGGTGGGAGCTAGAAAGTACAGGGGTGGAAAGCATGGGGGACTGTAGAGCACTTGTGGGGTTGGAAAGCACATGGGTGGGGGCAAAATGCAGGGGGGAGAGGAGAGTGCTGGGGGAAGCTTGAGAGAGCACTGGAGGGGAGCCAAAAAGAACAGGGCTGGAGAGCACAGGGGCTGGAGAGCACTGTGGGGGGTGGAGAGCACTGTGGGGGGTGGAGAGCACTGGGGTGGGGGCTGGAAGGCACCGGTGGCAGAAAGAACAGGGATGGGGAGCACGGGGGGCTGGACAGCACTGTGCGGGGTGGGGCGCATGGGGGACTGGAGAGCACTGGGGTGGGGGCTGGAGACTGATGGGGAGAGCTGGAGAGCACCGGGGCAGAAAGAACAGGGGTGGGGAGCACGGGGGGCTGGACAGCACTGTGAGAGAGCACTGGAGGGGGAGCCAAAAAGAACAGGGCTGGAGAGCACTGTGGGGGTGGAGAGCACTGTGGGGGCTGGAGACTGATGGGGAGAGCTGGAGAGCACCGGGGGCAGAAAGAACAGGGGTGGGGAGCACGGGGGGCTGGGCAGCACTGTGGGGGGGTGGGGTGCACGGGGGACTGGAGAGCACTGGGGCTGGAGACTGATGGGGAGAGCTGGAGAGAACAGGGGTGGGGAACACGGGGGGGGAGCACGGGGGGCTGGGGACAGCACTGGGGGGGTGGGGAGCATGTGGGGGGGTGGAGAGCACTGTGGGGGGTGGAGAGCACTGGGGTGGGAGCTGGAGACTGATGGGGAGAGCTGGAGAGCCCCGGGGCAGAAAGAACAGGGGTGGGGAGCACGGGGGGGCTGGACAGCACTGTGGGGTGTGGGGAGCACGGGGGGGCTGGAGAGCACTGTGGGGGGTGGGGAGCACAGGGGGCTGGAGAGCACTGTGGGGGATGGGGAGCACTTGGAGGGGCTAGAGAAGGATGGGGAGAGCTGGAGAGCAGGGGGGCAGAAAGAACAGGGGTTGAGAGAACTGTGAGGGTGGTGGAGAGAGTGGTGGGGGAGGAGGAGAGCACTGGTGGGAGCACAAGGAGAACTGGGGGGGGGGCAGTAAAAGAAGCTGGATAGGGGGATCAGCAGGGGGCGGCATATAGAGGAAATTAGCTTTATATATTCCTCCATGCAGCCGCTGAGTGCTTGATTCTCCTCCTCTCCCTCCTCCAAGCATTCAGCGGCTGCATGGAGGAATATAGAAAGCTAATTTCCTCTATATGCTGCCCCCTTGCTGATCCCCCTATCCAGGCACACAGGGCGGGCTGTACTCACCTCCTCAACTCTCCTCCTCCTGTGATCTTGGAGCTGGCCGTGTCTGTGTTCGGCGGCCGCACTGTAACACGGTCCCGCCCACCCTAGACCGCTCGTGTGATAGGTGGAACACTGATTCTATCTACTATCACATGAGGCGGTCTAGGGGGGCAGGACCGTGTTACAGCGCGGATCGCGGACACCGAACACAGACACGGCCAGCTCCAAGATCACAAGAGCATGAGAGAGGGAAGCACTGTAGCCGAAAAGCGGCCCCAGGGCAGGCAGCCTACCGGGAAATATCCCAGTAGGCCAGTCCGGCCCTGACTGCAACTACAAGCCAATCGGTTGGCTCACAGTTGCAGTGTGGTCCCATTCACTTAAATTTTACAGGAGGTACTGCCTGTCAAACTCTGCATGTGACGTTAAAATTGCCACAATGAAAAGCATCGCAGGCATGGCAATATGTATTTGCATGAGCAGCACCAAGTCTGCTTGTAGGTGGGTGGAGGTAAACATACAGATCAACTACCTTTTTTTAGGATCCCCTGGCTGTCTGTAGGAAAGGAGCCTAAAGTTGGCCATAGACCATACCTCCCAACATTTTGATATGGAAATGAGGGACACCTACTAGCAAATGTATGTAGGCATAAGACACGCCCCCCGCCACGCCTCATTAAAGGAGAATTCACCAAAAAAAAGGTTGAATAAATCAACAAGGGCTTTTTTTTTTGCCACTACTATTCCTTTATATTGGCTTTTAAAATTTACAAATGCAGCAATTTAGAAAGTGGATGAAAGGTTTAGCACTGGGAAACACTTTTCGAAAGTGCATTTTATATACAACTATATTATGGTTGCATCGATACTGATACTAGTATCGGTATCGGTGCCGATACCGAGTATTTGCCCAAGTACTTGGGCAAATGCTCCCGATGCTTCACCCGATACTGGAAGTCAGCGGCACAGTCAGAGTCCAGAGGTGCAGCGAAGGAAGGTAAGCCTGTAAAGGGGTGTGGGTCGCAGGCGTGTGCATCGGTGACCAGGCCGTCAGAATCGTTAACGGAAGTGACTGCCCTAGTCTCTGTCAGAGGCTGTACACGGCATTGCCCATCTTGGTACACCCTGAACTCGGCCTCAGTAGCCTGCAGTCACAAGGCGGCAGCGGACATCTTGTTACACCCAGCCCATATAGTTCACTAACTATATGGGCTGGGTGTAACAGGATGTCCGCTGCTGCATTCTGACTAGGGTTACTGAGGCTGAGTGCAGGCTGTATCAAGATGGGTTCTTGTACTCATTCTGTCATCACTTATAGTCGAATTTATTGTATCATGCCACCTATTAGTGTCCATAAGTGCCAGCCATCAGTGCTGTATATCAGTGTCCATCAGTCAGTGCCACCTATCAGTGCCAAATCAGTGCCACCTATCAGTGCCACATATCGGTACCACCTATCAGTGCCCATAAGTGCCAGCCATCAGTGCCGCAAGTTACAGTTCTTCATAATTATAAAGAAGATATCGTTAGTCTGTATTGTGCTTTGAAAACTGTCACTTGACATTAAAAAATGTATCGGTAATCGGTATCGGCGAGTACTTGAAAAAAGTATCGGTACTTGTACACGGTCTTAAAAAAGTGGTATCGGTGCAACCCTAAACTAGATAGATCAGACCAAAATGAGGGAGAAAGAGGGACAGAGGGACATTGCTCTAAATCAGGGACAGTCCTTCGAAATCAGGGACAGTTGGGAGCTAGGCATAGACTAAAATCCGTTCTGTTTAGCAGGGACCGGCCATATTTCAATCAGTGTGTGGCTAACCCTGCTCAACAGGAGTCAATCGTTTGATTGTCCCAGCTAGGGGATTCGTCCTTCCACCTTGGCTCTGTGTATACAGGTATCTATTATTTTTTGGGGTTTATTTTTCATTTTTTTCTCGAGGAAAAAAAGGATTTTCTTCTACAACCAGCTTAAGTTGTGTTTTTTGTATATCTGCCTGGAGTTTAGCTTGAATTAGTCATTGTGACTTCTAGAACTTATTATTGAAAAAACTGTACTTACTTTGAATTAAACAGGTGAGCAGGCACTTGCAAGCGCTTGACTTTCATGGCCCAGAAAGTACATTTTTCGCATTGCTGCTAAGCCTGGTTAAACCCGCAGCTGTCATCAGGTTTCTCTCTAGTGTGCAGGGCACACGGCCCACATTGACAGCGATACAAGGCTTTTGATATAGAATGCTCAGATAAGTGTTTGAAAATGATAGTTTATCAATCCAGATTTGTCAGCTTTGACTTTTGTCAGGTATCTAATCATCGCGACTTTTGCTAAACAACTTGATCTGCGTCACCTTTTACTGAACTATTAATGCCGCGTATAAAACTCAATATAGTTAGTAAAGTTTATATAGAATTACAGACCTTTTATGCAGCAACTTGTTATCTAGGACACTCTAAAAACCAGCGCTGAGCACTGACCTACATAACTCTTTTCGTCATGAAAAAAAGCAGCTCTGCTATGTTTTCCTAACCAGCATGTGTCTGCAGCAAGTTTAGTCTGGAATATGAACATCGGCACGGTTTTAGGAACTGGGGGAAATAAGTGGTAACTATTGTCCATAGCAACCAATCAGAGACTTGCTTTTATTTATCTATACTGCACTGAATAAATGAAAGAAGAAAATGTAGAGTCCGACAAGTTGTTCTGAATTGCCTACATTCACTAGTTTTTGTAAATCAGCTTTCCAATGTTACTGCAAATAAATGTTTTACTTTTTGGGAGTTTCTCATATTACGTAGCACCAACTGTTTGCACAGCACTTTGCAAATTAAAGGCAGCCAGTACAATTACATTATGATTCACTAGAAGAGGAATCAGAGAGTCCTGCTCGTTAGCGCTTATAGTCAAAAAGGGAGCGTTAGGGGATACAAAAGGTAATGGCTGTGGGAGATGAGCTGATGGAAAAAATAAAAGTTAAGAAGGGGCCGGATAGGGTCTAAAGAGATGGATTTTCAGGGATCACCTAAAGGGTGGATAGAGTGGGACATAATTATAAAGATTGGGATAAGGAGTTCCATAGGATGGGAGAGGCTCTGGAGAAGTCCTGCAGGTGAGCATCGGAGGAGGTGATGGGGAAGCTAAAGGGCCAAAGTTGTGGATGGCTTTGAAGGTTGTTATTAGTATTTTGAATTTCATTTGTGGGGTGAGCGAAAGCTAATGGAGGGATTGGCAGAGAATGGTAGCATTGTTCCCAACATTGTAAAACAATGTATAGGGACACGTTTTTGCCTGTAGGTGGAGTCTTACTATAATTAGGGGTGGGGCATTCCCTTGTAGGCATGGCATAGCGGGGAAAGAAAATGTGGTGTGCGAAAAATGGGTGTGGTTTAAGCTAAATATTGGACATGGCATAAAGGGGGGCGTTGCTCAAAGGGGTGTGGTTAGAGTCTGAGATAAACGAGGCATGGAGGAAGAAAGAGGGAAGGAGAGAGAGAGAGAGAGAGAGAGAGAGAAGAGAGAAAGAAAGAAAGAAAGAAAGAGATAGGGAGGGAGGGAAGGAGGGAGTAGAAAGGAAAGAAGGAGGGATGGAAGGGACAGCATGCCCAGATCCTACACTACAATAGCAATATGTGTATTCCACAAAGTTTAACAATCAGCAGATAAAGATAAAGACTCCAAACAACTGGTGTTAGCACTTCAATCATCCCGGCACCATGGTTGATATGGTGTCAGGATGATTGAAGCACATTATTTCTATTATTACATTTACAATATAAAATGAAATAGCTCAACTCACAATCAGGCAGAATCAGTGGGAGCCCTGAGTGTGTCACTTGCCAGGTCACCTGCCACCAGATGCCATCAGGTGTCCCCAGCAGAGTCCCTCCTTACATCAGGTGCCCCTAGCAGAGTCCTTCCTTACATCAGGTGCCCCCAGCAGAGTCCTTCCTTACATCAGGTGCCCCCAGCAGAGTCCGTCCTTACATCAGGTACCCCCAGCAGAGTCCTTCCTTACATCAGGTGCCCCCAGCAGAGTCCTTCCTTACATCAGGTGCCCCCAGCAGAGACCTTCCTTACATCAGGTGCCCCCAGCAGAGTCCGTCCTTACATCAGGTGCCCCCAGTAGAGTCCTTTGTTACATCAGATGTCCCCAGTAGAGTCCCTCCTTACATCAGGTGCCCCCAGAGGAGTCCCTCCGCTCCTTACATGTGCCCAGCGAAGTCCCTCTTTACAGGTGGCCAGCGGAGCCCCTCCCTAGATGTGGCCAGCGGAGTCCCTCATTACATGTGCCCAGCGGAGCCCCTCCTTACATGTGGCCAGCGGTGTCCCTCCGCACCTTACATAAAGTGCCCCAGCGGAGTCCCTCTGCTCCCTACATGTGCCCAGCGGAGTCCCTCCTTACATGTGCCCAGTGGAGGCACTCCTTGCATGTGCCTAGCGGAGCCCCTCCGCTCCTTACATCAGGTGTGCCCTCTCGTCGGACACATGGGGCAGAGGGTTGGAGGCAGCTCCATTTTCCGTCTTTCCCGTGTGTTCAATGGAGAGGGGCCTCCGATCCGTACAGCTAATCGGCATCAGTGTACAAGTACATTTTCTACTTGTACGCTGAAAAGAGAAGCTGATTTTCTGCATGGATCGGAGGCCCCTGCCCTATCCACTGAACACACAGGGAAAGTGACTGCTAGGATCTGAGTCACGGTTATGTTTTCGGGGCCTGCTGCAGTGCCAAAATCAATCCAGATTTCCTGGGACAAAAACAAAATCCCAGGATTTTAATCAGGACGAGGGTCCAATTATCGGGCTTGTCCTGGGAAAAAATGGACTGTTAGCAAGTATGGGGTAGCAGACACTGAAGGGTGGGTAACTCTGGCAGCAGCATTCATGATGAGCTAAAGGGGGAATAGCCTATGTAAAGGTAATTCAATGAGGAGTTGCAACAGTCTAAAAAAGATAACCAGGGAGTGAATTAGATGCTTTATGGTGTCGTTAGTTTAAGTGCTTGTAAAGCCTTACATACACCCAGTGAAGTGACTAGCCCCAAGTGATACACTGCGATTAAACAAATCCACCTACATATGATGTACTTATCTACATCCCTCTCTTCTCTACTGCATTCTAAAACACACAGATCAAAAGCTTTTTCTAAGCTTCATAAGGTGGGGGCGGGGACCACACACTTCACAGCATAGTGAAGAGAGCTGACTGTAATCTAAGACCTGTGTGGAGTGAATGAACAACCCCCCCTCTACACACTCTTATAGGAAAACACACATAGCTGAGGCTGTGTGTACCATCTCCTGATTGTCTGGTGTTGAGTTAGTGTCAGGAAGGGCAATCCAGTAATCAAGATGGCAGCCACAGAAGAACGCCTGTGCTCCATTTCCCAACGAGAAAAGGCGGTGCGCAGGGGGACGTGCGCGCATGTTGTGACAGTTCTTGGCGCCAGATGCGCTATTTAAAGGAAAATGATGCCCAGGTTCAATGCTGTCTGGTCTACAGCGTTCCCTGTGACCCTTGCTACCTGTTTATCCTGAAAACCTGCTCCAGTAGACTCTTGGCTTGTTCTTGACTTCTCCTGCTATCCGCCTGCATCAGACCCCTGACTCTGCTCCAGCCACCTCTTCGCTGACTGCTGTGTCCTGCTTCCAGTCTGATCCTGTCTCCAGTTTGCCAGCTGTTACGGTCATCTTCCTTGCTGAAGTCTTTCCACGGCATCATCAGAAGTTCCGACCAGCCCCTACATCAGCGATCCTACTAGGCACTTGTGCCACTCTGCACTCCCGAGCTCCCTGTCTGCTCTATCAGGGGTTCTCGAGTCAGAGGTGTAAGAGAGGCCTTCCTCTGCATATCGGGCTATACAACCAGGTACCTGACAATTAGATTGTTAAAAATGACTCATGCAGATAGCAGAGGAAGGAGACAGCAGAGAGAAATTACATTCAATGCTTTGGACTGAGACAAATACACACTATAGAAGGAAATGCTTTATTCATTTTTCATTTCAGAGGTTTATAACTGCTTTAACAAGGGGCATCTTGTGCAAATGTTACTGAGGTTGAGGTGGCAAGATTTGGACAGTGATTGAATAAGGTGCTAAAAGGGGAGTTCAGAGTCCAGGATTACACCCAACACCTGGCACGTAGGGATGGACTGATCAGTGTTCCATCAATCTCGATGGGTAAAGGGCACATGGGGAGGGAATATTATTGGCTTAGTTTTGGATAGACCGACTTTGAGGAAGTAGTGTGACATCCAAACTAATATGTCTGTTAGTAAATGAGTAATGTGTGAAGAGACTGATGGGGTGAGCTGAGGCATAGAAATATTTGTGTCGCTACCATAGAAATGGTATTGGAATCAGTTGACCCAGGGAGGAGGTATAGATAGAAAATTAGAGAGGTCCAAGGACAGAACATTGGGGGACCTTGACAGAAAAAAGGAAGAAAAGAGTAGGTAGAGTTAGTGACACTGACATTTTGGTGAGATAGGTGAGATGTGAGCAACGAAGATTCCAAGATTAGGGCTGGGTTCACACTATTGCGAATTGGATGCAGGTTTCCCTGCATCCAATTCGCATGTCAGGAGACTGTGACCGGCTCTCTATGGAGCCAGTTCACACAGCTCTGGGACAGCTGCAAAGTGAATTGCACAGGAGACCTGCCCCTGTGCGACTTCTGGTCCGTTTCAGGTCCGAATTCAGACAAAAATTCGGACCTGAAACAGTGAACAGGGACGCACCGGACCCCTCCTGTGTGCCACTTCGCACTGCAGTGTGGACCCAGCCTAAGAGCACAGAATAGTGCGCATTGCTTTAAGTGGTTAGTAAGTCATCCTTGAAGTTTAGGAGAGCAGTTTCTGTGGAGTGTTGAGGGCTAAATCTAGATTAAAGGGGGTGGTCAAGAAGGTTATTCACAGTGAGGTGATAGCTCAGGCAGTTGTAGATTAGGCATTCAAAGAGTTTGGAGGTCAAAGGGAGCATGGAGCCTTAGGTTGTTAAGATGGGTGGGGTCCAGTGAGGGCTCTTTAAGTATGGGGGTGTCCAGTGCCTGTTTTAGAGGGTTGGGGAAGACGCCAGTAGACAGGAAGAGATTGATAATGTGCGTTAAAGAGTATAGGATAGAGCAAAAGGGTTACCATAGTATTTGCAAAGGGAACAGGGTGCAGGTGGTGAGCATTAGAAAAAAAAAATGTGCACTGAAGCAAAGGCACGTATGTGCCATGGCTTCAGTGTGTGTGCCATTACCGGCAGCTCCCACGCGCAATCCCAATCGGTGGCTATTGCCAGCAATGGCACTGTCCGAATCGGTGCGGTTATACCAGAAGGATGCCTGCAGGTTTAGGTATCATCTTGGTATCTTTTCAGCCAGCGGTCGGCTTTCATGTAAAAGCAATCCTAGTGGCTAATTAGCCCCTAGACTGCTTTTATAAGCAGTGGGAGGGAATGTCCTCCCCCTCCCTCTTCCATGGTTTTCTCAGGCTCTAGTGTCCCAACAGGGAAACCCGAGAATGCAGCCGGTGGTTCCGCCAGCTGACCATAGAGCTGATCAGAGACCAGAACGGCTCCAATCATCTCTATGGCCTGAGAAACCGGAAGCTACGAGCATTTCATGACTTAGTTTTGCCGAATATAAACAGCGCCATTGGGAAATTGGCAAAGCATTTTATCACACTTATCACTGATCTTGGTGTGGTCAGATGCTTTGAGGGCAGATGAGAGATCTAGGGTCTAATAGACCCCAATTTTTTCAAAAATGTACCTGTCACTACCTCTTGTTATCATACATTTATTTTTTTATTGTTATCTCAGGGAATGTAAATATCCCCTTACATTCCCTGAGATAACAATAAAAAAATAAATGAAAGGAACAGTTTAAAAATATAATAAAAAAGCAAAATAAATATTAAAAAAAAAAAAAAGCACCCCGTGCAAAGGCGAACGCAAATGTTGGTCTGGTGTCATATGTAAACAGCAATTGCCCCATGCATGTGAGCTATCACCGCGAAGGTCAGATCAAGAGCAGTAATTTTAGCAGTAGACCTCCTCTGTAAATCTAAAATGATAACCTGTAAAGGCTTTTAAAAATGTATGTAGTTTGTGCGCAATTTTAAAGCATGCTGTGCTTGGTATCCATTTACTCGGCATAAGATCATCTTTTTTATTTTGTCAAACATTTGGGCAATATAGTGTGTTTTAGTGCATTCAAATTAAGCGTGTTTTTCCCAAAAAATTGCATTTGAAAAATCACTGCGCAAATACTGTGTGAAAAAAAAAATTGCAACACCCACCATTTTAATCAGTAGGGCCTTTGCTTTAAAAAAAATATATATACAGTGGTGTGAAGAAGTGTTTGCCCCCTTCCTCATTTCCTGTTCCTTTGCATGTTTGTCACACTCAGGCCTGATTATTGCCACACCTGTTCACAATCAAGGCATCACTTAAATAGGAGCTGCTTGACACAGTAAGGTCCACCAGAAGATCCTTAAAAGCTACACATCATGCCGAGACCCAAAGAAATTCAGGAACAATTGAGAAAGAAAGTAATTGAGATCTATCAGTCTGGAAAGGGTTATAAAGCCATTTCCAAAGCTTTGGGAATCCAGCGAACCACAGTGAGAGCCATTATCCACAAATGGCGAAGACATGGAACAGTGGTGAACCTTCCCAGGAGTGGCCGGCCGCCCAAAATTACCCCAAGAGCGCAGCGACGACTCATCCAAGAGGTCACAAAAGACCCCACAACAACGTCCAAGGAACTGCAGGCCTCACTTGCCTCAGTTAAGGTTAGCGTTCATGCCTCCACCATCAGGAAAAGACTGGGCAAAAATGGCCTGCATGGCAGAGTTCCAAGGAGAAAACCACTGCTGAGCAAAAAGAACATCAAAGCTTGTCTCAATTTCTCCACAACACATCTTGATGATCCCCAAGACTTTTGGGACAACATTCTGTGGACCGATGAGACAAAAGTGGAACTCTTTGGAAGGTGTGTGTCCAAGTATATCTGGCGTAGAAGGAACACTGCATTTCAGAAAAAGAACATTATACCAACAGTAAAATATGGTGGTGGTAGTGTGATGGTCTGGGGCTGTTTTGCTGCTTCAGGACCTGGAAGACTTGCCGTGATAAAAGGAACTATGAATTCTGCTGTCTACCAAGAGATCCTGAAGGAGAATGTCCGACCATCTGTTCGTGTACTCAAGCTGAAACGAACTTGGGTTCTGCAGCAGGACAATAATCCTAAACACACCAGCAAGTCCACCACCGAATGGCTGAAGAAAAACAAAATGAAGACTTTGGAGTGGCCTAGCCAAAGTCCTGACCTGAATCCTATTGAGATGTTGTGGTATGACCTTAAAAAGGCCGTTCATGCACGAAAACCCTCTAATGTAACTGAATTAGGACAATTCTGCAAAGATGAGTGGGCCAAAATTCCTCCAGGACGCTGTAAAAGCCTCATTGCACGTTATCGCAAAACGCTTGGTTGCAGTTGTTGCTGCTAAGGGTGGCCCAACCAGTTATTAGGTTTAGGGGGCAATCACTTTTTCACACAGGGCCATGATGGTTTGGATTTTTTTTCACCTTTAATAATAAACACCTTCATTTACAAATTGCATTTTGTGTTTACTTGTGTTGTCCTTGACTATTGTTTAAATTGGTTTGATGTTCCGAAACACAAGTGTGACAAACATGCAAAGGAACAGGAAATGAGGAAGGGGGCAAACACTTTTTCACACCACTGTAATGTTTGGGGGTTTAAAGTAATATTTTTTCATGTAAACAAAAAGTGTTAGAAAAGGCTTCATCTTCAAGTAGTTAGCAGAGTGGGTGATGTGTGACATAAGCTTCTAAATGTTGTGCATAAAATGCCAGGACAGTTCAAACGCCCCCCCCCCCCATCAAATGACCCCTTTTTGGAAAGTAGACACCCCAAGCGATTTGCTGATAGGCATGTTGAGTCCATGGAATATTTTGCCACAATTTTCGGGAAAATTACTATTTCTTTTTTTGCACAAAGTTGTCACTAAATTATATATTGTTCAAACATGGCAATATGTGGAATTACACCCCAAAATACATTCTGCTGCTTCTCCTGAGTACGGGGATACCTCATGTGTAAGACTTTTTGGGAGCCTAGCCAGGTACAGGACCCCAAAAACCAAGCACTGCCTTCAGGATTTCTAAGGGTGTAAATTTTTGATTTCACTCCTCACTACCTATAACAGTTTCGGAGGCCATGAAATGACAAGATAGCACAACAACCCCTCCCCCCCCCCCCAAATTACCCCCGCCCCCCCCCCCCCCCCCCCCCCCCCCCCCCCCCCCCCCCCCACACCCCCCCCCCCCCCCCCCAATTACCCCATTTTGGAAAGTAGACACCTCAAGCTATTTGCTGATAGGCATGTTGAGTCCATGGAATATTTTGCCACAAGTTTCGGGACAATAATATATATTTTTTTCACAACATTGTCACCAAATGATATATTGTTCAAACATGGCATAGTTATATGTGGAATTACACCCCAAAATACATTCTGCTGCTTCTCCCAAGTACAGGGATACCCTTAGAAATCCTGAAGGTGGTGCTTGGTTTTTGGGGTCCTGTATGCGGCTAGGCTACCAAAAAGTCTCACACATGAGGTATCCCCATACTCAGGAAAAGCAGCAGAATGTATTTTGGGGTGTAATTCCACATATAACCATGGCATGTGTGAACAATATATAATTTAGTGACAACTTTGTGTTATTTTCTTTTTTTTGTTGTCATTTTTCAATCACACTGATATACCCCAGTTGAAGTCTCAGTAGACGAAACGCATTGGATCCGATATGCTTGCGAGCCATGATTTGTATAGCGCATTTTATTCTGTTCGATTGAACTTTTATTACTCCCTGAACATTTGGGGTTTTTGGAAATAGATTTTTTAATTAAATTTCTTCATTTATATGTGGATTTATACCATTCTTTTGGGACTTTTCCATTCATATTGAGAGGATTGGAGGAGATCAGAGCTGGCAAATACCTGTTTGTATCTCTGATACAAATAACTATGGAGGTTTCCAGGTGATAATATCCACTTTTTGAGGGTTGGTGAGTAGCAGTTTTTGGTCATCCCTACGACCTATCCGGGATAAAGCTCTACATATACATCCATTGGGCTAACATCTCTACTCACAGTGTTTTGGTACAATGCTCCTTTGACTCACTCATATGTGTTCATCACTTATATTTTGCATTTAGTACCATTCTACATATAAGTTTGTGCATTTTCTAAGCCGCCATAGGTGTTTGCCTATCAATACATGTGACACTTATGGCATAAATAGGAGGTTTTTGGACTTCAGTGTTCAATTGTTTATAATATCTTAGCTGATTTTATAGTTGCAAATACGTTTTGTGACTGCATGTTTTCATACTTGATATTCAGCCATTCACATCTATTTTAGGTTTTTGCACAGCTTTGCAAGTACATCACCCCAAATATTGATTATTTCATTCCATCCTTTTGGTTTGGGTATCAGTAATTGGCACTGTATGTATAGAATTATATATATATAAAAAAAAAAAAAAAAAAATAAAAAAAAATTGTGTACACACATTTTTTCTCACACAATATTTTTCCTTTTTATTTGTTTTCCACAGTGATTTATACACTTTAAATATTGAGTGTTATATTAAGTGGTTACAGCACAACTTGCCTCCAGATTTCTATTGTGGTCAGGTCTTTGTGTAATACACACATCACTAGCACCACTTTTCATTTTATTTGTCACTTTTACAATTTGTCTGATTGTTGTGTTGGCTGCTCACCATTATAGCTGGCGCGGTATTTCCACCAAACTTTCCAATGGGCTCAACATGCCTCTCAGCAATTTTCTTAGGGTGTCTACTTTCCAAAACGGGGTCATTTGGGGGTTGTACTGCCCTGCCATTTTTAGTACCTCAAGAAATGATAGGTAGTCAAACTAAAAGCTGCGTAAATTCCAGAAAATGTACCCTAGTTTGTAGATGGTATAACTTTTGCGCAAACCAATAAATATAAGCTTATTGACATTTTACCAAAGACATGTGGCTGAATACATTTTGGCCTAAATGTAGAACTAAAATTGAGTTTATTAAAAAAAATTAAAAAATATTATAAATTTTTCCAAATTTTTGGTCTTTTTCCATTTATAATCGCAAAAAATAAAAATCACAGACAACCAAATAACATCAAAAGAAGGCTCTATTTGTTGCAAAAAAAAAAAAAAAAAAAAGGATGCAAATTTTGTTTGGGTACAGCATTGCATGACCGTGCAATTACCAGTTAAAACAGCGCAGTGCCAAATTGTAAAAAGTGCTCAGGTCATTGAGCAGCCAAATACTCCGGGCTGAAGTGGCTAAAGCTACTTACCTGTCTGTCAAGGGCAGCTCACTGCACAAATTCGGGAATGCCGAAGAGGACAGGACTCCCACGCATGTGTGGGAGTGAAGTCATCTTGGCCCAGCCAATGACAGCATAGTGTGATTGGGAACTGGAACCTATCCAAAGAGGTTAGTGGCCGGGAGGAAGTTCTAGGGACGGTGCATCGCTGGATTCAAGGCTAGCATAGTTCTGCTTTTAAGGAGAGTAGACACACATTTGAGAGGTAGAGGGTGAATGTTACAGAATGTAGAGATTAAGCAGCAGGCTGGGCAAGAGATGAAAGCTGGATGGAAAAACAGGG
This sequence comes from Lithobates sylvaticus, assembly GCA_028564925.1. Taxonomy (NCBI): domain Eukaryota; kingdom Metazoa; phylum Chordata; class Amphibia; order Anura; family Ranidae; genus Lithobates; species Lithobates sylvaticus. Next base: position 533,313,833 of record CM053029.1, read on the forward strand.
TCACCTACAGTCTGTTTGGTGTTTTGCGAAGTAGTTTGTTGTGGATTTTCTTTGTGCCTCAACTAAAGTGCTATGTTGAAGTGTGCCAATACTTCAGCTGAGATAAAACTTTAATCAAGATATTTGCCAGTGCCAACCCCAGCCTGTGTTTGCCCCATTACGGTGGTCTAAATTTATACTGAGATAGGTGGGGGTAGCACTTGTTGCTATATAGAATAGTGGTGGTAATCAATGTGGGCCCAGCTAAAATTTAGATAAACAGGGAAAGTTTTACCAATGGAGCAACATTGCTTAGCTCAAATTATCCTCCTGGTACTCTTCTATGTTGCCATCTTTAAAGAAGAGCTATTATTTTTATTTTACAGTTCTGTCCTCCATGGGAGGAAAACATTAACTATGGCAAACACAGCTCCCCAGTCCCCCTACGTTCACATCTGTGCAGGTGCAACAGTGCGCCTACGTATTTGGCCATTTAGGATAGCACATTCATAGCAATGGGCTATCCTATGTGCAACAATCACACAAAATGCATAAGGTACAAGGTTTTGTGATGCAATTAAGCACTCATGTACTATCTTGTGTGTTTGGGGTACCATTAAGAATGAATGGCACCTCAGCACACCTGCCAGAACATTTTCATGCATTGTGAGAACGGGAGCCTAACTTTGATTTTTTTAGTGATGGAGTTTTCAGAAAAGGGCATCTAAAATGATAAGCAACACTTTTTAAAGTTATGCTTTGTGAATGAGAACATGTAACAAATATAAAAAGGTAGGTGTTATCCCAATTTGGCTGCATGAACTTTGTCTTTTGCACATTTCCATTATTACCTTGACAGCATTAGATTTTACATGTGGCAAGGGTGACAACCCTGCAATAAATTCCTTGCTGAGGGAAGAGCATTGGCACACTGTCAAATTAAGGGCCTATACAGTGGTTATACTGGCAGGAGCTACAAGTACAGTATATACACAAAATGACTGAGGGAGTACTTAATGAAACAGAAAAACCAACCTTACCAGTAAAGGCAGCCTACATCTCATATGTGATTTTATAGTTTGATCATAGTTCTGCTTTCAGAAATGAGCATCTATCAGAACTTAACAGCTTGCATCCTAAAAGATACACATATTGAGTGCATTTTGATTATTTTGAGTATATTAAGAGCATCAGACAGACAACTCTAATTTCAATCTGTTGTTTACAATATATACACACACAAAACATGGCTAAATGGAAAAAGTGATTTTACTCCATGTTTTAGCTGCAAAGCCCATTTTAGGAAATAATGAGGGGATATCCAAATCATTTCAAAATTGAGGCTGCACAATTCATTAACACTGCTCAACTCCCAGGAACGATGCTGAGGGAAGGCGATAAAGTCAAACGCTGGACGTGGGGTAACAAATCTGTAAATTACGTTGTCCTTGCTAGACCCCTGAACATTACTTAATCCAGACCCCTGAAGTCTATTGCAGCTGCCAGAATAGATCCAGAAGGTTATGTTGGAGAAAAAAAAAAAAATAAAAAAAATAAAAAACACGTTCATAGGAGGCCTCAGAAAAATGTTTTTATCCAACAAGCTAACTAAAGTCTACGGAATTCCAAAGGTTGTCCAGAGGTAAATGCTCTGGCCATACAAATACACAGAGGGGGTCTTTGGTACCACATAATATATAAAAAAAACGGAGTTACTTACCGGTAACGTCCTTTTCCGGGAGTCTTTCAGGACAGCACCATAGAGAGACCCTGGCTCCTCCCCTTTCAGGAAACACCGCCTTAGATTTTGAATTTAAGCCCCCACCGTCCTGCCAGTCCCTCAGTTCTTCAAGAGTACCTCCGGCCAGCTGGGGAGACACAAGAACACGTCATAATAACTTACATCTCTTACCTGACGGTCTCATGCGATGACTTCTTCCATGTCCACAAATAAGGGTGGGTAACTTGTGCTGTCCTGAAAGACTCCCGGAAAAGGACGTTACCGGTAAGTAACTCCGTTTTTCCCCATCCGTCTTTCAGGACAGCACCATAGAGAGGATAAGCGAGCACCTTACCTTAGGGTGGGACTACTGCCTGCAGAACTTTACGCCCAAAGGCTTGGTCCTTTGCTGACAGCAGGTCCAACCTGTAGTGCCTTACGAACGTATCAAAGCTGGACCACGTTGCCGCCCTACAGATCTGCTCTGGAGAAGCACCAGCCCACTCAGCCTGCGAAGTCGCCACTGCCCTGGTGGAATGTGCTCTAATGCCATCCGGGGGCTCCACTCCCCCCGCTACATAAGCCTGTCTGATAGCTAACCTAATCCATCTGGCTATCGTCCGCCTAGAGGCTCTAGACCCTTTTTTAGCTCCTGAAAATACAAAAAAAGAATCAGACTTCCTATAGTCCTTTGTACTCTCCAAGTACTGGAGGACGCACCTCCTAACGTCCAACTTATGAAATGTGCGTTCCTGTTCCCTCACAGGGTTTACACAGAAGGTAGGCAAAATTATTTCCTGGCCTCTATGAAAAAACTTGAGGCCACTTTAGGCAAAAATGCCGGATCAGTTCTAAAAACCACCCGATCCGGGAATATCTGAAAAAAAGGTGCCCTAATTGAAAGGGCTTCGAGTTCACTTACTCTTCTTGCCGTGGTGATCGCCGCCAAAAACACCGTTTTGAGGGTGATCGACCTCAACGTACAAGCCTCCAACGGTTCAAATGGTTCACCGGTGAGGGCTTGTAATACCAAAGAAAGATCCCATACTGGAAAAGAGGATACTCTTACTGGCCTCTGCCTGTTCAGAGCTTTAAAAAACCTAGATATCCAGGGATCCAATGCTAACTGTTTCTCCAAAAATACACTCAAAGCAGACACTTGTCCTTTCAGTGTACTAACAGCCAACCCCTTGTCTGCCCCCGCTTGCAGAAATTCCAGTACCGCTACAGGACTGCTTGTGTCGAAGGAACTATCCGCACACCAACTATTGAAGCGTTTCCACACTTTCAGGTAGATAGCTTGCGTCTCCCTTTTTCTGCAACTTAGTAGGGTTGATACTAAACGATCTGAGAACCCTTTGCCCTTCAGCAATTCCTCCTCAGTAGCCAAGCAGCCAGGTTCCACCGCTCCACCTGAGGACAACAGATTGGACCCTGGGACAGAAGATCTACCTGGAATGGCAGAATCCAAGGGGGTTCCACTGCCAGACTCTTCAAGATGGAAAACCACGGCCTCCTGGTCCAATGAGGTGCTATCAGAATGAGAGTTGTGCTCTCCAACTGTAACTTCCTCAGTACTGCTGGGATTAGTACGGGAGGGGGGGAAGGCATAGCACTTGGAGAACTCCCAGCTCTGAGCCAGTGCGTCCACTCCAAGTGCTCCGTCCCATCTGCTCAGGGAGAAGAATAGATCTGTCTTTCTGTTTTCCCTTGAGGCGAAGTGGTCTATACAAGGCATCCCCCACCTCTGGGTGATTGCCTTGAAGACATCCTGGTTCAAAATCCAGTCGTCTTCTCTCAGCTTTCTCCTGCTGAGAAAATCCGCAACCTGATTTTGATCCCCTTTTAGATGTACCGCCGACAGGGACAGAATATTTGCCTCGGCCCACCTGAGAATGCTGCACGTCAAGTTCCACAGAGACCTGCTTTTGGTACCTCCCTGCCTGTTGAGGTATGCTACTGCAGAGGAGTTGTCTGACCCGACTCTCACGTGTTGACCTTGGAGTTCTTCCTGAAAGGCTCTGAGTGCCAACTCTATGGCTTTCAGCTCCCTCCAGTTCGAGGATTCCCTTGCCTCTTGCCTTAGCCAGGTGCCCTGAACCATCCGGGCATCTAGATGAGCTCCCCAACCTGTGCCGCTTGCATCGGTCGTGATGGTTTTGGATACCGGGAGGACCCATTCCAAACCCTGAGAAAGATTGGCCCCTTTTCTCCACCACCAGAGTGACCTTTTTACCTGAACTGGCACCTCCATCAGGGCGTCCAGGGAATTCTGACTGTGGTCCCAAATTCCCAGGATGAACAGCTGTAAGGGACGAAAATGCAGCCCTGCCCACTGTACTGCTGGGAGCGAGGATGTCAGTAGCCCTAGAGCTGACATGGCTTTCCTTATTGAGACCTGTTGATTGCTCTGCAAGAACAACATCGCCCTGTCTACCTTCCGGATTTTTTCTTCCGGAAGGAAAACTTTTTGTTTTGTTGAATCCAACCTGTAGCCCAGGAAGATGATTTTCTGAGATGGGGTCAGGCTGGATTTTTCCAGGTTCAAGAGCCATCCTAGATTTTCGAGGATGTCCCTCGTTACCTGCAGATCTCTGGACAGCTGTTCTGGGGAAGAAGCAAATAGGAGCAGATCGTCTAGATATGCGACTATTGCAATGTTTCTGAGTCGCAAGAAGGCCAGCACCTCCACCATGACTTTGGTGAATATACGGGGGGAAGAAGATAGCCCGAAGGGAAGAGCCCTGAATTGTAGATGCACTATCCCTTCTGGGGTCTTCACCGCCAATCTGAGGAACTTCTGGTACCCCTCTGCTATGGGGATGTGCAGATAGGCATCCTTCAGGTCTATAGACGCCATGAAGCAATTCTGGGGAAGAAGTGCTTTTACCAAATAGATCGAGTCCATTCGGAACTTCCTGTATGTAACCGAGACGTTCAGGGGCTTCAAGTTCAGGATAAGTCTGAACTTTCCCGATGGTTTGCGGACCACAAAGATGTGGGAATAGAAGCCCCTGCCTGTCTCTTCCACCGGAACTCGGGTTACCACCTCTTGTTCCTCCAACTCCTGTAGAGAGGAAAGAAGAGCTGAAGCCTTTTCTGCACATTTTGGTAGCGTGGTGACCAGAAGCCTGAGGAGGTGGGGGTTTTGAAAACTCCAACCTGTAACCCCTCCTTATAATCTCCAAAATAAAATGGTTGGAGGTGATCAACTCCCACTGTGGGAGGAAGTACCCCAGTCTTCCTCCCACCCTGGTTCCGTCATTTACACTTTTTGGGCTGTTCAGGAGGGCGAAAAATAGCTCCCCCACGCCCTTTGCCCTTCTGTCCCCAAACTTTTTTCTTTTGCTCATTTTTAGGAGGTTCAAACTTCCTCCTGGGTTGAACCCTCCTTTTGGCTTCCGCAAATTTCTTTTTGATAGGAAAGGCCTTTTTCCTGTCGGCCGTCCTATCCAAGACAGCCTCCAAGCCAGGACCGAACAACAAGTCCCCTGTGAGGGGAATACCGCAGAGCTTGACTTTTGACGCGCTATCTCCCTGCCACGTCTTGAGCCAAAGAGCCCGCCTTGCTGAGTTGGACAAGGCTGCTGACCTTGCTGACATCCTTACTGACTCCGCTGAGGAGTCAGCCAGATAAGCTACTCCATTGAGAAGCATAGGAAAGGAAGACAGGATTGTTTCCTTAGGAGTTCCTGCCTCAATGTGCGCCTTAATTTGCGTCAACCAGTACTCCATGTTTCGTGCCACCACTGTGGACGCCATGGCGGGTTTGAGGTTGCCTATTGATGAATCCCAGGATTTTTTCAATAGAGAGTCCATCCTTTTATCCATCGGATCTGGAAGGGCTCCCATATCTTCAAAGGCAAGGTCGGTGTGCCTAGAGACCTGCGAGAAGGCCGCATCTAGTTTAGGAATTTTATTCCACACTAGAGCTTCCTCCTCTGCAAAAGGAAACCTCCTCTTCAAACTCCTTGAAAAGAATGGTTTCCTTTCCGGGTCTTGCCATTCTTTTTTAATGGCGTCGACCAGTACCTCATGGACCGGAAACACTTTCTTTTTCTGTTCCCCTAAGCCCCTGTACATTTGGTCATGGAGCGACAGCTTTTTTCTTTCTTCCTGGATCCCCAAAGTGGTGTGAATAGCTCCTAAAAGCTCTTCCACTTCCTCCAGAGAAAGCTTGTATCGAGAGGCTCTCGTGGACTCGCCATCCACCTCCTCTCCCTCGGATTCCCCTTGGGAATCAGAAGCAATGCTATCTGGCTCCTCCTCAATCTCTTCTCTAGAGCCCCCCGGATTCTCACCACTCGCCGAGGGAGCATCCGTTAGGCTTGGTGTAACGCTCTGTTTTGCTGGTGGAGGGTTAACCTGAGTCTGCGGAAACTGAAAACTAGAGAAGAGCGTTTTAAAAGATTGTACGGTGTTCGATAGTTCCTTGACGGACGCAGCTAACTCCGTACTTTGCTCCGCTGACTGCTCCCTCACTAGCCCCTCTATACATTCCCTACAGAGTGCTTTGGACCACGATTCCCCCATTGTGGTTCTGCACGAAGGGCATTTTCTCTTTGAATTGTGGGGCGATTTGGTTTTCTCAGCAGACTTGCTCTGAAAAAAGACAAACATGAAAGAGAGCAGTCAGACTCCCCTTAACCACCAGCAATACACACAGAGGGCCACCAGGGGTGCTATAACTGTGACCACCACCACCAGGGTCCTAGTTACCCCCCATCTTCCCCACCACCAAGGGAGACAAACACACCTGTGGAGCTTACAGGTTATCCAGTAAGGGAACACCACCCCAGGGTTCCTCTTACCTTAGAGTGGCTGGTGCAGGCATCTCCAGGAGCCGTTCGGGAAGCCTCTGCTTCCGACATTTCCCGCTGAGGATCGGTGGTGCCTTCGCCTCCGAACGCTGTCGCTACAGGCAAAAAAACGAGGCAGCACCAGCCAGAACGCTCGTTCCGCTTTTCAAATCCCGCGGCCGGAACCGGAAGCCGCGGGTCGAACGGAAGCACTGACCCCCGCCGGAAATGACGTCACCCGCCATCCGACCCGGCGCACTGAGCTCCACGCCGAACATGGCGGCCTCCTGTGCTTCCGCTAGCGTCCCCCTGGACAGGAGAAGAGCGGAACCCTCCGGCTTGCAATTTCGCCAAGAGAAGCCGGAGGTGCGTGAAAAAACGACAGCCCAGTCTTAGGCTTCCCCAGCCTCACGGACCGCAAGGTAGGATGAGAAAGGTAGAGAGACCCTGGTCCCCCCCCTTCTCTGGAAACGATCGGCCTTAGCCTCCCTGGCTATTCAGCCCTTGGCTCCCTAGCGGTGTCTCCCCACCGGAGGAAACACCATAACTGAGGGACTGGCAGGACGGTGGGGGCTTAAATTCAAAATCTAAGGCGGTGTTTCCTGAAAGGGGAGGAGCCAGGGTCTCTCTATGGTGCTGTCCTGAAAGACGGATGGGGAAAAAAAAAAACAAATAAATAAAAAAAGAGAGTAAAGCTGGAATACAAAATGCATGTTGGACCAAATAACGAGATTGCAATACACCAGACAAAAGAAAAACCCATATATCTCTGCATAAAATGGGGGTGGTGTGATGTGGTAGAGTATAAGGTTCAAACGAGATAAGCCTGAGTCTTCAGTAGCCCCCCCCATCCTCTTGCAGAATGGAGAAAGCAATGGGTTTTATTATACAGCATAAACAACTGGGGGAGGGGGTCTTACTGGCATCTCCCATACAGAAATTGGATTACAGGTTTTAGGCTCTTTTGTACAGTAGCAGGCACGATATCCGCAAACATTTGTACGGCAAGACCCCTAAATTTGCACTTGGCAGATTCTCTTGCATCATTTGCTCGTTAAAAGTATAGAAGTGTGATTTCACAATTCTATGCCTGGGGATAAGGTCTTGATTAGGGGTGGCCAGAGAACCGTCGGCAAGCTCTAGCCAGTGGGTGGGAATGTCTGGTATGAGTTGTAACAGCAATTTGTTTCCCACTTCTTCCTCCACCTTAGTATAGGATTCTGGCAGGCAAGGAATACGAAAGTTATAGCTCGTCATTTATTCTGCAGGTCCTCCATTTAAGCAAGAGCTTTATCAAAAGTTCCAGGGGGCTCAAACTGGAAGCCCTCCAGCTGTTGCATAACTACAAATCCCATGAGGCATTGCAAGGCTGACAGTTACAAGCATGACTCCCACAGGCAGATGAATGATGGACTTGTAGTTTCACAACAGCTGAAGGGCCGCCAGTTTGAGACCCCTGAATTTGTGGAGATCTTGGAAGATTGGTGTTCTGGTCCATGCTACTGCTCATAGAAAGCAATCTGGATGCTATGCGAGAGCCTAGCTTTTTAATATCACATTACAATTCAGAAGAGCCTGCTTTCTATAATCCTTGTTCCAGCAAGTGGAGAATTGGGTCTTTTGGAGTGTGCAGGGCTATACTGCCGCCCTACTGTTAGCTATAGTATGCCCCACAGATTGTTGAGTGGATTGAGGCGAGTCTCTAGGGAGGAAACCCTCACCCGAGGAGACATCACTTCTCATGATTTGGCAGGCCTTTGCTGCTACCATATTGCAAACGCTTCACCTGTGATGGAGGATCACCTGACAACTGGTTGCCAGTATCTGCCCCACACCATAGAGCATTGGCAGAGTTATGCGAGAGCTGAAGTAGTGGTGGTAGAGTTGCTATGTGGTCTCCGCATTGGCTAGAATCAGCAATATGACACCTTTCGTGGTATAGATCTGAAGCACTACACAACCATCTTGCTTAGATGCATGCATGCATGCAACCTCCACATTAAAAATAAATTTAACCTCCCTGGCGGTATGATCATTTCAGATTTTTGATGCTCAAAGCGGTACAATGTTTTGCATGGAAATTTGGCATTTTATATTGTAAGCCTGTAATTCTTAAGAATAACACACTTAAATCTGTCCAAGAGTCTAGTAGACATCCAGTGTATGATAAAGTTTGAAACACGAAATCATAAATATAATAATTATAAAAAATAAAATTATTCAATAATGTAATCAAAAACACAGAAATTTGCTCAGTTTTCTAGCTGGTCTAAAGCCGGTTTTGGTTGCTATGGACTATCTCCAGTTTCCAAGGACAAGGAAAGTAACACATTTTTCCCCCCCCCCTCGGTTTTGACCAGTAATTAAGGGGTTGAACCTTCGTCAGGTATTAAATAGGTGTATGTTGCAGTTGGAGGGATTTACAATTTGTCAGGCAGAATATGATTGTAAATACCAAATGTTGGATTTGTCACTAGAAGAGAGGAAACCTTTCAAAAGTGAAACAAGGGGATTATCCTATCTTTAGAGATCTCACATGCTGTTAGGCTTTGAGGCTGGAAGTGAAAAAGTCCAGCCAACGGGTCCCAGACATCAAAAAATAAAAAAGTGATCTTATTTTCTGCGTTCAATAAAAGACAGCAGCCATCTTGAATCTGACCACAGCATCACCTTAATGGAGCAGGATACTAGACTGGTCAAAAACATAACCAGAGGAGTACTATGTCCTTCAATAAAATGTAGAGAAAGGGATTTCATTGCAGGTACCAAAAAATAAATAAATAATTTTTTTTTTTATAAGAATTCTATATATAGGCCTGAGCCTCCTCGGAGGTCAGAGAGTCAGACTTTTAAACAGAAGCAGTGTTTGCAAAATAACCCAGCACAGACTACATCTAGACCAGCGTTTGTCAATTTATGAGCTAAAGTGGGCCTCAAATGCAACCCATGACATCAAAGGGCTGCACATAATGTTCAATATATGCAATGTTTGGGAGGACTGTCAGACACTGCAGACCCAATAGAAGAAATGAGGGTCAGAGTGTGGGGATATGCTGCAGAAAACGCCAAAACTGGCAATGTCACATGAGGCTAGTAGAAATCAATGCCATTACCCTATAAATCAATGTTTCCACTACAGAAGGCTAAGGTCCAAGGGCCACAGGATGGGCTAGACAAAGAAATTAGAAAATAAAATTTCAAGGTTGGGGTAGAATGTAAAGCCACTCATTGGCAGGGGGCATGGCAAACTGGTCCAATAACAGAAGATACAGGCAAACCAATGCGTGTCCCCCAACTCAGCAGGTGACTGAAGGCCTTGAAAACTGAAGAAAAAATAAATAAAAACACGTTGCTGCCTCTAGCCGATGGGGGTTGGGCCACTACTAAAGGTGGCACTATAGCCCAATGGTCAGAGATTCAAGACCTCCACTATGTCCTTCAATGATTGGAAGAGAAACTGGATGGTTAAAAGTATACTCTAGCCAAATTCAGTGTTGGTCATCTTACTTTAAAAAGTAATTAGTTAAGTTACAAAATTACTTCTCCCAAAAAGTAATTGCGTTAGTAACTCAGTTACTACATTGGAAAATTAATTAGTTACGCAACAAAGTAACTGACATTTTTTTTAATATATATTTTTTTGTTATAGATCGTGTAACCAAGGGGCTGCTCTATTATTACTCTAACCAAGGGGCAGATCTGTTATAGTGTTTAAGCAAGGGGCGGGTCTATTATATCGTGTAAGGGGCGGATGGCTACAGAAGAGGGCGAATGTTAAATTAATGGGCAGAGCTCGATATACAACAATAATAAATGCGCCCCTTGGTTACAGTAATACTAGACCCGCCCCTTAGTTACATGATAGGCACCCCTTGCAGAGTATCGGGAGCATGCGGCATCGCCTCGTACAATTACATGTTAACTGCGCCTGTGCGGTGTAGAGTTCAATTTTCGTAAGCTCTGTAGTCCTTTGTACTGCGCAAGCGATGCGCAGTACAGGGGAGTCCTTATCCGGCAGGGAAACTTTTTCAGCAGGACACCGGAATTACATTACTGCCATCTAGTGGCGGTAGATGTAATTGCGGTAACGCCGCCCAAGTAATGGGAACTGCGTTACCATGAGGGGGAGAGTAATCAGTTAGATTAGTCGTTACCCTCTAAAGTAACTGCGTTAAGTAACTCTGTTTATTTTAACTCAGTTACTTACATCACTGGCCAAATGTAACCCTTGAAATGCATGCAAGAATAGTCTACTTGCTTAGTATTTAAAAAAAAAAAAAAAAATACAAAAAAGTATTCATGCTTCACAATAGTTCTACAATCCCTGTTGGCTAATCCAGTGATTTGAAAACATCTGCATTACTTTGATGCAGTCAGATTTGCAAAGCCTGTTCTAAAGCAAAACTAAAAAAAAGGCACATTATAATCACCTCTCTGCTGCTCTTCCGACATCTTCATTGGATGGCACAACTCCAGTGCAGGAGTCAGTCACCCAGCTACATGTGCATTTCAATTTACATCCCACAGAAGACTTCAAACAAGCAGGTAAGTATTTTATCACAGCACAGACACTGCATTGCTCTTATGCAATGATAGACTGCAAGCATGCAAACTATTATAAAAAGACTTCAGTTCCACTTTAAGAAAATGTTAATTATAGCAATGCAGTTTTAATAAAAGACACAAAATCACATTTCTTGCTGGCCATGTTTTATTATTCTTAAATAGGGGAAATGATAGTACATAAATAGTATGCAAAATTCAAAGGTAAAACAAGTTTCCAGAGAATTGAGATACTACATGCTTTTCTTCTCATGCAGGTTTGAAAACAAAATAAAAAATAAAGAATTTCAGTAAAAACATACAGTAAAAGCCAAAAAAAATAAAAACCTTACGTCAACTCTTAACTTACAGTAATGTTGTACCATAATTCCATGCACGCCTTTAACATTGCAATAAAAAAAAAAAAATTAAAAAAGTTTCTAGGAGTATTTAACTTTTACAAGGTTCCTATGTTTTGTAGAGATCGGTCAAGCACTTTGAAAAAACAAAAATTCCTATACACAGTGAGCACTTTCCTTGAAATGAAAGAAGAGTGGGAAAAAGAATGAAGCGAGAACACAATGACCTGTTAATATGCAGGCTAACTGTACAATGTAAACTATAAATTAAACTTCTCCACTAGATCTGGGACAAACTTAAACCGTCCAACTGCCATATTCCAAAGGGCTTGTTTAAGAAAGACAAAGAGCAACGTGTACAGGGTAGCATTTCATAGCAACCCATTTAGAATATTCTATTGCTATGACCATAGTAAGCTAAAATCAGATTTTTTTTTTTTTATATGAAGTACTACAAATCATTACTGCTCTTCCCAATGTCTCACTTAACCAATTATTTAACCCCTGCCTGAATAATATGGCATGCTTATATTTTGACAGCTAGATGCCAAGATGTCCATTTACCAACCTAAGCCATTTCTGAGGCGCCGATTTGACACACGTTGTGAATTTAATAAATAAAAATACTGCATATTAAAAAACACTTCATTACATAGGATGCAGTCAAAAACATTTATAAATATTTCTGTAATTTTCTCATTTCAAGAATAGCTACTACAATAATGCTGGCTTAAAAGAGGTGCATGATGGATAGCACTATCGGTGGCAAATATACAGCCACAAAAATGTTGTTACCTTGAGGTAGATAACACATGCGTACCAAAATCTGGCATTCTTCAGTTGCTGCTGGTATCATGTGTTTCAAGAAATGGATATGAAAAAAAAAAAAAAGAAGAAGAAAAGGCTAAACGCAATGACCTAGCTTAGAAAAGAAACAATATAAAACTGACATCTCCATGAAGGTAAGTAACATCTCACTGTGTTAACATCAAGGCAAGATAATATATTTAGAAACATAGCAACCGATTTTTAGGTTTTTCTTTAGTTAGTGCATATTTCCTGTCTCCACCCTACATTGCATTATCTTTTTTTTTTTTTTCTTTTTTTTTTTAATCCTTGTGTGCAAATGTCATGCTAGTTTAAAATTAATATGTAGAAAGTAGTTTGAAAATTGTAAAAACAAAAAATGGTAAACAAAACTAAAATTTAAATACATACTAAAATACAATTCAAGTATGAAAGAAAAAAAGACAAACGAATGAAAAATACAAAAAAGAAAAACAAAAATCAAGAAGAGTGTTTTAGTTTAAATGTTTTAGAATGCTGCTGTAGGCTTTGTGGGGGGTTTGAGGAGAGGATTTCATTGCCGAAGGCGGCAATGTGGCTTGTATTGATTTGAGGGGTGAGCCAACAGGATTGTGAAACTGGGGAATCCCTATGCAATCCAGCTGCTTACTAAGGATGATGTCGTCACTAAAATTTGGTAAGCCTTCCTCATTTTCCTTGCGGCTATCTTTTCCTTCTTCTGCTGGCTCAGGGTCTGACACTTCTGGCTCTTCCTTTCTACTGAACAAGTTGTCTAGGTAACCTGTGTAAGTGTTTTCCTTCTGATTGTGATCATCTTTCCTTACTTCACAACAAAACTGATCTTTTAGGAAGCAGTCTTCACCAGTTACGATTTGACTGTCCCAAGAATTTTGGTTTCGCACACCCAATTGTGCTAGGTTGACCATGCCTTTCTCTTGTTTTTCCAGGCTTACAGACTTCGATATTAAGGACTTGTATTCAAGTTGTATTACTGAGCTATTCAAGTCATTGAGCTTGTCAACACAGGAAGAATCTTCTTGCAGACTAAGCTGAATAGTACCTGCTATGAAAGAATCAAAGTCAAACTCCTTGCGTTTTTCCCTTTCTTTTTCAACTAGCTGCTGTGATGCTTCTTCAAGGGCTATCTGAGCCTTCACTAAACCATTCTTTTCACATTTTGATTTCCCCTTCTTATCTAGCTTCTCTTTATTTTGCTCCTTCCAGTTGGAAAGATTGATAATAAGTTTTGGCTCATAATAATGGTTGACCTCACTCTCCCTCCACACTAAGTTATCTAGGTAAGGTGAGGACCTAATTTTGTAGTTACAGGTATGGCTGCACTCAAGATCACAATATTTATTCTCATGGTGATTTGGGTGCGGCCAAGAAGGCTCAGCAGAGAAGTAATGATCAAATGCAGGATCTTCCAGATATTTTTCTCGCTCTCCATCCAGATATTTGCGAGGATCCACCTGAACCTCTTCCTCATCACTTCCATCCGAAAGAGCCCTTGGATCACGTTGAACTTCATCAGCTTCAAAATTATTATGGACAGACCATTCATGGTCAGAATACTGGCTGTCATGATATCTAGAATAGGAAAAACAATGCCATCAAACTACAGCTGTCACCCCAAAAAAAAAAAAAAAACACCATCCAAAGCATGATTTCAAAAGGAATTAAAGGAGGTGTATCCATAAAAAAATAAAATAAAAAAAATAAAAAGTCAGCAGCTACAAATACTGCAGCTGCTGACTTAATAAAATTGGACACTTACCTATTCCAGGGTTCAGCGATGCTGGGTCGAATCGAAGCTCCGTTCGTCCCCCTCTGCATGCGCGAGCGGCGCTGCGATTGGCCGCACAGTCATCTGGGACAGGTCCCAGATGACTGGGGAGCCCTTCCTGTGCCGAGGGGGGAAGTGATGTCACCAGTCCAGGCACCGAAGGAGGCAGACTACGAGGGACCCCCTAGCAACAGGCATTTAGGGGGTATGTAAAAGCTTTTTTTCCCCCCCAATTTTTTTTTTTTTTTTTTTTTTAGGGGGAAACAACACTTTAAGTTACAAGCCGTCTGGCTGAGCTTGCAGTGTACAATGAGATTATGCTCCTTTCAGTTGCCTTTCCACCACAATTACTTCTGCGTACATCTGCGCTGTTGGGCACCTGATGTGTAACTGGCCAGATGACCTCCAATTCATGTAAATCATGTCTTGAGGGACCTACCCTTGTCAGACAGAGCGTACTTATAAGCAAAAGACATTGGGGCTGATTTACTCAATGTGGAGAGTGCAAAATCTGGTAGAGCTGAGTATGGTAGCCAATAAACTTCTAACTTCAGCTTATTCAATTAAGCTTTGACAATAAACCCTAAAAGCCGATCGGCTTCTGTGCAGGGATGCACCAGATTTTGTACTCTCCAGTTTTAGTAACTCAACTCCATGGCATTCTGACATTGGGAATTCCTGCTGTCAGGATACGCCTACCAGTGGCTGCAAACGCTGACCGACAAGTTTTCTAGCATGTCCCCTTTGACAGGAGTCTATCAAAATGAGCATCATGGGACAGCATGCTCTGAAATGAAGGCAAGCAGCCAGCACTGTGCTGCTTCTCCCTTCACTGGCTAATCGTAAAGTAGAGTACAAAATTTGGTGTAGCTGTGGATGGTAGCCAGTCAGCTCGTTCAATTAAGCAAAAAAATAAAGAAAAAAAACCTGGAAGCCGATTGGTTCCTATGCAAAGCTGCATCAGATTATGCACTCTCCAGGTTTTAGTAAGTCAGCAGTGCTACCACCAGTTAACACAAGTATAGGCAGAACTACAGCAAGCCTCCCTCCCCTACCCTTTACAGCGGTATTAAACCCAAAACCATAAATGTATATTTGTTAAGGAACCATAAGAGCAAATTCTGCCCTTACTACTGGAGATACAGCTATTGAAACTTAAAAATTTGTGGCTGAGGACTCAAATATGTTTGATATGGATGCTTGCAATTCTTAAAATCTTGCATTTACCTCGGAGTCATCAGCACCTACTAAATGTGCTTCTGCTTTAGGCCCGATTCACACTTATGCAGATTGCAGTTTGCATATTCCAGGTGTATTTTGCGTTTTTTTTAATACATGCAGTTTAGGAGATATTCCCACTGCACGCAGCTGGTGACATTGCCATCGCTTGTGCTCTGAAGGTCCGGCATATCATGCTAGACCTTTAGAGCCTGTGCCGTAAACAGCGGCTCCCACGCACATGCACAGGAGGGACATTATCACGCCCCCCCCCAGCCACTCATGTAGGTCACAAACCCAGAAGGAAGACCGGGTGAAATTGGAAGCCCCGTCAGCGAGCCGCTGGAGGGCTTCGTTTTAAGCCAAGTCTCTCATAATGTGCTAGTATGCTATGCATACTAGCACATTATGACATTGCCTTGCAGGGTGTTTTTTTTTTTTTTAAATGCGGTTTACTACAGCTTTAAAATGCATAGAACTGCAAACTATGACATAATAAAAGCCATAAAACATACAACTGATTAGTCAAATATCATATCCATGATAATTTTTTGCAATGGGTTTTAAACAAAACAGTTTGACGCTCTGCTGAAAATACTAGATGTTCTTAAATGTGAAATATAGTTAAATGGTGAAAGACCAAAAACATCACGTCAGATTTTACAGTTTACATTATATCGTACCATACAGAGGGGATTTTTAAAGCAAGTTCAAAGTAGCTCATCCACAAGCATCCAGCAAAAGATCATCAAGGGTTGGTTCACATTACAAGGTCTGCTTTCTAAAGGCGAGTTTTTTCTTAGAATCAACTAAGGACATATGCTTTGTGTTTTGCCATGTTCCAGATGTGCTTCATACACTACGGCTTCCCAGGGCTATGGTCCCCCCCCCCCCCCCCCAACTGGTATCTGACATTTTGGTGTTTATTGAATATCCCATCTCTGGTGGAGGTTCTTCCCACCTGCTACACGGGCAAGTATTGGTAATCTTACTTTGTGGAGTGCTTGTAGTCAAACTTCTTTGGACCAGCAACAGAGCCGCCAATTAAAAACTTTTAACACAAGTTTAATATAGCATTTTAGTAATATTACCTTTCCCAATTATCGACATGGCTGTCATCCATCAATAATATATCATCTACCTCATCTTCAATGTGAAAAGGATGGTGTGAAATTGGCTCATCCAAAGGGAAAGAATAGATGCTCAAATATGGGTGGGACAAAGCTTCTTCTGCCGTTAGTCTGTCCATAGGACTAAATGTCAGAATTTGCTCCAGGAAGTCTAGAGCTGTTAAAGGATATGAGGAGGTAATTGCATTTGTGGTACTTGAATGAAAAATAAATCTAAATTACTCAAATTATAAAAAATTTATTAAAAGCTTACCTTCAGGACTGATCCCAGGAAGTAGCTGTGTTAAAGGAGTATGTGGCGCGGTCATATCCTTTTTGATAAAGATTGGGATTACGTTGAGAAGCTCCTGTCTATCTTCTTCATGAACAACAGGTATAGACTCTAGAATTAACTGCATCTGTTCAAGTTCATGTGCACCTTTTAAGAGGAAATAAATACATAAATATAAAAATAAAACACAAAACCACACAAACAGGTAGTGATGGCTCATAAACTCAAACTGTACAGCTCACCTTGGCACACACCAATAGTAATCCCTGAAGTGAGCAACAGTTTACCACTTTGTTAACGAAGGTTTACAGACCATCCTTGAAGTAATCATTATCACACAAAATGATAACCTTGCTTCAACTTCAAAATGATTCCTTACAAATTTGGAAACTGAGGCTAAAAATGTCAAGCTCTTATTCAAAGTGACCACAGCAGTGATGGTAACTGAATAAGGTATTGTACTGACAGCCAAGAACACACTGGAGAGGTAAACACCAGTATGTGGGTGAATAGATACATCAACTACCAACTTATTTACTATTAAATTGGTTAAACGTGAAATTTCTCTACAAATACACCTATTGCAATCAGTGGTAATAGAGCATAACACAAACCACATGTAGCCAACTCAAAAAAAAAAAAAAAAAATATAAAAATATTATAATATATACATATATATATATATATATATATATATATATATATATATATATATATATATATATATATATATACACACACACACACACACACACACACACACACACACACACAAAAAAGTGAGTACACCCCTCACATTTTTGTAAATATTTTATTGTAACTTTTCATGTGACAACACTAAAGAAATTACACTTTGCTACAATGTAAAGTAGTGTAGAGTGTACAGCTTGTATAAAATTTGCCATCCCCTCAAAATAACTCACACAGCCATTAATGTCTAAACAGCTGGCAACAAAAGTGAGTACACCCCTAAGTGAAAATGTCTAAATTGGGCCCAGTTAGCCATTTTCCCTCCTCGGTGTCATGTGACTGGTTAGTGTTACAAGGTCTCAGGTGTGAATGGGGAGCAGGTGTGTTAAATTTGGTGTTATCGCTCTCTCATACTGGAAGTTCAACATGGCACCTCATGGCAAAGAACTCTGAAAAAAAAAAATTGTTGCTCTACATAAAGATGACCTATGCTATAAGAAGATTGCCAATACCCTGAAACTGAGCTGCAGCACGGTGACCAAGACCAAAGAATTCCAGTGCACGTGCTCAGCATCATATCCAGAGATTCTTTGGTAAATAGACGTACGAGTGCTGCCAGCATTGCTGCAGAGGTTGAAGGGGTGCGTATGGTCTGCCAGTGCTCAGACCATCTGCCGCAAACTGCATCAAATTGATCTGCATGTCTGTCGTCCCAGAAGGAAGCCTCTTCTAAAGATGATGCACAAGAGAGAGAAAGCCCGCAAACTGTTTGCCGAAGTCAAGCAGACCAAGGTCTGACCATGACCAAGGGACATGGATTACTGGAACCATATCCTGTGGTCCGATACCAAGAAAACATATTTGGTTCAGATGGTGTCAAGTGTGTGTGGCGGCAACCAGGTGAGGACTACAAAGACTAACTGTGTCTTGCCTACAGTCAAGCTTTGTGGTGGGAGTGTCATGATCTGGGGCTGCATGAGTGCTGCCGGCACTGGGGAGCTACAGTTCATTGAGGGAACCATGAATGTCAACATGTACTGTGACATACTGAAGCACAGCATGATCCCCTCCTTTCGGAGACTGGGCCGCAGGGCAGTATTCCAACATAACGACCCCTAACACACCTCCAAGACAACCACTGCCTTGCTAAAGAAGCTGAGGACAAAAGTGATGGACTGGCCAAGCATGTCTCCAGACCTAAACCCCATTGAGCATCTGTAGGGCATCCTCAAAACGGAAGGTGGAGGAGTGCAAGGTCTCCAACATCTACCAGCTCTGTGATGTCATAATGAAGGTGTGGAGGACTCCAGTGGCAACCTGTAAAGCTCTGGTGAACTCCATGCCCAAGAGGGTTAAGGCAGTGCTGTAAAATAATGGCGGCCACACAAAATAGACATTTTGGGCCCAATTTGGCCATTTTCACTTAGGGGTGTACTCACTTTTGTTGCCAGCAGTTTAGACATTAATAGCTGTGTGTTATTTTGAGGGGACAGAAAATGTACACTGTTATACAAGCTGTACACTCACTACTTTACAATGTAGCAAAGTGTAATTTCTTCAGTGTTGTCACATGAGAAGATAACATTTTACTAAAATGTCAGGGGTGTACTCACTTGTGAAATACTGTACATTATAAACAATTTTTCTTTTTTATCAACTTGGTAAAAACTTTTTTTACAATATCGAATTTTGCCAAAAAAAATAAAAAATATGCAGAAGCAAACAATTGTGTTAAAACAGATAAAACCAGTGTAGTACTAACCTGCAAAAAGGGTTTTTCCAGTCAGCATTTCAGCAAAGATGCACCCAGCTGCCCACATATCAATAGCCTTAGTGTAGTTATTTGGTGAAAGTAAAAGGCGTGGAGATCGGTACCATTTGGTAACAAGTCCTTCAGAAAGGTGTCCCTGTGTAGGTGTAAAAACAGGTCACGATTAACGACATGCGTTTTACGCACCCATATGAAAAAAATAAAATAAAAAAAAACAATTTTGGACAATGCAAAGTGTTGCGGTTTCCTTCACTGCAATTTTCTTCCCATTCTGTGGGGATGAACCAGACGCTATATTATAATGTTAACAAGTCTTAAGGGGGCAGTGAGCCATTAAAAAAAAAAACACAATGCTTTCTGAAGTAGGCCACGGTCCTTAAAGGGGTTATAAAGCCAGGTTTTATTTTTTAACCTTAATGCATTATTTGTATCAAGGTGAAAAGCCTTCCACTAGCTGACCGACCCCCCCCCAATACAGCATGTATTGATCCAGCACTGTGCCCACCTGCAGAAGCGCTGGTCTCTCTCCCTGTTCACAGGAGACAGACAGCAGTGGGAGCCATTGGTCCTGTTGCCAATATTCAAAACCTGTGCTGAGGGAGCAGGGGGTGGGCCGAGCCTCTGGGTCCATGAACACAAAATGACCGGCTTGGGAGGCACTCGCACAAGTGCCCCCATACCAAGCGGCTGGCTATGGGGCACACAGAAAAGAAAAAGAAACGGCGCAGAGAGTGCCAGCGGAGGACCCCAGAGGAGGTGGCAAGGGGCTGCTCTGTGCAATACCAACAGAACAGGTTAAGTATCAACCTTTTTCTTTTATTATTTTAGAGAAACATTCAAGCCTTTAATATCACTTGTGTGTGAGTCATTGTGAAAAAACATTTAGCTCATGCTTTTATGCAACCACGGGTTGCAGGAAAGAAAATTGCTTGATTTCCCCATCACAGTTAGCGTCTGGCAAATATAGCATGCTAGAAATCCGACATGCTGGTTGTACCAAAGTCTACTGATGGATCGAGTTTGGTACAAAGCCTGCCCATAGATGGATCAGATTTTGGCCAGTCCCTACTAAGTAGCGGAGAATTGAACCATATACGGTCGACTTTAGATGTCCTTTTAAATGAACAAACTGCTATATCTAGAAATGCTCCTGCAAGGCTAGCCATAGGTAAGATTTCCGCTATTCAACCCTGGATGGAGGAATCTTACCTGTTGGCTACTATTTTATTCTGACAGCTGCTGCTTCCAGGGTTGTAGTCAGGATATCCAAACAATGACTGCAGCAAAGACTGCAGTAACTGCTTAGCTGAGATTCTGTTTATTTTCAGATTGGAGCTTGTGGAGCTGTGTGGTGCCAACAGGCAATTCCTGCTGAATCGGTGAAAGTTTGAGCAGTATGTGGCCAGCATAAACCTGCCTTCCGACTGCTTTAGTCAATGGATGACTTGGCTCACCCCCCTTTGGCTTTACTTGAAATTTACAGTTGGGGGGGCTATTGATAACAGTAATTGTGCATTGCACCCTCTTACAAAAATATCAGGTGACCGGTTGGTGCATTTTTCATACGCAGAAACATGACGCTGAACACAAAATCAATACATTTGACTAGTTCACTTTTAGACCCCTTTTACACTGATGCATTTTTTTTTTTTTAAATGGCGCCTGTAAAACACCTCTCCTGCAGCCCTAGTGTGAGCGCCCAAGTGCTTTCACGCTGAGGCGCTGCGCTGGTAGGACGTTAAAAAAAACTCCTGCAAGCAGAATCTTTGGGGCGGTGTATACGCCGCTCCTAAACCACCCCTGCCTATTGAAATGAATAGGCACCACTGCCGAACCCCACCTGCAAATCGATTCGGCAGCAGCGCTTTCAGGACGCATTTATCCCTTCCTTCGGCTGCTAGCGGGGGTAAAAACACCCCACTAGCGGCCGATTGAATAGCGCCACTAAAACTAGCAGCACTTTACTGCCAACGTGCCCAGTGTGAAAGGGCTCTTACTGCAACGTATAGCCAGGGAACATTTTAACACTTAAGCCATAATAACAATCAAGATCATAAGTTATCACATCACTAACAAACCAATCAAATCAGTTTATTTTTTATTATTTAACTAGCATTAAATAAAATATGAGATTAATTCTGAGTAACAAAACATTAGCTGTGTCTTTAAACAAGTTGCACTGCAGAACAAATCCCCATTGAGACAACTGCAATTACAGTCCACAACAGGATGTGCACACAGCTTATAAATCTCTGAAGTCCCATTTGTTTGGAATGTATTCACACATAGCTTTGCTTTAATCAGGGAAAATTGCACACCATCATGGAGACACGTCCATTCATTTTATTATAAAACACTATTTCGGGAGAAGCTGCAACCCAAATACCAGTTATACCTAATCATTCTGGAGCCCATAAAATGCATTTGCTCACTACACTTTACACATCAAGTCTTGATTTCCCGCAATGTAAAATAAATTAGGCAGGCCATAGATGGTACGATTTTCTTTCCTTCAACCACAGATGGCAATAAAAGGGGAGGGGAGAGAAAAAAAGTTTGCTCGATTCTCCCTCCATCAATATAGTTAGTGTTAACAAGGGAATCCCTCCTGCGGAGCCATTGTGTTCTCCCCAGGGGCTTAGAACCAAGGCAGTCAGCTACCCAAATGGTGACAAATTTGCCACAAGAGAACAACTGCAAATTCCTATGACCATGGTTCACATGGCAACAGGAATCCTAAAATTAGAGTTGGTCATGTTATCTCATCTTATATGTAAATGTCTAATAAAAATGCTTTGCATTTTGCCAGAGAAAATTCTAATCAAAATTTCAGATTACAGTCCACATGAATCTGCTGAAGTTTTATGAGGCTACACAGACATTTCCAATCTTGGTCATGAATTTTAGCCATTAAGCCAAGAGGTTGAACTTGGCCCCAACAGAAAGGATGGGGGAAAAAAAAAAAAAATATTGCACTAAATTCCTCCACCCAAAAGATACAACAGAGGATGTTTGGCCTGCATTTGCCAAGCCAAAAGAGAACTCCCCGGTACCAGACCAAAGCAGGAAGCTCAAAACACAATCACAGCTGCCCTAGTAGGGTTCCACATGCTCAGAATAATGAAGAGGACTTCATAATAAAGCATGTGCAACACACACACACTTGGCGATAGTATGTATGACCCCCAAAGAGACAATTACAACTGGGAAACAGACAAGCTCTTTAGCTATATACTTCTAAAGTTGGCAACAGTACACATTTGCCAATTTGGTTTAATACAATTCCTCCCCTACGACACCAACAATGGGGCATCGTTTTTTTCCCCCACTGCCGGTGGGACTTTTTCTACTCTCACAGTCTGGCCCCCCTTAAGTCTGAAGGACAGTAAACTGGCCCTTGGTTTAGAAAGTTTGGAGACCGTTGGACTAGAGCAAGAGGCATGTGTCCATGTGCTAATGTGACATCAACTACACCTGACCTGCCTACAGCAGTGCCTCGGCTGTCATATTTAGAACTGATCAGAAAACATAATGAATGTTACTAGCATTATTTATATTACCAATATGTGGGGGGGGGGGGGGGTGAATAAATAAAAAAAACAAAAAACAAACTCACCTTGTGGGAATAATGGGGATCCATGATCCGTGCAAGACCGAAATCTCCGATTCTTACAACCAAATCTTCAGTGTTTATGAACAGGTTTGCTGGCTTAAGGTCTCGATGCAGCACATTAGCCGAGTGGATATATTTAAGCCCACGTAGCAGCTGGTACATAAAGAGCCTAGCATGCTCTTCACGAAGTGGGCCTTGCTCTAGAAGCTTGGCTAGATCGGTCTCCATATACTCCTGAACAATATGCACACAGTTCAGCTCAGTTAACTCGCTGACATCATCCGTCAGGCAACTTCCGCTAGGGCCGAGAGTTTCAAATACTTTAACAATATTTTCATGATCAAGTCTTCGGATAATTTTGATCTCCCGCAGAGCATGTTTGACGCTCTGAGGGTCAGTCAGGACAATTTTCTTCACAGCCACTCGCTTATCACAGTCATTATCAACAGCAGAAAAAACTAAGCCATTACCACCATAGCCGAGGGGTTTTAAGTCCACGTATCGAGCGCCCAAATCAAACCCATGAATGTTCATGAGGCTTTCAAACTTTTCTGCCATTTTGGCTACTTTACTTTCTTCGTCCAGAAATCTTCAATTTTCCTAAACACGTGATGATAAACCACTGCTGGTATCTAAAGAAAAGATTTCAAAAAACGAACCAAAAAAAACAATACACTCTTCTTCAGACCGGTCAGCGCCAATTCTCATTGCATAACAGCCTGCCAGGCCTGGTGGATCCCACAAGCCACAATTCTAAAGCTCAGTTTGGATTGTATTAAAATGATGACTGTAGTCATAGTTCACAAGAGATGCAGCATTCCAGTAAACATCAACAAAAACACTCAATGGAAGTGAAACGGAATGAAATGACATACTATGCACGTGGCTCTAGTGTGCAAAACAAATTGACATGGAACAAAAATGTGAATAAATATGCAAGATATAGGCTTCTATCATCATCCTCCTCACAGTGCAGATACATTCAGTGTTGAACTGGTCCTGAGCAGCGTCATTCTATGGTGCTGGTAAGCACTAGAAATTATTTGTAATTTGATGTTTGTGTACAGTGCATCCGAAGAGGAAACCGTGGCAGACCTTAAATTACAGAAGAGTTCTTCCGTTAATGATCAGGTGGCTCCAGCTCACCACAATCACAATCAAAGCTGCTATCCATCTTATTTTCAGAACACCTGAAAGGAAAAAAAAATAAAAAATAAATAAATGAATTTGCCATTTAGAGATCCAATAAAAACATAAGGCACATTTTTCCATAAATTAAATATTACACTAAGTTACCAAGAAACTCAATTTTCTCTGTCACAATTGCACTAATACGGCTACAATCACTTCAACTAAGTTACCAGGAAGAATAAAGCTTTACGTATAAAACGCCACTACTAGTCTGACACTCTCCGGGATGTAACTCCTCGCTACACCAACCAATACAAAGCCTTGCCGACAGTAAACCCGCAACACCCTTAGTGAAAGGTGAACCATGAATCATCAAGATAAACCTATCCAGAATAATTCATAACTGACAAGTAAACTTGGAGGACTGGTCACGTGGTCTTTGCCAGCTGTGAATATTCTAGAATAAATTGGAGAATTCGGTTATATACCCAAAGGCAAAAAAGTTAAAAATAAATAAAGTAGGAGAAGAAGGAGGCGCTTATAGTCCCCGGAGTAAGAAGTAGAGAAACAAAGTATAAATAAATGTACATCACAGGAGGGAGGGGGATGTACTTGATTTATAGTGGAACTTCAGGCCATTTTTTTTTTTTTTTTTTTTATTGAGGCTGACGTGAGAAACATTAACCTACTTCAGTAGTGGGCACTTTCACCCCCTTCCTGACCAGATCAATTTTCAACTTTCTGCGTTGTCGCACTTTGAGTGACAATTGCACGGTGATGCAACACTGTACCCATAAGGAATTTTTATCATTTGTTTGACAAATAGAGCTTTCTTCTGGTGGTATTTAACCACTTGTCTACCACCCACCACAGTTATACTGCACCAAGGTTGCTTGGCTGCGCAAAATGTACTGGTCGTTGTTTCAGCAGACCCACCATCTCCTTTAGCCCCCACAGATCCCTGGTCTGGGTGGAAGGTAAGAGGAGAGGTATACATCCACAGGAGCACCGGGAACACTTATTGTGCCCGGGAAGCTCCTCCCCGAGGACCCCCTGGAGTGGGAATAGATCTTGGCTGACCCGCAGCCCTCCCTGTCTTTGACGTCCAGCACCCGGGGTGGGGGACCATCCTACCGACTCCAGGTCCAAAAAAATAAAATTAATTAAAAAAAATAAAAAAAAAAACATGTTTCACTGCTGGGAAACAAAGAACCAAGGGGGAGGGGCCTTTTAACCTCATGTGTTGATAGTGTTTCCTGTCAGGTGAACAGGTGTGCCACCCTGAAAGATGACTAGAGAGAAAAAATAAAAATACACACCACAATTATATTTCGGTTACAGTGTTGCACGACCGCACAATTGTCAGTTAAAGTAACGCAGTGCCATATGCAAAAAATGGCCTGGTCATTAAGGGGGTAAATCCATCCGGTCCTTAAGTGGTTAATCACCACTGGGTTTTTATTTTTGTTAAAAAAAAAAAAAAAAAAACACACACGTTGTTCCTGAGTTTGTTATAACATTTTGCAAAAGTCACTTTTCTTCTCCGATGTGTAGCCTTGCCAGTTATTTGCACTCCCTTCCTCAGACAACGCTTAAGGAAAGGATTGCTGATAACCAGCAAGTCTGTTTACCATGTCGTCATCTGTGTCCAATCACAGCTGATCACATGTAAAGGGCCGCTGTGATTGGTCCTTTACCCTGATCTGATCAGCTGTGTCCAAAGGACGCAACGGTCACAGAGCGTGCTCCGATGGGCACTAAGGGGGCAGGGTTCTGAAAGAACATCCATTCATGCCCTCCCAGAACTGGATGACCACGCTGTAGCCATCTTTCGGTTATAGCACAGTATAGAAGTGGTTAATGTACAGGTTATTTACCATCAAAGATTTGCACCCTCCCTTTTATCCCACCTTCATTTATAAAACTATCGTATTCATTGTCAGACTACAACGTTTTGGTGAATGAAGGACAGGTAGCTGAATGACAGTTTCTGCCTTCTCCAATGACAAGGAGATTTACACCCCAACAACCAATACTAGAGTTGTATGAGAGGAGGAGTAAGCAGTGCAGCTGATGTTACTATAGTGCCAGAAGATCAACTCTGGAGAGGACCTGGCAGTGGGGAGATTTTAATACTACACAGCAGCCAGCCGGCCATGGAAAACACTCCATTATAGGCAAGTTATGTTTCTTGCCATGTAGCAAAAAAAAAAAATTTTAAAAAATACCCCAACACATTTTTTTCCAATCAGAAAGCAGGGTGAGTGGATGGCCTGGAAATATGAGATTTAACTCTTTCACTACAGGAAATCTGCCTGACAATGCCTACACTCATACACCCTGCATGGGCATTAACCATACAAAGACATACAATGAATGGAAAACCCCTCTAATCAGTGAAAATCACAACTGAGAAGCTGACAAATTCAGCGTGATGTTGGAGGTGGGCGGGACCCAGCAGCTATCCAGCCAATGATTGGGCTGTTTAAGAAAGGGGCAGGCCACATACACGTAGCGGCCCACCTAGATCCCATCCTATTGGCTGGTGTTGGATAGCTGGGTCCCGCCCACCCCGAAATCCAACCTCAATTTTGACAGCGCCTCTCCATACAGTGCTGCTCTGTCAACAGAGTGTGGAGAAGGGAGGAGGATGTCAGCGAACGTCCATCTTCTGAAGAATTTTTTTTAGGCCAAACGAATCAGCCCTCTGACCTCATCCACAGCCTAATATTTGATCAATAGATCTAGGTTATAATTATAGTTAAAAGATCAGGGGGCATAGGATTTTCTGCCGACCTCCCTCTGCATGAAATTTGGTAGAGGTCTTGGATATGATATCAGCCGTGAATGGGTTCACTATGGTTGGAGTTAATGCCCCATATGAATTCTATCTTTTTGTGTTTTGTCTTTATTTTTTCTGAGCATGGTCATTATGGCCATTTTAATAATTGCCATGGGTTGATCTATAGCTGTATGTCAATATGGGATTATATGTATATAACTATTTCACCCAGCTAAAAAGTCCATCAACTCTAGCTCCTCCTCTCTGTAGTGGGAAGTATTGGTTAAATGTTAAGCTAATGGGAATGTGGTGTCATTTCATTCATTATAGTCCTGACATTGTAGTGCAGGAAATCTATACTGCATTAGTTTCATTGTAGCACAGACGAGAACCAGTCATCAGAAAAAATCATTACACAGAGGACATTGTATCCTGTATGTGATAAAAAAAAAGAATTATTTTTTTTAGAAGTGTAAAAAAGGTAAGTTACACTGAAGCACTTAACAACCCCCCCCCCCACACAAACAAGAATATTGACCACGCCGACACAAACATAAAAACGTCCGATGTGTCCACCATAATGTCGCAATCCCGATAAAATAAAAATTGCATTACTAAGAAAAAAAACGATCCCCTATTTTGTAGACGCTATAACTTTTGCGCAAACCAATATACACTTATTGCGATTTTTTTACCAAAAATATGTAGAATACATATCGGCCTAAACTGAGGGAAAAAATTTATTTTTTTTTTTTTAATATTTTTGGGGGATATTTATTATAGCAAAAAATGCGTTTCTCAAAATTGTCACACTTGTTTAAAGCGCAAAAAATAAAAACCGCAGAGGTGATCAGACACCAAAAGAAAGCTCTATTTGTGGGGGAAAAAAAAAAAAAAAAAAAACACGTCAAATTTTGTTTCGGTACAGCGTCACACAACCGCGCAATTGTCAGTTAAAGCAACACAGTGCCGAATCGCGAAAAGTGATCTGGTCAGGAAGGGGGTAAAAGCGCTTAATGAGCATTTTCATGAGGACTGTCTAGTAATGCCACAACCAAATAAATGCGTTACCCATTGGTAGCCAGTTATCGCTAGCAAGTGTGCCTACATCAAAAGAGACACATTTGTTAAAACCTATAGTGAAAGAATAGCACTATAATATTTTTGTAGTGTTTTAATTGGGTTAGGATTTTTGTTTAATTTTTTTTCTAAACGATGTATATTATTTTTTCCATATGGTTATTATCAGGTCTACTAGGTGTGCTGAAATGCCCGGATGAGGAGACAAAGCAGCCAGCAGCGGACCTCGCTCTCGCCAATTAGGTGACGCGGCGGTGACGTAAGCAGAGACGCGCACCTTCCGGCCAGTCTGCAGGGAATTCCATACATCTGTCGGAGGCGTTCTATTGGCCCCGGGCACCGCTGAGAGATCACGGCTCAGCCAATAAGAAGCCGGCAGCCCACACACGTGGTGGGAGTGAGAACAAAGTCCCTAGCTGTGACAGCACACAATAGCGGAGGGAAAAGCCCCGTGCCCTCGGGCGCCACATACGACCATGTGAGTCACCGCATGACAGTTTTGTTCCAGTAACAGGCGGCTACAGTCATCCCCCGATAAGGAGGAATCATGGGACAGCCGCCATAGAAGAACACGTCGCCTATTCCACCCTCTCGCCTTTCTCTAGTATATGCAAATGAGGATGCGGTGTGTGTATGTCACCCTAGCTCAATCAGATGACTGGAGAGGAGGATGCGAGGCCCCTATTGGCTGCGTCGAGAGAAGTCCCACCCCTCCAGCCCGGCTTCATTCCGAAGCTGCCAGCTGGGCCGGCCGCACGTCAATCAAAGCCGCTACGTACGGAGCTCCCGATTCACCATCCGTGCTACGCCGGGATTTACGTCCACGTAAGGGCTCCGTACGCTAAAAGCGCAGGTTTCCCCCTTCACAGCCGCGTCCCCTCTACTACAAAGTGAAGGTGACCCGGTGTATAAGGAGCCGGGAGAGGGGCACACAGGTGGCGGCGGGGTGATAGACCCGGGTGGGGGTGAAGCCGGTACACCCGGGGGAGGGGAGCCGGGGGGGCTCGCTATAACTCCCGCCGGTCCCGGTATGTAGGAGGGTGAGGCTGTCCGAGGTGTAGAAGAGGGTAGGGGAGAAGCCGGTGTGTGTAGACAAGGTTCCGACCATTGTGGAATAGCCGGACACATTATTGTGTGACACAATGGAGAGCCGGGCGGGCACTGCGCGCACACACACGGGGGACACAGCAGCGTCTACTTACAGCTCTCGTCAGCTTCATATGGAGAAGGGACGTGGCTCGGACACTCCGCTCTGCTCAGCCGCTTCTCCTGCGTCTTCTCTCTCGCTCTTTGCCGCAGTCGCCATGTACGCTGACTGAATACTGAGGGGGAGGAGCTTCGCAAGACACCCGATCTGCGGCCTACTGCGTCACCAGGAACGCCCCCTGCAGGCCATTGCGTCACCCGGCGGGAGAATTCAAACTGCTTCCGGCGCGTCAATCAATCGGCCCCTGTCAGTCAGAAGTTGGGGGAGGAGCCGGGCGCCGATGACTGGGGGTGGGAGGAGCCGCTTCTATAGAGAACCGTGCCATGTGCTGAGGAGAACTCACCAGTCACACACTTCTCACGATGGTCTTCAGTAATCTCCTTATTACAGTAAAACAAACACTATACAGTATAATTCACACACCTAATGCCATGCTCAGTATAAAAGAGTCCAGTCACACCTCAACACAGCAAGCCACAGTCCCTGGAAGTCATAAAGACTATAAGAGCGTGTCTGGTGTGTTCTAGAAATGGGGCACTGTGTGCCTAATTAATCTACCTGTATATAGAGCTAGTGCTTGAATTTTGGCACATGTTGCGCCCACTTTTAGAACGCACCTGAGACAGTTTTGCAAAATCTGTGCCAGGGTCTCTCACCGTACGCCAAAGAGCAGGGGCGGCCCATCCATTAGGGGAGTGGCCCCCTCTCTCCATGCCACCCCATATATGTAATGGATAGATTCATGCGGCCACCCCCTATTCATGCATCCGGGCCCCCCTTTTTTTTAAGCACCCGATTAGAGCCAGAGACTATAATAGGCTTCAAAATAGGGTGGGCTTGGGGCACAGAGAATGTACTCCAATCACACCCAGGTGTGTTACAATAGAATATTCGCTGTTGGAACACTGATCCTCAATCTGGCCTATCAGAAGTGGGTGTGAAACCCATTTTCCGATTGGCCCGAAAAGAGAAGACTCACGATTGGCCACGAGGGGGAGGGAGAAAGCGGAAGCTGCCGCCATGACTAGGGTTGCCACCTTTTCTTCATGCCAAACCCGAACACTTTAGAGATGCACGGCAATTTTGTATGCATTATACACTATAGGATTGCAAAAGACTTTAAACACCTTATAGTAATGTGGTGCGCTACACAGGCCAAAACGAACAGTGGGTGTGGCCAAATTCAGTTAAAGAGGGCAACAGATTTGTGTATGACTATCTCTGTTACCTGGGAAGCCACAGGTCAATCTGAATAACGTGTCTGGGTTTCAGGCGGACTGAAACCCAGACACATACGTCAAAACCTGGACTGTTCTGGTGAATCCCAGAGATAGGTGGCAACCCTACATGGTGCTGCAACTTCCTTGGGTCACTCTAATATCCATGGGTTACTTAGTTTATTGGAGCACTTTAAAGTTCATGGGTCACTCTAATATTCATGGGGTACTCTGCCTATGGGGCATTCTAACCTCCATGGGGTGCGTCTATAGAGTGCTCTAGCATCCATGGCTTAATCTGTCTATTGGGTTATTGTAGCATCCATGGGGTGCTCCAAAGGTTATGGGGAGCTCTAACCTCCAAGGGTTGCTTTGTCTATGGGTCACTCTAGCATCCCTGGGGTTCTCTAACGTCTATGGGGCACTCTAGCATCCCTGGGGTTCTCTAACGTCTATGGGGCACTCTTATTTCCATGAGTTGCTCTAATGTCCATGGAACACGCTAACCTTTGCTTTGTCTATTGGGTGCTCTGAAATCTATTGGTAACTCTAGCATCCATGGGTGCTCTAATGTTTATGGGGTGCTGTAACATCTATGGGGTGTTTTAACGCCTATGTGCAGCTCTAAGTCCATCTTTAGCTGGATAACCAGCCATTCCTACCAGCTGTTTTCACTTTTTGCACAATGCATCACTGATTATGCAAATATTTATCCAATGGAGTTTATAAAGATTAATCGTGCTGCGCTACCCCTTAACCATGTGTAGAAACAGATATTTTAAATAGATTGTATAAAAAGTAGTAATTGAATCCACAATCCTGATGCTGCAAATCTATAAATACCAATAAAAATATACACCAAAATATTACCACATATGTTAAAATATAAATGAACATGTTGAATACATATACCATTGTTGTAAATTACATAAAGAACATCCAAAATAATTAAATCCACAATCTCAGTGCAGTAAATCATCAATAATACCTAAAGTGCATGCTACAAATTTGTGGCTGCACACATTTGTATTTGTAGAATGCAGTTTGATTATTATTGATGATTTACTGCACTGAGATTGTGGATTTAATTATTTTGGATGTTCTTTATGTAATTTACAACAATGGTATATGTATTCAACATGTTCATTTATATTTTAACATATGTGGTAATATTTTGGTGTATATTTTTATTGGTATTTATAGATTTGCAGCATCAGGATTGTGGATTCAATTACTACTTTTTATACAATCTATTTAAAATATCTATTTTTTTTTGGTATTTATAGATTTAATGCACTGGGATTGTGCATACAAATATCACTTGTTTATATACTTTATTTAAAATATGTGTTTGCACCTGGGTTAAGGGTAGTGCAATCATTAATCTTCACATATTTAGTTGGAATGTGGGAATACATTTGTATGTGAGCAGCAAACTTAAGTATTTATAATATTTTAAGTGGCAGCTCAGTAGTATATTGTACACAGTGCTATGAGTTTATTGCACAGAGTACAAGACATGGGCATGTGGCTTCCTTCACCCTTACCTTCCCTGGTGCATACCCGAGACCACACTTTCTTCACTCATGCACTCAGCATCCTCCGAGCCAGCAGCATAAAGTTCCCTCCACAACGTGCATAGCCACTGTACAAACTAGGATGGAATCGCCCAGCTCGTCCTAGCCTCAGCCCCCGCCCAGCAGGAGGGACATATTGAAATATAATCTCTAGCCACACAGTGCCCCATGGCTGAAGAAATTCAACTTTCCCTGCCCACACTCCCTATATGGGAGGGGTTAGCAAGGGGGCGTCTGAAAAGTTCAGTATTCGGCACTGCTGCAGTGAGAAGCTTCTCAGCCACAGCACGACATAAATAATGTGACCGGGGATCAGGCAAGCTGAATCCCGGGCACATGATTAAATTCCCGTACTGTCCGGGTGAATCCCGTACAGGTGGCAACCCTAGCCATGACCCGTGGAGAGCAGGAGAACAGGAGGCCGCCATCGAGCAGGGGAAGCCACCGGTGGTGGGGTAATTGCTACTGACCGGGGGGGTTGGCATACTGTTTGCTGCCACCCCCCAAATAAAGAATTCTTACATAGCTCCACTTTCGTAAAATATGTATTTTGTTTTGAGTTTGGCGCATGTGTTTTGCACCCCAACGTAGAAATGGAGCAAATTAGAACTACCTGAATTTGGTGCAGGAAACGCTGTCAGAAGCAATCCTGTTGCAGAACTTTTTTGAATTGGGTACAACACATGAACAGGAGGGAAGAACGCCAGAAAAATGCTGCAGCAGCTTTAGACCCCTTTCTCACTGGGGAATTTTACAGGCATTTAATGCAGTAAAAATAGCGCCTGTAAACTGTCTCTTCTGCAGCCCCAGTGTAAAAGGAGTCTAAAGCTGCTGCAGCACTTTTCTGGTGTTCTTCCCTCCCGTTCATGTGTTGTACCCAATTCAGGAAAAAGAAAGTTCAGCAAGCAGCATCTTTGGGGCGGTGCCCCTGCCTATTGAAATGAATGGGCACCGCTTTCAAAGCGATTTAAAAGCAGAGCTAAGCGGGCGCTTTTAACCTTTTGACATGAATGGGAGTAGATGCAGGAACATCTTTATAATTTTTACTGACAGTCTATTGACTGGAATGGTACCAGCTGGAGAAAAGCCAATACATCCCTGGGAATTACAGAACAGTTAGCCTAACATCAATAGTATGTAAGCTCTTGAAGGGGATGATAAGGGACTATATACAAGATTTTAGTAATGAAAACAGTATCATTAGCAGTAATCAGCATGGATTCAAAAGGAATCGTTCTTGCCAAACCAATCTATTAAACTTCTATGAGGAGGTGAGCTGCCATCTAGATAAAGGAAGGCCAGCAGATGTAGTGTATCTGGATTTTGCAAAAGCATTTGACACAGTTCCCCATTAAACATTTACTGTACAAAGTAAGGTCTATTGGCATGGACCATAAGGTGAGTACATGGATTGAAAATAGGCTACAAGGGCGAGTTCAGAGGGTGGTGATAAATGAGGAGTACTCGGAATGGTCAGGGGTGGAAAGTGGGGTTTTGTTCATAAATAACCTGAAGGATGGGGTAAACAGTTCAATCTCTGTATTTGCAGACCATACTAAGCTAAGCAGAGCAATAACTTCTCCGCAGGATGTGGAAACCTTGTAAGAAGATCTAAACAAAGTAATGGGGTGGGCAACTACATGGCAAATGAGGTTTAATGTAGAAAAATTTAAAATAATGCATTTGGGTGGCAAAAATATGAATGCAATCTATAAACTAGGGGGAGAACCTCTGGGGAAATCAAGGATTGAAAAGGACCTGGGGGTCCTAGTAGATGATAGGCTCAGCAATGGCATGCAATGCCAAGCTGCTGCTAACAAAGCAAACAGAATATTGGCATGCATTAAAAAGGGAATTAACTCCAGAGATAAAGCGATAAATCTCCCGCTTTACAAGACTCTGGTTCGGCCTCGCCAGGAGTATGCTGTCCAGTTCTGGGCACCAGTCCTCAGGAAGGATGTGCTGGA
The DNA here is from genome assembly GCA_028564925.1 of Lithobates sylvaticus. Taxonomy (NCBI): domain Eukaryota; kingdom Metazoa; phylum Chordata; class Amphibia; order Anura; family Ranidae; genus Lithobates; species Lithobates sylvaticus. Next base: position 533,347,479 of record CM053029.1, read on the forward strand.
AATGGAGCGAGTACAAAGAAGGGCAACAAAGCTACTAAAGGGTCTGGAGGATATTAGTTATGAGGAAAGGTTGCGAGCACTGAACTTATTATCTCTGGAGAAGAGACGCTTGAGAGGGGATATGATTTCAATTTACAAATACCGTACTGGTGACCCCACAATAGGGATAAAACTTTTCCGCGGAAGGGAGTTTAATAAGATACATGGCCGCTCATTAAAATGAGAAGAAAAGAGGTTTAAGCTTAAACTGCGTAGAGGGTTATTTACTGTAAGAGCGGCAAGGATGTGGAATTCCCTTCCTCAGGCAGTGGTCTCAGCGGGGAGCATTGATAGTTTCAAGAAACTATTAGATAAGCACCTGAACGACCGCAACATACAGGGGTATACAATGTAATACTGACATATAATCACACACATAGGTTGGACTTGATGGACTTGTGTCTTTTTTCATCCTCACCTACTATGTAACTATAAATAGGGTATATTTGCCCTATACTCTGTATGCATATAAACGTTAGCACAAGCGTTCCAGATAGCTGGGCATATAAACGTTAGCACAAGCGTTCCAGATAGCTGGGCAAGATATTACATAGGATATCACTGCCAGCAAGATCTATGTAAAGTCATACACTCCAAGTGCATTGAACCGAAATGTGTTTAAGGGCTCATTCACACCACATCTCTTGGGCTGCGTTAGTCAACATAGGCCCAATGTAAAGACAAACAGAAACCCTTAATTTCCCATAAGCCTGGCTTACATCTACGTGTGTTGATGTGTGCTGGGTGTAGATGTAAAATGCTACATTTAAAGGAGAAGTCCAGCCTGAGCTTGTTTGGCTGTATTTCTCCTATGGATCACAGGAGTGCAATCCGTTTTGAACTCCTGTGACCCGTTTTCAGCAGAGAGCGGGCTGAAGTCTGCTCTCTGCGGATGTCACAGAAATCAGTCCAGGCACTGCGTCATACCGACAATGGGAGCCTGGACTGACACCCCGCTCAGCCTTTCAGCGAGCTGCTGAGAGATGAGCCGGCCGCTCCATGCCCCTCCACAGCTAAGTGCTCCAGTGAGTGAGGAGGAGGCAGAGCGGTGCCTGACAGTCAGCAGCTTTCTGCTCAGAGAGCTGTCAGAACCGAGTGATCCGTGGTGTTCGACCGCTCGGTTCTCAGTGTAGAGGTGCCGGGGACAGATGCAGCATCGGATTGATGCTGCAACCACCTAGGTAAGTATAATTTGGGGTGAAAAAAAAAAAACCTTTACTTCTCTTTTAAGTGCAACCCACCACAACAAGGCTGCTTGCACGGAGTCCGCCTCTGTCCGCCAGCTCAGCGGGAGATCTCTTCGTTGATCTCCGCTAAGCTGGCAAATGACAGGTCCCTCTCTGCTCACTGAGCGGGGAGGGGCTTGCCAGCGCCGCTGGTCTCTATGGAGAGATCGGATGAAAACGGACAGCGTGTCCGTTTTCATCAGATCTCACCCGATCCGCCAGCGACTGATCTGGACGTAGAGACATACGTCTGCTTTTGGCGGATCGGACCGGGTCGGATGTCAGCATACATGTCTCCGCTGACATCCGATGCTCCATAGATTAACATGGAGCGCCCGTTCAGGTTCGCCATCAAAACTGACAGGCGGATCTGAACGGTCCGATCGTGTGAAAGGGGCCTTAAGCATTATAACTTCTGCTGTGAAAAACCATGCATATCAACACATCAATCAATGCATTAAAAAAGCATATAAATGTGTTTCAACTCAAGTGCATTTGACATGCATCAACACACTCTAAACTCAAAGCACATGGTGTTTATCCAGCCTCATTAGCGGAAAACAGGATCTACTGAGCCTCTGAAATGTTTCATGGTCCGTAGTGGACAATGTTACTCTTGGTAAACCCCTGGTGGTGGTAAAAAAGATAAGAAAGATCTGTGTAGATGTCTTATTTCAATCCACTCCAGTTTCACAATGAAGAAGTTCCAACTCCCCTGTGTCATTGAGCGGCTGACAAGGGACAGATCTCCGGGAGGCACGATGTCACTCACCTGTTTCCTTTGTCTATTGTCTGTGCTTCCTCTTATCCCCTGCAGCAGAGGGAGCACCGAAGATGGATAGGCAATGGAAGCCAGTGGGTGACATCATGCCTCCTGGAATTCAGTCCTGTTGTCCAGAACTCCTGTTGTCCAGCTCCGGCTCTGCATCACAAGACTGGACTGAAGTGAACTGAAATAAGGTATGGGCACGGATCTTTTTTACAAGCAGTATACAGCATAGGTAGGAAGAAGGGGGAAGTAGTGATTTCAAGCATATTTACAGTATATGTGGTCTTCACTTTCACTGTAAGCAATCCAAACTCTATCCACTCTAAATAGAAAGAAACCGACTTTACATTCACTTCAACTTATATGTATAGGTCAGTATATTTTGCAGCAGCGGAACTAAACCCTCCAATCCTTTTCAGCCAAGGAAGCTGCCATCTAAGCCTCTGTTTGATCTGCAACTGTCATGGTGCTGCACATGTGATCAGTTATAACCACATGAGTTGTGATCATCATTTGATGGTTTGACAGTTTGGTTGAGAGCTCAAGCAAGTGTGACAGTTAGCATTCCCTGCATGCTGCCAAAGTAACTGTTTTTTTAAACTGTCAAATTGATGGGTTTAGTTCCACTTTAAATACTCCCCTGTGTTTTCGTAAGCCGTTCTCTTTCTGTATCTGCATTATGCAAACAGTACGAGCTAAAAATAGATTTTTAAACATCATTTCATATCAACAATTGAGATGTTTAAGGATCGGTAGGAAAAAGTCACACGCTTTACGCATTGTTGGCAAACTGTCAACTGCCAGTGAACATCTCTCATATTACTACCAGAAAAACAGCATGAACCCTAATAACCCCATGAACTCCTAAAATTCCCACTAAAATCCCTAAATGACCCTGCCCAGACTTGGACCACCCTCAAAATTGAACAGGGATTGGAATGCAGTCCCAAATGGAGCTGAGCCCACCCTCCCCTATACAAATCCTCCCCCCATCCCACATGGAAGGACCCCCACCCTCCCCTATACAAATCCTCCCCCCATCCCAGATGCAAAGACCCCCCACCCTCCCCTATACAAATCCTCCCCCCATCCCAGATGGAAAGACCCCCACCCTCCCCTATACAAATCCCCCCCCATCCCAGATGGAAAGACCCCCACCCTTCCCTATACAAATCCTCCCCTCATCCCAGATGGAAAGACCCCCACCCTCCCCTATACAAATCCTCCCCTCATCCCAGATGGAAAGACCCCCACCCTCCCCTATACAAATCCCCCCCCCCCCATCCCAGATGGAAAGACCCCCACCCTTCCCTATACAAATCCTTCCCTCATCCCAGATGGAAAGACCCCCACCCTCCCCTATACAAATCCTCCCCCCATCCCAGATGGAAAGACCCCGCACCCTCCCCTATACAAATCCTCCCCCCATCCAAGATGGAAAGACCCCACCCTTCCCTATACAAATCCTCCCCCCATCCCAGATGGAAAGACCCCCACCCTCCCCTATACAAATCCTCCCCCCATCCCAGATGGAAAGACCCCCACCCTCCCCTATACAAATCCTCCCCCCATCCCAGATGGAAAGACCCCCACCCTCCCCTATACAAATCCTCCCCCCCATCCCAGATGGAAAGACCCCCACCCTTCCCTATACAAATCCTCCCCTCATCCCAGATGGAAAGACCCCCTATCCCACCTATAGGGGTCTTTTCATCTGGGATGGGGGGAGGATTTGTATAGGGGAGGGTGGGCTCAGCTCCGTTTGGGACTGCATCCCAATCCCTCATCCTTTTTGAGGGTGGTCCAAGGTCCTAGTCTGGGCAAGGTAATTTAGGGATTTTAGTGGGAATTTTAGGAGTTCATAGGGTTCATGCTGTTTTTTTGGTCTTTTTGAGCGGAATGTTCAAAAAAAAATTTGTAGTTAACTCAGGTTGGTGTGTAGTGTCTTTTGTTTTTTTAGTTTTTTGGCTGTTAGTACATTTTTCTAGACAAACACCCCCCTCATTTACAGGGTAAGTACTACATCCTTTACCAGTGGGATTCCCATTTAACATATTTTTTAGTATATTTTATATTGATGAGCAATACCAATCCTTTTTCACAAAAATATATAGAGCAATAGAAAAGCTTAAAAGAGAAGTATGTGAATTTTTTACCTAAGAGGATGCAGCACCGATCCGATGCTGCATCTGTCCCCCGCCGGTTCCAAGGCTTAGAACCAAGCGATCAAACACTGCTGATCGTTCGGTTCTCAGAGCTCCATGATCAGAGAGCTGGTGACTGTCAGTCAGCGTCTCTTTGCTCTGCCCCCCTATGCTCACTGGACTGCTGGGCTGTGGAGGGGGTGGGAGTTTCCGGCTCAGGCACTCAGCAGCTTGCTGAGAGGCTGAGCCAGGTGCCAATCCAGGCATGTGGGCAGATCCCGACCATATGATCGCGATCTTTCCCGAGCCTGAACCGCCTCTGTGATTTGAGTCAACAGCGGGCTTCAGCCTGCTATTTACTGAAAATGGGTCACAGGAGTGCAGAACGATCTGCACTCCTGTAATCCACATGTAAAGTACAGCCAAGCAAGCTTGGGCTGTACTTCTCCTTTAAAGCCCAAATCCAAAGTATATCCATGCAGTGGGCCACTCCCCCCACACTGCAAGGGTTTATTGCTCGATTAAATCTGGCCATACACTGTATAAATGTTTGCCAGTTCCTCAGGAAATCCGCTCAGTGGGTGGCTCTGTCGGCCACCTGCCACCTGACATCCCTTGATTAAAAAATTGAAGGAGCCAGGAAGAAAATTGTTGGCCAAAAAGTGGCTGCATCCAAGCAAATGCAGCTGCGCTTAGGGTATTTTGACAGGCAGCAGGGCCAGCCGCTGCTGTTTTGGTATTTTGATAGGTGGCAATGCCAGCTGTCAAAGTACATTAGGCACAGCGAAAGCTTCATCCGTCCGCGCTATACAGTATGGATGGAGGAATCTGTTAGTTCCTCTTCCTTCAGCCTGCAGGCAGGGGAAAAAAACGCATCAGTGTATAGCCAACTACATACCTTATTCCTATTTTCATCCCGATCCTTCTAGTGGTGTGATGGGTCCCAGTTAGGCTGCTTTCACACTGGGGCGGTTTGCAGGCGCTATTGCGCTAAAAATAGCGCCTGCAAACCGACCCGAAACAGCTGCTGCTGTGTCTCCAGTGTGAAAGCCCTGAGGGCTTTCACACTGGAGCGGTGCGCTAGCAGGACGGTAAAAAAAGTCCTGCTAGCAGCATCTTTGGAGCGGTGTATTCACCGCTCCTATACAGCTCCTACCCATTGAAATCAATGGGACACCGCGGGGATACCGCCGGCAAAGCGCCGCTGCAGCGGCACTTTGCGGAGGTTTTTAACCCTTTTTTTCGGCCGCTAGCGGGGGTTAAAACCACCCCGCTAGCGGCCGCATACCGCGGGTAAAACGATGGTAAAGCAGCGCTAAATATAGCGCTGCTTTACCGTCGCTGCCCGCACCGCCCCAGTGTGAAGCCGGCCTTAGCCTCCTCTGTAAGGTGCTCCCAGCCGCAGCTACACTCCTGCCTCTTTTACGTACAAATCAGGGCTGCTTAGTATAGTAGAGGAATTCATTTTTCTTTTTTGTGTATCATGTCTGCTATTCATGTATTTATTTTGAAGGACATTACTAATATACAATACTCAATTTATTTAGGTTATTTTGGGGTGGGAGTGGGGAGTCGATGGTAGAAAATAACTCAACATTCAGCATCGAATGGCTGGCTTCTGGCGGACAGATCGACATACAGTACACACAGGCAGAATGTTGGCTGGTGTTTTTTTTACCGGCAAATGTCTCCTGACATTCTGCCCATGTGTACGGGGCTTAAAGAGGAACTGCAGTCTGCTCACATAATTTGTCATAAAAACATCTTTGCCATTCTGAAGCTTCCCTCCAACCGCTTTGCATATTATTTTATATATATACTGTGATTCTGTACTTGCCAAATATGCTGCAGAAATCTCCTACCACTGAGTCTGGCTGCAACCATTTTAACTTTGGGCAGCTGAAGCTGCTGCCTGTTCACTTCCTGGATGTACACAGACACACAGAGGCACAACTCTAGCTCTGCAGCTTTCATTGGCCCTCTTATGACTCATCCTTCCTGACAAATGAGAGGGAGAGAGAGCTGTGCATGATGTCATAAGCCTAGGTTAATGACCAGACAAGAAACAGGAAGTGTTTACTGGCAGAAAAAAAAATGTTTTACTATCCAAAGTTAAAACAACAAGGGCAGAAGATTTAATAGATGGAACGTTGAAAAAATGGCTGAAGGTCTGCTTTAAGAAAATTAGGTGTCCTAAGAAAACACAGAGCAATGGAAGAAGGTGGCCTGGCCAAAACCTTATTTTGTATAATTCTTGCTGCCTGCCGGCTGTCATATGACGGCCAGGCTGTGCAGCTCTCGTTCTGGGAGGGCGTCATATGACGCCCTCACCTTCTCGGCCTGCCAGGAGGCACGCGCGGGCCACTGGCGGCAAACGCGCCCGCCGGCCCTGTCACTGGGGACTTGATGCGCATGCCCGGCAGCCACGATGTCCGCCGGGCACCCGCAATTGCCAGTAATACCCCGTACACACGGTCGGATTTTCCAACGGAAAATGTCCTATCGGACCATGTTGTCGGAAATTCCGACCGTGTGTGGGCTCCATCAGACTTTTTCCGTCGGAAAAAGTTTGAGATCCTGCTCTCAAATTTTCCGACAACAAAGTCCTATCGGACTTTTTCCGATCGTGTGTAGCGAACTCCAACGGACAAAGTGCCACGCATGCTCAGATCACATTACAAGACTAAAGCTATTGGCTACTAGCCTCTACGTAGTCCTGTCGTACGCAACGAATGTCACCACGTTCAGGAAGATCGGATTTTCCGACAACTTTGTCCGACCGTGTGTATGCAACACCAGTGTCGGACAAAATCCGTCGGAAAAAATCCGACAGATTTTGTGGTTTCCGACCGTGTGTACGGGGCATAACACAGCAGGACCGTCCTGTCAGAGGAAAGGAGACCGATGGTGTGTTCTCAGACAGGGGAACATCCTCCCCTTGTGAATCCCCTCCCCTTGTGAATCCCCTCCCCCTACAGCTAGAATCACTCCCTAGGAACATAATTAACCCCTTGATCGCCCCCTAGTGTTAACTCCTTCCCTGACAGTCACATTTATACAGTAATCAATGCATTTTTATAGCACGGATTGCTGTATAAATGTGAATGGTCCCAAAAATGTGTCAAAAGTGTCCGATATGTCCGACGCAATATCACAGTCACAATAAAAATCGCAGATCGCCGCCATTACTAGTAAAAAAAAAATAATAATAAAAATGCTATAAATCTATCCCTTATTTTGTAGATGCTATAACTTTTGCGCAAACCAATCAATATACCCTTATTGTGATTTTTTACCAAAAATATGTAGAAGAATACATATCAGGCCTAAACTGGGGAAAAAATGTGTTTTTAAAAAAAAAAAAATTGGATATTTATTATAGCAAAAAGTAAAAAATATTGTGTTTTTTTCAAACTTGTCACTCTTCTTTTGTTTATAGCACAACAAATAAAAACCGCAGAGGTGATCAAATACCACCAAAAGAAAGCTCTATTTGTGGGGAAAAAATGATAGCAATTTCATTTGGGTACAACGTTGCATGACCGCGCAATTGTCATTCAAAATGTGACAGCGATGAAAGCTGAAAAATGGCCTGGGCAGGAAGCGGGTGAGAATGCACTGTATTGAGGTGGTTAAGGGGGTGTGGCAGGGGGTGTGTCCTATGCCTACATACTTTTGCTAATAGGTGTCCCTCGCTCCCATTTTAAAAAGTTGGGAGGTATGTCATAATGTTATGGCCGATCTGTGCATGTTGCATTTGTGCCTCGTAGTTAGAATCATGGGGCCACTTGTAGGGTATTTTTTACAGGAATGGTTGTAGATGGCCATTGCTACAGTAAAGATACAATGTCAGTAATGTGAAGTTTCACTAGTTCTGCTGACATATTTTCTTTCCAATGCAATGTAATACTACAGTCATTTGCTGTTTATAACAGTTTACATTAGCAATACGGAGCTGCAATGTGATAGTGTTACACGCTGCATTCTGTTATGGGTTTGCAAAGAATTTTTAATTTGTCTTGGTGAGAGGATTGCTTCTCAACCAATAGTCCAGCCATCAAAATACTTCATATATAACTTAGTCATAGACCACACCTCCCAACATTTTAAGATGGGAATGAGGGACACCTACTAACAAGCGTATGTAGGCATAGGGCACGCTCCCCCCTGCCACACCCCCTTAAAAGGAGAATTAACCAAAAAAAAAGGTAATTCAATTCACAAGGACTTTTTTTTCACCACTACTATTCCTTTATATTGGCTATTAACCACTTTTAGACCGGACCAATTTGCAGCCAAAGGACCAGGCCCCTTTTTTCGATTCGGCACTGCGTCGCTTTAACTGACAATTGCGCGGTCGTGCGACGTGGCTCCCAAACAAAATTGACGTCCTTTTTTTTTCCCACAAATAGAGCTTTCTTTTGGTGGTAATTGATCGCCCCTGTGGTTTTTACTTTTTGCGCTATAAACAAAAAAGAGCAACAATTTTGAAAAAAAACCTCATTCTTTTTTATTTTTGCTATAATAAATATCCCCCAAAAATATATAAAAAAACATTTTTTTTTTCCTCAGTTTAGGCCGATACGTATTCTTCTACATATTTTTGGTAAAAAAAAAAATCGCAATAAGCGATTGATTGGTTTTGCGCAGAAGTTATAGCGTTTACAAGATAGGGGATAGTTTTATAGCATTTTTATTAATATTTTTTTTTTATTAGTAATGGCGGCGATCAGCGATTTTTACTGTGACTGCGACATTATGGCGGACACATCGGAAATTTTTGACACATTTTTGGGACCATTGTCATTTATACAGCAATCAATGCTATTTAAATGCATTGATTCCTGTATAAATGACATTGGCAGTGAAGGGGTTAACCACTAGGTGGCAGTGTAGGGGTTAAGTATGCCTAGGGGTGTGTTTCTTACTGTGGGGGGGCGTGGCTGTCAGCTAGTGAATGCTGATCTCTGCTCCAATCACAGGGAGCAGAGATCGACGTCACTAGTTGCTAGGCAGAATGGGGAGATGCTGTTTATATTTCCGCATCTCCCCGTTCAGCCTTCCCGTAAGACGATCACGGGTGTCCCCGCGGCGATCGAGTCCGCGGGACCCGCGACCGGCCTGCTCCCGATGGCACGGGGGCATTTAAAAAGGGACTTAAATATATGCCCTTATGCCTGTCCGTGCCATTCTGCCGACGTACATCGTCGTGCGCCGATCGGGAAGCGGTTAAAATGTACAAATGCAGCAATTTAGAAATCAGATGAAAGAAAACACTTTTTGATAGATAAAAAGTGCATTTTATATACAACTATATGGATCAGACCAAAATCAGGGACAAATGAGGAGGAATGAGGGACAGAGGGACATTGCTCCAAATCAGGGACAGTTGGGAGCTATGATATACTGACAGTATAGTCTTATTACTAGCTGACTAATACATTGGTGTATAATAATGTGTGAATTATTGAACAAATTGATTTAATGCCTTTATGCTCCATAGAGCTGGGCGGCATCATTTCAGTATTTTCCACTTAATATTTTGCTTTGTGAATGCATTTCTAATTGATTTCCTCTATTACTAACGTTCTGGATGAGTGCAAATGCTTCTAGTTAATTACGAAACACAATATTGCAGAAAAGTGATGTTTCTTTCATGCTTTAACCACTTCAGCCCAGGAAGGATTTACCCCCTAACGACCAGGCAATTTTTTGGGATACAGCACTGTGTCGCTTTAATTGACAATTGTGCGGTCGCACCGCGCTGTACCCAGTCAAAATGGATGTCCTTTTTTTCCCCCACAAATAGAGCTTTCTTTTGGTCGTATTTGATCACCTGTGCGTTTTTTATTTTTTACGCTATAAACAAAAAAAACGTGACAATTTAAAAAAAAAAATAAATAAATACATTTTTACTTACTGCTATAAAACATTTCCAAAAAAATAAAAATATTTATTCAAGAATTTAGACCATTTTGTATTCTGCTACATATTTTTGGTAAAAAAAACAAAAAAAAACAGTAAGCGTATATAATCAATATACGCTTATTGGTTTGCGCAAAAGTAATCATGGGTAGAAAATAGGGGATATATTTATGGCATTTTTATTATTTATTTATTTTTTACTAATGGCAGCGATCAGTGAAATGTTCATGGGAATAGCAGTGGCTACCAAAGGTGCTGGAGGGCATTCTGGTCACATTTTTACAGCTAACCATGGTAATGGTCACTTTAATTGGCCCTTTTGTATATTATTTTGGATAGGGTGGTGAGGATGTTGACCACTGGCTATTTATTTTCTGTATCACTTTTTCTGACCATTGAGACTACAAGGGGGAAATTCAAAAATTTGAGTTGTCACCAAAACCACCAGAGGAAATCAGATAATGGGGGCACATGTTTTGAGGACATCTGGTATTTCCCTTGTTTTGGGGAAATCTTTCCAATGGGACCCAAAAAAATGGACAGTGGTTTTATTAACCACTTGCTTACCGCCCTATAGCACTTTTAGACCCCTTTCACACCGAGGGCGTTTTGCAGGCGCTATAGCGTTAGAAATATCGCCTGCAATCCGCCCTCAAACTGCTGCTCCATTGTCTGCAGTGTGAAAGCCCGAGGGCTTTCACACTGCAGCGGTGCGCTGGCAGGGCATCACAAAAAGTCCTGCCAGCAGCTTCTTTGGAGCGGTGAAGGAGCGGTGAACTCACCGCTCCTCCACCGCTCCTCCACCGCTGCTCCCCATTGAAATCAATGAGGCAGCGCTGTAATACCGCCGGCAAAACGCCACTATTGCAGCGTTTTGCCGGGGGTTTTAACCCTTTCTCAGCCGCTAGCGGGGGGTAAAAGCGCTAGCGGACGATATGCGCCGCAAATCCGACGGTAAACCGCCGCTAAAAATATTGGCGTTTTACCGCTTACGCTATGAGCGGTGTGGTGTGAAAGGGGTCTTACTGCTACAGGGCAGCAGCTGTAAGAAGGATTATGTATATATACCTGATCCTGACCTTCCACCTGCCACTGGTGTCGATCAGTAAAACACAGAGAACTGAGATATATAAAACAAGGCATATCTCAGTTCTGACAGGGGGGAAGGGACGATCCCGTGTCTCTGCAAAGCAGAGACTAGAATTGATCTCTTCCCCAAATGAAAGCAGCACATAGTGTACAAAAACACTGACTAGGTACACAGTTAACGCTTTGCTCGCCCTAGATGTTTAACCCCTTCCCAGCCAGTGTTATTAGTACAGTGACAGTGCATATTTTTATCACTAATCACTGTTTTAGTTTCACTGTTTCCCAAAAAGTGTCAGTTAGTGTGAGATAGTCCACTGCAATATCGCAGTCCTGCTATAAGTCTCCAAACATCGCCATTACTGATATAAAAAAAAAAGAATCCATAAATATCCTGACAGCAATGGGTCCTGCCTTCAGAACACAATGTCCCGGCAGGGGCCTCCTTTGTGTGAATTGAGAAATCTGATGGCTGAACAGAGAGAAAACTAATCATACACCTTAAATAGGAACGTAATTTTTTCAACTTTCCATCTATTAAATCTTCGGCCCTTGTTTTTACTTTGGATAGTAAAAAATGTTTTTTTCCTGCCAGTAAATACCTTATACAGCCCACTTCCTGTTAATTGTCTGATCATTAGCCTAGGCTTTTGACATCATGCCCAGCTCTCTCTCTCCCTCTCATGAGAGTTTGCCAGGAAGGGAGGGGGGATGAGTCATAAGAGGGCCAATGAGAGCTGCGGAGCTGGAGGTGTGCCTCTGTCTGTGTAAATCCAGGAAGTGAACAGGCAGCAGCTTCAGCTGCCCACAGTTAAAATGGTCCGCCCTGGAATAGGATCACATTGGGTGTTTAGACGCATGCTATCAGATTCCACAGTTCGCACTGCGTTCTGCGAACCGATTTGGGGTGTCATTAACTTTTTATAGACACCCGCAGCGGTTTGCAGATGTCAGTGTGAACTGCCTGCGAGTCAGATGGGATGCAGGAACCCGCACAGGAATCGCACTGGTTCCAGCATGGCACCAGTGTGAACCAAGACTAATTGTACACAGTTATTTTTTAAGGAAACAGAATGAAACAATTGAGAATTAAAACTTGAAGCCTATACAGTAAGTACATTTTGTTTTTTGACTTTAGATATAGGAGAAGTGTGGGAAATGAAGAAAACAAACCTACATACTCACCTCTAAGGCTGCAGCATAGCTGTGATGCTGCAGCTGTCCACCACCAGCTCTAAGCCTGAGAAGTAAGCGATCACATGACCCCTGATTGCTCAGTTCTCAGATCCGCTCTGAGCAGAGAGCAGTAACTGTCAGTCACTGCTCTCTGCTCTGCCCCTTCAGTGCTCACTGGAGTGCCGGGCTGTGGAGAGGGTGGGTGAGGCTGGCTCAGGCTCACAGTGGCGCACTGAGAGGCTGAGCCAGTTGCCGATCAGCCATCTTGGTGGATCCTGACATTATTGTTGGGATGCATCCAGAGAACGGAGCGGCTCTGTAACATCAGCCTTCTCATGTGACCTACAGTCATATGGCCAAAAAACCTTTGGCCATACTTCTCTTTAAACTTTTTTTTTTTTAAAGTAAGACACTTTTTAAAACGCTTTTAATGTGTGAAGCACCCTTAGGATAGTTCATCAAATTTCTGGTATCTCTGATAGCCTTCAAGTGCACTAAAGCTGTGTTTGTGTACAAGCGACCTTTATTACAGACCGGTTAAATAGCTTTCAAATATCCTATGAAAAATTTACAACACCTTTCAATTGAAAACAAACTAAAACAAAGGATATGGCTTTTTCTCATTGTCATTGTGTCCTCAGACAAATATTGAGCTTGGATAAGTACACTTCTTGGATACAAAGGGCTTCTTTAGTATACAATGAAACTTTATTGCTATTTTTATTTTTGTGCCTTGTTTTGAATGTCTTCTTTCAATGCCATTGTGGAAGAGGAAGCATGAAGCTCTCTGCATCATTGTATGTGAGTGTAGGGTACTGTGATGATACCCCCTCATGGTATAGGTCCATGACAGCCTACACCAGTGATGGCAAACCGTGGCACTCAAGATGTTTTGGAACTGCATTTCCCATAATGCTCAATTACACCACAGAGTGCACGAGTATCATGGCAATTGTAGTTTCAAAATATCTGGGGTGCCAAGGTTCGCCATCGCCTACACCAGGTATCTCCAAACTACGGCCCTCCAGTTGTTCAGTAGCTACAATTCCCATCATGCCTAGTCATGTCAGATGTGTTGTTCCGCAACAGCTGGAGGGCCGTAGTTTGGAGATCCCTGGAACAGAATACGTGGGTTGAATCAACCCAGATGATTGAAGACACCTAATGGTGGAGCATATTTACTGCAGAGGACAGTACCTGAGAGGAGGTGAGTATTGCAGCCATACCGAGCTGCTTTTTAAAAAAAAAAAAACCCTGAAGGGGTAAGTGGAACTGCTTTGCAGGGATGAGAAACAGATCACTCTCTCTGTACAGAGCTCTGTTTACCAACATAAGAGCTCTGGGCTGTTCTAGGTTTAGGGAGCGCACATGTGCGCCCTCCACTCGGCACCCACTGTACACAGCGTGAGCCTATCAGCAAGTCCCTGTTAGGGATGGGCCCGGTGCTCGATGCAAACCCACGTTCGCATCGAGCACCGGGCGTTCGCTCGCTCGGCGAGCCCAGAACTATTTTGGCCGCTCGCATCACGTTCGTGTGATGCGAGCGGCCCCGCAATGCATTGCGGCCGGCGCGGCCGGCGCAGTGCATTGCTGGCTGATGATTGGCCAAGCATGCACTGTGACCCCGCATGCTTGGCCAATCACAGCCCCGGAAACTCGAAGAGCCATAATTGGCTACAGGCAGGACGCCTGTAGCCAATTACAGCTCAGGGGCTGTAGTACACGCCCCCCCCTATAAAAGGCCGCCACGCCGTCTGCGCCGGTCACATGCTGTTCCGGCGCAGATAGAGCAGGCTAGATCTGTGACACTCTGCTGGATTTAGTTAGATAGATTTACTGAGAGAGAGTTAGGTTGGAAGGATTGAGTTAGAAAGAGGGGCTTGTAGTGTGTTCGTGGCAGGCAGGCAGCGCTCCTATATTTTGTTCCCAGAAGCACCTATAGGACTTGTAGTGTGTTCGTGGCAGGCAGGCAGAGCTCCTATATTTTGTTCCCAGAAGCACCTATAGGACTTGTAGTGTGTTCCTGGCAGGCAGGCAGCGCTCCTATATTTTGTTCCCAGAAGCACCTATAGGACTTGTAGTGTGTTCGTGGCAGGCAGGCAGAGCTCCTATATTTTGTTCCCAGAAGCACCTATAGGACTTGTAGTGTGTTCCTGGCAGGCAGGCAGAGCTCCTATATTTTCTTCCCAGAAGCACCTATAGGACTTGTAGTGTGTTCCTGGCAGGCAGGCAGAGCTCCTATATTTTGTTCCCAGAAGCACCTATAGGACTTGTAGTGTGTTCGTGGCAGGCAGGCAGAGCTCCTATATTTTCTTCCCAGAAGCACCTATAGGACTTGTAGTGTGTTCCTGGCAGGCAGGCAGAGCTCCTATATTTTGTTCCCAGAAGCACCTATAGGACTTGTAGTGTGTTTGTGGCAGGCAGGCAGAGCTCCTATATTTTCTTCCCAGAAGCACCTATAGGACTTGTAGTGTGTTCCTGGCAGGCAGGCAGAGCTCCTATATTTTGTTCCCAGAAGCACCTATAGGACTTGAAGTGTGTTAGTCCCATCACACAGAGATCATATATTTTGTTCCCAGAAGCACCTATAGGACTTGAAGTGTGTTAGTCCCATCACACAGACCTATATTTTCTTCCCAGAGGCACCTATAGGACTCGAAGTGTGTTAGTCCCATCACACAGAGATCATATATTTTGTTCCCAGAAGCACCTATAGGACTTGAAGTGTGTTAGTCCCATCACACAGACCTATATTTTCTTCCCAGAAGCACCTATAGGACTTGAAGTGTGTTAGTCCAATCACACAGAGATCATATATTTTGTTCCCAGAAGCACCTATAGGACTTGAAGTGTGTTAGTCCCATCACACAGAGATCATATATTTTGTTCCCAGAAGCACCTATAGGACTTGAAGTGTGTTAGTCCCATCACACAGACCTATATTTTCTTCCCAGAAGCACCTATAGGACTTGAAGTGTGTTAGTCCAATCACACAGAGATCTTATATTTTGTTCCCAGAAGCACCTATAGGACTTGAAGTGTGTTAGTCCCATCACACAGAGATCTTATATTTTGTTCCCAGAAGCACCTATAGGACTTGAAGTGTGTTAGTCCCATCACACAGAGATCATATATTTTCTTCCCAGAAGCACCTATAGGACTTGAAGTGTGTTAGTCCCATCACACAGAGATCATATATTTTCTTCCCAGAAGCACCTATAGGACTTGAAGTGTGTTAGTCCAATCACACAGAGATCATATATTTTGTTCCCAGAAGCACCTATAGGACTTGAAGTGTGTTAGTCCCATCACACAGAGATCATATATTTTGTTCCCAGAAGCACCTATAGGACTTGTAGTGTGTTCCTGGCAGGCAGGCAGAGCTCCTATATTTTGTTCCCAGAAGCACCTATAGGACTTGTAGTGTGTTCGTGGCAGGCAGGCAGAGCTCCTATATTTTCTTCCCAGAAGCACCTATAGGACTTGAAGTGTGTTAGTCCAATCACACAGAGATCATATATTTTGTTCCCAGAAGCACCTATAGGACTTGAAGTGTGTTAGTCCCATCACACAGAGATCATATATTTTCTTCCCAGAAGCACCTATAGGACTTGAAGTGTGTTAGTCCCATCACACAGAGATCATATATTTTCTTCCCAGAAGCACCTATAGGACTTGAAGTGTGTTAGTCCAATCACACAGAGATCATATATTTTGTTCCCAGAAGCACCTATAGGACTTGAAGTGTGTTAGTCCCATCACACAGAGATCATATATTTTGTTCCCAGAAGCACCTATAGGACTTGTAGTGTGTTCCTGGCAGGCAGGCAGAGCTCCTATATTTTGTTCCCAGAAGCACCTATAGGACTTGTAGTGTGTTCGTGGCAGGCAGGCAGAGCTCCTATATTTTTCTTCCCAGAAGCACCTATAGGACTTGAAGTGTGTTAGTCCAATCACACAGAGATCATATATTTTGTTCCCAGAAGCACCTATAGGACTTGAAGTGTGTTAGTCCCATCACACAGAGATCATATATTTTCTTCCCAGAAGCACCTATAGGACTTGAAGTGTGTTAGTCCCATCACACAGAGATCATATATTTTCTTCCCAGAAGCACCTATAGGACTTGAAGTGTGTTAGTCCCATCACACAGAGATCATATATTTTCTTCCCAGAAGCACCTATAGGACTTGAAGTGTGTTAGTCCAATCACACAGAGATCATATATTTTGTTCCCAGAAGCACCTATAGGACTTGAAGTGTGTTAGTCCCATCACACAGACCTATATTTTCTTCCCAGAAGCACCTATAGGACTTGAAGTGTGTTAGTCCAATCACACAGAGATCTTATATTTTGTTCCCAGAAGCACCTATAGGACTTGAAGTGTGTTAGTCCCATCACACAGAGATCATATATTTTGTTCCCAGAAGCACCTATAGGACTTGAAGTGTGTTAGTCCAATCACACAGAGATCATATATTTTGTTCCCAGAAGCACCTATAGGACTTGAAGTGTGTTAGTCCCATCACACAGACCTATATTTTCTTCCCAGAGGCACCTATAGGACTTGAAGTGTGTTAGTCCCCATCACACAGAGATCATATATTTTGATCCCAGAAGCACCTATAGGACTTGAAGTGTGTTAGTCCAATCACACAGAGATCATATATTTTGTTCCCAGAAGCACCTATAGGACTTGAAGTGTGTTAGTCCCATCACACAGACCTATATTTTCTTCCCAGAGGCACCTATAGGACTTGAAGTGTGTTAGTCCCATCACACAGAGATCATATATTTTGTTCCCAGAAGCACCTATAGGACTTGAAGTGTGTTAGTCCCATCACACAGAGATCATATATTTTCTTCCCAGAAGCACCTATAGGACTTGAAGTGTGTTAGTCCCATCACACAGAGATCATATATTTTCTTCCCAGAAGCACCTATAGGACTTGAAGTGTGTTAGTCCCATCACACAGAGATCATATATTTTCTTCCCAGAAGCACCTATAGGACTTGAAGTGTGTTAGTCCAATCACACAGAGATCATATATTTTGTTCCCAGAAGCACCTATAGGACTTGAAGTGTGTTAGTCCCATCACACAGACCTATATTTTCTTCCCAGAAGCACCTATAGGACTTGAAGTGTGTTAGTCCAATCACACAGAGATCTTATATTTTGTTCCCAGAAGCACCTATAGGACTTGAAGTGTGTTAGTCCCATCACACAGAGATCATATATTTTGTTCCCAGAAGCACCTATAGGACTTGAAGTGTGTTAGTCCAATCACACAGAGATCATATATTTTGTTCCCAGAAGCACCTATAGGACTTGAAGTGTGTTAGTCCCATCACACAGACCTATATTTTCTTCCCAGAGGCACCTATAGGACTTGAAGTGTGTTAGTCCCATCACACAGAGATCATATATTTTGATCCCAGAAGCACCTATAGGACTTGAAGTGTGTTAGTCCCATCACACAGAGCTCCTATATTTTCTTCTCAGCAGCACCCACAGGACTTCTAGTGTGTTAGTGGCATCACACAGAGCTCCTCTATTTTCTTTGCAGAAGCACCCATAGGACTTCTAGTGTGTTAGTGGCATCACACAGAGCTCCTCTTTTTTCTTTGCAGAAGCACCCATAGGACTTCTCGTGTGTTAGTGGCATCACACAGAGCTCCTATATTTTCTTCTCAGCAGCACCCACAGGACTTCTAGTGTGTTAGTGGCATCACACAGAGCTCCTCTATTTTCTTTGCAGAAGCACCCATAGGACTTCTAGTGTGTTAGTGGCATCACACAGAGCTCCTATATTTTCTTCTCAGCAGCACCCACAGGACTTCTAGTGTGTTAGTGGCATCACACAGAGCTCCTATATTTTCTTCTCAGCAGCACCCACAGGACTTCTAGTGTGTTAGTGGCATCACACAGAGCTCCTCTATTTTCTTTGCAGAAGCACCCATAGGACTTCTAGTGTGTTAGTGGCATCACACAGAGCTCCTCTATTTTCTTTGCAGAAGCACCCATAGGACTTCTCGTGTGTTAGTGGCATCACACAGAGCTCCTATATTTTCTTCTCAGCAGCACCCACAGGACTTCTAGTGTGTTAGTGGCATCACACAGAGCTCCTATATATTCTTCTCAGCAGCACCCACAGGACTACCGACTACAATGGCTGGAAGACCGCCAAGGGGAGGCAGAGCGTGCAGAGCCAAGAACACAGGGCAGGCAGGCTCTGTTTCTAGTGGACGTGGCCGTGGACGTGGACGTGGTCGTGCATCGTCATCAGCACGTGGCCATGGGACACGCGCGTCTTTGTTTTCGGCAGCTGGACATGTGGAGCCGCATCATGCTGAAGGCTTGGTAGAATGGATGACCAAGCCCTCCTCATCCTCCTCATCCTCTCTCACCCAGGCTCAGGGTACTGGCAGAGCATCATCAGCCACCCCTTCCCTAGACCCACCATGTCCTCCTGAGGAGTCCCCCGAACTCTTTGAGCACAGTGTTGGGTACATGCTCCAGGAGGATGCCCAACGATTCGAAGGCTCGGATGATGATACCCAGCTTGAGGAATCTGGCAGTACTGTTCCACCAGCTGCAGCTTACTGCCAGGTTTGCTCTAGTGGTGAAGAGGGAGGGGATGATGAGGTCACTGACTCCACGTGGGTGCCTGAAGGGAGAGAGGATGAGGAGGAGGACGAGGAGGAGGAGGATGCGGCGTCACATGTCCAACGAGGCAGGGTGCCCCCTGGAGGCCAGGTAGAGGCCAGCACAGCAACTGTACAACACCGCAGAGCTCCGCCTGTGCAGGGCGCTGCCTCTGCACGTTATCAGAAAAGTTCTTTGGTGTGGGCCTTTTTTGAGACGAGTGCAGCAGATCGCACCACTGCTATTTGCAATATTTGTCTCAAGCGTATCTCGCGTGGCCAAAACATCAGCCGCTTGGGCACCACAAGCATGACCAGACATATGGCGACCTGCCATGCAGCTCGTTGGCAGGCACACATAAAAGACCCACACCAAAGAACTAAGCGGACCTCTCCTTGCTCCTCCTCAGCTGGGATCTCCATCCCCACTACACCTTCAGTCCTCTCTGAAAGCTGCTCTGAGAGGACTGAAGGTGTAGAATTAGGTGTGTCACAACCAAGTACTTGCAGTACACCGACGTCCGATTGCAGCAGGCAAATTTCCCTGCCCCAGCTGCTGGACCGTAGAAAGAAGTACACTCCCAGCCATCCACATGCCCAGCGGTTGAATGCTAGCCTGGCTAAATTGCTAGCACTTCAACTGCTGCCTTTTCAGTTGGTAGACTCGGCCCCCTTCCGTGAGTTTGTTCAATGTGCGGTTCCTCAGTGGCAGGTTCCCAAACGCCTCTTTTTCTCACGGAAGGCGATTCCGTCTCTCTACCGGCATGTGGAGGGCAATGTCCATGCCTCGCTGGACAGGGCGGTCAGCGGTAAGGTGCATATTACCGCTGACTCATGGTCCAGCAGGCATGGACAGGGACGGTACCTTTCTTTCACGGCCCATTGGGTCACTCTATTGGCAGCTGGGAGGGATGCAGGACAAGGTGCAGTAGTGTTGGAGGTTGTTCCGCCACCACGCCTCCAAAACGCTACTACTGCTACTGGTTGTGACACACCTCTCTCCTCCACCCCCTCCTCTTCTTCTTCCTCCAGTGCTCTGTCCTTGGAACCAGCGGTGCTCCGTAGGCGTACAAGGGGCTACGCAAGTACGCAGGCAA
This sequence comes from Lithobates sylvaticus, assembly GCA_028564925.1. Taxonomy (NCBI): domain Eukaryota; kingdom Metazoa; phylum Chordata; class Amphibia; order Anura; family Ranidae; genus Lithobates; species Lithobates sylvaticus. The sequence goes on from CM053029.1 coordinate 533,367,588, forward strand.
AAAGATGCCATGCCGTGCTTGCGCTGGTGTGTTTGGGGGACAGGAGCCACACTGGGCCAGAGGTTCTGGCAGCTCTGCAGGGGCAGGCCGAGAGGTGGTTGACGCCACGTCAGCTTAAGCCAGGAATGGTCGTTTCTGACAATGGCACCAACCTCCTCTCCGCCCTGCGACAGGGGCAGCTCACCCATGTGCCCTGCATGGCTCACGTCCTCAACCTGGTGGTGCAGCGGTTCTTGGGCAGGTTCCCAGGCTTACAGGATGTCCTGAGGCAGGCCAGGAAAGTCTGTGTGCATTTCCGCCGATCTTATAATGCCAGTGCTCGGCTGACTGAGCTGCAAAAGGAGCTGAACCTGCCCAAGAACCGCCTAATATGTGACATGCCCACCAGGTGGAACTCAACGTTGGCCATGCTGCAGCGACTGCACACGCAGCAGAGGGCCATCAATGAGTACCTTTGCGACTACGGCACCAGGACAGGGTCAGGGGAGCTTGGTTTTTTTTTTTTCCCACGTCAGTGGAGCATGATCAGGGATGCATGCACTGTCCTCTCACCATTTGAGGAGGCCACGAGGATGGTGAGCAGTGACAGTGCATGCATCAGTGACACTGTCCCTCTTGTCCACCTGTTGGAGCATACGCTGCGTGGGATAATGGACAGGGCACTTGAGGCAGAACAGAGGCAGGAAGAGGAGGACTTCCTTGCCTCTCAAGGCCCCCTTTATCCGGACAGTGTTCCTCCTGTCCCACCCATCACACAGGAAGAGGATGGAGGAGGAGGAGGAGGAGGAGGAGGAGGATTGTGTGAGCATGGAGGTGGAGCCTGGCACTCAGCATCAGCAGCAGCAGTCTTTTAGGGATGATGTACAGTCCCAACAAACCAGTGGACTTGTACGTGGCTGGGAGGAGGTGGCTGGCGATCATGTCATCCTCAGTGACCCAGAAGACTCCGGACCGAATGCCTCAGCTAACCTACGCTGCATGGCCTCCCTAATCCTGCAAAGCCTGCGGAAGGATCCTCGTGTTCTTCGGATCAAGGAGAGGGACCATTACTGGCTGGCCACTCTCCTTGATCCGCGGTACAAGGGTAAGGTTGCGGACCTTATCTTGCCGTCGCAGAGGATGAGACATCTCAGGGAGGCCTTGCAGAAAGGTCTGTGCAACGCGTTCCCAGAAACTGGGAGGCTACAAACTCCTGGTCCTGGGCGACGAGTTGCTGAGGCTTCGGTCAGTGGCAGAAGGAGCGGTGGGGAAGGTGGACGTCTGACCGATGCGTTCAGACAATTTTTTAGTCCGCAGCCCCAAGGTATGATCGGTTCCAGCAACCATCGCCAGCGTCTGATATACATGGTGCAGGAATACCTTGGGGCAAGGTCAGACTTGGACACCTTTCCCACCGAAAATCCTCTGGCTTACTGGGTCCTGAGGATGGATCACTGGCCAGAGCTTGCACAGTATGCAATTGAGCTACTGGCCTGTCCTGCCTCCAGCGTTCTGTCCGAACGCACATTCAGTGCTGCTGGAGGATTTGTGACTGATCATAGGGTGCGCCTGTCCACCGCCTCGGTTGATCGACTGACCTTCATCAAAATGAATCAGTCTTGGATCACCACCAGCTACCAGGCACCTGAGGCGGATATAACCGAATAATTTTTAATGTCACATCACATCCCTTCAAGACTGCCTATGCTGATGCTGAGTGACTGTCCTCTTATGTTCACTGACTATCCTCTTCCTCCTCCTCAATGATCCATGCCACCACACCAGTGCCTAAGGCACAATTTTTCAGCCCCTGTTTAACAGGGGGGTGTACATACAATTTTTATAAAAAAAATGCTTCGCAACACTGTGCTCCAAGTACAGTATCTGTGAGGGGTTGCAGTGTTGTGGCACCAGCACCAGTGCCTAAGGCACAATTTTTCAGCCCCTGTTTAACAGGGGCGTGTACTTACAATTTTTTAAAAAAATGCTTCGCAACACGTGTGACTGCTGTGCTCCAAGTACAGTATCTGTGAGGGGTTGCAGTGTTGTGGCACCAGCACCAGTGCCTAAGGCACAATTTTTCAGCCCCTGTTTAACAGGGGCGTGTACATACAATTTTTATAAAAAAATGCTTCGCAACAATGTGCTCCAAGTACAGTATCTGTGAGGGGTTGCAGTGTTGTGGCACCAGCACCAGTGCCTAAGGCACAATTTTTCAGCCCCTGTTTAACAGGGGCGTGTACTTACAATTTTTTAAAAAAATGCTTCGCAACACGTGTGACTGCTGTGCTCCAAGTACAGTATCTGTGAGGGGTTGCAGTGTTGTGGCACCAGCACCAGTGCCTAAGGCACAATTTTTCAGCCCCTGTTTAACAGGGGCGGGTAATTACAAATCTTGATCTAATAGTTCACAGCAGGGCCCATTCCTGCGCCCACCAAGAGTAACTATGAGGGCCTACAGTCTTGTGGCAACACCGTCCACCACCACCGCCAAAGGCCCAATTTTTCTGCCCTGTTCATCAGGTGCTTGCAATTACAAATCTTGATCTAATAGTTCACAGCAGGGCCCATTCCTGCGCCCACCAAGAGTAACTCTGAGGGCCTACAGTCTTGTGGCAACACCGTCCACCACCACCGCCAAAGGCCCAATTTTTCTGCCCTGTTCATCAGGTGCTTGCAATTACAAATCTTGATCTAATAACTCACAGCAGGGCCCATTCCTGCGCCCACCAAGAGTAACTGTGAGAGCTTACAGTCTTGTGGCAACACCGTCCACCACCACCACCACCACCCCCAATTTTTCTGCCCTGTTCAACAGGTGCATGCAATTACAAATCTTGATCTATTAACTCACAGCAGGGCCCATTCCTGTGCCCACCAGTCTTGTGGCTACACCAACATCTAATAGGGTAAATTTCTGCAGAGTATATACGCCAGGCCCCTACTTTCATACATCCAACTTACAAACGACTCCTACTTGCAAATGGAAAGAGAAAACAGGAAGTGAGAGGAAATCTACCCCTAGGAAGGGAAATTCTATCCTGTTAGATTTAATTTGGGAAAAAGGTATCTCCTCTCTACTGATACTTTATCACCAATCCTTGTTTCAATTAAAACCCCACTTTTCCAAAAACATTTGTCATTGGGACGGAAAGTGAGGTGACATGTTCTGAACAGATGTGCAAAGACAGCAAATGTTACAGGGGTGATAACCCCTCCCTATGTTCTCCAAAAAGCTTAAAAATAGATTTTTTTTGGGATGGAGCTACACTTCATAATGTACCTGTTCAGATTCTACTTAAGAACAAACCTAAAGCCGCAAGTGGTTTTAAATGGCTTCTTTTTTTCCTTTACAAATGACATTTTGTGCAAGGATAGTTCTAAACACGGGAAACACATGCCACTTCACAGGCATACTTTAGACACCCCCCAGGTACCATATTTAAAGGAAAATTTCACTTTTTTTTTTTCACTTTATGCATCATTAAAATGACTGCTCCCGAAAAAACGTTAGTTTTTAAAAGTTCTTTTTGCATTGATATATGTCCCCTGGGGCAGGACCCGGGTCCCCAAACCTGTTTTATGACATTAACATGCATATTGGCCGTTGTAATTAGCACTTTTGATTTCGAACGTTCGCGTCCATTATAACGTATAGGGTTCGAAAATTCGCGCGAACTTTCGGTCGGTTCGAAGGTTCTGGTGCGAACCGAACCCGGGGGTGTTCGGCTCATCCCTAGTCCCAGTCAATGATTCATGGCCCAGACCTGCTGATCGTCTGTGTCCTGAGTGCCGAGTGGAGGGCGCACATATGCGCTCCCTAAACCTAGAAGTAAGCAGCAACATACATTGCGGGCGGACGGCAAGTGGTTAAACAAGACAACCTGAGCTGCTCTTGAGAACTGTAATACACTTGTGTGTTGGGAGACAATTGCCTCTTTTGGTGCCTTTACGTGTTAAAAACCCAGTGGTAACATTTCCTATTTTGATTGTCTTTTTTCATTTAAAATCTTTGATAATCATAACATGAGCATTAATATTTTAATTCCGATGTACGTAGTAATTTCTGAGGAGACTGAGCTGGAAATGTATTTTTTTATCTCATCAAATATTAACATCTCTGGTGTGCTGCTATAATCAGTTTTGATTTGTAAGCATAATGCCCATGTACAGAGATTTAAGAATATTCATTAATTATTATTATGCTTATTCTCTCATTGCATTAATGCCATATGCGGAGAAGACAACTGTCATTATCATTAAGAGTAAGCAAGCAACTATAAGGCCTGATGTACACCTATGCACGTTGCAGTTTTCATATTGCAGGTGCATTTTGCGTTTTTTAATACACGCTATTGATCCATGGAAGTCTATGTAACCAGAAAAAAAGTCCCTGACCCTTTCCATAAAATGCACAGATGTGAACTACATCCATAGGAAACCATGTTAAATGGACTGTAAAAACTGAAAACGCACTAAAAAATGCATAGGTGTGAACCTGGCCTAAGTTAGAATTGCAGTCAAATTGAACAAAAATAATACTCTGCCTTAGATTTATAAGCCACCTATAAGCAACCTAATAGTATCATGCATCTTAAAATGGAGTTCTAGCCATTTCTGTGTTTATTGAAAGTCAGCAGCTACAAAAAGTGTAGCTACTGACTTTTAATAAACACCCATTCACCTGTCCCACGGTCCAGTGATGCGGCCGCCCGAAGCCTTGCTTCTCTCCCTCTCTGTGGTGCCAGCATCACTACTGTGGGCACCCGGCCGTGACAGCTTGCGGCTTCACAGCCGGGTGCGCACTGCACATGCACAAGTCGCACTACATGTCCTGAATGGCCGGGCAATCTTCTGGGACCTGTAAGGTGTCCCAGAAGATTGCAGGGAGGGAGGGGTGGCCTAGGCGGCCTGGGCGGAAGTGGAAGCTGTATACCTGTCAAAACTAGGTACCCGCCCTCCCCACCCCAAAAAAAATTACATGTTAAATGTGGCATGTCAGGGGGTCAGGATTCCTCCGCTTTAAGGTGAACCTGGGGGTTACCAACGTTGGGTAAAGCAACAGGTTGAGGGTCAATGAACTGAGCCAAATAATCCCTAATCAGTGCAGCAGCTAGCTCTATAGTGAGTGTAATCACCCCAAAATAAACCAAAAAATTTGAAATAGTGCTAGCGCCAACTCAAAAAAATATACAATGCTATAGTTGCATGACAAGTCGCGCCCCATTAATTGCAACCGTTCTAATTGGTGCAACTCAAGTTGCTCCAACTTAAAAAAAAAGTTCCTGCACTGAGTTCAACATGACTCGTATTGACTTCTGTTAAAGAAGTTGTATGCAAGCCTCAATGAAGTCACGCAGGGATGTCGGCTTCAAAGTTGCGTGATTTTGAAGCCATGCTGGTGTGAACCAGCACTTATGGTGAAATCTAGGGCTGTCACACCAAGCTGTATTGTGCAACCTTATTTTCTATGGGAAGCTTCACACCCTATTGTAATCCAACATATTTATTTGTTTACAAAAGTTTTTATTGAAAAATCATAAAGAAAAACAGTAACTGTGTCAGACAAAGTTCAAAAACGAGAACAAGATACAGTATTTCGCTACATGATGGGGAATAGGGACATAAAGAGTAGGGAATGTTGCAAAAAAGACATTTAATATACAATATATTTCTCTGCAGATATATGGCATTTTTCTTATCCCAAAGTTGTGTTCCAGTGAATCCATTTGTTATTGAAGGTATGTAAAGTATCATACAAAGTGTGGTGGATACGTTCTGAAAGTTTGATTGCTTCCATTCTGGCTATGACTTGTGACCAGGGGAGAGCTGGGGAGCGCCAGTTGAAAGCTATAACCCAGTGTACGGCAACAAAAAGGGTAAAAATTAGTTTTTCACAAGGAACGGGGATGTTGGGGATAGAAGAGAAACATAAACACATTTGTATCGTTGGGGTGATTGAACGACCTGCGATGGAGGATATTTTGGAGGACACTTTCTGCCAAATAGAGTTAAGATGATTACAACTCCAAAAAATATGTGTTAGGGTGCCTAGTTCGTTGCAACCTCTGAAGCATAGTGGTGATACTGCAGGATATATGGAGTGAATTCTGGTAGGTGTCATATACCACCTTGTGTGTAGTTTAACTGCAGTTTCATGTACTGAATATGACCTTGTGTTTTTAAACATGTTAATTAACATTTCTGACCATTCATGCGGTTCAAAGGTAAGGCCTATGCCGTTTTTCCAGCTAAGCATCTGTTTGTTTTTTTCGGCTAGGGCAAACTCGTTTAGCATGCAGTATAGTTTGGAAATAATCCCCCTATCTCTGGAAGAGGATCGGCATAGGCGTTCAAAATGAGTGCTATCTATACGGGATTCTAATGAACCTCTGCTAAGATAAAATTGTTTTATATGTGCGTATCTGTGTATTTCAGAGTGGGGGAAATTGTGGATTGCTTGTAGTTGGGGAAAAGTTCTAAAATTAGGTCCTATTTTAAAAGCTTGGTATGTGGTGACCCCGGCTGAGTGCCATAGGAGAAACTGGGAGCTATCTTGGAATGCTTGTGGAAAGTCTGGATCTCCTATGAATGAGAGTAGGGGAGAGAGGGGAGATGACAGTTGAAATTTCTTTCCATATAATGACTAAAGGTATAATGATTGATATACTATAGTGTTGTGGGTGATAAAATGATTAGGTTTGATAGATTTGGACCATAGTAGTCCTGAGGGAATAAAGGGGAGAATGGCTTGTGCCTCGAATTTTAACCATGGGATGTGAGAAGATGGGGCATGCCATTGGGCTGTTTGCGCGAGTCTGGCTGATAAATAGTAGCGCCATAGATCTGGGAGCCCCAATCCTCCGAGAGGTTGGGGTCTGTATAGTATGGATTTGTGAAATCTTGTTTTTTTATGGTGCCAAATAAATTTGTTTACGTCTCTTTGAATTGAATCGATGTAAGATTTGGAAACATAAATGGGGAGAAATAAAAATGAAATAAAAAAGTTTAGGTAAAATTGCCATTTTGATAGCAGTGACTCTACCCAGAAATGAGATGTGATATTTGTCCCAGATTAATAAGAGTGATCTGATGTTAGAAACTATGGGGTGATAATTTGTTTGGAAAAGCGTCTGGAAGTCGGGGGTAAGTTGTATCCCCAGATAGCGGAAGCTATGGGTGCACCAGGTAAATGAAAAGTAGTTCTGTAATGAAGATGCAACATCGTTAGGGATATTTATTGGCATGGCTGAGCATTTGGATAAGTTTACCCCTAGGCCTGAGATTGTGTGGAATGATTCTAATAAGGAGATTAGGTTGGGTAATGCTATGAGGGGATTTGTTAGAAACAAGAGGACATCATCAGCATAAAGGCTGAGTTTGAACTCTTCAGGGCCTTTGTGATAGCCTTTAATGTTGACATTTTCTGAGATGGCACGGGATAGGGGTTCAATAGCAAGGGCGAAAAGGAGGGGGGGATAGTGGGCAACCTTGCCTGGTGCTTTTTTGGAGAGGAAAAAATTGGGAATTGTTGCCTGGGAGTTTAATTCTAGTTTGAGGGTCACTATATAAGGCATGGAATCCCTGTAGGAATTCACCCGAGATACCATATTTGGGCAGTATATGGTCCAGGTATGACCAACTGATGCTATCAAACGCCTTATGAATGTCTAGGCTAAGGAGGAGTGTTTGTTTGGAGTGTAAATTGGCATCTTGTATTATATTGGTGACTAGACGTATATTGTCGGTGATTTGCCTTCCTGGGATGAATCCAGTTTGGTCCTGGGAGATTAGGGAAGTGATAACTGATGCTAATCTGTTCGCTAGTAATTTGCCGAATATTTTTAGGTCATTATTGATGACAGAGATAGGGCGGAAATTTTGTGGTAGGGTGTGATCTTTATGGGGTTTGGGGATGAGAGACATGTTGGCTAATAGCATTTCTGCAGGGAAGTTATTCCCCTTTAAGATGTGGTTATATAGAAGGGCCAATTTAGGTGATAAAATGTGTGAAATTTTTTTTATAATATTAGGCAGAATATCCATCCGGGCCTGGGGCTGTGGAGGATTTAAGGGATTTAATAATTGATGTAATTTCAGTTACGGTGCAGGGGGCATTTAATTGCTCAGATTGTGACCTAGATAGAGAGGGTAGTGTCAGGTTTGAAAACCAAGATTGGGAGGTTGGGTCTTTAGTGGGATGGGAAACTGTATACAGCTTTTTGTAGTAATCAGCAAATATATCTATTATGTCATTTGGATGTGAGACCAGAGCTCCTGTTGAATTGCGGAGTTTATATGAGTGTGTTGGTTTTGTGGCTTGGTTGAGTTTACGTGCAAACATAGTGGATGCTGAGTTGCTATATAGCATAAATTTGGCTTTTGCCCATCTTAGAGATTTTTCTGTTTTATCTGAGAGTAGAAGGTCTAATGCTTGTTTTTTGTCGGTTATTTGTTGTAGGATGTCAGGGGACAGAGATTGGTTATATCGGTTGTATAGCTTATCCAATGTTTTTGTGAGAGAACGGAGCTCAAGGAGTTTAGCTTTATTCTTTTTGGAGGCTATATTGATAATGTGACCTCTCATAACAGCCTTATGGGCGGTCCAGAGTGTGTCGGGCTGGGTGTCCTGGGACCTGGTTTTCAGTGAAGTAATTATTTATATTCGTGGTGAGAGTGTCAATAGTAGAAGGGTCCGTTAAAAGGGAGTCATTAAGTCTCCAGGTGTAAGTTGTAGGTTTGAGGCCTATTCTGGTGAATGTGGAAGCAACGATATGATGGTCTGACCATGGGCAGACATGTATTTCTGCATTAATAGAGTTGGCTAGGATTGTAGGAGTACAGAAAATGTAATCTATACGAGCTGAGCTGTCGTGTGGGATGGAATAGAACGTATAAGATCTGCATCCAATGTTATGTGCTCGCCATGCGTCAATAAGTTGGAGTGTGTTTAGGTTGCGGGACAGAGATTTGGGAAAAGCCTTGGAGGAGGGGGTAGTTCTGCTTCTGTCTAGGGTGGGGTGAGCTGTAAGGTTGAAATCGCCTCCCACTATTAAGTGGGGTGATAGATAGCGAACTAGAATGGTAAAAAATTGTTGGAAAAATGTTGCTTGTGCTACGTTTGGTGCATATATAGAGGCAATAGTTGTGGAGCGACCTTGTAGACTACCTTGTAAAATAATAAATCTACTATCAGGATCTTTGTAAATATGTTCAACATTGAATATTGTGGAGTTTTTTATGAATATGGCCGCTCCGCGAGACTTAGTGGTGTAGGTAGTATAATAGTGTTGTTTGAAAGCTTTGTCAAAATATTGGGAATGGTTTGCGTCAGAAAAATTAGTCTCTTGTAGTAAGAGGATGTCAGCGTTTACATTTTTATAATGACAAAATGCTTTCTTTCGTTTCTGTGGAAGATTAAAGCCTTGTACGTTATGTGAAATTACTTTTAATGTCATTGGAAAATATTTGAATATATAGCTTGGTGCTTGTTGTAATGGAAATGAGCGGAGTAGTGTCGCGGAATGGCCAGACCCACATCATGAGATATGAGTGAAAATCGAAAAATCTTAATGAAAAGCAAAATCTTTGTCTGTGGCCGAGACCATCCGAGTGTCTGCTACATATAATCACACACATAGGTTGGACTTGATGGACTTGTGTCTTTTTTCAACCTCACCTACTATGTAATTATGTAACCTAAAAAATGTTTAGCGATTGGGGGGTTAAGAGGATATGTGCTGGGGGGGTCGCTTTGGCAGGAGAAGGGACTGATGCTAGATGTGTCGGTTGGATTTGAAATCCGACAACCCCTTCTAGCACTATCCCTCTCCCCCCTCAAAGCACCCCCATCAGGACATATCTAGCACCCCCCTTGCACTAGCCCTCTCCCCTCACAAAGCACCACCCCAGCACATATCAGACCCCAAGCACCCCCCCAGCACATATCCGACCCCCCTTGCACTAGCCCTCTCCCCTCTTAAAGAGCCCCCCAGCACATATCCAACCCCAAACCCCATCTTGCACTAGCCCTCTCCCCTCCCAAAGCACCCCCCAGCACATATCTGCCCCTCCCTTGCTAGCTCTAGCTTTCTCCCCTCCCAAAGTGCCCCCCCCCCCCCCCAGCACATTAAAAAGAAAAACAAATTGTAATTTGAAAAAAAAAAAATCCCTTTAAGAGCTATGGGCGGAAGGGACGTTTTGACGCAATGCAATGATATGGAGATGGGTGGGGGCAATCTTCCCCTCACTCGTCTCCATACCAAGCCAGCAAGGGGAAGTGATCACCTCCGCCGCTGCCGACGGCTCCGGTACGCGGCGGAGGGCAGCGGAGGGGGGGGCGGCGGGAAGGGGGGCCCCTCTCCCACCACCAATAAAAGTGATCTTGCAGCGAATCCGCCGCAGAGACCACTTTTATCTGAAAGTGGACCACCCGCTGAAGAAGAGGATACTGGGTTATGGCAGCTAGCTGGTGCCATAACAATGATATTCCTCTTCAAAGTAGCGACGTAAAATAATGGCGAGCGGTCCATAAGTGGTTAAAGCTCTTTAATCTGTACTGACTCTGTGCATTTTACTGTTCTGAAATAAGCCACGTAAGAGGCTTCATTTTATTATCTATAGTATGTTTATAAAATCATTATGGAAAAATCCCAGCTAGGGGAAGCCTTGCTGTTTAAGTATTGTTTGCTTTGCACGACGTGACCTCTTTACCGTTCAGCAGCTGAAAGGTCTTTGTTCTTCTTTTCATCTTTCACACTGAAAACTGCAATTTCTTTTTTTTTTGTATATCCATCTCTCTCAAGTATCACTTGCATGTTTTCTCAAAGTGGTTGTAAACCCTTACATACTGTGCATCAGGAAAGTATTCACTGCGCTTCACTTTTTCCACATTTTGTTATGTTACAGCCTTATTCCAAAATGGATTAAATTCATTATTTTCCTCAAAATTCTACAAACAATACCCCATAATGACAACATGAAAGAAATTTGTTTGAAATCTTTGCAAATTTATTAAAAAGAAAAAAAACACGTACAGTGCCTTGAAAAAGTATTCACACCCCTTGAAATTTTTCACATTTTGTCAGGTTACAACCAAAAACGTAAAGGTATTTTATTTGGATTTTATGTGATAGACCAACACAAAGTGGCACATAATTGTGAAGTGGAAGGAAAATTATAAATGATTTAACATTTTTTACAAATAAATATCTAAAAAGTGTGGCGTGCATTCGTATTCAGAGTCAATACTTTGTAGAACCGCCTTACGCTGCAATTACAGCTGTAAGTCTTTTTGGGGATGTCTCTACCAGCTTTGCACATCTAGAGAGTGACATTTTTGTCCATTCTTCTTTGCAGAATAGCTCAAGCTCTGTCAGATTGGATGGAGAGCGTCTGTGAACAGCAATTTTCAAGTCTTGCCACAGATTCTCAATTGGATGATGGTGGGAAGTGAACCCCTCATAATGGGTACAGTGAGGCTGCGTTTGATGGCACAGTGGCTGCATTTGATGGACACAGTGGCTGCATTTGATGGGCACAGTGGCTGCATTTGATGGGCACAGTGGCTGCATTTGATGGGCACAGTGGCTGCATTTGATGGACACAGTGGCTGCATTTGATGAGCACAGTGGCTGCATTTGATGGGCACAGTGGCTGCATTTGATGGACACAGTGGCTGCATTTGATGGACACAGTGGCTGCATTTGATGGGCACAGTGGCTGCATTTGATGGACACAGTGGCTGCATTTGATGGGCACAGTGGCTGCAATTGATGGCACAGTGGCTGCAATTGATGGCACAGGGGCTGCAATTTATGGGCACAGTGGCAGCAGTTGATGGCACACTGGCTGCATTTGATGGGCACAGTGGCTGCAATTCATGGCACAGTGGCTGCATTTGATGGGCACAGTGGCTGCATTTGATGTTTTTTTTTTTGTATTTTTCTAAATTTTTCAGTTTGTTTGCGGCGCCCCAAAAATTCTGAGCACCAGCCACCACTGAATTACAGCCTGAGGTCTTTTTGAGTATGATACTACATGCTTGGCACACCTATTTTTGGGAAGATTCTCCCGAAAAAAATACCTCTCAAGCTCCATCAGGTTTGGTGGGGAGTGTTGAACTCTCCAGAGATGTTCAATCGGGTTCAAGCCTGGGCTCTGGCTGGGTCACTCAAGGACATTCACAGAGTTGTCCCATAGCCACTCCTTTGTTATCTTTGCTGTGTGCTTAGGGCCGTTGTCCTGTTGGAAGATGAACCTTCACCCCAGTCTGAGGGGTCCAGAGCACTCTTGAGCAGGATGTTTTATCAGGGAGGTCTCTGTACATTGCTGCATTCATCTTTCCCCCAATCCTGACTAGTCTCCCAGTTCCTACTGCTGAAAAACTTCCCCACAGCATGATGCTGCCACCACCATGCTTCACTGTAGGGATGATATTGGCCAGGTGACGGGCGGTGCCTGGTTTCCTCCAGACATGACGCTTGCCATTCAGGCCAAAGAGTTCATTCTTTGTTTCATCAGACCAGAGAATTTTTTTTTCTCATGGTCTGAGAGGCTTTAAGGTGCCTTTTGGCAAACTCCAGGTGGGCTGTCATGTGCCTTTTAGGCCCCTTTCACACGAGGCGGATTCCGCTTGCACGGAGCCTGCCTCTGTCCGTCGGCTCAGCGGGAGATCTCTCCGTTGATCTCCGCTGAGCCGGCGGATGACAAGCCTCTCTCCGCTCACTGAGCTGGGAGGGGCTTGCGAGCGCCGCAGTGTGTCCGTTTTCATCAGATCTCACCCGATCCGATCCGCCAGCGACGGATCTGGACGTGGGGGCCATACGTCTGCTTTTGGCGGATCGGACCGGGTCGGATGTCAGCGGACATGTCTCCGCTGACATCCGACGCTCCATAGGCTAACATGGAGCGCCCGTTCAGATCCGCCGTCAAAACTGACAGGCGGATCTGAACGGTCCGTCCATGTGAAAGGGGCCTTACTGAGGAGTGTCTTCCATTTGGCAACTCTACCATACAGGCCTGATTGGTGGAGTGCTGCAGAGATGGTTGTTCTTCTGGAAGGTTCTCCTCTCTCCACAGAGAAACGCTGGAGCTCTGTCAGAGTGAACATTGGGTTCTTGGTCACCTCCCTGACTAAGGCCCTTCTCCCCCGATCGCTCAGTTTGGCCGAGCAGCCCGCTCTAGGAAGAGTCCTGGTGGTTCCATACTTCTTCCATTTACAGATGATGGAGGCCACTGTGCTCATTGGGGCCTTTAATGCTGCAGAAATGTTTCTGTACCCTTCCCCAGATCTGTGCCTTAATACAATCCTGTCTCAGAGTTCTACAGACAATTCCTTGGACTTCATGGCTTGGTTTGTGCTCTGACATGCACTATTAACAGTAGGACCTTATATAGTCAGGTGTGTGCCTTTCCAAATCATGTCCAATCAACTGAATTTACCACAGGTGGACTCCAATCAAGTTGTAGAAACATCTCAAGGATGACCAGTGGAAACAGGAGGCACCTGAGTTCAATTTTGAGTGTCATGGCAAAGGCTGTGAATACTTATGGATATGTGATTTTTTCGTTTTTTATTTTTAAAAATGTGCAAAGATTTCAAACAAACTTTTTTCACATTGTCATTATGGGGTATTGTTTTTACAATTTTGAGGAAAATAATGAATTTAACCCATTTTGGAATAAGGCTGTAACCAGGGCCGGATTAAGAACATCATGGGCCTAGTGATGAGGATTTTGGTCGGGCTTTTTATAAAAATAAATAAATTAAATAGAGAGAGGGAGAGAGAGAGAGAGAGAGAGAGAGAGAGAGAGAGAGAGAGAGAGAGAGAGAGAGAGAGAGAGAGAGAGAGAGAGAGAGAGAGAGAGAGAGAGAGAGAGAGAGAGAGAGAGAGAGAGACAGAGAGAGAGAGAGAGAGAGAGAGAGAGAGAGAGAGAGAGAGAGAGAGAGAGAGAGAGAGAGGTGAGGGGTAAGGGAGGGAGGATGAGAGAGAGAGTTACATTTCACTTGCCACACCTAGGCCTGATTACTGCCAGACTTGTTAAATCAAGAAATCACATAAATAGAAGCTGTCTGACAAAGTGCAGCATGCTAACAGATCACAAAAAGATCACATGCCAGTTGTCACAATCTAAAAAAAAAATTCAAGAACAGATTAGAAACAAAGTAATGTACATGTATCGGTCTAGGGAGGGTTTCAAAGCCATTTCTAAGGCTTTGGAACTCCAGTCAACCACGGGGAGAGCCATTATCCACAAATGGAGATAACTTGGAATAGTGGTGAACCTTCTCAGGAGTGGCCGGCCTAAAAAAATTACTCCAAAAGCATGACGACGACTCATCCAGGAGGTCCTAACAGAACCCAGAACAACATCTAAAGAACTGCAGGCCTCACTTGCCTCAGGTAAGATCAGTGTTCATGATTCAACAGTAAGAAAGGGACTGGGCAAAAATGGCATCCATGGGAGAGTTCCAAGGCCAAAGCCACTGCTGACCAAAAAGAACACAAAGGCTCATTCACATTTACCAAAAAACATCTTGATTATTGTATGTATTCTGCTACATGTGTTTAGTAAAAAAAATCCCAATAAGTGTATATTGATTGCTTTGCACAAATGTTATAGTGTCTACAAACTATGGGATATAAACTGTATTTTTTTTTATACTAGTAATGGCAACAATCAGCGACTTATAGTAGGACTACGATATTATGGCAGACATTCTGACACTAACTGACACTTTGCGGGAACCGGTAACACTAATACAGTGATCAGTGCTAAAAATATGCACTTTCACTGTACTATAGACACTAGCTGAGAAGGGGTTAAACATCTAGGGCGATCAAAGGGTTAAATGTGTGCCTAGTGTTTGTGTTTTTACTATGTGTGCTGCTTTTACTAAGGGAAGAGATGGATTTGAATTCCTGCTTAGCAGGAACACAGAATCAATCTTTCCCCCCCCCCCCCCCCTCTCTGCTTTGTTTACATTGAGCGCCTGGCACCCGCAGATCAGCCTCTGCTGTGAATAATCACAGCAGAAGTAGTGCCCCCTGCTGGCAGAAGTGCACAATCACATACAGTATCTCACAAACGTGAGTACACCCCTCACATTTTTGTTAATATTTTATTATATCTTTTCATGTGATAACACTAATGCCCCATACACACGGTCGGAAAATCCGACCACAAAATCCATAGGATTTTTTCCGACGGATTTTGTCCGACACTGGTGTTGCATACACACGGTCGGACAAAGTTGTCGGAAAATCCGATCATTCTGAACGTGGTGACGTTCGTTGCCTACGACGGGACTACGTAGAGGCTATTAGCCAATAGCTTTGGTCTTGTAATGTGATCTGAGCATGCGTGGCACTTTGTCCGTCGGAATTCGCTACACACGATCGGAAAAAGTCCGATAGGACTTTGTTGTCTGAAAATTTGAGAGCAGGAGATAAAACTTTGTCCGTCGGAAAATCCGACGGAAAAAGTCCGATGGAGCCTACACACGGTCGGAATTTCCGACAACATTGTCCGATAGGATATTTTCCGTCGGAAAATCCGACCGTGTGTACGGGGCATTAGGCGGATTCCACTCTGGAGCGGGCGGGTGTTGACAATAAAACGCCGCTATTTTTAGCTGTGTTTTTCCAGAGGTTTTCGGCCATGCGTTTCCGCAGAGCAGTGCGTTTTCACTGCGGGTGGCTGTGGGCTAGGTTCACACTTCGGTATGTAGCTGCAGGTGCTGGAATTGCAGCGATTCCCACACCCGCAGCCACACACAGAAGTGCGAAGCTAGCCTTAAAGGAATTTTTCACATTTACTTTTATATACAGTATAAAAGACAATTCTTCTTTCCAATACAGAGAATGCATCTTTTCATTCATGTCATGTTTGGTTGATTTTTGGAAAAGAAGAGAACATGTCCTACAGTTGTAGTTTTGCCCTTCTAAACATTATGAATGTTTTTAGTTTGGGGGAGATATGATCCATGTCCAAGACAAATGTCTGAATTCAGCAAAGACAGGAAATTCCGCAAATGCCTTTGCACATGGTGAAAATGGAGTCATATCACAGCAGGTGGTAGGCCTTTCTCCTAAATCTTTCTAAAGTACAGCAGAACATGAGACCAACATTCGGAGACCAAGGTTCATTTGACCCTGTCTATGTTCCTGAATTATTACTGTTTTATCTATCAGGCCAGGCAAATATATTTAAAGTGTTACTAAACCCAGGACCCTTCATTCACTATATCTGGTCCCCCACAGTACACAGAACATGGAAATGCAATTATTTTAGTAAATATAAACTGCTAAATACCTTTTCTCATCAGCCGTGTATAGCAGTCATGTGACTTCTATCAATGTCCAGCTGAGCACTGGTTAAAGCTTGTAGGAGGAGTTTTCATTCTCTTCTGACTGTCCAATGAGGCTGACCCTCTGCCTGGACAGTGCTGATTGGTCCTGTGTTAATCACATGCACCCTCCCAAACAAAATAAAAAAAAAACCTCTCTAGCAATACACACCCAACTAAGCATGTTCATGGTGCCCCCAAGGCTCTGTACTATCAGGAAATGGGTTGGGAACTGTGGAAGAAGGGGAGGATAAGAGAAGACAGGATCAAACAGCCTTTTGTACACAATGCACAGGATTAACCCCTTAGGTTCCACAGTGAGTATAACAAGCATGCTTCACGGCATTGCTTCACAAACATTCACACTCGGCTTAACTATGAGTAGAGGGAGCCACTCCTGGAACCAGCTTACCAAGGAGGACACAGTGATTATTCCAACAGAAACAATTGCTATGTCAGACACCTAGTGTCACACTCTACCAAAATGTTGTGTGACACTAGGATTGGGCAACTGTCATACAGGTGTGCCTACCACACCTGCACATAGGTATACACCATGATATTGAGGACATCAATTCATTACAGAAGGCATGCCCATTTGAATGTTTGAAAAGAGTGTAAATAATTTCCACTAACCCGTCAATTTTAATTGCCCAATCATTTTGGTCAGTGGCGCAGGCAGAGAACTAGCGTTATCAGAAGGAGGGTCTTCAGGGCCAGTCATGTTTGCTTTAACTACTTGACCTCCAGAAGGTTTTACCCCCTTCATGACCCGGCCATTTTTGCTTTTCGGCACTGCATTACTTTAACTGATAATTGCGCAATTGACAATTGTCAGCAACACTGTACGCAAATGAGATTGATATCATTTATTCCACACAAATAGAGCTTTCTTTTGGTGGTATTTGGTCACCACTGTGTTTTTTTATTTTTTGCACTAAAAACAAAAAAAAAACGACAATCTTGAAAAGAAAAACATCATTGTTTACTTTCTGCTATAAAACATTGCCAGTAAAAAATAGACTGTAAGCCCCATGATCAGAGCCCTCATATTCCTACTGTATTGAACTATTTTGTAATTGTACTGTCCCCCCCCCCCCCCACTCTACATTCTAAAGCGCTGCGCAAACTGTTGGCGCTATATAAATCCTGTATAATAATAATAATTTCTTTATGAATTTAGGCCAAAATTTATTCTGGTACATGTCATTGGTAAAAAAAATTCTGCGTGAAAGTTATAGTGTCCACAAACTATTGTAATTTTACTGGAATTTTATTTTTTTAATATATACTGGTAATAGCAGTGATCTGCTACTTATAGTGGGACTGTGATAGTGTGGCGGGCAATCTGACACTAGCTAACGCCGGCTGGGGGGTACCCTAACTGACTAACGGACACTGACTTCAATAGTGACACTAATACAGTGATCAGTGCTAATACACTGTCACTGTACTAATGCCACTAATGCCTCTAGGGGCGATCGAGGGGTTAACTTTGTGCCTAACAATGTGTGTGTTATGTGCTGCTTTTACTAAGCGATCTTGTTGTTTTTTTTTTTTTTTCCTGCTTTGCAGCAACTAAAAAAAAATGCAAAATCACCTGTTCTGCCACATACACACGAGCGGATTGTCCGTCGGAAAAAACTTGGATGGTTTTTCTAAAGGAATTCCACTCAAGCTTGGCTTGCATACACACGGTCACACAAGTTTGCTGAACTTTCGACCACCAAGAACGCGGTGACGTACAACACTACGACGAGCCGAGAAAATAAAGTTCAATGCTTCCGAGCATGCGTCAAATTGTTTCCGAGCACGCGTAGGAATTTTGCACGTCGTAATTGGTACAAGCGGTCGGAATTTCCGATCAAAACTTTTTCCGACCGAAAAATTAAGAACCTACTCTCAATCTTTTGCTGGCTGGAATTCCGACAGCAAAAGTTCGATGGAGCATACACACGGTCGGAATTTCCGACCAAAAGCTCTCATCGGACTTTTGCTGGTGGAATTTCCGATCGTGTGTATGCAGCATTAGTGTACAGAGCTCTGTGTTTACAACACAGCTCTCTTCTGTTAATGAAGGAGCCGATCAGCAGGTCCCGACAATCAATCATTGTCCGGGACCCGCTGATCGGTTTGTGCTGTAACAAATCACAGCACAGCCGGGGGCGGTGCATGTGCGCCTTACCCAGAAGCGCACAGCAGCCGCCCTGCCGCAGTAGATGGACATGGGGTGGCCGCCAAGTGGTTAAAGAAACCTTTTCTTCTCTCCTTTGCTTTTTTTTAGCCTGTGAACCAACTCCTAGCTAATCCATAACACGCTGATCTTTGGAATGTGGGGAGGCGAGAGCATTTCAGTACATTCTTTGTACATGATCCTTTGATCTAACTTTTAAAAATCCTGATCTGTAAAAGTTACAAGTTCATTGAAATGGTGGCCTTGATCTCCCACTCTTCTTGCTGATGTCCACATACAGATCAATGTGGTAATCTCTGACACTGACAAGAATAAGGGGGATCAGGGATTCGGAGCTGAGCACACACTGGACTGCCTCCTGCCTAGATCCAGAAATGCCAACATCGCTGCACGGTGATGACCTTTTAGCTCAGTTGATTTTCATGGCTCATTATACTACAATATTTGAATTAAATACTAGATAATACCCTGTATGTTTAACCACTTGTCGACCGCCGCGCGCCGATATACGTCGGCACAATGGCAGCGGTGAGCAAATGGGTGTACCTGTACATCCCCTTTAATCGGCGGGGCTAGTGGGGGCGTGCGCGCGCCTGCCGTGTACAACGTGCCGCATGTCCCGCGTACTCGATGTCCGACGGTGTCCCGCAATCATGTCACGGAGAGGCAGAACGGGGAGATGCCTATGTAAACAAAGCATTTCCCTGTTCTGCCTTGTGACATGACAGAGATCACTGCTCCCTGTCATCGGGAGCAGTGATCGCTGTGATGTCAGTGGTAGCCCATTCCCCCACACAGTTAGAATCACTCCCTAGGAAACACTTAACCCCTTGATCGCCCCCTAGTGTTTAACTTCTTCCCTGCCAGTGTCATTTACACAGTAATCAGTGCATTTTTATAGCACTGATCGCTGTATAAATGACAACGGTCCCAAAATAGTGTCAAAAGTGTCCGATATGTCCGCCTTAATGTCGCAGTCACAATAACAAAAATTATTAATAAGTGGTGCATTTTATATACAACTATATAAATCAGACCAAAATGAGGGACAAATGAGGAGGAAAGAGGGACAGAGGGACTTTGTTCCAAATTAGGGACAAATCCCTCCAAATCAGGGACAGTTGGGAGCTATGCCTGAGTGTTTTGCACTTAGGACAATAAGGTTTATTCAACCTGACATCATTGGAGTATGAACAAATGGCAGCTACCCCAACCTAGTATAACTGGCCTTTGCAGCAAGGAGCACACGGAAGGGCAGAGCATGTCAAAAAAACTATCAAAAACAAAACTTCCCAGCTCACTTACCAGCCAGCCTGCAACAAATTGAATTAACCCTGTCTAACAGTTCACATTAAAATAAGGGTTTTAGTTTGCACACATTTGCAAATAAGCAGTGTAAGCAGCAGATGCCACGACAAGGCACCCCAGTGTACTGCATTCTTAACTCTAAACATTTTGAGAGTTTACAGACTTAGAGCACATATATAATAATGTGTAGCGCTGGCTCCTGATGAGCAGGCGCTATTATCTTTTTCAAAATTAGGTTCCCTGAAGCCACAGTTGGGCTTCAGGCTAATTGCTCTAAATTACTGGTTTCTGTACCAGTCCAGCGGAGTTGCATTGGGTTCTCCTTGACCACAGGTGACGCTGTCACCGTCGGCAAGAGTAGGAATGCAGCTTAGCTGGATGCATTGAATGTCACCTATTGCTCGGAACCAGCCCAGTGGGAGTTTTTTTCCTGCTGTGCATCTGGGGGGTGGTATTTAAGGTACCGCCACCAGGTTGGCGGGTTCTGTTCTTTTTGTTAGCTTCGCTTCCGGGTCCCTCCTGGCCCAGACCCCATGGCCCTCCTGGCCTGGGGTGTGGAGCTATGTATCCTGTGTCTCGGGCCGGCTGGCTCGAGGCAGCGCAACTGAGAGGGTAGGCCCGAGCGAATCTCGGGGGCCTACTGATCCAGGGATGGTCCGGAGGCGTCTCGCATGAGACAAGAGGCCCAGAAACTGGAAGACCCAGGGGAGGACTCTTTCAAGAGTAGACCATGCACAAGGCTGTTATCTCTGAAGGAGCCTGGATACTCAGTTGAAGGACACAACCCAGATAATTCTACATACAGTACCGCCGTTTCAGCAGAAAGAGACTGGTATTGTATGGACATACTCTTTAATACCTCAGTGACGCTTCAGTTCAAATTCACAAGTCTGTGGCAGAGACTGTGTTAGATACCCCACTAGGTCCAGTGAGGGGCTTATCCCCTGGTGGCTGAATCCAGTGAGTGAAACTATTGTCTTCTGGGATTCAAAGGAGATTTTTCAAACCCGCATTACCAGGTGCCTGAACTCATCCCTAATCCTCTACCCTTTTTATTGAGAGATTTTACTTTTATTAAATAACCATAAAAAGGACTAAGTATTGGAAATTCACATTCTTTGGGCCACTTTCCACGAGATTCCCCAGAGCGGAGATGTAAGCAGGTGAGGTAACGTTAAGCCCAAATAAAACCAGCAGCTCCTTCGTGGGTCAGTGCTACAAATGGATAGACTAAAGCCTAGTATACACTAGTAGTTTTTTTTTATTATTTAATCCAGCAGCGCTGAATGAAAAACGAACAGCTCCAGAGGAGCCGCTGTACTAGCCATACAATGTTAGTACAGCAATCTCCCCTGCTGTGCTATTGTTTTCTGACAGGGGGACGGCCCCCCACCAGAACACTCGGGTCAGGCTCTCAGCCATTGGCTGAGATTGGTGATCGGGAGCCGATCGGCAGACGTTTTTCTGTCATGCCCCATCGACAGAAGTCGGCCTTATTGTCGGCTTATGTCGGACTGGATGCAGTACACACAGGCCGAATGTCCGCCGGTTTCTATTAAACCGGCCGATGTTGCCAGACCTTCAGCCCCTGTGTACTAGGCTTAAGGGCAGGTATGTCTGGAGGGAGCCCCCCCCCCCTTAAAGGTATAGAAATGCACTGGACACCCAGCAATAGCACAATGGCAGCAAAGGTATCCGGTGCATCCCCTCACAAATTCACCAACAGTACAAACAAATGGCCATTGCACTATTGCTTGGTGTCCAGTGCATCCATATACTTTTAGGGGTGGGCTCCTCTGCTGATCGTGGGTGCAATGCTTTGCAGGCTCCTAGTAAAATAAGAATAAATGTACATTTTTTTTAACTGCAAAAAGATTTTTTTTTTTTACAAAGGTGAACTTATCCCTTAAACTCTGCTGACCTCCATCATTCAATCATGTGCAAGCACACATGCTGTTTTTTTTTTTTTTTGTCCTTGCATATGATTGGGTATTCTTTGCAAAATGAAGCTTTACCCAATTTACTAAGCTCTGGAGAAACTGCTATCTGCCTTTAGTAAATCAACCCCATAGTATAAACGTTTTTGGACCCGCCGCACTAAAAGTAAAAATATACCTGTATGTCGGATGCAGTTTACAGGATGGAAGCGCATGCTCCCCCACTCCGCCTACTCCCCCGTGAATTGACACAGCAGGAGTTTGTCAACAAATCCCCTCCAAGGACTTCTTTGCTGGCACCTGCTTATTAGCTGTGTCGAATCACAGCCCCTTGATTACCCCAAGATGTTAACCCCTTCCCAGCCAGTGTCATTAGTACAGTGACAGTTTATATTATTAGCACTGATCACTTTTATTAGTGTCACTGGTGATGGCAGTGTCAATCAGTTTCCACCCAGGGGAATAGTGTCATATTTCCCGCCACACTATCGCAGTCCCATTATAAGCCGCTGATCACTAGACATGTGCAATTAGTTTAGTTCTGAATTATTTTTTTAACGAATTGTAACAAATTCATCAATCCCGAAATTTTCGAATTTTTCAATTTCCGAAATTACGAATTTCAGAAATTACCGGATTTCCGAATTTCCAATTTTCGGATTTCCGAATTTCCAATTTTCGGATTTCGGATTTTTGAAATTCAGAAATTCGAAAATTCGAAAATCTGAAGAAAATTGAAAATCTGTTTAATTCGAAATAGTAACCAATTATTAAATTATAGGTATTGAAATTTCCTTTCAAATTTGTCTGTTAGTGAACGTAACGAGTACGAATTTATCCGAAGTTACGAATTATCTGAAATAACGAATGCCGCATCTAACCAAATGGAACGGAACAAATTAATAATAATAATAAATAATTAATAATAAAAAGGTTTTATTATTATTATTGTCATTTATTATTATTAGATCGTTATGTTCCATTTGTTTAGATGCAGCATTCGTTATTTCAGATAATTCGTATCTTCGGATAAATTCGTACTCGTTGCGTTCACTAACAGACAAATTTGAAAGGAAATTTCAATACCTATAATTTAATAGTTGGTTATTTCAAATTAACCACTTCAGCCCCGGACCAATTGGCAGCCAAAGGACCAGGCCCCTTTTTGCGATTCGGCACTGCGTCGCTTTAACTGACAATTGCGCGGTCGTGCGACGTGGCTCCCAAACAAAATTGGCGTCCTTTTTTTCCCACAAATAGAGCTTTCTTTTGGTGGTATTTGATCGCCCCTGCGGTTTTTATTTTTTGCGCTATAAACAAAAATAGAGCGTCAATTTTGAAAAAAATGCAATATTTTTTACTTTTTGCTATAATAAATATCCCCAAAAAAATATATAAAAAAAACATTTTTTTTTCCTCAGTTTAGGCCGATACGTATTCTTCTACATATTTTTGGTAAAAAAAATCGCAATAAGCGATTATTGATTAGTTTGCGCAAAAGTTATAGCGTTTACAAAATAGGGGATAGTTTTATAGCATTTTTATTAATATTTTTTTTTTTTATTAGTAATGGCGGCGATCAGCGATTTTTATTGTGACTGCGACATTATGGCGGACACATCGGACATTTTTGACACATTTTTGGGACATTTGTCATTTATACAGCAATCACTGCTATTTAAATAGCACTGATTCCTATGTAAATGACAGTAGTAGTAGTAGACAGTTGTAGCCACTAGGGGGCGGGGAGGAGTCAGTGTGACGTGTTGTGTTTTTTTTTACAGTAGGGGGGCGTGGCTGTACGTCTGACGTCATTGATCGGCGTTCCCGATGACAGGGAACCGCCGATCACTGACAGTCAGTGTAGGAAGCGCGGGGAGAGGTTTGTTTACCTCTCCCCGTTCTTCAGCTCCGTAACCCGATCGCGGGATACCAGCGGCGATCGGGTCCGCTGGTCCCGCGGCCGTGGTCACGGAGCTCCCGACCGGGTCGCGCGCGCGCCCCCTGGGCAGGCAAATTAAAGGGGACGTACAGGTACGTGCTTTTGCCTGCCCGTGCCATTCTGTTGACGTATATCTACATGAGGCGGTCGGGAAGCGGTTAAACTGATTTTCTTTCTTTTTTTCAGATTTTTGGATTTTCAAATTTTTTAATTTTCAAATTCCGAAAATTCGGAAATTGGAAGTTTGGAAATCCAAAAATTCAGAAATTTTGTGAATTTACTAATTTCTGAATTTCCGAATTTTTGAATTTCCGAAAAAAGCTTTTTTGCTTTTTTCAGAAATTCAAAAATTCGGAAATTCAGAAATTAGTAAATGAAAAATGAAATTGCATGGACAATCAATTTTTGGTAAGATCAACAGGTATATTCTGTACTTGCTGAAAATGTTAAAGTCTGAAAGAAAAAAGAAAACTAAAGCAGTCACTGGTAAACTGCAACATATAAAAGTTTTGTTTTTTGGGTTGACATATTGTTTAATTGCACGTTGACTGTTGAATGATTATAATAACAATAATATATTTTATAGTTTTGTAAGAAAACTGTTTTGTTGCTGGAAATACTGTACAACCAACGTGATTTAACTATGTAAATCATCTCTGATATTGCCAGGTTATTTCACCTAATCCTCTTACTTTTAGAACATTTTGTTAGCACTGTAAATGTAGCTGTCCAAATTATTTAATTTTTTTTGAAAGATCATAATACCCCAAAGCTTTTTGTCATGGCAACAAGATTAATCTTGAGTACCTTGTAGAGAACTATCCTCTAATAATTGTTTGAACAGGAAAAAAAGACTACAGCAGCATACGCAACAAAACACAAGGCAGTTAGATGTTCCATTAAACTTGTTTGTCTCGGTAAACAGATGCCATATGGCCATTGTTGTCGAGATGATTGCATCGGTTATGGCTTTTATACTGAATGTTTTCACCTTTTCGTGACTAGGCTGGGTTTATATTTGGAAACATATTGTTTCTGATTCTTCTCTATATTTCTGCTTAAAGGAGACGTACAGGAAATGCTTGTTTGGCTGTACTTCTGTGGATCACAGGAGTGCAGGTCGTTCTGCACTCCTATGACCCGTTTTCAGTGGACAGCGGGTTGAAGCTTGCTGTCAGCTTACGTCAGTCGGTCCAGGCTCAGGCAAGATCCCGACAATGAAGTCGGCATCTGCCCACATGCCACATGCCATGCTGAGTCAGCAGCTCTCTGCTCATGGAGCTGTCAGAACCGAGCGATCAGCGGTGTGCGATCGCTAAGTTCTCAGTGTTGGAGGTGCCCAGGGGACAGATGCAGCATTGGACTAATGCTGCATCTACCTAGGTAAGAATGATCCTTAACCACTTCAATACCCGCCCATAGTCATATGACGCCCACAAGGTGGATCTCCCATCCTGGGTGGGCGTCATATGACGTCCTCCCATTCCCGGCCGCCTAGGGGGCGCGCGCGCGCCGGCGGCGGCGCGGCGGCGCTCGGGACCTGGTGCGAGTGCCCGGCGGCCTTGATGTCCGCCGGGCACCCGCGATTGCCCCTTTAAAACAACGGGACCGTGGAGCTGTGTGTGTAAACACACAGCTCCACGTCCTGTCAGTGGCGAGGAGACCGATCATGTGATCCCAGTACGGAGGAACACCGATCGGTCTCCTCCCCTTGTGAGTCCCCTCCCCCCACAGTTAGAATCACTCCTATAGGGAACACATTAACCCCTGCAGCGCCCCCTAGTGTTAACCCCTTCCCTGCCAGTCACATTTACACAGTATTCAATGCAATTTTATAGCAACGATTACTGTGTAAATGTGAATGGTCCCAAAAATGTGTCAAAAGTGTCCGAAGTGTCCACCGCAATGTCGCAGTCACGAAAAAAAAATCGCAGATCGCCGTCATTACTAGTAAAAAAAAAAAATGCAATAAATCTATCCCC
This sequence comes from Lithobates sylvaticus, assembly GCA_028564925.1. Classification (NCBI taxonomy): domain Eukaryota; kingdom Metazoa; phylum Chordata; class Amphibia; order Anura; family Ranidae; genus Lithobates; species Lithobates sylvaticus. The sequence continues at coordinate 533,393,281 of CM053029.1, forward strand.
TATTTTGTAGACGCTATAACTTTTGCGCAAACCGATCAATATACGCTTATTGCGATATTTTTTTACCATAAATATGTAGAAGAATACGTATCGGCCTAAACTGAGTAAAAAAATCGTTTTTTTTAAAAAAAATGGGATATTTATTATAGCAAAAAGTAAAAAATATTGTGTTTTTTTTCAAAATTGTCGGTCTTCTTTTGTTTATAGCGCAAAAAATAAAAACCGCAGAGGTGACCAAATACCACCAAAAGAAAGCTCTATTTGTGGGAAAAAAGGATGTCAATTTTGTTTGGGTGTAACGTTGCACGACCGCGCAATTGTTAGTTAAAGCGACGCAGTGCCGAATCGCAAAAAGTGCTCTGGTAAGGAAGGGTGTAAAATGGACCGGTGCTGAAGCGGTTAAAAAAAACATATATCTCTTTTAAAGTGATTTTAAATGGTCTGGTCATAACATGTGTAGCCATGGTGTGAGCACTACTGACAAACAATCCGCCAAATCACCCTGCTGCCAGACCCCTATATATCACTTGAGACAATGAGCAGTTATTTGCGTAGTTTTGTTGCGTTTATTGCAGGATACAACTTGGTTGGGGTAAAGGAAGATATGGGATGCCGCAGCATTTATTGTATTGTCATAACATGGGTAAGACATTGATTAGCAGCTTTAGCCTTGAAATGATGCACTTCTAACATTCACAGTCTATTTCCTCTGCATATCTCCTTTGCAGACTATTGCTCCTCCTCCTCTGCGCTGACTCCTGCAGAATATCAGTTCTCTTGTACAAATCCTCAATGGCAAAACTGTTATGCCGCATACACACGACCGGACTTTGACAGCAAAGGTCCGGCGGTTTTTCAGACGGACTTTCGGCGGAATTCCAACTGACTTTTCGAATGAACGGACTTGGCCACACACAGTCACACCAAAGTCCGACGGATTCAAACGTGATGACGTACGACCGGACTAGAATAAGGAAGTTCATAGCCAGTAGCCAATAGCTGCCCTAGCGTCGGTTTTCATCCGTCGGACCAGCATACACACGAACGGATTTCTCTATAGGAACTGGGTCCGGCGGAGTTCTGGCGGAAAAATTTGAAACATGTTCTATTTCTAAAGTCCGTCAGATTTCTGAACAGCAAAGGTCTGATGGAGCCCACACACGATCAAATTGTCTGATGAATTCGTTCCGTTGGACCTTTGCTGTCGAAAAGTCCGGTCGTGTGTACGCGGCATTAGATTACTGTTGCTTCACTTCCAGTAAGACAAGAAGGGATCACTCTGAATAACCCCAGCTTGCTGGCTGTACTTTATTACTGCGATAAAGTATCTTGAATGATGTTGCTTCAGCAAATCAATAAGCCAGAGGCATACAATACCTCTCCCCCGGTGGCTCAGTGAGTTTGGTAGCTACACACCTCTTGGAAGGTATTACCAAGGTGCTTTACCAGGCCAGAGATACTCGGTACCTCTCCCCAATGGCCTAGCACATGGTAATAAGCGGACTACTGTTCCCAGCCAGTCCATAACTGCAAATGCTGCGTTCCCCGGCCACAGCATTCTGCACTACTCTTAACAATTCTCCTTTTCTTGCTTCTTTCACACTGACCTTCTCCAAAGGGTAAGTTCTGTGTTCCCCGGTCACAGAACATTGATCTACTCTCCTCAGTCCTACTGTTGCTTCTCCTTCACCGACCTTCTCCTGTCTTCCCTGGTCACAGCAGCTTGACACCAACTCCATGGTGAAGATCTTTATCCAGGAATACATCCTAGCAGCTCCTCCAACCCTCCTCGGCGCCCCCCCCCCCCCACACACGTGGGGACGCCCTGCAGTAACTACCCTAAAACTCCATTCTTCCTGCACCATCAGCACTCCTCCCTGGCATCATGTGACCCCAGCTTATATAGGAGGCCTGCCCCCTGCCAACACCAAATGGTAATTGGTCAGAGCTCCTCACATGAGCTGCCTGCCACTCAAGCCTCAGGTCCAACCTCTGTTCCAGAACAATCTTCCTGAAAGCAGAGGAGGCGTCTCTGAGTCAGAGCACAGGTGGTCACACCCACCACTACACCAAACACTCCCAGTGCCAAATCAAAACAACCAGGCCCAGCTTAAAGCACAGGCCTGACTAAATTTGCCTACACTGAAAGCTTTAAACTCAGAAAATCCTATTCTAGTACCTACCTAAAGGTAGAGGGTGCTACACATGTTACACTCTGAATATGAATGTAACATGTTACAAAAGGTGAACTTATTCTTTAAGACTTGTTTAGACTTGCAGTTGGGGGGGGGGGGCATTAAAAACATGCAGTTGAGGCAGGTAGCGAACACCATGGTCACTATGCTATGCCACAATCACAATGTTTTGCTTCATGCCATGTCAAACATGATTGCCTCTATTGTGTTAGGGGGGGGGGGGGCAGAACTGCCACTGAACACAACCTATTCAAGCGAATGGGGATGTGCTGCAACCACACCGGAAAAGCATTGGTGAGGAAAGCAAGCTTCTCCTCAACACCTGTCAAACATCTCTAAAACTATAATCCTTTTCAGAGTCAAGACAATTTAGCCACACAGCTATACGTAGCTTTACTACTACTACCACTGGGGCTGCCCGTCCGTGCGTTAGCGGTAAAGCACTGCTCGTTTTAGCTATGCTTTTCGGCCACTAGTGGGGCACTTTTAACCCTAAATAAGGGGTTAAAAACGCCCATGTTGCTTTCAAATCGCTTTTTAGGCACTTCAGAAGTGCTGCCCATTCATTGCCAGGGCCGGATTAACATAGGGGCTATTGAAGCTGCAGCTCCAGGCCCCTTACCTTTTAAAAAAATAAAAATAAAAAAATCACAAAAAACAAAAACGATTAAATTCGAGGGTCGTGGCTCGGTAACCAGGGGTTACATAGGAGCCAAACCCCCTAAATTTGGGCTCTATCACCTATGGTCCTGGAGATATGGGGCTCCTTGCGCAGCCTGTCAGAAGCTACATACGGAGCAGCCAGTTTAAATACAAGCTGACATACTCTGTTTGCAGCAGACTGAGAGGATGAGCTCACACTGCCTCTCCTCACTTCTTATCAGAGGCACTGAGCTCAGTGGATAGCTTGGAGCCTGCAGAGTTTGACAGGCAGCACCGCCTGTCAAACTCACTTGCAGTAGCAGCATAGTCCAACAATGTAAAACTGCCATTCAGCAATGTAAAAAAAAAAAGGGGGCGGCAGTAGCACCTCATGATCGCCTGTCAGCTGCTGCTATACCACTCTTTGAAAAGAAATACACCACAGATCACTTTTTAGAGGGCAGTAAGCATTACTGCAAATGTGAAAGAAACTTGAAACTTGAATGACTGTTCTCTGTGTTACGGGAGTCGGCAATTCATTAGCCGCGAGTGATTTTAAATAGCTTTTTTTCCTGCAAAAATTACACTTTGTGCAGGGACAGTTCTAAGCACGGGAAACATGCTGACAGACCTCTCTCCCCAGCCTGTCCCAACACACCTTCTCACCTGCTGACCTGTGGATGGGGGAATCAATCCCGCAGTGTTATTGTGTTCTGCCAGTGGGGAGCCTTCCCAACCCACAGAATACAATGATCAGTGTTGCTAACTAGAGCTGGCAGCACTGACTGTTTTGGGAAAAACCTGACAGGCTGGTTGTACTCAAGTTGATTAATATATTGACTTGTGTACAACCAGCTAGCCCATACATAGATTGACTATGGATGTCTCTGCTTAATTGGCTTAATTTCAATTCATGTATGGCCCGCTTAACCACTATGCAGTCCCTAAACATCCTTCCACAAACCTTTACATTTTTCCTTCCCAGATTCCTACATCCTTCTCATCTGTACATAGTGCCCGCTGTCATACCCTCCACACTCCTCTCCTATACATAGTGCCCACTGTTATACCCTCCACACTTCTCACCTGTACATACTGCTCCCTGTCATACCCACCACACTCCTCTCCTATACATAGTGCCCACTGTCATACCCTCCACACTCCTCTCCTGTACATACTGCTCACTGTCATACCCTTCACACTCCTCTCCTGTACATACTACCCACAGTCATACCCTCCACACTCCTCTCCTGTACATACTACCCACAGTCATACCCTCCACACTCCTCTCCTGTACATACTGCCAACTATCTTTCTCTCCACACTCCTCTCCTGTACATACCACCCTCATAATACCTTCCACACTCCTCTCCTGTACATACTGCCCCCATCATACCCACCACACTACTCTCCTGTACATACTGCCCCATCATACCCGCCACACTCCTCTCCTGTACATACTGCCCCCATCATACCCGCCACACTACTCTCTTGTACATACTTCCCCCATCATACCAGCCACACTCCTCTCCTGTACATAGTGCCCACTGTTCTACCCTCCACATTCCAATCCCTCATCTGCACATACTTCCCACTTTTATACCATCCATATTCCTCCCCTATGCCCTTTACACACAGAAACAGTTCTTTAAAATGATATTGAATATCCTCAATGTTACCAGCTCTAGAATGGGCACACTTTTGTTCCATCTCCACCCTGTCTTCCTTCCGGATTTTGTGCCGTTGGTCACTTGCCTTGGCCGGGCTGTGTTTCTGTCACTTCCACGCATGCTCATTCGTATCCTCTCTCTCTAATCCCCCCTCTATCTCTCATCCTCCCTCTCTTACCCATCATCCCTCTCTCATCCCCTTTCTTTGTCTCTCATCCTCCCTCTCTCTATTTAATTTAATTTGTTATAACAAAAAATTGTTTGCATTTTTTATTTTATTTTATTTTTTTAATAAAAAGCCCCACCAAAATCCTCAGCACCAGGCCCATGATGCTCTTAATCCGGCCCTGTTCATTGCAATGGGTAGGGGTGCTTTGGGTGCGCTGTATACAGCGCTCCTTAACCTCACCAAAGATGCTGCTTGCAGGACTTTTCCTAATGTCCCGTAAACGCACCGTCCCAGTGTGAAAGTGCTAAGGCTTTCACACTCAGGTGGCATGGGAGGCAGTTTTCAGGCCCTATGCCCCTGTTGAAGTCTTGTAAGACGAAACGCGTAGGGTGGATACGCTATACTCACTACCACTGCGTCTTTATTCTGATACATTTCTTGATTTGTCTTTGTTTTTATTCTGAAAATTTTTACTTGACAAACAAGAGTTTTAAATAAATTTATTCCATCACCGGATTTATTTACACTATGAGGAGGTTCTCCTTATCTCTTTTGTTCCTATGATCCTGACCTATTGAGGTGTCCCGGTTACAACAACCGCGTTCCAGTGCAATCTTCTAAAACTTGGTCCCTACTCGGTGAACGGAGGTGTGGTGAGTATAGACTGTGGTGCCGGCCCAGTCTTACCTTCTCCATCTGGATTCACCACCCTGCAAACATCTTCCACCGGCATACCTAAGCCTGATTTGACCCCTCACCAAAGGTCAGTGGGTCCATCGTTGACGGTAAGTGTACCAGATCCCATCCTTATACTATAGAGTTCTAAACGCTGTCCAAATTACATGAGGATATTACGTTGATGAACATTATACAGCAGTTTTGGGAATACCAGTACACTATCACCCATAAGTCTTACCATCTGGGACTCTTGAATCTATATACGAAGTTAATCTAATATGTGTTTTTAGACATAACACCTGTCACAATTTATATTTGCTCCTATGAATGATATTTTTTGTCTATTTTTGCAGAGTATGATCACTATATGTTTTTTTGACCTGAGGTTCTGTTCACAGTGCTAATTAGTAATTGCATTATATTGCATGCTACTGACTCTCTGAATACTCAGATACCTTAGCGTTTATATATTTTTTTTCACCATTTTTTCTTTTATGTTAAGTCATAAGTAACACTAATGTCTTTTACATCTTATAGACAGTTCTGACGTGGACTGCTTATACTCACATTGCTTTCACCATTCTTACATGCATGGTGGTCAGTCACTAAAAATCTGGATGATAGCAGTGTAATAGGGATTTGATTCTCGTTTACAGCTACCTACCAGACACAAATTTTTTTAGCGCCACACTTTCTTAATTTCTATAGTTTTCAGGCACTATTTCTAGTGCTAAAACGCCTGAAAACTGCCTCCGTGTGAAAGGGCTCTATGTTTGCCACACCTCCAGCTGGAACCCTGGGTAGGCAGCTGCAACAGATTTGCAAAGTTCTGAGACAGATTTATCACATGAGAGGAGACAGATTTTCACTGTACTCCAGTGTTTCTCATTCAGAGTTCCTTGGAACCCTAGAATTCTTCCTGATGTTGCTAGAGGTTTCCTGAGCAGTGAGCAATGGTGGACTGATCTCCCATCTACACCAATAAAAGTTTTTTTTATGAAGAATATTACTGACAATAATTTTGTAGGGGTATGCCACATCACATATACTTTTATTTAAATCTTTTTTCAACTAATTGACCATGCAAATGTACTGTGAGTTGTACTTTTTAGCAGAGGTTCCCCAAAAAAACAGACAATTATTTCAAAGATTCCTCAGGGGCAGAAAAGTCGAGGGACTACTCTACGCAGATGTACAATGAAGAAGTGGTCAAGTTCAGATTTATATGCAAGTCAGGAAGGAATGTATTAATGAAGCTGTAACCTGGTAGTAAATCTGTTGCATAATCTGTCTCACCGCTCATACATAGCATTGCCTGGCTGTGAGATAGAATTGATAAATGACTCCCGGAGTATTTACATCTATCCTTTGCGGTGTGTTATAGTGCAAGTGTGGATTTCTTTAATGTATATGTGCGTTGGAGGGCCAGTCGGAATGAATAGTACTGCACGGCAATGAATACTGCTGCTTGTTAACACAATGAGGCCTTATCATAGTTTGTGCCAGGATGATACTGAAGCAAGGTATGAAGTCACATAGAACTGTTTTATGTATAATTCATGTAATGATGGTTTCCTAAATGCATAAAGAAAACTCTAACTAAACTACTAAATACAAAATTTAAAGTGACATTAAAGCTTAATTTTTTATTTTTTTGCATTAAAATAGCAAACATTTTATATTTACCTGCTCTGTGCAATGGTTTTGCATAGAGCAGCTCTTCTGGGGTCCCCCGCTGGCGCTCCTGGCTCCTCCTCTTTGGCAAGTTCCCTTATAGGAAGCTGCTTCCTATGGGGGTACTCGTGCGAGCTTACTTCCGAGCTGCATTGTCCTTTGACCTCACCCCCTGCTCCCTCGTCATAGAATATGATTGACGGCAGCAGGAGCCAATGGCTAACACTGCTATTAATCTGTCCAGGAAGGAGGATGAGAGCATCTAATGCCGCGTACACACGATCGGAATTCTCGTAGAAAAAAACTCTGATGGTTTTCCCGTCGGAACTTCACTCAGACTATCTTGCCTACACACGGTCACACCAAATTCCGACAGTCAATAACACCACGAAATACAACGCGTTCAATGGCACTATAAAAAGGGAAGTTTAATTCTTCCGAGCATGCATCGAATTGTTTCCGAGCATGCGTCAGAATTTTGCTTGTCGGAATTGCATACACACGATCGAAAAATCCGGTAGAAAGGTTTTCCGTCTGAAAAATTAAGAACAGGCTCTCAATCCAAAGTCCGTCGGAAATGCAGACAGAAAAAGACTGATGGGTATACACACGGTCGGAAATCCGATGAAAAGCTCCCATCGGACTGTTCCAATCGGAAATTCCGACCGTGTGTACGCGGCATGAGAGCTGTTGCTTTCTTGCACATCATTGAATCGAGATCGGGCTTAGGTAAGTATAAGGGGCAGCTGAGGGGAATCATGCAGCACAGAAGGTTATTTACCTTAATGCACAGAATGCATTTAGGTAAAAAAAACCTTAAGGCTGGGTTCACACTATTGTGAATTAGATGTGGGTTTCCCCGCATTCAATTCGCATGTCAGGAGATTGGGACCGGCTCTCTATGGAGCCGGTTCACACATCTCTGGAGCGGCTCCGGTGCAAATTGCACAGGAGTCCTGTGCATCTTCTGGTCCATTTCAGGTCCAAATTCAGCCAAAAATGTGGGCTGAAATCGGACCTGAAATGGTGAACAGGGACGCACCGGGCCCCTGTTTTGAGGTGCTCTGTGCTTCAGTGTGAACCCAGCCTTAGGCTTTAGAACCACTTTAAATCAGCATTTCTCAAACTTTTTAACAGTGGGGAATCATTGAAATAACTTTCCAGCCTCAGGGAACCCCTGCTAATAAATACAGCTTGCTGTAAATGTGATGGTCACTGGGAATAATGCTCCTTACATTTGTAGTCACTGGGAATAATTCCTCTCTTGCAGGCAGCTAAATAAAAGCTATAAAAGATAATGGTGTCTGAGAGACAGAAGTTGCTCATTGTTCAAAGAACCACTAGAAAACCTAGGGGAACCCTGGTTGAGAAAAGCTGGTTTAAATATTTATATGTATAACCTGCTAAAATACTTTATTTAATGTTCATACAACAGTACTACACTATTTATTTTGGCTGAAAAGCAATATACAATGGCACTAATGCATTTGGCTCAGGGTTACGGTGTGATCCCATTGCCTAGAATGGCCAAGAGATGGTGATACCAACACTAGTAACACTGCATGCTGCATTAAATTTGCAATGCTGCAAAGCATTGTGGGTGTGACATGTGAATAGCCTCCTCATGCTGTATTGTAGGCTACCATGTCTCAACTGTCTGCCTGCATGAAAGACTTCTTAATCTGGCTATACATGGCTCAGTTTTAATTCAGCCAACCTGGTGAATGAAAAAATCCAAAAAAGCCGATTTCCCCATCCACACATTGGAAAAGGATGGGGAAATCCTTTGCTGTGTCTTTGTATTCTGACAGCGGGACTTCCCTGCTGTCACAATACACCGATCAGTGCTGCAGCTAGGGTTGCCACCTTTTCTTCAAGCCAAACCTGAACACTTTAGCAGTGCACAGAATTTTTAATTTTTTTGTAGTATACACTATGCATATATCCTAATCTAGGGTGGTCCTTACTCCTCCACACAATTCAGAATATTTGTAATGATCTCTAGTACTGGTGCCAGTTTAAGCAGTAATGATCCCTAGTATTGGTGCCAGTTTACGCAGTAATGACCCCTAGTATTGGTGCCAGTTTACACAGTAATGACACCTACTATTGGTGCCAGTTTACGCAGTAATAACCTCTAGTATTGGTGCAAGGTTATGCACTAATGACCTCTAGTACTGGTGCCAGTTTACGCAGTAATGGCCCCTAGTACTGGTGCCAGTTTATGCAGTAATGAACCCTAGTATTGGTGCCAGTTTATGCAGTAATAACCACTCGAAACTGGGGTTAATAAACACTGACACCCCAAATTCATTCTCCCAGGACAAAATGCCCCCCCAGTTCAAATCCTTTTCCACCCCCCAAACCCCCTCCCCCTCTTTTCTATCACAATTTTTCATCACAACTACCCTTACACCCCCCCCCCCCCAATTCCTCCTCCCAGCAAAAAATGACTCCCCATTTCTAGTACAAACCTCCCCACTAAATCTTCCAGTGCTAATTCTCTTCTTCATCTACCACATACCTCCCAGCCTCAGCCTCAAAAGCCTGGAGCAGTTCCTAAGCCCTTCACCATCCACTCTGCAGTGCTGCACCCTGGGGGAGGACGATCCTTAGTACTGGAGAGGAAGGACAGACAGGTCCTGGCGGAACTTCCCCAGCATTCTTTCCTGGAGAGGAGGACGGGGAGTTGGAGACACCGGGTCAGATGCACTGTTGGGGGAGAGCATACCTCCAGCCGGGAGGAGCGAAGAACACCTGGGGACATTTTCCATTTTCGGGAGAGGGATGGTGTGAGCCCTGGGGTGGAGCCAGGAACACCGGGGCAGGGGGTGCTGGGGTGAGCCCAGGGGAGGAGCGAGGTACACTGAGCAGCCAGGAGTGAGAGGGAGAGCATTCACACACAGGCTAGTGGTGGCAGTGAGGGGGGGTGGGAGGGAGAGAGCGCACAGCAGTGAAGCCACAGCTGACAGGATTTTATGGCTGCAGTGAAGGATACCCCCCAGTTCTCATATTGGCTCCACTTATCCATCCCCAGGACAGATACCTGAAGGTTGGGACTGGAGGTATGCTCATGCTTCTTTGTCCGGGTTTCAGGGGGACAGAAACCCGGGCACAAGTGTCAAAACCCAGACTGTCCGGGTCATTCCCGTACAGGTGGCAACCCTAGGCCTGCAGCCTACTGGCTGCATGCACTGAGCGAATGCTGGTTATCCAGCAGGACTGTTCGACAGAAGCCGGTCTAACTGGATTTTTTTTTTAACAGAGAAGGCTACACACAGATTGTAATTTGGTTGATATCTGCTAAACTGGCGAATTTCCAGAGAATTTCAATCCACGTATGGCCGGCTTGAAAACAATGGGGCAGCACTACCATATCACCGGCAAAGCACCGCTGCAGCGGCGTTTTGCAGGCGTATTTAACCCCTTTTCAGCCGCTAGCGGGGGTTAAAATGGCTAAAACGACGGCCCGGGCTCTTTCAGTGTGAAAGCACTCTAATATGCACTGTTAACTGTAGGACCTTATATAGACAGGTCTGTGCTTTTCCAAATCATGTCCAATCAACTGAATTTACCACAGGAGGACTCCAATCAAGTTGTAAAAACATCTCAAGGATGATCAGTGGAAACAGGATGCACCTGAGCTCAATTTTGAGTGTCCTGGCGAAGGCTGTGAATACTTATGTGCATGTTATTTTTTTTTATTTTTTTTTTATAAATTTGCAAAGATTTCAAACTTCTTTCACGTTGTCATTATGGGGTATTGTTTGTAGAATTGAGAAAAATAATGAATTTCATCCAGTTTGGAATAAGGTTGTAACATAAAATGTGGAAAAACAAAGCGCTGTGAATACTTTCCGGATGAACTGTACTTTAAGATTATTAACTCTTATTGAGTAAGGTCACATATATGTGACATAATTCACAAACTACAGCTTATGTTGCTCAACCAAGCTGGTGAGGTCCAACTTGTGCTCTGCTCCTCTCAAATGTCCTGCCTATCCACTCTCTCAAGCCCTTGTGGCATTAAACATATTATGATGACAGAATTGTACTGTACATGTGTAAAAAGGCAAACATTATAGTCACTGTAATATCCTTTAGTGAATATAAAAAAAAGAATCTCACAATTCACAGATCCTGAACACGCCCTGTCAACCCTGTCAAATCTCCGCTCTCCTCTATGGGGGATCGGATGAACACGGACCGTCTGTCTGTGTTCATTCGATCCGCTCTGCAGACGGATAGAAAAATAGGATTTTCCTCCGTCTGCACAATCGGACCATAGCGGAGACGGACGATATCGGGTGTCAGCGGATGTTGATCCGCTGACACCCGCTATCCCATAGGGATGCATGTATGTCCGTATTTCATCCGAAAACGGATGGATGAAATACAGACATATACGGTCCGCACGTGTGAAAGGGGCCTTAATGTGAACCAGGGCTTAGTCGAGTTTAAATAGTTTGTTTGGACCAAGCTGGTCCATCTGCCCGCCTCTCCACCTCAATCAGACAATCACAGAAAGCTCCATATTTATTCAAAGAACACAAATGTGCTCAGCCTACCTTGATTTAGTGCGAAGAGCAGAACAGGAAGTTCCTATATAATATACGATTTGAACAACTTTGATTTAAATGTGCTCAGCCTACCTTGATTTAGTGCGAAGAGCAGAACAGGAAGTTCCTATATAATATACGATTTGAACAACTTTGATTTAAATGTAATTATAAAAGATCAGTGTTATAGTCCAAATTACAAAGGCAAAGAGTTAATAGATGTTTATTAACAATACTGTATGAAAAGTTCAGGGGTCTAGCCTTAGTAAGCAGTGTTGGTCATTTTACTTTAAAAAAGTAATTTGTCAAGTTACAAATTACTTCTCCCAACAAGTAATTGCGTTAGAAACTCGGTTACCAGAAAATGTCCTCCAAAATATCCTCTATTGCAGGTCGCTCAATTACCCCAACAATGCAGATGTGTTTATGTTTCTCTTCTATTCCCAATATCCCCGCACCTTGTGAAAAACTAATTTTTACGCTTTTTGTTGCCATACACTGGGTTATAGCTTTCAACTGGCGCTCCCCAGCTCTCCCTTGGTCACAAGTCCTAGCGAGAATGGAAGCAATCAAACTTTCAGAACGTATCCACCATACTTTGTATGATACTTTACATACCTTCAATAACAAATGGATACACTGGAATACGACAACTTTGTGATAAGAAAAATGCCATATATCTACAAAGAAATATATTGTATATTGAATGTCTTTTTTTGCAATATTCCCTACTCTTTATGTCCCTATTCCCCATCATGTAGCGAAATACCGTATCTTGTTCTTGTTTCTGAACTTTGTCTGACACAGTTACTGTTTTCCTTTATGATTTTTCAATAAAAACTTTTGTAAACAAGAAACTCGGTTACTACATTGGAAAAGTAATTAGTTACTCAGCAAAGTAACTGTGACAGGGGTGGCAGCGGTGGTACTTGAGGGGGTGGTACTTGGGGGGTGGCAGCGGTGGTACTTGGGGGGGGGGGTGGCAGCGGAGGTGTACTTGGGGGGGTGGCAGGCAGCGGTGGTACTTGGGGGGGTGGCAGCGGTGGTGGTGCCATCCTCTCCCACCACCACCTCTGCCTCTTACTGATCCCATCCCCCACCACCACTGATCTCATCCCTACCCTATCCCCCCATCACCTCTGTTGTAGAAGTGATGGTGGGTGGGTAGGGATAGGATCAGTAAGAAGCAGAGGTGGTGGAGGACTTGGGATGGATCGATTGCACTGCAATTTGAATCGTCAGAAAGTCACTTACTTGAATGCCTCCAGGGATGCCTTTCCTCATGGGAAGAGAGAGAGACCCTCCCCTTCACTCGATTGGTGTCAGCTGACTTCATTTTTCAGTGTCAGCCCCGCCTCCCTAAATTCCCTCTCTCTGGATAGGCGGGGCAGGATAAGGCGGTCCAGACGGTCTCTCTGAGTCTCAGCCCCTTCTCAGCTCAGCGGGCAAAAGCCCCCCTCCCTGCGGCGGAACGAACGGCCAGGCAGCGTGGCCACGGCGGGCCTCCCGGGCGGTAGATGTAATTGCGGTAACACCGCCCAAGTAATGGGAACTGCGTTACCATGAGGGGAAGAGTAATCAGTTAGATTACTCGTTACCCTCTAAAGTAACTGCGTTAAGTAACTCCATTCATTTTAACTGAGTTACTTACATCACTGTTAGTAAGACACTGCAAAGTAATTAGGATACATATAGGGGTTGCAAATAGACTGTTCAATTTGCAAGGAAATTTTACGTGAAGCTGACTTTCATCATCACCTTCAGTCATGTGCAAGCAAGCATGATATTTATTTATTTGGTTTTCCTTCATTAGATTGAGTATTTCTTACAAAGTGAAATTTCAGCCTTAATCTTCCAGGACAGCAACCCAAGATATGATTTGTTCCTCTTTCTACAGGACACACAAGGCAAAACAGTGAAAAGCCCCTCACAACCCCCTTGTCCAGTTTAGATTGTGTTTTCTATCCTTCCAGAGCAGCAAAATGTTTTGTTTGTTTGTTTGTTTTATCCTGACCGGATGGCCGTTTGGTCAGTGGTCCCCTCTCCAGATCCACCTGCTTTGTCTTGCCTTGAATGAATGAATGAATGAATAATTTATATAGCGCTACAATGCGAACTGAATCGCCTCAAGGCGCTGTATTCGTGCTTTGTTGTCAAGCTTCTTAGAAGAGGTAGGTCTTAAGTTTTTTCCTGAAGGCCTGATGGTTTTCCATGTGGATGTAGGTTGGTAGAGCGTTTCATAGCCGTGGTCCTTGGACAGCGAATCTCCATTCCCCCTTTGATTTGTAGTGGGATTTGGGAATGAGGAGGAGGTTTTGATTAGCCGATCGAAGACTGCGATTGGGTATGTAGTGTTTTATTTTCTCGAGAAGGTATTGAGGAGCGTCTCCATGGGTGCATTTGTGGGTGAGGCAGAGGGTCTTGAATGTGACCCGATTCTTTATGGTTAGCCAATGTAGGCTCCTCAGGGAAGGGGAGATGGATTCCCAGGTTTTTTTTCCTGTTATCAGCCTTGCCGCCGTGTTTTGGATAAGTTGTAAGCGCACAAGTTGATATTGGGGTAATCCTATGTAAAGGGAGTTTGCGTAGTCAAGTCGAGAATTAATGACTGTTCCAACTACCGCTGCTTTGTCCTCCTTTTGAATGAAGGGGATGAGTCTGCGTAGCAGGCGGAGCAGATGGTGAGAACCACTGACTACTGCTCCTATTTGTGCATCCATTGACATTTCTGAGTCAAAAATGACTCCGAGACTCTTGGCCTTGGTTCTTGGGCAGATGGTCTGTCCAAAGATGGTGGGTGGTGTCCAAGGGATCTTGGTTCGGGAGTTTTGGTTTGCATGTAGAATAAGAAGTTATGTTTCCGATTCGTTAAGTTTGAGGGAGCTAGTGGTCATCCAGTCGTCTATCATAGTGAGGCATTTTTCTAATTGCTGATGATGGTCTTTTTGTCCGGTGATACGAAAATATAATTGCGTGTCGTCAGCGTATGAGTGGAAGCAGAGGTCTGATCTTCTGATGATTTTGAGGAGTGGGCGGATGTATATGTTGAAGAGCACTGGCGACAAGGGTGATCCTTGAGGGACTCCACAAGAGATTGCCTTGGCCTTCTGTCTGGATCAGTTCCCCTTTTTATTTCCAGGATGTTGGCCCCTCTCCCCATGTAGTTATAGGGGGTAATTCCTGAAGCCCCTGGCTGGTAAGCCCTGTCCTTCTCCTCCCCCTTTTGGGGGTTTTGAGTGCGGCCTATGGTGTGTTGATTTACTAAAGGCAAATAGGCTCCTCACATTGCAAGAGAAGTTGAACTTTGCATGGAAATTTTTCCCAGAGCTTCGTAAATGTGATGAAATTTTACTTTGCAAAAAAAAAAAAAAAAAAAAACAATCATGTGCAAGGAAAATAATTAACAGCATTTTTGCTTACACATGGTTGGATGATGGAAGTCAGAGCTTCACCACATTCACTGAGCTCTGGGGAAAATTATTTTGCAAAGTAAAACCTCCCTTGCAAAGTGAACAGCCTAAATGCCCTTAGTATATCATTAGTAAATAGTTTCCTAATATTTAATCCTTATTTTATTGCAGAAAACAACTCTCTTATTCAGTTTTGAGGCTTTCTTTCATATTTTCCACGCTGCAACCTACAATGGTGTGTAATTATGGTGCACAGGGCAAGTTTCAAAAATAAGGGCTATGACAGCATATGTAACCTAATTGCTATGAAGTGACTCACTCAGGCCAAACCTGTGAACTTTTCACACCACATTGCTAACAAGAATCTATTACAGTTGCTTCATACATCAGTTTACCCTGGGCTGAAAACTGGACATGTACTACTTCCTTCAGAAGGGATAACTGGAGGGGATAATGAGTGTTTCTAACCAGGGCCACTGATAAGAAAGTACAACCACTGTACTGGGCCCAGGCCCCATCAGTTCAAAAGGGGGTCCCCGGCACCTGCTAAACAAGAGGGCTGGTTGTACCATCTTATTGCAGACACCAATTCTCTTCTGCCTCCCCCTGCAGCACTGCCAGCTTCTCCTCCTCTTTCCCCCTCCGTCTGCACTGCAATGGGATTGGTTGTAGCGCTTGTGCCCCTTTCATGTGCTGTCCATGCCCCCCTGTGTTCCCCTTTCTTCGGCAGGGCTTCTGGCTTCCCTCCTTTCCCACCGGCAGCTGCTGTGGGCATGCAAGGGGATGTTTCAGGATAGAGAGCAGGGGAAGGGGCCGGTAAATATGTAATTTACTGGCCACTTCCTTTCTTTACTGAACACAGTTAGCGATCAGTACCAATCACTCCTCTGCTCATTTATCACCGAAGAATAGTAAATTGTGCTTACTATGCTTCAGTTTGTGAACGAGCAGGAAGCCTCAGCATGCTTCCTATTCATTCATCTTTGTAGCTGAGGCTACAGAGAAAGGGACTGTCCTCAGTCCCTTTCGGCCGGGGGAAGGAGGCCCTGTCAGGTAGGCTGTATGGGGTCTAACGCCCTGTTTCTGACTGTAAGGTATACACTGTATACACACATGTTTTACCTTGCATTTCTATTTTAAACAGAATGGGTTGTTTTGTAAGGTAAAGGATCACATATACTTTAAGTAAGATAAGGCGAAAAATCTGAATAACTTCCGCCCTTTAATTACTATGAGTTATGTTTTTTTCCTTTTTTTAGAGATTGTTGTTCTTAACATTTTGATAATTCTTTGTGTATCTGCACTGCTTGGGTCTTGGAAAAAGGGGGTATACCCTCAAAGCTTGTCCTGAAAATGTAATCATTTAGAAAGATTTTGCAGATACTACTTAAAGAGGAGGTCCATCCAAAAAAAAAAAATTAAAAGCCAGCAGCTTCAAATACTGCATTTTAATAAATGGACACTTACCTGTCCAGGGTACCCGCGATGTCGGCAGCCAAAGCCGAGCAATCGATCGTCTCTCGTCTGCCCCACCGCCATCCTAGGTGAGGGAATCAGGAAGTGAAGCATTGCTGCCTCACTTCCTGGTTCCCTACTGCGCATGCGTGAGTCACGCTCTGCGTCCTCACTGGTCCCCACAGCGGGGGTGACGCGAAGGGGCGAAGGGGCGTGACTCCCGCGGGAGTCTATTCCCGGAAGTGGGTGCAGTTACCTGTATTATACAGGTATCTGCACCCCTCCCCCCTGAAAGGTGCCAAATGTGACACCGGAGGGGGGGAGGGTTCCGAAAAGCGGAGGTTCACTTTTTGTGTGAACCTCCACTTTAACTGTGTTTGCACAAACTTGTTGGACTATCTCCCTGCTTATAATGCTCAATTATATTCATTCTGTCTAAAAAGGAAAAGGAAGTGGTTAACCATTCCTGTGTTGCTGCTCCACCTTAATATAAGACTTTTTTTCTACCAAACATCCTATATACTTTCTGTTATGTAATACCAGCCCAAAATATTACTAATACAGGATGAAGAAGGGGCCCAAAGAAAAAGCATGGATCCCAGTATTAAAATACATGTGATTTAGGGATACTAACGGAGTGCCGATCGGCAGACCTTTTTCAGTCATGCACCTTTGACAGAAGCCGGACGCTCAGTCGGTTTCTGTCTGACCGGCTGCTGTACACTCAAGCCTGAATGTCAGCTGGTTTCTATTGAGTCAGCCAATACTGCCCGATATTCGGCTTGTGTGTACGGCCCTTAAAAAAAGCAGAACAGCAGATTTGGGCCAAGGTAATAGGATCCTGGGAGAAGATCAGAGGAACAGAAAACAGAGGCTATTCTGGATCATCTTTTTATCTTGAAGATCAGCTAATGTATATGAACTGACCACAGGACATGCAATAAAATACTACTGCATATGATAAAGATGCAAAAGAATCCAGGTATGGCATTTTTTAGACACATGTACAACAAAAAAAATTGTTTTGTTTCTTTACGTTTCCGTTGATTCGTAACTAGAGTTGAGCGGACACCTAGATGTTCGGGTTCGGTGCGTTTGGCCAAACTTCACAAAAAAGTTTGAGTTCGGGACCCGAACTTGACCCCGAACCCCATTGAAGTCAATGAGGACCCAAACTTTTGAGTACTTAAATGGCTATAAAAAACTAATGGAAAGGGCTAGAGGGCTGCAAATGGCAGCAAAATGTTGTTAAGAGCATGGCAAGTGCTCTGCAAACAAATGTGGACAGGGAAATAACTTAAAATAACATAAAATACATAAAAATAAAAAATAATAATCTTGACCTAGGAGGACGAGGTCCATATGGAGTAGGAGGTTGAGGTGGAAGCGGCGGTGGAGGAGGACGAGGTAGCCAACACTGGTTTTTGTTTTTAAATTTTTTTTTTTTTAAATTAGGGTACACCCCAAAAGAGTGAGAAAGATCAAAAATACAACAATAGCTGGGTAAGGCCGGTGATGTGTCGAATTCTGTCCCCCATCGGATAGTGTCCAAACCTGTACTGCGCTTGCGCAGTATGGAGGACAAGGGGATTCCGAAAATCTCCGAAGACGAACGGCGCCTGTGCTGTGAGTCCAGGTTCAAGCCCCACCATCCAAGTGGATGCGAAGTGAGGCCGTGCCCGAATCGTGGCGAGCAAAGCGAGGCCGCGAGGGGCCCTGTACTATGTGCTACTGTATGTCCACTTGGATGGTGGGGCTTGAACCTGCACTCACTGTGCAGACGCCGTTCATCTTCGGAGATTTTCGGAATCTCCTTGTCCTTCGTACTGCGCAAGCGCTGCGCCTGCGCAGTACGGGGCGGACAGTATCAGATGGCCAGACAGTTTTTGTCAGAACACCGGTATCCATGTCTATTCTGCACAAGGTATGGACAAGTGCTGTGGGATCCATGCCTGGTTCGGTTTAATGAACGTGAGCTTGTCCACATTGGCTCTGGACAGGTGGCTGCCCTTGTCTGTGATAACGCCCCCTGCCATGCTAAATATACGTTCAGATAATACACTGGCTGCTGGGCAGGCCAGCACCTCCAAGGCGTAAAGGGCAAGCTCAGGCCATGTGCCCAATTTGGAGACCCAGAAGTTGAAGGGGGCAGACCTGTCATTCAGTACGTGTAGGCGTGTGCACACATACTGCTCCACCATGTTGATGAAATGCTGCCTCCTGCTAAGACGTTCCATCTCAGCTGGTGGTGCTGGTTGTTGTGGCGTTCTGACAAAGCTCTTCCACATTTCGGCCATGCTAACCCTGCCTTCTGAGGTGCTGGTGGTGCCCCGGCTGCGTTGGCGACCTCTTCCTCCTCCTCTGCCTTCGCCTTGTGCTTCCACAGTGTCCCCGCTTTCAGGTGGTAAATTTTTTAAGGAGGCATAGAACTGGGATAGTAACGCTGAGAACGGCGTCATCGGCACTGGCCATGTTGGTGGAGTACTCTAAACAGCGCAACTGCTCGCACAGTCTGGCCAGCATGTGCAAGGTGGAGTTTCACCTTGTGGGCACGTCACATATGAGGCGGGGTGAGAACGCCCAAAGTGCGCACAGATGGCCCACACTTTCTGCAGCAGCTCTGGCATATGGGGTCATTTTTAAGGAACCTCTGGACCACCAAGTTCAGCACATGCGCCAGGCAAGGGATGTGCGTCAAACCGGTTAGGCCCAGAGCTGCTACGAGATTTCGGCCATTATCGCACACCACCAGGCCGGGCTTGAGGCTCACCGCCACCAACCACTCATCGGTCTGTTGCTCCATGTCCCTCCACAACTCATGCGCGGTGTGGGGTTTTTCCCCCAAACAGGAATGTTTTAAAACTGCCTGCTGTCGTTTACCCCTGGCTGTGCTGAAGTTGGTGGTGAAGGTGTTACGCTGACCGGATGAGGAGGCGGTAGAGGATGAGGAAGCGGAGTAGGAGAAGTTAGCAACAGGAGGCAAACTGAAGCGCCCTGCAATCCTCGGTGGTGGAAGGACATGCGCCAAACTGCTATCCGCCTCAGGCCCAGCTGCCACTGCATTTACCCAGTGTGCTGTTAGGGAGATATAACGTCCCTGACCGTGCTTACTGGTCCACGTATCCGTAGTTAGGTGAACATTGCCACAGATGGCGTTGTGCAGTGCACACCTGATTTTGTCCCCCACTTGGTTGTGCAAGGAAGGGATGGCTCGCCTGGAAAAGTAGTGGCGACTGGGCACGACGTACTATTGGCGTACAGCCAATGCCATCAGGCTTTTAAAACTCTGTGTCTCCACCAGACAGAATGACAGCATTTCAAAGGCCAGGAATTTTGAAATGCTGGCATTCAGGGCCAGGGATCACGAGTGGGTAGGGGGGTACTTCCTCTTCCGCTCCAGTGTTTGGGAGATAGAGAGCTGACGCTTCCATGGGACATCGTGGAGATGGTTGGTGACCCAGGGGGTAGTGTTGCTGGCAGATCCTCTTTTTGCAGGTTGGCAGGTGCCACTGTCACTACAGAGATGGATGAAGAGGCTGAGACTGCAGCAGAAGAGGAAGCAGGAGGAGCCAGAGACCTTTCTTGGTTTTTGAGGTGTCTACTCCACTGCAGCTCGTGCTTTGCACGTAGATGCCTGGTCATGTAGGCTGTGCTCAGGTTGAGAACGTTTATGCCTCGCTTCAGGCTCTGATTGCACAGCGTGCAAACCACTCGTGTCTTGTCATCAGCACATTGTCTAAAGAACTGCCACGCTAGGGAACTCCTTGGACCTGGCTTTGGTGTGCTCGCTCCCTTGCTGCATTGGGCAGTAGCAGGCATACTGTCTAGGGGACGGACGCTCCGCTTTTGCACCCTGCTCCCTCGTCTGCTGTGCTGGTGGCTCTGTGCGACCCCCGCCTCTTCCTCCGAACGACACAGGTCACCTGCATGACGTTGATTCCATGTGGGGTCGAGGACCTCATCGTCCTCCACATCATCTTCCACCCAGTCTTCACCCCTGCCCTCCTTGTCGGTCTGCACAATTGCGAAAGTTGGCACATGTGTTTCATCATCATCTGAGACGTGCTGCGATGGTCCTCCCATGTACTCATCTTGAAACATAAGTGGTTGGGCATCGGTGCACATAATCTCCATTCCACTTCTGGGGCAGGGCTAGGTGGATGGCCCTGGGAAACCCTGCTAACAGAGTCATCAAAAAGCAGAAGAGACTGCTGCATGATTTGGGGCTCAGACTGCTTGGCTGATATGCAAGGGGTGAGGTGAAAGACTGATGGACATCGGCTGCAGGTGCCAACTCAGATCTTTCAGCAGGAGACTGGGTGGGAGACAATGTGAAGGAACTGGAGGCACTGTCAGCAACCCAATCTACTATCGCCTGTACTTGTCCTGGCCTCAACATTCGTAGAGCCGCATTAGACCCAACCAAATACCGCTGCAGGCTCTGTCACCTACTCGCACCTGAGGAAGGTGTTTCACTTGTGCGTGTAGCTGGCACGTCCTCTCCCTACAACAGTGCGGGTTCGCTCAACCCTATTCATAATTTCGTAAGACGCAATTTCATATTCGGACTCGTTCGTATTTTCGTAACAGTTATATTTTCTTTGATACGAAATTCGTAATTTTGTTAGATAATAATTTACGTTTATTCGGTACACTTCTTGCAATTTAGTAATTGTTACTTTTGTGAGATTGCCTTTTTCCGTTGAATCGTACTTTCGTAGGAAATAAAGAATAATCCTATGCTTGCTTTTCTAATAAGTCCTGTACTTACTCCAGTCCACTCCCTGACTCAGTCTCCTCCTCAACTGAATCTAAAAAGATTCAGGAATGCAGTGTGACTCAGACACAAAAGGGATAAGCTGATTGGCTAAAGATATTAAGTAAGATGCATCACTTACTAATACACTGCCCATTCGAAAGAACTATTCGAGAACACGAAATTACGAACATACAAAATTACGAACATACATATTAACCACTTAAGGACTTGCACATTTACGTCGGCAGAATGGCACAGCTGGGCACATCAACGTACAGGTACGTTGCTCTTTAAGAGCCCAGCTGCGGACCCGATCGCCGCCGGTGTCCCGCCATCGGGTCTCATAGCTGAAGAACGGGGAGAGGTAAGTGTAAACAAACCTCTCCCCATGCTTCCTAGTGAGGCTGTCACTGATCGTCTGTTCTCTGTCATAGGGAAAGACGATCAGTGATGTCACACGTCAAGCCACGCCCCCTACAGTAAAAAAACACACAGGTCACACTTAACCCCTCCCCGCCCCCTAGTGATTAACCACTTCACTGCCAGTGACATTTTTACAGTAATCAATGCATTTTTAATTGCACTGATCGCTGTATTTATGCCAATGGTCCCAAAAATGTGTCAAAATTGTCCGACGTGTCCGCCATAATTTCGCAGTCACAATAAAAATCGCTGATTGCCACCATTACTAGTAAAAAAAATATTAATAAAAATGCCATAAAACTATCCCCTATTTTGAAAACGCTATAACTTTTGCGCAAACCAATCAATAAACGCTTATTGTGATTTTTTTTTTTTACCAAAAATATGTAGAAGAATACGTATCGGCCTAAACTGAGGAAAAAAAACGTTTTTTTAATATATTTTTTGGGGATATTTATTATAGCAAAAAGTAAAAAATATTGCATTTTTTTCAAAATTGTCGCTATATTTTTGTTTATAGCGCAAAAAATAAAATCCGCAGAGGTGCTTAAATACCACCAAAAGAAAGCTCTATTTGTTGGGAAAAAAGGACGGTAATTTTGTTTGGGAGCCACGTCGCACGACCGCGCAATTGTCAGTTAAAGCGACGCAGTGCTGAATTGCAAAAAGGGGCCTGGTCCTTTAGCTTCAAATTGGTCCAGGCTTAAGTGGTTAAGATACACTTACACTGTCCATTCAAAAGAACGATTTGAGAACACGAAGAAATGAAATTACGAACACACGAATGAAAATACGAACATACGAAATTATGAACAGACAAAGGATTGAAAATCCGAAATGTAAATCATTCGTTATAGATGTCATTTTCTTTTTTACTGTTTTGGAGTTTCGTATTTTCGTTATTTTGCTTATTCGTAATTTCGTAGTTTTCATATTTTGGTTCTTTCAGCTATTCGGATGTTCAAATTGACCCTAATGTACAAATACTAACAAATTTTGTACGAAAATCTATTCCTTTAAGAACCGAATCGCACATGTCTAGCATTTTTTACATACTTACATTGGTCCAGCATGGACCAATGTAACAATGCATATAGCATACCTGTGGGATCTCGACTAGAAGCTGGAAATCACTGCACCCCGCTAGTCCAGTAATCTTCACTAACTTCTGGGTTCCATGCCGAGCTGCTGCCCTGCTGCTTACTGAACACAGAAGATCAGCCGCTCTGCACAGGTGCCATTCAATAATCGCTTGCCATTTTCCCAATGTATGCTATATCTTCTCTAACTGGACGAGGTGGAGAGGTGGGTGGTGAGGTCACACTCTCCTCCTCATCCAATTAAAAAATGCTTTGCATTCATTGGGAAAATGTAAAGCATTCTCAGAATGGCACCTGTGCCAAGTGTACCTGTGCCAGTGTTCAGAATGCAGCAGGGCAGCTGCTCAACACAGGACTTGGAAGCAAATGGCGGTCTCTACTACAGTGATTTTAAGCTTCTAGAGGGATCCCGCAGGTATGTTATATGCATGGTTACATAATAGAGCTTTCTTTTGGTGGTATTTGATCACCTCTGCGGTTTTTATTTTTTGTGCTATAAACAAGAGTGACAAGTTTGAAAAAAACACAATATTTTTTACTTTTTTATAATAAATATCCAATTTTTTTTTTTAAAAACAAATTTTTTCCTCAGTTTAGGTCAATATGTATTCTTCTACATATTTTTGGTAAAAAACAATTGCAATAAGCGTATATTGATTGTTTTGCGCAAAAGTTATAGTGTCTACAAATTAGGGGATAGATAAAAGCATTTTTATTATTACTTTTTTTGTACTAGTAATGGCGGTGATCTGCGATTTTTATCATGACTGTGATATTGCGGCGGACATAACGGACACTTTTGACACATTTTTGGACCATTCACATTTATACAGCGATCCGTGCTATAAAAATGCTTTGATTACTATATAAATGTGACTAGCAGGGAAGGGTTTAACACTAGGGGGTGATCGAGGGGTTAATGTTTCCTGGGAGTGATTCTAATTGTAGGGGAAGGGATTCACAAGGGGAGGAGACCGATCTGTGTTCCTCTATACTGAGAACACACCATCGGTCTCCTCTCCTCTGATGGGACCTGGATCTGTTTGTTTACACACACAGAACCACAGTCCTGCTGTGTTACCGGGCAATCGCGGGTGCCCGGCGGACATCACGGCTGCCGGGCACGTGCATCGAGTACCCAGTGACACGGAGGGCGTGCGCGAGTGCCGGCACGCGCGCCCCCTGGTGGGCCAGGAAGGCGAGGACGTCATGTGACGCCCTCCCGCAATGAGAGCCACGCCACCTGACCGTCATATGACAGTCGGCAAGCAGTGCTTGAAGGATAAGTTCACCTTTTCCGAAAAAATAATAAATGCGCATTTTTTTTGCAGATTAAAAAAAGTGCATTTATTACTTTTTGTTGCAGGAGAATGTAAAGATTTGCACCGGCGATCAGTAGATCACTGGTGCCATGCAGGTCTCCTGCAGACCTGTCAATGTACAGGCTTGCTCTTACCTAATACGAGGAAGCCGATACATGCTGACAGGAAGAATGAATGAACTACCACGGCACTCACAGCGCCATGGTAGTTCATTGAAAACGACATGCCGACAGCCACAAATGTTGCCAGTCCTTGTTGTTTCCCATTCACAGAGTGCTGTGGATGAGTGATGCGGGCAGGTGGGCGTAGCTCCTTTTTTTAAAATGTTCACAGCTAGTTGGTGGAGAAGATCCCCTGCTAGCTGGCACAGAGGGGGAGTGGGAAGTGCGGGGGAAGGTGCATTTATAACATGTTACACCCCCCCGGATAAAATAACTTTATAATCCTTTAAGAACATGGCATAGTTATAATGCAACACAGATTTTTTCATTTACAATGACAAAGGTTTCTTGCCTACAACATATACTAGATACAATACAATTCTGGTGCTGCTTACTACATCATACCCTGTAATACTTTGCTTAAAGCGGAAGTAAACCCATCGATTTAACAGTCTAAAAAAAAAAGGCATGCCGTGAATGCTAACTGCACATTGGCTGTGCTCTCAACCAAACAGTCAAACCATCCAATGGCTGGTGTCATAACGGATCACATGTGCAGCACTGTGGCAGTTGAAGATTAAACAGAGGCAAAGATGGCAGCTTCCTTGGCTGAAAACGATAGGGGGGTTTACTTCCACTTTAAGAAAACAACATTATGGGTTATTGCATTTAGATTGTGGGTAAAGCGCCTACCTAACAATACTGGTAATTTTTCATTTAGGTACTAACCAACTAGTGGCTATGATTATGCATTGTTATTAAACGCTGAAAAATTTAGACTTTTATGCATTGAAAGGAATTTGTAATAATTGTATTGCAATTGTTCGTAATATACATATATATTTTTTTTAGTATATATATTTTTAATATATACATTTAAAACTGATGTATGTCGGCTCTTTATTTACTGTGTGTTTTTTTTACAACTAACTTTTAATACAGGATGCACCCATAGTACAAGACTCACAGACGGCTGTGGGTTTTGTACAATGAGAGGGTGTACAGCAGCAGCTGTTTACCTTCAGACTCTCTATGAAAAGCTTAAATATGAGGGGGATGCTGCTGGACATCCACTGCAGTGGCTTTTCTGGGTTGAAATTAGTGGCAATATCCTGGGAACATTAAACCCACTCATTTAAATTGAAACTGTAGGCAAAAAAGTTGCAACAGTTTGCCCTGGGACTTTAAATGAGGTGTGACATGCCCAATGAGGAGATATAAAATGCATGTTTATTGGTACATACAATGTCAACAAGTAAACACGGACAAGTACCGTATTGTCAAACAGATTTGTGATGTTATCTATAGTATATTATATATTCATGGTCAGGTACAGTATTCCATAGAACAATCCATGGTAGCTATGAAAATGCATCCTGGTAGCCCGACACATTTCGTAAACAACCGTGCACTTCCTCAGGGGTTGATGCAATATATCAAAGTCTATGACATTAAACAGTTTATGGTATGTAATAAAGATAGCGAATAATGTTGTACAAACACTAACGGGCCACCAAGGGGCCCATATTTACAAATCTGTTGAAAAAGAGATTGCATGCACATATTCCATTGGCTGCCGCTGGGAATGTCTATCCCGGGATCTGTGGGCCTGGGATCCGCGAGGGCCTGGCAAGACAAACAGGACCATACACAAGCACTATAGGCAAAACTTTTTTTCCATTTTGGATAGAGCTAGGGAGGATTATAACCCCAGTCAGATTTTTTTTGCGCTGTCTGTGTTTGGTTGCCAAGATTTCCCTTCACTTTCTGTCCCATAGCCAAACAGGAAGTGAAAGGAAATCTCTGCAAACTAAGGGAATTCCTTAAGGACCCCCAGGTCACCACAACTAGTGTCCCCATTGGAAGATTTATACGCTATTACTTTTCTGGGGATAGCTCAATATTTAGGATGTTCTTTTACTTTCACTTTCAATGATAATGGTGAACAGGACAAATAGAGAGATTGAAACTCCTTAACGGGGATACAGACAGCAATAAAAACTGGCAGGTGTTCTAATCCTTCTCCACTTTAAACAAAACTATAAAAAAAAAGTTTTGCCGTTAGTTATACATCCCTTTAAATTTGCCGCCTATCGGGCACGCATGCGGCGCCGCGAGCGTGCCTGTGGGTCCCGAGAACTCGATGTTCGCTAGCGGCCCGCGATTGCGGTGTGGAGAGGTAGAACGAGGAGATGCCTATGTAAACAAGGCTGCTCCCTGTCATTGGGAGCAGTGATCACTGTCATGTCCTAGGTAGCCCACCCCCCCACAGTTAGAATCACTCCCTAAGACACACTTAACCCCTTGATCACCCCCCCCCCCCCAGTGTTTAACCCCTTCCCTGCCAGTGTCATTTACACAGTAACCAGTGCATTTTTATAGCACTGATCGCTGCAAAAATGACAATGGTCCCAAAATAGTGTCAAAGTGTCCGATGTGTCCGCCATAATGTCGCAGTCATGATAAAAGTCGCAGATCCCTGCCGTTACTATTAATAAAAATGCCATAACTATCCCCTATTTTGTAGATGCTATAACCTTTGCGCAAACCAATCAATATATGCTTATTGCGATTTCTATTTTATATTTTCTTTTAACCAAAAATATGTAGACGAATACATATCGGCCTAAACTGAGGAAAAAATGTGTTTTTTTAATATATTTTGGGGGATATTTATTATAGCAAAAAGTAAAAAATATAGCTTTTTTTTCAAAATTTTCGCTCTTTTTTTGTTTATAGCTCAAAAAATAAAAACCGCAGAGGTGATCAAATACCACCAAAAGAAATCTCTATTTGTGGGAAAAAAAGGACATCAATTTTGTTTAGGTACAACGTCACACGACTGCGCAATTGTCAGCTAAAGCGATGCAGTGCCGGATCGCAAAAAATGCTCTGGTCAGGAAGGGGGTAAAATCTTCCGGGGGCTGAAGTGGTTAAAGACCATAGTAAATATACCCACTCTATCATATCATACAGGTTTATATAGATGTAGTATTCTTCTATATGTTGGCTTTACACAACTCATTCCCTGCTCCCATGTTTTGTAATTCACTGGGAACAGTTCTGGATTACTTTACAAGTTCAAATTCTTTCCACTCATAATATTTAAAATTAAATATTTGCTTTTAGCTAGCATTAATAGTAAATCTGCCAAGAAATACAACATATAAAATTATTTTTCTTATTAAAAAAATCTTTTTGTATTAAGCACAGTATGGTTCCAAAAAAACACTAAGCAGCCTTACAATGTAACACATGCCTATTGTTTGACACACATAGAACTTACCTTTGGCCATTTCTGTCCTATCAGCTCCTATCTTGCAATAATAATAATATCCAAAGTAGCGAGTGGAAAGGTCACGCTGTCTGCTAGTCAGAAATAGATGTGCACTAATGGAAGGGAGAGGTGATGAAGCTATGATAAGGACACTGTGTACACATGTCACTGAAGTAATAATTCAGCTTATGAATATTTAATTAACAGAAAAAAATACATAAAGAAGACGAGCCATGTTCCTGTATCTTCATTTGTGCAATGTGAATGACTTGTGATCACAGAAAAGTATTTTTAGGTAGCTAAGCATTATAGTGTACAACTCTAATGCTGAGTACACACGGTCGGAATTTCCGACAACAAATGTTCGATGTGAGCTTGTTATCGGAAATTCCAACTATGTGTAGGCTCCATCGGACATTTGCTGTCGGAATTTCCGACAACAAAAATTTGAGAGCTGGATCTCAAATTTTTCGACAACAAAATCCGTTGTCAGAAATTCCGATCGTGTGTACACAATTCCGACGCACAAAATTCCACGCATGCTCGGAATGAAGCAGAAGAGCCGCACTGGCTATTGAACTTAATTTTTCTTAGCTCGTCATACGTCATCGCGTTCTTGACGTTCTGAATTTCCGACAACATTTGTGTGACCGTGTGTATGCAAGACAAGTTTGAGCCAACATCCATCAGAAATAAATCGACGGTTTTGTTGTCAATGTCCGACCTTGTGTACGTGGCAAAAGTGTGCATAATGGGAGATGCATTTGAAATTAAAGTGAAGAATCAAAGGCTTCAGAGTAAAACAAGAGATTCCAACTTGGGGAAAACCAAATGGTGCAGGAGTACTTCAAAACCAATCATAGAGTGGGTATAGAATCCAAGAAAGTATCCCCCAAACTATCCGACAGGCTCACCTTCCTGTACATCCTGCATAGATCTTACATCACCCCGGGCCGTATGTCTAAATATAGAACTGATGTTGATCCGTCCTGCCCTAGATGTGGTGCCTCCGACAGCACTTTCTTTCACCTCATATGGTCCTGCCCAGTTATCCAGCAGTTCTGGCTACAGATAGTCAAGTTCCTTCATGATCAAATGGGGTCCCCCTTGATGGTATGCCCCCGCCAATGTATATTAGGCCTTCTCCCTCTACCAGAGGAAGAGAAATATCTTATAATATTTTTAAAGGAAACTCTCTTCGCGGCCAGAATGCAAATAGCCCAATTCTGGCTCAGATCCACTCCCCCCACTGTTCAACAATGGAAGAGGGTGGTGAATCTCACACTACCCTACAAAAAGGTTCTCTATGCTCAGCGCGGATGCCCCAAGAAATATCAAAAAATTTGGGACAGGTGGCTGGAACACTCCTCCACCTGCGCAGAATGAGGTTATACTGAGACCGCCTACATATAACTTTTTGGTCCCCCGGCCTACATACTCTGTAGACAGCTCCCCCCACCCACCGGATACCGCCCCCCCCCCCCTACGCAGGTGTGCGACCCGACCCTCCACTACTGCTTCTTAAGATATGTTTTTCTATTTGTTTCTAAGATGTCAGTAAAGCCTACTATGCACGTCAGACAAACTATGTACAGTCCCTTATTACCTGTTGGTGCATGTTGCACCTATGCTTTGTTACGAAAGAACTTGTACTTTCTTATATGCTCAATAAACTTTATTTTTGATTTTAAAAAAAAAATGAGTGTGTATAGAAAAGAATCGCCCCCCTTTAAAATAATCACATTTTGTTGCTTTGCACGTGATCAGCTGTGTCCAATCACAGCTGATAACGGATGTAAATAGAACCAGCTTCTCTAAAAGGGACATCGGCACTCATAATCAGAACACCAATAAGTGGCCACTAGTGTTGTCAATAAGTGCCTACCAGTGCTTCCAATAAGTGTCCACCAGTGCTGCTAATAAGTGCCTCGTCATTAGTTTTACCAATCAGTGCAGCCTATTAGTGCCCATATCAGTGCAGCCTATCAGTACCCATCAATGCCCTTCCGTGCCACCTCATGAGTGTCCATTAGTGCAGCCTATCTGTGCCCATAAGTGCAGCCTCATTAGTGCACATCAGTGAAGGAGAAAAATTACCTGTTTGCAAAGTTTTATAACAATCTATGAAAGTTTAAATTTTTTTTCAAAATGTTCAGTTTTTTTTTTATTTGTTTGGCAAATTAAATACCACCAAAAGAAAGCTCTATTTGTTTGAAAAAATGTGACAGCGCTGAAAGCTGAAAATTGGCCTGGGCAGGAAGGGGGTAAAAATTAAAAGAAAAAGATTAAAATAAGAAAATATAAAATTGCTTACCTATTTCTTTCATTTTAGCTTTCTTCAGTAAAGCCTCGTACACACGATCCAATTGTTGGCCAATCGAGCGTCAGATTTTTGTCGTCAGGGTGCGTGCCTGGATCTTGTCTTGCCTACTAACGGTACACAATTGTCGGCCAACAAACACGAATGTAGTGATGTACTTCGAGACTATAAAGAGGAAGTTCATTTCTCAAGTGCCACCCTTTGGGCTCTTTCTGCTAATTTCATGTTAGTAGAAGTTTGGTGAGTGTTGATTTGCGCTTTTCAGTTAGTGCTTTTCTGTTAGTTTCTGAACGACCGTTTGTCAACCAGCCATGTTGCGTAATTGGAGGAGAGAACATGTTATTATTGGGCTAGGAGTTATTGCTTTGACCCAAGTCCAGTCCAGGAACAGGAGGAGGAGGAGTTCTTGGACCAAAAATTGGTTGCTTAATCGTGACCAATTATGTCATATGCCATTGCTGCATTAGCTCCAGGAGAATAATCCAGATGATTTTCAGAATTATCTCCAGATGACGGACTCCGGCTTTCACCAACTCTTGGCATTGGTGTCCCCCTATATTAAGAAGCAGGACACATGTATGAGGCTTTCCTTCACTCCAGAGCAAAGGCTCATAGCCACCTTGTGGTACTTGGCAACGGAGAGAAGTCTCCAGGACCTCAAATTTACGACTGGGATCCCCCACCCCAGGCTCTGGGAATCATTATTCCAGAGACCTGCTCAGACATTATTCAAGTCCTGCAGAAGGACTATATTAAGGTAAGTTTTTACCTTTAAGATCACATTCTATGTATTTGTTTGCTAGTGTATTGTATTCATTTGTTGATTACATAATTCTCAATATTGTAATATGCTGTGAATGTCCTCTTTGTCCTCATGCATGCTGTTAGCTTTTCCTGCTCCTTTTTTGGCCTACATGCATATTTCCCTTCAATAACCTCCCCAGCATGCTATCCTGGCCCCATACACACCTAGCCTACTAACTTAACAATGTTTTTTGTCAGCTACATTTTGGGGCTTACCCTAAACAACCCCTAAAATGTGTACAGATGTTATTGTTGTCCTCAAATTCAGGCAGAGTGCAAGAAGCCGTTTTTTGTGGCCCAAACTCATTTGGAACCCTCCATTTTTGGCTCCTATTATATTGATTGGTTAAATCATATGGTCAAAATGTGCTGCAATTTGGACAGTGTGTATCCAGCTTTTTCGATTCTGACACTTCTTACCTGTCTACTGGGCTACCAATAGTGTAAGTAAGAAGGGGCTGGCCAAAGTAGCACTGATTATTTATGCAAACAGCTCTCATGGAAGTGGAGAGGGTTATTACCTGTCCAAAACATCTTCCCATTACCCCCTCCCCCCCTAAAATGTTTCTGATGGCCACCAGATGGGGGGGGGGGATCAGATAAGTTGACCTTCCACTTTTGTCTTTAAATACTCATTTAAGTGTACCCTTATGTTTAAGCATGTTTGTGTCAAATCTGCTTGCAATGTGCAGAAGTAGTCATTTATTTTTTTTTAATCCACAGTTTTCCTCCAACCCAGAGCAATGGCAGGACGTTGCAGCCCAGTTCCATTATCAGTGGGATTTTCCCAACTGTGGTGGTGCTATTGATGGCGAGCATGTCCGGATTGTACCATCACCCAACTGGCTCTGATTATGTTAATTATAAGGGCTTTTGCAGCATAGTCATACTAGCTGTAGTGTCTGCCAACTACGAGTTCCTGTATCTGGATTTTGGGAAGAACGGTCGCAACTCTGACGGAGGAGTGATTATGCAGACAGAGTTCTACAAGTGGCTCCAGAATGGCACCTTAAACTTGCCACCTGCTGAGGAGAATGTTGAGGGCCTCAATTTTGTTTTCGTGGCAGATGAGGCCTTTGCTCTGGGGGAACATCTGAGGAATCTCACCCCAGAGCAGAGAATCTTCAATTACAGGCTCTCTCGTGCCAGAAGGGTGGTTGAAAATGCCTTTGGCATCATATCGAGTCGTTTCAGGCTGTTTTTGACTCCAATCAACCTGGCACTCTACAAGATAAATCATGTGGTCCTGTGCTGCTGTAATTTTAGCTGAATCCTGTGTACTTAATTTTTTGAATATCCTGTATGTTTTCCTGGAAGACTACCTGTGCCGACCCGGAATCCGTCTGACTACCGCTGCCTTGCTACTTAACCCCTGGCTTGCTTCCTGGATACTTCTACTGCCTGACTACCTGTGCATTTGACTGGACTACTTACCTGTGTTGACCCCTGGCTTGCCTTTGGATACCTCTTGCCTGATTACCTGTGCTTGATTGGCCTGCCTACTGGACATTCTCTGAGTTACTTACCTGTGTTTGACCCCTGGCTTGCTTCTTGGATACCTGCCTGATTACCTGTGCTGCCTCCTGGACATTTTGGCTCCCCTGGCCTGCCTCTTGGATACTTCTACTGCCTGGTTGCCTGTGTTTGACCCTCGGCCTGCTTGCTGGACTATCTCCTGCTCCTTGTGCTGGACCCCCTGCTCAGTGTTCTGGACTTGCAGTTCCCTCATGCTCCCGAGGGTTCTCCTTCAGTATATGCTTTGGTACCTCTGCAACCTCTACCTGATCACAGCTCTGCCAGGTGTCTACTCCCAGTGCAGCTTCAGCCTCTCCTGGTCAACGTCGCTACTGCACACCACCTGCTACACTCCTGCTGGCAACCCGTGCATCTTTGAGCCCGGTGTCCTCTGTACCCACTCCAGAGGCATCGTGCGCTTAGTCGCAAGGGGAGCAGCTCTCAGCATATCGGCCCGGGTGAGTACCTCTGACAGTACAAACCAGCCAATGTCCGAGGCCGACAGAGCTGGTTCACCCCTTGAGGCCTTATGCCAGCAGGTGACAACCCTTCCGCAGGCTGTACAACGCCTCCAAGATGGATACTTTCAGATCGAAGGGCGTCTTCAGCACCTGACCTTGTCTCCAAACCAAGCGGACCAGTCACCCCCTGCAGCCAGCACCTCCACTCTTCTATCAACACCTGGAGGTGCTCTCCCTGCCTATGACATGTCCCATCCTGATCCCAGGGTCCCCACACCAGAAAGTTTTTCCGGGGACCGAAGGAAATTTCGCTCCTTTAAAAATTCTTGTTTGCTACACCTAGCACTACAACCCAGGACCTTCCAGTTGGAATCCACTAAAGTGGGTTTCATTATCTCTCTACTTTCAGATGACCCTCAATCCTGGGCACACCATTTGATGGAACAAAAGAGCCCACAGTTGAATTCTGTAGAGACTTTCTTTTCCGCTATGGCAGCACTCTACGAGGACTCCCAACGCACAGGTACGGCAGAATCTACCCTGCATACCCTATCCCAGGGGAGAATACCTGTAGAGGACTATGTAGTGGATTTCCGCAAATGGGCAGCAGATACTGACTGGAACGAGTCAGCCCTAAAACACCAATTCCGTTTGGGGCTATCCGAGGTATTGAAGGATGAACTGGCTCGAGGAGAGATCCCAAGCACTTTCACAGATCTCTGCCAACTTGTTATTAAACTTGACCGTCGATTACGGGAACGACGGGCAGAGAGACTGCAGAGCCCTCGTCCCACCTGGACGATGCCCCGGGTCCCTCCGGCACCTGCTCCTTCTTGGAACTCTCGCACTCCTCCTCATGGGGAACCTATGCAGCTGGGCCTGGCACGGTCCCCCCTATCTGCTGAAGAAAGGCTCCGTCGTCGTCATGCCAATCTCTGCCTCTACTGCGGGGGCACTACCTACAGAAATGCCCCATAAGACCCAGTAAGTGCCCTTCTGGGTCCCTCTCGAGTTCGCACTCTGTTGGAATTCCGCATTTTCATCTGACTGTTCCACTCTCCCTACAGGTAGCGGGAGAGTCTTTCCAGTTGGGAGCCATCCTTGACTCCGGAGCCTGCAGTTGCTTCATGGACCTGACCTTGGCACGACACCTGAACCTCCCTTTAACTACCAAGAAACAACCTCTTCAAATCCAGCTGGCTGATGGCTCTCCACCCTGCTCAGGACCGGTTACCCAGGAAACCGCTCCTATCCTGACCTGCACCAAATCAGGTCATCAGGAACTTTTACGTTTTGACATTATCCACTCTCCTATGTTCCCCATCATCCTGGGGTACCCCTGGCTACTGGCTCACAATCCTCGGATCGACTGGGTCAACAGGGAAGTAGAGTTCTCCTCTCCTTACTGCCTGCAGCACTGCCTTCCGGATCAACCCGCAGTACCTCTTTCTCATCTTGCCATGCAACCCAGTATCAAGGACCTGCAACACGTTCCAATACCCTACCGTGACTTCATGGATATTTTCGATGAAAGAAAGGCCGAAGTTCTTCCCCCTCATCGCTCATATGATTGTCCGATTGATCTCCTACCAGGGGCCGAGATCCCTTCGGAAGGATTTTCCCCTTGTCCGAAACTGAGCTTGAAGCCCTACGGGTATATATTGACGAAAATCTTGCTAAAGGGTTCATCCAACCATCTTCTTCGCCAGCAGGGGCTGGGATTTTCTTTGTTGAGAAAAAAGACGGTTCCCTCAGACCCTGTGTGGATTACAGGGAACTCAATAAAATTACTATCAAGAACAGGTACCCACTCCCACTCATTCCCGAACTTTTTCAGCGGCTCAGGACTGCCAAGGTGTTTACCAAGCTCGATCTCCGTGGGGCCTACAACTTAGTTAGAATACGCTCTGGGGATGAGTGGAAGACGGCTTTTAGGTCCAGATTCGGCCATTTCGAGTACCTGGTCATGCCGTTTGGACTTTGTAATGCCCCAGCTACCTTCCAACACCTTGTCAATGACATTTTCCGTGAGTATCTGGATAACTTCCTCATTGTATATCTTGATGATATCTTGATTTTCTCCGATTCTCTAGAAGCCCACCGTCAACATGTCCGGAAAGTTCTTCTCATCCTCCGTAAACACGGGCTCTACGTCAAAGGAGAGAAATGCGAGTTCGAGACTGATACCATCCAGTTCCTGGGCTTTATCATAACCACCGGAGGAGTACTGATGGATCCCCAAAAGGTGAAGGCCATCCAGGATTGGCCTGCCCCCACAGACAAAAGGTCAGTCCAGCGTTTTATCGGCTTTGCCAACTTTTATAGACGGTTCATTCAGGGGTTTTCTGCCATTGTGTCCCCAATCACCCAACTGACCCGTCAGCAAGTCAAGTTCCAGTGGACTCCCCAAGCGCAAGACGCTTTTGAGAAGCTCAAAGAACTTTTTTCTTCTGCACCCATCTTGCAGCACCCTGACCCTGAACTCCCTTACGTCCTAGAAGTGGACGCTTCAGACTCTGCTATGGGAGCGATCCTATCGCAGAGAAGTGGCCCAAAGGCCTTACTCCACCCGGTCGCCTTTGCCTCCCGAAAATTAAATCCCCCTGAAAAGAATTACGATGTAGGCGACCGGGAATTACTTGCGATTAAATTCGCTCTCGAGGAATGGAGATACCTGCTAGAAGGAGCTTCCCAACCCATTCTCATCTTTACAGACCACCGCAACTTGGAGTACCTCAGGGCTGCAAAACGCCTTAGACCCAGACAGGCTCGCTGGGCCTTGTTCTTCTCCCGATTTAATTTCCACATCACTTACCGTCCTGGCTCCAAGAATGGCAAGGCGGATGCTTTATCCCGTATGTTTCTGGACACTGAATCCTCTAAAGAACCTGCTACCATCCTGTCCGCCCACAATTTCCTCCATGCCATTCAGCCTGACTTGACCACAGCCCTTAAACAGGCTTCCAACCAGTTCTCATCCCCCACTTTACCCTTTCTTGAAAGGAAGCAGGATCTGCTCTGGGCCCATGCCCGAATCTTTGTTCCTCCTCCTGTCAGACTCCAAGTCCTGCAGACTCTTCATGATCACAAGATGTCCGGCCACTTTGGAGTACATAAAACAGTGGACTTGGTAGGTCGATCTTACTGGTGGCCGGGCTGGAGAAAGGACTGTCAGGAATACGTTCTTTCTTGCAACACTTGTCAGAGGAACAAGGGGTCCAACACTAAGTCCTGGGGTCTGTTACGTCCACTATCTGTCCCGGAACGTCCATGGAAGGAGATTTCCATGGACTTCATCGTGGACTTACCCTCCTCAGATTCCTTTACCACAATTCTGGTTGTCATTGACCGTCTCTCAAAGATGGCTCATTTCCTGCCCATGAAAGGTACCCCCTCGGCTTCTGCTACCACTGACATCTTCATCAGAGAAATTATAAGGTTACACGGAGTTCCAGCTAACATCACCTCAGACCGGGGGTACAGTTCACCTCCAGAGTCTGGAGAGACCTCTGCAAATCCCTTGAAATCAGGACTTCCATGTCTTCAGCATATCACCCACAATCCAACGGTCAAACTGAACGCACTAATCAGACCCTCGAGCAATACCTGAGGTGTTTTTGTTCTTACTCCCAAGATGACTGGTCAGGCCTACTACCCTACGCAGAGTTTGCCTATAATAATTCTTTGCATTCTGCCATTAATCAAACGCCCTTCTGGGCAAACTACGGTTATCACCCTTCTTTTCTTCCAGATTCCATACCAGACGTCCCTACTCCAGCTGCACAGGACCTAGTCAAAAATATCCAAGACAACTTCCTCCGGATCCAACAGGCCATGAAGGAAGCACAGAAGGGTTATGAGGTACAGTACAACCGGGGCTGGAAGGAATGCCCGCCTTTCCAGATTGGTGAGAAAGTTTGGTTATCAACCGCTAATTTACTTCTCGGAAATTGGGTCCCAGGTTCATCGGCCCCTTTGAGGTCAAGAGAGTGATCAACCCAGTAGCCTTTGAACTAGATCTCCCCAGTTCCTATAGGATTCATCCAGTTTTTCATGCCTCTTTGCTGAAGCCCGTAATTACCAATTCTTTCCCTGATAGGCAGACGCCACTTCCTCCTCCCATCACCATCCAAGGAGAGGAGGAATTCGAGGTTGAAAAGATTCTGGATCTCCGAAGAAGAAGAGGTCAGGGTCAATATCTTGTTAAATGGAAAGGGTATCCCCCAGAAGACTGCTCCTGGGAGCCATCTGAAAACATTCATGCCCCTCGCTTAATCCGAGAATATCCGGAGGCTGCCCTTAGGAGGGGGGCACTGTCAGGGAAATACCAGGCCTCTTCGCCGGGTTCCAGGGTTGCGCACGCGCGGTAGAGCGGCGCAACGAATGTTACAGGTACGCCGGGTAACGGTGCGCATGCGCGGGTCCACGGCACTCGGGTATCTGACACAACCCAGCCAGTACGCCTCACCGCTGTGCGCGGCGCTGACAGAAGACGAGTGCGCATGCGCACTCGTCCGGGTATCCCACCTGACCATTTACCTGGCCTATAAAAGGCCTTCCCTGTTCGCTTTCAAATTGCTGGTTTGTTGTCTCTTCTGAGTCCTGTCTCCAGTCCAGTATCCTGTATCCTGTATCCTGTATCCCGCATCCTGTATCCTGTACCCTGCATCTACCTGACTACCTGTGCCGACCCGGAATCCGTCTGACTACTGCTGCCGCTACTTACCTGTGTTTGAACCCCTGGCTTGCTTCCTGGATACTTCTACTGCCTGACTACCTGTGCTTGACCCTAGGCCTGCCTACTGGACATTCTCGAGTTACTTACCTGTGTTTGACCCCTGGCTTGCCTCTTGGATACCTCTACTGCCTGATTACCTGTGCTTGACCCTTGGCCTGCCTACTGGACATTCTCTGAGTTACTTACCTGTGTTAGAGCCCTGGCTTGCCTTGATACCTCTACTCCTTATTACCTGTGCTTGACCCCCCGGTCCTGCGTGAGTTACTTACCTGTGTTTGACCCCTGCCTGCCTCTTGGATACTTCAATACCGCCTGGCTGCCTGTGTTGACCCTCGCCTGCTTGCTGGACTATCTCCTGCTCCTTGTGCTGGACCCCCTGCTCAGTGTTCTGGACTTGCAGTTCCCTCATGCTCCCGAGGGTTCTCCTTCATATAAATGCTTTGGTACCTCTGCAACCTCTACCTGGGCTCTGCCAGGTTCTACTCCCAGTGCACCAGCCTCTCCTGGTCAACGTCGCTACTGCACACCACCTTTTCTCTAAGGAGAGATCCCAAGCACTTTCATTTTTTAAGGAGGAATCCGTCGTCGTCATCAAGCCCAATCTCTGCCTCTACTGCGGGGGCACGGGGCACTACCTACAGAAATGCCCCATAAGACCCAGTAAGTGCCCTTCTGGGTCCCTCTCGAGTTCGCACTCTGTTGGAATTCCGCATTTTCATCTGACTGTTCCACTCTCCCTACAGGTAGCGGGAGAGTCTTTCCAGTTGGGAGCCATCCTTGACTCCGGAGCCTGCAGTTGCTTCATGGACCTGACTTGGCACGACACCTGAACCTCCCTTTAACTACCAAGAAACAACCTCTTCAAATCCAGCTGGCTGATGGCTCTCCACCCCTGCTCAGGACCGGTTACCCAGGAAAACCGCTCCTATCCTGACCTGCACCAAAATCAGGTCATCAGGAACTTTTACGTTTTGACATTATCCACTCTCCTATGTTCCCCATCATCCTGGGGTACCCCTGGCTACTGGCTCACAATCCTCGGATCGACTGGGTCAACAGGGAAGTAGAGTTCTCCTCTCCTTACTGCCTGCAGCACTGCCTTCCGGATCAACCCGCAGTACCTCTTTCTCATCTTGCCATGCAACCCAGTATCAAGGACCTGCAACACGTTCCAATACCCTACCGTGACTTCATGGATATTTTCGATGAAAGAAAGGCCGAAGTTCTTCCCTCATCGCTCATATGATTGTCCGATTGATCTCCTACCAGGGGCCGAGATCCCCTTCGGAAGGATTTTCCCCTTGTCCGAAACTGAGCTTGAAGCCCTACGGGTATATATTGACGAAAATCTTGCTAAAGGGTTCATCCAACCATCTTCTTCGCCAGCAGGGGCTGGGATTTTCTTTGTTGAAAAAAAAGACGGTTCCCTCAGACCCTGTGTGGATTACAGGGAACTCAATAAAATTTACTATCAAGAACAGGTACCCACTCCCACTCATTCCCGAACTTTTTCAGCGGCTCAGGACTGCCAAGGTGTTTACCAAGCTGGATCTCCGTGGGGCCTACAACTACCTTCCAACACCTTGTCAATGACATTTTCCGTGAGTATCTGGATAACTTCCTCATTGTATATCTTGATGATATCTTGATTTTCTCCGATTCTCTAGAAGCCCACCGTCAACATGTCCGGAAAGTTCTTCTCATCCTCCGTAAACACGGGCTCTACGTCAAAGGAGAGAAATGCGAGTTCGAGACTGATACCATCCAGTTCCTGGGCTTTATCATACACAAAAGGTGAAGGCCATCCAGGATTGGCCTGCCCCACAGACAAAAGGTCAGTTTTTATCGGCTTTGCCAACTTTTATAGACGGTTCATTCAGGGGTTTTCTACCAGCTACCTAGCCTCACTTCCAAGTGACGTGGACCAGCTGAAGTGGCTGCAGCTCGTCCGTCTGTGGGCACGCTGACGGCTATTGAAAATGCCCGTGCTGGATTGCCCTCACAAATTGCCAGAGAATTATGGCAGAAATACCTGGAATATTTTTTGGGTAGAGGGGCAGTGTATTGGCAGCAAATTGTAGCTGATAATTTTTAATTGTTTTGGAAGATCATAAACTCCTATTTCATTTGAACTACTGTTGTCTGTTTCTTTCTTGTCTAATATGTTCACAAATGGGCTTTATTTTGGCTCCAATAGTGCAAATGTACCTTAATTGCTACATGAGCTAACAAGATCTTCTTCACCTAACTATTATGGTGTGCTGTTTGTCTGCTACACACACAATGGTTTTGTTCCTAATAGATCTAATGCATGAAGTTCAAAAACATTATGCCCTTACAACTCCTCTTCTTTTTTTTTTTTGAGGCCTAAAAATTTCAGGAGTTGTCCACATTTAAGAGCACATTGTCACTGTAACAACTTACAAAATACACTGGTATTGAGCAATGAAATAATAAGCCACACATTGCTAAACATGTGCGATTAGTTTCGTACGAATCGGAAATTCGTACAAATTTTTCGAAATTCGTACTGTCGTACAAATCTGAATTACGAATTTTTACGAATACGAATTCTGTACGAAATACGAAATTTAGTTTACGAATTTCGGATCCAATTTATCCGAATCCAAACTACCAAATGACGAATTTCAACTAATATGAAAGAAATGATAGCGGATATAACAAATGATTCAAATGAATTTGAGATTCAGTATAACGAATATCGACACTCTACGAATAATAACGAATTATCCGAAAACGTATTAACGTTACATAACACAAGTCTATTGTCTATTGTTCACCAATCACTCAGAGGAAGTACGAAATAAGATATTCTTAACGATTCGTAAAGATTTGTAACGAATCGTACGAAATTCGTATTTCCTACAAATCCGAATTAAATTTCGTACACGAATTACGATTTTTTTTTTTTATACGAAACGGAACAAAACATTTTTTGAAGGCTCCCATGTCTACACATTGTTTAGTAAAAAAAAACATTTTACTCAAAGCACATTCACATGTGCGTTTTGAGGGTTTTAAAACAAACCAACATCTTGGTGTATAACATGTATGTTTTGCATTATTTCAAATTTTTTTGTGGCTAAACAGGCATGTTCTCAAACACTAGATACACATCCCAAACTCAGTAACTTACAAAATTTGAGTTTGGTAAAGTGAAGGCCAAACGAGACATTAGTATCCCAAGACTGTGTGGATGTTGCCTTCCTCAGATAGCGTGATCTCCCCCCTCTAAAAGCCAAAATTTGAAGCCACGTACACGTAGAGGCATAACAAATTAAATGTCCCTTATGATCCCATGCCTAAAATGTGTGTAGTTACAAACATCTATTTTTTCTAAACACACAAAACACACAGTGTATCAACATGTGCTATCTCCCATCATGGAGTATCATTGGACGCATTTCGGGGGTACAACCCCTTTATCTGAGCTACTTTAGTTATGAGGGGTTGCACCCCCAAAACGCATCCATTGGTACCCTGTGATGGGAAATAGCACATGTTGACACACTGTGTGTTTTGGGTTTTTTGAAAAATAGATGTATGGAACTACACACATTTTAGGCATGGGATCATGGGGGAAATAAGAATGTTAAGGCCCAATTTAGGGTTTTAGATTATAAAAAACACATAAACATTACAATTCACATTAGTTAGGGCAGTGTTTCCCAACTCTCCTCCTCAAGATGCAAATCCAGGTCATGTTTTCGAGATTCCTTGAATTTGGCACATGTGATGTTGTCCTTTTCACTGTCAGTAATTTGCACAGTCGTTTTTAGACTGAGGAAAATCAAGAAAAAACAGGACCTGGTGGTGCACCTAGAGGAGTGTAGTTCTGTCCAGGGCTGGTGCTAGACTATTTTGCACCCTAGGCAAGACCAGCTACTTGCGCCCCCCCCCCCAAAAAAAAAAAAAAAACACTGAATGGCTTTGTGCAGTGTCATTAAATAATAGCACAATACACTCTGACCACAGTGTATATTATGTGAAAGTCTGTCAGTGCACTTTAATTATTTCACTGTGTGCCATTATAAAAAATATATTAGTGGCGGAACACCAGGGCCCGATTGAAAGTGCGACCCTGGCCGTTCGGCCTGGATTAAGAGCATCATAGGCCTGGTGCTGAGGATTTTGGTAGGCTCTGGATTATGAAGCCCCTTGTCCTGTATGCTAAATCAAAATGTTCTCTACAGCCCGCCTTAACCACCACTTGTGCCTAGGCACTCCTTCCATCACCACCCACTGCACCTGGGACCCCTTTCCTTATTATCTACTGTGCCTGCAGCCTCCCTTACCTTACCACCCACTGCACCTACAGCCCTCTTCCCTCACCACCTACCATGCCTGTAGCCCCCCTTTATTGCAGAAATACTACAGGAGAGGGTCAGAGACAGCAGACATGGTACATGAGATGGTCAGAGACTGCAGACATAGTACAGGAGATGGTCAGAGACTGCAGACATAGTACATGAGATGGTCAGAGACTGCAGACATGGTACAGGAGATGGTCAGAGACTGCAGACATGGTACAGGAGATGGTCAGAGACTGCAGACATGGTACAGGAGATGGTCAGAGACTGCAGACATGGTACATGAGATGGTCAGAGACTGCAGACATAGTACAGGAGATGATCAGAGACTGCAGACATGGTACATGAGATGATCAGAGACTGCATACATGGTACATGAGATGGTCAGAGACTGCAGACATGGTACAGGAGATGGTCAGAGACTGCAGACATAGTACAGGAGATGGTCAGAGACTGCAGACATAGTACAAGTGTGTCCTAGGCTAGCAGTGACCAGTGTGGAAAAACATTGATCGCTGCACTATGTGTAAACAGGAGTTTACAAAATATAACAAAGTGCCAACAAAAACTTTACTAAGTAATTTCTCAAGCACAGGAGGACAGTAAATAGTTAACAGGTCTGTGAAGCTCCCAGCCTGACCAGCTAATTCCTTCAAAGATAACAAGGAAAAGGTCAAGCAAATCATGGATGGGACTCTGGCACATTATATAGCTATAGAAACAGCTGAAGTTGCAGTGTCTTGCAGAAGTCTAATCTGCATTCCCCTGTCCTGTGTTCAGTGTAAATAAAACCAGAGATAAGAAGCAGTGTGAGAATATGGAGGGGAAGTCATCCCTCGATCAGTGCCTATTCTACACACAGCACGGGAGAAGGAGAACACACTCAGTATTGTGACATCTCATACCTTCTTTATACTCAGGTATGTCGGCTCCTCTCCATCCCGCCCAGCTCTGGTCACTAGCATCTCTTCTG
Source organism: Lithobates sylvaticus (assembly GCA_028564925.1). NCBI lineage: Eukaryota > Metazoa > Chordata > Amphibia > Anura > Ranidae > Lithobates > Lithobates sylvaticus. Next base: position 533,435,917 of record CM053029.1, read on the forward strand.
GTCAAATGTGGCGGTCTGGACAATCTGATTGGCTAAGGAGGTAGTGGGAGGCGGAGCAACTTAGCAGTCACACCCTCCATCTCAGAAGAGCAGCGCTATTGGCTGCCTGCCCTGTTACACACAGACTTCCTTCTCCCTCCAGCATGTGAAAGACGATGAGAGGGAGAGGGGAGAAGCTGCACGCCGCACTGCAAGGCTACCACCTGACCGCCGCACAGAACGCCTTGCTGTCCGGGTCCCCTATCTGCCAGGAGCTTGGGGGGGCCACAAGAAGGAGGCAGGGGTGAGGCAAAGGTCATGTGCGCCCCTAGGTGGCAGTGCGCCCTAGGCGGCTGCCTAGTTCGCCTAGTGGGTGCACCGGCCCTGGTTCTGTCACTAAACTTTTATATTAAAAAGTCATAAAAACATGGTAATTATTAAAAGGGCAAACAGGAGCCTACAAGTGGAACAATAAACTTCAGACCAGGCAAGGGGAAATTAGAATTTGGCAAGCATGTCCACAAAATCTGATTCTTCGCTGTAAAGCAGAGGCAGCCTCCTTGATTTGCTCCAGCTCCTTCAAACAATGCAACATGTCTGCACTCATTCTGCCAATAGTACATTGTGGAAGATCATGACCTAGTAAGAAGAGTAAAAAGTATTAAGGGAACGATGGTCAAGTGGCTGAGGCACTACATAGTGAGTACAGTCACGTTACTAGTCAAATTCAGGAAATACTTACCTACCCAGTCTATTGTTGCTTGCAACCTGCTTGACCTTCAGACACCTACACTACTAGGAATTTACACACTGCAACTACTCTATAATTTTGACCCTGGTGCATGGGTCTCCCAAACTCGGGTACCTAGCAACACTGCCAGCTCCTTCCACCTCTTCCTTTTCCATGCTAATGTTAAGGCACTACATACACTGTGTGGAGTGAGTGTTTGGTTTGGACATCTAAACACTCGAGATGTATACACATTTGAAGCAAGATTCCAAGAATACTTACTTGCGCAAACAAGAGGCTCCTGAATACTTTCTTCCGCTTCTGGTTCGCTTTGGTCCTCCGTGTGACTCGCGTCAGAGGATTTGATGACCACAATGGCAATGTCTGTGCTGGGTCCAGGAGTCAGATCCCATGGCTCCAAAGAAACATTCTGGGTGAAACGCTCACTTTCCTCTAAAAAGAAACAATACACCATTCATTAAGCCACCCCAAGTCACATCTGTTTCTAGCATCCATTTTTCTACATTAGTTGACCAACCTTGCACTTGGTCTGATGTCAATGTTTGGGAAGGGAAGGTGATGGCATTTTACAGAGGGCAAACACTTGACAAGTGCCAACATTGAAAGTCCTTCAGTTGCCCCCGCCCCTCTTGTCTCCTATGGGATATGGGATATACGATGACCATCATAGCAGGCGTGACTCTTTGTGACTGGGACCCCCGGGCCCTCCCCTCTACCCATGTCTACACCGGCAAGGCTGCATTAATGGGCACTGATGAGCCAGGCAGCAACCAGAAAGTGTTCTTTACCCCTTAAGTTCTGCCCTAAGCCCATGGCCTTTGGCCCACCTAGAAACACCCCTGTCGGTGGCTAAATGAGTGTATTTGAAGTTGGCACTTAGATTTTTGGGGGGAAGATGGCCTCGTTGCCTCCTCTGTTGGGGCCTGAGCGAGGGTAGCCTCCCTTCATCCCTTGTGGTGGCTTGGCTGGTGGTGCCTCCCTGTTGAAAGAAGAAAAAACAATAAGTTCCAAAAAAAAAAGAATGTCCAAAAACATGACCAAATAAGAATGTTCATACCGTATATACTCGAGTATAAGCCGAGTTTTTCAGCACATTTTTTTGTGCTGAACGTGCCCCCCTCGGCTTATACTCGAGTCAAGCACTTTTCTGCAGCAAAAAAAAAAATTTCCGACCCGACTTTGGGGCCCCGTATCTCGGGGCCACTTGGGTCTAGGGTCTTTGGTGTGCCAGCCCAGTGGACCTAGCACTATAACATATCCAAAGATGGGGTTCCTAGCACTAAGTGGCCCCGAGATACAGGGCCCCAAAGTCGGTTCAGAAAATGTCATTCTCTGCTGCAGAAAAGTGCTTGAGATTTTCTGACCCGAATTTGGGGCCCCATATCGCGGGGACACTTGGTGCTAGGAACCCCAAATGTTGTATTCCAACCCAGTGGAATTAGCACTACAACATATCTAAAGATGGGGTTCCTAGCACTAAGTGACCCCGAGATACAGGGCCCCAAATCGGTCAATTCTGTCCATCTGCATGGGCACAGTGAGGCTGCAAATGGGCATCGTTGACCCTCTTTTCCACTTACAGTAGCTGCGCAGTTCTCACCCTAGGCTTATACTCGAGTCAATAAGTTTTCCCAGTTGTTTGTGGTAAAATTAGGTGCCTCGGCTTATATTCGGGTCGGCCTATACTCGAGTATATACGGTATATTCTTTATATTTACCTTCATCTTTGGAATCCCAAGTCATACAAAGATTTAAGAAAAGCTTATATAGATTTCTCTATAGCTACTTGTTTAAAGAACATATACAGACAGCTAATTTACAAATATACATATTGTTTGGATACAAATATTGCTTACTTTTTTTTTTTACTATGTGATGTATGTACTCCATCTGGTCTTGTTCACGGTGTTTGAGATCAGACCATCGTTTTCGAATTTGGTCCTTTGATCGTTCCACCGAAAATTCGCACTGCTAAATGGCGATGACCTTCTTCAAAATGGGGTCCTTTCAGCTGTTGGGCCTTTCGTAATTGCGCAGCTTGCAGTCGTAATCGTGCTTCTCTAGGATGCGCACCATCTCCACCATCTCACTCTTGCTCATGGGGGTTGCTTTGTGCCTCCTATGTGCTCCACCACCGTGGGGCTGGCTGTAATCCTCAAAATCTGCCAAGTTGTCCCTCCTGAATATTCCGCCGTGTGTGTCGCATGCAGAAACGAGAAGGTCATGCCCCAGCGTCAGCGGAGTTTGAGTGGAGGACGAATGATCGCCAATGCAAGAAAGGAGGCATAAAACAAAGGTACAATTAGAAATTGGGGCATAGGTGGGTAGTGGCCTATACTGCTCAGATTGAGGCCTATATTGGGACCAGCTTATGGGTTAAGCCAGACATTGTGGTTTGTCTTGTGTTCTGTCTTGCAGGCATCATATCATTTATCATGACAGGTAAATTTACATCCCCTGATTTTCTACCCCAATTCATTGAACTGTACCGGGAGCTGCCCTGTCTCTGGAAGGTCAAGAGTAGAGACTACTCCAATAAAATCTTGAGGAAGGCAGCTTTGGAGAAAATGGTGGAGTTGGTCAAACCAGTGTACCCCAGGGCAGACATCAACTATGTAAATGCAAAAAATGGCTAACCTAAGGACTACATTTAAAAGGGAGCTGAACAAGGTCCTGGAATCTGAGAGGTCAGGAGCAGCAGCGGATAACCTATATGTCCCCAGGCTGTGGTATTACCACAGCCTGCGGTTTTTGAAGGACCAGACAGAACCCAGGCCATCGCTGTCTACACTCCCTTCAACATCTGCTGAGGTCACAGCTCCTGAGGTCCACACAGGTCCTGATGCACAGGATGAATATGTGGAGGAGCCCAGCTTGACCCAAGTATAGCATTGTTGAACATATTTGTATCCAAAAATACAATGATAACTAGACGTTATTAGTAAAATATTTCTGCATTAATAAAGTGGTTTGCATATCAATAGACAGTAGTGACCAAAAATGATTTGAACAAGAATGAAAAATGCTGGGGTCACAATGATAGTCTTTTCTATTTCTCTCCATTCAATTTGCAACAGTGAGGAGATTAAAATTGTGTGTGATTAATGACCAAACCCTAAAAAAGATTTGAATTATGTCCCATTTTCATACACAGGAAAGTGTCAGTATGGAGGAGCCATCGGCCAGCGGCCAGCAGCCAGAGAGAGTCGCAGATCCCTTCCCTACGCCCTCCTGCTGCTAAACAGGCCAGGAAAAGCAGGAATCTGGAGGAGGCCACAGCTTCCTTCCTCAGCCAGGCCACTACTGCGCTCCGTAGAGACCCAGATGATGCTGAGGCATTTGGGTGTGTGACTGCCAATAAATTAAGGCAGATGGCCAGTGAGCAAAGGAGCAAGTGTGAGGAACTCATCCTGCAGCTCCTCAACAAACTTCAGAAACAACCCACATTTCTGATTTTGTGGCCCCACCTCCACCACCTCCACAGCCAACCCACACGCCACAGCCACCCCACCCAACACAGCAGCATGGCGGTCAGTGGCAATACCAGCCCCAAGACCCCCAACAAGGCCGCTGGACTGGGGATTTTCACCCCTTCACTACTTATTAATTTCTTCTTTTTTTTTTATAATGATTTTATTTGTTATATTTTCTATATTTTTGTATGCATAGAATGCACTTTTTGGTTAAGTTCTTTATATTTGGATGACAGATAGCATGTCTAATTTAATTTGTTTTATTTTTTTTAATTTGTTTTATTTTTTTCTGCACAATAAAAAAATAGTGTAGAATAAAACTTGGCCATGTGTTTTACTTCAAATGACAGTTTGTATTTTTTAAAATGTAACTGCCTACTCCCAATGTAAAATGAACAAGGGACACCAACATAGTTGTATCTTATCTTAAAAACGACGGGATAATGGTGTTGTGGTAATTTGCCCAAAAAAAAAAAAGAAAAATTAGAAAAAAACAAGCATAATAAGAATATTCTTTATCACTAAAAAACAAAAGCCTTTTAAAATACGTTTGCCATAACTCCATCAGTATCACCAGCAAAGCAGCTTCATTATTATCCCATTAAAGAAGAAGAGAATGTGCACTGCATTTAGACATTTCATAATTTGCCGCGTCACGAATGTTAATTCTCCATTACGAACTTTACAAGACCGACCGCTTCCGGCTCGTTCCTTGCTTCCAATCATGCGTGTTTGTACTTTCGACTTTTGTGTGACGGACTTGTGTACTGACCATCAGAAAATCTGACAACCAACCATTGTCAGCCGAAAATTTACTAGCATGTCATCCAACATTTGTTGGCAGAAAGTTGGACAACAATTGTCAAACGGAGCGTACTAACTGTCAGATTTTAGAACAGTCTGTCAACAATCGCATCGTGTGTACGAGGCTTTACTTCCTGGTTTCTGGCCTAGGTCAAAATTTCTTACATCCCATGAGTCTTCAAGAGGGGAGGTGGGGTTTTCCTCAGTTAACTCAGTTAATCCTCTTGCCTGCATGCCTGAGTGTAACTGCTACCTGAATCATCTACCCTTAGGTCCCATGCACACGAGACACTGTTAAACGCGCGTTCAGAGGCAGTTGGACAATTTTTTCAACTGCCCCTGAACGCATGCAATGTTATCCTATGTGTCCATGTACACAGTCTCGTTTTTTTTTTTATGCAGTTGCGTTTAACCTAGTTTTTCCAGAAGCAAAAAAATGGGTTCAGACACTTTGCTTTTCCACGTTTCAGATGCAAAACGTGACTATAAGCATTTTATAAGCATTTTTAAAGGAACCCAATTTTTTGGACCAGAAAACTCAGAAATATGATGGTAAACCAGAAAAAATACAAAAAAAAATTGGTTTAAAATTGTCGTAATTACTTTAGATAGTTCATGGAGCATATATACTCACTGATGCAATGCCATAAAAAAACTCTAGTTTTTTAGGTAGCTTAGACAATGAGGAATGCCTCCACTTCTTTGCCCCAACCCTTCATCCAATTTTGAATCTAATCAGTGACTCCACCTAGTCTGACCAAAGCATAGCAATGTCTTTTTTTCACAAAGAAAAACCTGCATACCAATGTCTAGTCAGCCCCAACCCCCCACCATGTTTGTGACATATCCAACGGACATTCGCTGTGCCATCAAGGGATGGGTCCAATATCGACAAGCTCTGACTCTGGACCTCTCACGCAATTCGTGACGACGTTGCTGCCTCGTCAAGAGCCACATCAGGAGCATTTCCTGACATATATTCAATATAGGATCCATTTCCAAAAAAAAAAAAAAACACAGACAGAGAGGCAAATGCAAGTTTACAACTGCTCTCTCTGCTGCTGCTGCTCACTCTGATCAAAATGGCAGAAATAGTTAATACATGCTTTCTGAGCTTGGGGAGGGTCTATATGATGTTATCCTTACAAATGCTTATAGACGCAAACGCGGCATGAAAATGCGCCAAAACGTGCGTTTTTAAACGCAGGATTCTGCTTTTTAAAAAATGCGTTCAGCAGAGTTTGCATCAGCGTCTCGTGTGCATGGGGCCTTACTCGAGATTATTACTGCTAGAAATGCTAGATGGGTGTTTTTTTTTTTTAAAGTGCTTTCTCAATACAAAAACAAAACATGGATACATGGATGGATAGGTGAATTTCCTTTGAATATTAAAAAATAATTAAATAGCATTTTTGTCTTATGATGCAGTTTGGTTCCACTTTAAGAGCAATGGGCAGTAAGAGACCTATTAGTCCTCATTTAAATGACCATACCACGATTTTCTCCCTACCATAGATAGACAAATCATGAGGTTCATTTCTTTGTTTTGCAGAAAATGCAACTATTGGAAATGACAGCTCTAATTTTGCTACAAATGCATCAAAAATAAATATAAATACCAGCTTACACATACTGTGCCAATTTTATAGTCGTCCCAAAGATTTTAATTCATTGGGTAATTGGGCTGTGGCTGTTCTAACTTTATGTTCAAACAATTTTCTGCATAAACATAATTAGTTTTTTAAAAAAAAGGAGTACCCTTAATGTCCTCTGTTTACCTATAAACCTTCATTGAGACAGCACAGCATTTATGGGCAGAAGAGAGCCTATTGTGTTGATGGACATGGTCTTAGTAATGTCACATATTGTCTCTGCTTCAGCTTGTTGTGGGATGTCTAAGGGAAATGATCCCATTGCCCATGTAACATTAACCCAGTGTATACAAAATACCATTGAGTACTGTAAGCCAAGGTAACGTGAGGTTACTGCATATGAGGCTATGTTTGGTGTGTGGCAGAATATTTGACCGCATTGCACAATCTGAACAAAGAACAGGGACATCTCCTGCGTATAACATTACACTAGTTGCTACATATTACCAAACCACTAGTAAGTCTACAGTTTACCTGGTTCTAGCTGCATGGTTATTACAGGAAAGGTGTTACATTTGTATGTATTCAATATATTTTGGTAAAATATATTCATTCGTTATTTCCAATGATGCAAAATATTGAGGGCTTTTTAATCTTCTTCTTATTAAAGGTATTTATGTAGCATAAACAACTGAAGTAGATGTACATTCATATCAGTCCTTGCACTCAAGGAGCTTAAAGTGGAAGTAAATCTTCCCCTGCTGACATTTACCTATAGGTAGTGAAAACATCTCCTAAATGTGTACCGTTTAGGAGATATTTACATTACATGCAGCCAGTGACATCACTGGCCCATGCGCTCTGAACTAACGGCCACGGGTACCATTCCGTCTGAGCCCCGTGCCATGAACGGCGGCTCCTGCATCAACGCAGCTCCGGCCAATCACAGAGCCTGAGCCTGTGAACCTGGAAGAAACTCTGGGGGAAATGTCAGCTGTCTCAGCGGTGTGCAGGCAGGCAGAGTTTACAACCTCTTTAAGTATTGGGACGCCTGCCTTTACATGTGCACATGAACTTTAATGGCATCTCAGTCTTATGCCCCGTACACACGGTCGGAAATTCCGATGGAAAATGTCTGATCGGACCATGTTGTCGGAAAATCCGACCGTGTGTGGGCTCCATCTGACTTCTTCCGTCGGAAAAAATTTGAGATCCTGCTGTCAAATTTTCCGACAACAAAAATCCGATCAGACTTTTTCCGATCATGTGTAGAGAATTCCGACGGACAAAGTGCCACGCATGCTCAGATCAAATTAGGAGACCGAACCTATTGGCTAATAGCCTCTACGTAGTTCCGTCGTACGCAAGGAAAGTCACCACGTTCAGAATGATCGGATTTTCCGACAACTTTGTCCGACCGTGTGTATGCAACACCAGTGTCAGACAAAATCCGTCGGAAAAAATCCGACAGGTTTTGTGGTCGGAATTTCCGACCGTGTGTATGGGGCATTAGTCCGTAGGGTTCAATATTGAGTTGGCCCACCCTTTGCAGCTATAACAGCTTCAACTAGAAGCGCATTTGTGGGGTCAGGCACTGATGTGGACAAGAAGGCCTGGCTTGCAGTCTTCCCTCTAATTCATCCCAAAGGTGTTCTATCGGGTTGAGGTCAGGACTCTGTGCAGACCAGTCAAGCTCCTCAACCCCAAACTCGCTCATCCATGTCTTTATGGGCTTTGCTTTGTGCACTGGTGCGCAGTCATGTTGGAACAGGAAGGAGCCATCCCCAAACTGTTCCCACAAAGTTGGGAGCATGAAATTGTCCAAAATGTCTTGGTATGATGACGCCTTAAGATTTCCCTTCACTGGAACTAAGGGGCCAAGCCCAACCCCTGAAAAAACAACCCCACACCATAACCCCTCTTCCACCAAACTTTTTACACTTGTCACAATGCAATCAGACAAGTACCGTTCTCCTGGCAACCCTCAAACCAGAAACATCCATCGGATTGCCAGAAGGAAGTGCGATTCGTCACTCCAGAGAACACGTCTCCACTGCTCTAGAGTCCAGTGGTGGCTTGCTTTACACCCCTGCATCCAACGCTTTGCATTGCACTTGGTAATGTAAGGCTTTGATGCAGCTACTCGGCCATGGAAACCCATTACATGAAGCTCTCTACACACTGCAGTTGTGCTAATCTAAAGGCCACATGAAGTTTGCAGGTCTGTAGCTATTGACTCTGCAGACAGTTGGCAACTTCTGCGCGCTGTGCGCTTCAGCTTGCGCTGACCTCGCTCTGTAATTATACGTGGCCTACCACTTTGTGGCTGAGTTGCTGTTCCCAGTTGCTTCCACTTTGTTATAATACCACTAACAGTTGACTGTGGAATATTTAGTAGCAAGGAAATTTCATGAATGGACTTATTGCACAGGTAGCAACCTATCACATTACCACGCTTGAATTCACTGAGCTCCGGAGAGCGACCCATTCTTTCACAAATGTTTGTAGAAGCAGTCTGCATACCTAGGTGCTTGATTTTATACACCTGTGGCCATAAAGGTGATTGGAACACTTGAATCCAATGATTTTGAGGGGTGTCCCAGTTCTTTTGGCAATATAGTTTACATATACACACATACTATGCCCAATTAACTTACCCGCATGTCTCCAGTGTGGGAAGAAAGCAGAGTACCCAAAGGAAAAGCACACAGGCACAAGAAGAACATGCAACCTTCCTGCAGAAAGTCTTCATTGCCATGGTTAAAATACATTACATAAAAAAATATTGTTTTTTTGACATTAACCACATGCCGACCGGGCTATAGCCAAAAGACGGCTACAGCGCGGTCGGCTTATTCTGGGTGGATGTCCTACGGACGTCCTCCCAGAAACTTGCTCCCGCGCGCCATGACGCCAGTTCCTCCCTCCCCTCTCTGTACCGATCAGTACAGTGAGAGGGGAGAAGCGGAAAGGGGGAGAGATGGGACCAGCGCTGTGGGCTGGATGTGTAGTGCACACAGCGGTGGTCAGTGACAGCTACACTGCCACCACTGTGCAATGCTCTGCCACCACTGTGCAACACTGCAACACTCTGCCAATACTCTGCAATAAATTTTAATAGAAACAAATAATTTTGTATTTTTTTACCAGTATTTTTTGATTTATAACGCAAAAAATAAAAAACCCAGCGGTGATTATATACCACCAAAAGAAAGCTCTATTTGTGTGAAAAAAAGGACACAAAATGAATTTGGGTACAGTGTTGCATGACTGAGTAATTGTCATTCAAAGTGTGAGAGCACCGAAAGCTGAAAATTGGTCTGGTTAGGAAGGGGGTTTAACTGCCCAGTGGGTAAGTGGTTAATACAGCTTCGTCTTTACTGGGCAATGGTCCTGATGTATGTAGCAGTGGCCATCTAAAACACCTTTTATTGTAATCCAGCAACACAATCACATATCCAGCAGATAAGGTGAAAGGGGGCTGTGTGTAGGGGCGTGACCGGATGCAGATGAGAGTGAGAGTGGAGTGAGCCCGTGCAGCGTTCCTTCTCCCTCTCCCCCGCTCTACCTGATAACCCGAGGTTGATGCCCGAGGTCCGCTTGTGCTGCTTAAACGGCGGGAAACGAGCCGGCTTCAGTGGGATTGGTGCAGCCAGCGCCAGCGTTCTCTTTCACTGTGCGCTCCGACTCACGCTGCCTCACTGAGACGTGCCTGCAACTTGCTGGAGGAGAGGAGGAGAGGAGAGCGTGTCCCGCGCCTGACGGGGGGCGGAGGACTGGCGGCAAGGGGGGTGAGAGCCCTCGGTCGTTGTGGTGACTGCCTCCTGGAAACCGCAAGGTTGTCGGTGGCGTGGACTCCAGGAAAACACCTGATAAAGCTAGGAGCGCTCCCCATTGCAGGAGAGCGGAAGCTGACAAGCCCTGCTGTACAGCCAACGTTGTACCTACTTCTACTACATCATCTACATCATCGCCGACACAACGGATGGGTGAGACAAGAGAGTGTTTAAGCGTTGTTATTTGATCTGTGTCCAGTACCAAAAAATGACTGTTAAAGGGGAAGTCTAACCCTGTGCTCCTGCTACTTATTACTCTAGCTGGTTGGTGCTTAAGTAATAGAGAGACACTCTTTTAAATTTTTCAAACTAAACTAAACCGCCAAATACCCCCTTCTGAATTTCTTTTTTATTTGTGACTGGACTGTGGCCTGGCACGTCCCGGTGCTGTACCATTTTTGTGCATTGGATGCTTTCCCTGTCCCTCTTCAAGGTATACCGCCTGCCACAGCTATAATTCAATCCAAAGTCAATTTGTAATCATGCCTTCACAGCGCACTACAAAAGCCAGCCAGGCAGCCAGCCAAGTAGCAGCAGCAAAATTAGAGAAATTTGCGCACACCCCAAGCCAAGGGCCAGCTCAGTCCCCTCAGAAAACCACCATACAAAATCAAAACCAGCAGCCCCACCCTAATAGGACAGGAGGAGTGACAGGGGCCATAGGTGGAAGGAAAAGCCAGGGGCAGAGCCAACCACCAATACAGACTCCCCAGAGGACATTAACGGAAGGGGGTGAAATAGAGGGGCAACTTCGGAACCAGGCAGAAGAGGGTCTTCCCCCTGTAAGGGGGGCGGACATTACACCTGGGGGGGAGCCATCTTTAAAAGAGATTTTGGAGGCGGTTAATTCTTGCAGGGCCTCTCTGACCGATACGCACGACCAATTGAAGACAATACAGGCGGAACTTGCTAACGTAAGGACTGAGATACAAAAGGTACAAGTAAGGACTACAACTCTTGAGGATAGGATGACCTTAGTGGAAGATGACTTGACCCCTTTAAAACAAGAAGTGAGTGACATTAAAAATCTCCTTAATATGCAGCTTAATAAAATGGACGATATGGAGAATAGGATGAGAAGGAAAAATATTCGCTTAGTCGGCCTTCCGGAACATTCCGAGGGCCCTGACCCTGCCGCTTTCCTGGAAAAATGGCTGGTTGAAACTTTTGGGCAGGACTCATTCTCGTCGCTTCTGGCAGTTGAAAGAGCCCATAGGGTTCCCTCTAGACCCATTCAACCTGGGGCCCCTCCTAGGCCCATACTGGCAAAACTCCTATTCTTTAAGGATAAAGTAACAATCATACGGAAGGCAAGGGAACTAGGAAATATCCTCTATAATGGTATGAGGGTGTCTATTTACCCCGACTACTCACCAGACCTCCAAAGAAGACGAGCCAAATTCGGAGAAATAAAACGAAACTTGCGCCAAGCTAACTTAACCTACGCATTATTATACCCAGCAAAATTAAGAATAATGGCGCCTGGAGGGACTGTACTCTTTGACTCCCCCAAAGGGGCTGAAGATTGGCTTACTAAATTTAAGGAGCGTTCCTAGACGATCAAGCTCACCATATAACGCTGACTTTGCTTTTTTTTTTTTTTTCTGGAGAGGGGGGATGGATAAGGCTGATATCCAATGGAGTGAGGGAAGGGGAGCGAGTGGTGACATATAGTGATATACAGTGTTTTTAATTTTTAACTTGTTTTTTCCTTTTTTTTTTTTTTTTTTATTATTTTCTTTTTTTCTTTTCTGTTATTTAATGTGTTGCCGCCTCGCCTCCTGCGAGGGGAGAAGGAACGGGTGTGGAGTGCACGGGAGGGAAGAGATCACAAGTTGGAGCAGATAAGGTGAAAGGGGGGCTGTGTGACACAGCTATCGCGTTTTACTCTTAGTGCTTACTCATAGCTGACTGGACCAGTCGGCTAGTAGTAAGCGCTGAGGAAATGTAAAACGTGTTAGCTGTTTTCTACAGACCCCCCCTCTCCACCTTATCTGATGGATATGTGATTGTGTTGCTGGATTACAATAAAAGGTGTTTTAGATGTGGGGCCAATCGGACATCTCTTTATCTCATGTTTACAGGGTAGTTATAGCTGTTTTTGTTGACTTTAATCTTTTCCACCACCCCATACATATTGACCAATCATGTGCCTACATACCATTTATTTATACTGTATATACTTTATATTGTTATTATTAAGTGTATTTATATAGCACCAACAATGTATGGAGCAATTTAGATAATGTACATTTACATCAACCCCTGCCCTCATGAAGCTTACATTTATACAATTTAGATTTTTTTTATTTTATTTTTTCAAATATACTAAATTTCTTTCATGACCAGTGTAGCTCAGATGTCCCCAACTTCTTTTTCTGCCTGACCATTAGTACTCATCCCACCCCTTCTCATTATCTAAATTAACGAGACCAGACATGAAATGGAGTACAAATGGCCATAGCAGCCTTTTTATTAACAAACACTTATTCAAATAACATTCTTTTACATTAACATCTGAAACCAAACTAAACGGTCCTCAGGCCTTTTTGGTCTATGACGGCAACCCCAAAATTCCAAGACATGTTCCACTGCTACACTGCGGGTCCTTCACCATGATAAGGCCTCCAGCCGTGAACACCAGCTCGGAGACAACCCCACTACCCGCAGTGCAACCATTACCCTATTCCAGCTAAACCATGTTATCTGGAATCCACCAGAGGGGCACACACCACCGATGAGTCCCCCACACTTCCATCTCGTAAGTATTTGCTTACACCGTCAAAGACCAAACTTCCGCCATCGGATCAGCTGCCATGACTTCACCTGCTCATACCATACCTGTAAAGAAAGAAAACATACAAACACATAGGGAGGCTGGGTGGGAAACTGCCTGCTTCTTGCACCTTGCTGACTTTCCAATACTGCCCAGGAGCCCTGCCTCCCCTTAAGTAAACTACCAACTCCCCCCTCCCTATCCTGCTTCTCCCAGCCAATCCTCTTTCCCTACTTCTCCAACTTTAACTTCCTTAACCCCTTCATTGCCTCCCATTCTCACTCTGTCATGCCAGCCCTTCACTACCCTCATTGCATATCGATCGCTCCAGGTCTCACTTTTTTTCTTCTTCTCCTAGCCATTTCCTTTTACTTCTTTAATACATTTTTATTACTCTGTTCAAACACTTAGAACGTGCTGAGAAGGCAGTTGGCACAGTATGATTATTGCAGCATTGCAGCAATTGATATTTAATATTAATCAGGAGATCATGGGGATTTACATTATCTATGATGTGAACTGGAAAGCAATAAAATGGGAGGAAACTTTGAGAATTTATAGAGCTCTAGAAGTTTTTTAATGCATTATTATTCAGTATCAGAAAACCCATAGTGGTATACTAAGAAATATCAAAACATTTCACCTCAATCCATTATAAACTAATAGCCTACAATAGTCACACACCCACACTACAGGGTTCATTTTCAGACAGATGAATCACCTACCAGTATATTTCTAGTTTATGGGAGGAACATTGCACAAACAATGACATAACATGCAAACTTAATTAAGATAGCACCCGTGAAATTGACCCCTGGACCGCAAAGCCATAATGCTAGCAACTAAACCACCAACAAACACAATGGGGTTGATTTACTAAAACTTGAGAGTGCAAATTCTGGTGCAGCTGTGCATATAAACCAATCACCTTCCAGGTTTTATTGCCAAAGCTTAAAGGGTTACTAAACCCAGGAACCTGCATTCACTATTTTGAAGGCTTATATGCAAATAATACAATGGTTATGGGGATCCAGGTACTGGCCTGGGGGACATGTATCAATGAAAAAAAAGTTTGTAAATTTATTTTTATTTTTAAATGAGCAGTGATTTATTGATGCTTAAAGTGAACGCATGAAAATGAAAAAATCCTTTCACTAGCGTGCCTGGGGGGTCCCCTTAGTCTACCTGTAAAGTTGCACATCTGTACTGTGTAGAAGCTGCTGCAGCAATAATTGCATTTATAAAGCCCCCAAAAAAAAGAAATTTTTCCAGCAAGCTTTCCTTATTTTGTAAGCAACTGCTTGCTTAGTCAGTCTGTATGATGAGGCCACAATGTAGTGCACTGTGAACAAGATTAGAGATTTTTTGGATAAATTCTGGTGTCTCTTCCACGGAAAAATTGGTCTTTGGGTGTCGGTGGCGCCTTCACACCATAACTCTATTAAGGTACTCTTGATGAAAGTAAGAATTGGCCTTGCAGTCAAAAACTAAAATGATATGCACCTGTCAAACAGGAGCGGAAAAATTGATCTTTGGGTGTTGGTGGCCTATTTTTAGCGCAGCTTTACCATTGTTTTAGCGGCGGTATTCGACCGCTAGCGGTGCGGGTTAAAACCGCCCACAAAGCGCTGCTTCAGCAGCGCTTTGCTGGCGGTATAGCCGCTCTGCCCCACTGATTTCCCCATGGGTGAATACACGGCTCCTTCACCGCTCCAAAGATGCTGCTAGCAGGACATTTTTGACCATCCTGCTAGCGCACCGCTCCAGTGTGAAAGCCCTCTGGTCCAGTGCCCTCCGCCGCTTACCCGAGCAGTCGGCAGCGGCGGAGGCAATCAGATCTTCACCCTTGCCTGGCATGGAGACGAGTGGAAGATGGCCCCCACCTGTCTCCATAACAATGCAGGGCGGAAGTGACGTCAAAACATCACTTCCACCCATAGCTCTTAAAGGGCCATTTATTTTATTTATTTTTTTTAAATTACTTTTTTTTTTTTTTATTGCATTTTTAAGTGTAAATATGAGACCTGGGGTCTTTTTTGACCCCAGATCTCATATTTAAGAGGTCCTTTAATGCTTTTTTCCATTACAAGGGATGTTTACATTCCTTGTAGTAGGAATGAAAGTGACACAATTTTATTTATTTTTTTAAAACTGTAAAAATAAAAAATAAAAGGTAAAATAAATGCGGAAAAAATACATTTTTAAACGCACCCCGTCCTGCTGAGCTCGCGTGCAGAAGCGAACGCATACGTGAGTAGCACCCGCATATGAAAACGGTGTTCAAACCACAATCAGTAGAGCGAGAGAAATAATTCTAGCCCTAGACCTCCACTGTAACTTAAAACATGCAACCTGTAGAATTTTTTTAAACGTCGCGTATGGAGATTTTTAAGGGTAAAAGTTTGTCACATTCCACGAGCGGGCGCAATTTTGAAGCGTGACATGTTGGGTATCAATTTACTCGGCGTAACATTATCTTTCACACTATAAAAAAAAATTGGGCTATCTTTACTGTTTTATTTTTTTATTCAAAAAATGTGTATTTTTTCCCAAAAAAGTGTGCTTGTAAGACCGCTGCGCAAATACGGTGTAAAAATAAAGTATTGCAACGACCGCTATTTTATTCTCTAGGGTGTTAGAAATTTTTTTTTAGTAATTTTCACATTTAAAAAAAAAAAAACAGTTTTTAACTTGTAAACAACACATCTCAAAAAGAGGCTCGGACCTTAAGTGGTTAAATTCCCTTTCTTCCCCATTCTGATGCTCAGTTTGAACTTCAGCAAGTCGTCTTCACCACATTAAGATGCCTAAATGCATGTCATGTGATTGGCTGATTAGCAATTTGTGTTACCAAGCAATTGAACAGGTGTACCTAATAAAGTGGCCGGGAGTGTATGTTTAGTACAGTACAGTGGTGTAGCGTGGGTTGTCAGCGTCCATGGCAAGGCAAGTAATTTGCGCCCCCTAACGCATGGACTTTTAGCACTCAATGAGTCCCTTCGACTAGTACAGTATAAAACCCCTTACCCCCTATGTCACAGATCAGCTGCAGAGCTGATCTGTGTCAGGGCTGGTGCAAGGATTTTTGACACCCTAGGCAAAACCTAATTTTGCCACCCCCCCCCCTGGCTGACTCCGCCCCCATTTCCCTGCCCATGTAAATCCCACCTTTTTAATAAAGCACCCATCAAATGCAGCCTCACCAGCGCCCATCAAATGCAGCCTCACCAGCGCCCATCAAATGCAGCCTCACCAGCGCCCATCAAATGTAGCCTCACCAGCGCCCACCAAATGTAGCCTCACCAGCGCCCACCAAATGTAGCCTCACCAGCGCCCACCAAATGCAGCCTCACCAACGCCCATCAAATGCAGCCTCACCAGCGCCCATCAAATGCAGCCTCACCAGCGCCCATCAAATGCAGCCTCACCAGCGCCCACCAAATGCAGCCTCACCAGCGCCCACCAAATGCAGCCTCACCAACGCCCATCAAATGTAGCCTCACCAACGCCCATCAAATGTAGCCTCACCAACGCCCATCAAATGTAGCCTCACCAGCGCCCACCAAATGTAGCTTCACCAGCGCCCACCAAATGCAGCCTCACCAGCGCCCATCAAATGCAGCCTCACCAACGCCCATCAAATGCAGCCTCACCAACGCCCATCAAATGCAGCCTCACCAACGCCCATGAAATGTAGCCTCACCAACACCCACCAAATGCAGCCTACCAGAGCCCTTCAATGCAGCCTACCAGTGCCCATCAATGAATATTTGCTTGCTGCGGGAGTCGGGACACAGACACAATCCTCCACCACTGCTGCGCCTCTGACACTATGTGTGAATGCAGCGGCGGCTGCCTGCTGATTCTGAGACATAGTTGCTTGCTGCAGAGAGAAGAGAGTAGGAAAACCAGTGGCCGGGCGCCCTAGGCAGCAGGGCACCCCAGGCGGCCGCCTAGTTTGCCTAGTGGTAGCACCGGCCTTGATCTGTGTCTTACCTTTACTGCTGTAGGTCGGCTGGCACCTGTGACACTACACTGTCCACTATACTGTCCACCATACTACACTACACTGTCCACCATACTACACTACACTGACCACTACACTACACTACACTACACTGTCCACCATACTACACTACACTGACCACCATACTACACTACACTGACCACCATACTACACTGACTGACTACCATACTACACTGACTGACCACCATACTACACTGACTGACCACTATACTACACTGTTCTCTCTCTATCTCCCCCCCCCCCCCTCCAGGGGTAGTAACACGACTCTCACTCACCTTCTTCTTGTCCACGGTCCTGGCCTGCATCGGTTCAGAATATAGGAGGAGGAGGAGGAGAAGAGTCTCTTCAGAAGACAGCGGCCGTGGCGGCTCACATTTTTTCTTGTCTCCTCCACACTCTGGCTACTGCCATGTTCAGTGTCCGGTGCACTGTGATTGGGCGTATGGGGGGTCATGTGCGGTGGCTGGACTTCAGGAGCAACCACAGGACAGGCCAGCCTTATGCCTTACATGACCCTTATATGCCCAATCACAGGGTGCCGAACACTGAACATGGCGGCTGGAGCGAGGGGGACACAGGAACGTAAAATTAGGAAGAGGCAGCCAGTGACACATACTGGCGCCCCCCTAAATGTCGCACCCGGGGCCACGGCACCCCCTGCACCCCCCCACGCTACGCCACTGGTGCAGTATGTGTTTACTGTTCTACAGTACATCTCTATTGGATGTATTTACAAAGCAGTATGAGCTTACTGTTCTATGTCTCCACTGGAACGTCATACCTTTGTGCTGATAATTGCACATTGCTGTGTTCACTTTGAAGGATATATGTTTTTTTGGACTGTTACGCAAAAATATACTCTTTAAAAACTTCACAAAAAGGTACTGAGCTCACTATGACACTTGATGCAAAGAGAAACGTGAACAGTGTAAGTCGCACATTTTATCGCCAATGACAAATGTTTACAAAAAACGTTTTGCTTCTCTAGATTAGACTATGTAGGCCCATGTCAGAGGATATACTTGACCTACTTTTCAGTTTCAAGTATCTAGCTTCGTGCCATTGATTCTAAAAAATTCTCCGCTTGGCCACATGTGTGTTTTGCAGCTGGAATTCTAATTGCTAAACCATTTGCAGATATCTCTGGAGAACAGATGTGAAATTTAGAATAGATTCATTATTAAGGAGCTCATGAATAAATGCACCCATCCACATGAGATGCTGCAATTCTATGGGCTGGTCAGGACTCAAAGATTAACTGACTAATGTATAGGACTGATGTGACCACAACAGATTCCTGGGACACCACTGTCCGGGAAAAACATGATTGGGATATATTTAATGACTGCAAAACAGAAGCTGTCAAAGGGATACATTTTCAATGAAGGAAGAAATATCCAAGAAGTGTTGGGAGTTTGATGTGAGTTTAACCACTTCAGCCCCGGATGGATTTACCCACTCCCTGACCAGCGTCGCTTTAACTGACAATTATTTTTTTGTATAAACCGGTAAATTAATTTGGACTTGTTTATTCTTCGGTCTGGAGTTCCTTCCACTTGTGCGTGTTTTTAAAAGAATACCTTTTATCTATGAGAACACAGACACTGCACAGTTTTTTTAAAATAAAAGTATGAATAAACATGGATATATTAGGCCCCATTCACACTGCAGTGTCTGTCACCAACTCACAAAGCTCTGATAACCAAGGGATCCACAGTGTTTGATTGATCAGTTCTCCGTCTTATGCCCCGTACACACGGTCGGAAATTCAGACGGAAAATGTCCGATCGGACCATGTTGTCGGAAAATCCGACCGTGTGTGGGCTCCATCGGACTTCTGCTCTCAAATTTTCTGACAACAAAATCCGATCAGACTTTTTCCGATCGTGTGTAGAGAATTCCGACGGACAAAGTGCCACGCATTCTCAGATCAAATTAGGAGACCAAACCTATTGGCTAATAGCCTCTACGTAGTTCTGTCGTACGCAACGAACGTCACCACGTTCAGAATGATCGGATTTTCCGACAACTTTGTCCGACCGTGTGTATGCAACACCAGTGTCGGACAAAATCCGTTGGAAAAAATCTGACGGATTTTGTGGTCGGAATATCCGACCGTGTGTACGGGGCATTAGAGCCGGTGAGGGACAGATGCAGCATCAGACCGATGCTGCATCCACCTAGGTAAGTATGATTCTTAAAAAAAAAAAAAAAAAATCCTATACTTCTTCTCTAAGTCATTCCACTGAAACATAGGAGGCACTGGTCATCCATTTAAAGTAAGGATCCATCCAGCAGCTATGTGAAAGATAGGGCACCCGGAGTGGCTTAAGTAGCCGAATACATATTGGCCTAAATTCATGTCGCTCTTTTTTTGTTTATAGTGCAAAAACAGGTGATCAAATACCACCAAAAGAAAGCTCTATTTGTGGGGGAAAAAAAGGACATCAATATTTAAGTACAGTGGGTACAGTACAGTGTCGCACGACAGCGCAATTGTCAGTTAATGTAATGCAGTGCCGTATCGCAAAAAATTACCTGGTCAGGAAGGCGAGTAAATCTTCCGTCGGTCAAGACCTGAAATTTATCACCGTCAGCATCAGGATATTGGGGTTTATTTACTAAAGCTGGAGAGTGCAAAATTAGGCTCACTTCTGCAGAGAAACCAATCAGCTTCCAGGTTATATTGCCAAAGCTTCATTGAACAAAATGAGGTTAGAAGCTGATTGGCTACCATACACAGCTGCACCAGCTTGTGAGAGCTCCAGTTTTAGTAAATCTCCCCCATTGACTTACTAATGAATGGTGCAATTATGCCTATTTATCTGTAAATTTTAAACTGAGTGCTCTAAATTGAAGGCTAATGGCTATTTATTATAATACAACAAATTTATGTTAATCCTAAAGTAACCCAGTCACTAAAGGTATTGATTTACTGTAATTTTAAAAGGCATTTTGCCAGTTCAGGCACTTCCTGTTATAGGGTGATAATGCTCTATCCCTCTTTCCAGGTTGTACCAACCTCTAAAGGCCCGTATACACGATCGGACTTTCCGACAGGAAATGTTCGATGTCAGCCTGTTGGCGGTAAATCTGACCGTGTGTACGCTCCATCGGACAATTGTTGTCGGACTTTCCGCCAACAAATGTTGGATAGCAGGTTTTCAAATTTTCCGCGGACAAATGTGTGTTGTCGGATTTTCCGAGCGTGTGTACGCAAGTCTGTCGGACAAAAGTCCAAAGTACAAACACGCAAGATCGGAAGCAAGGACGAACCAGAAGCAGTCGGTCTTGTAAACTAGCGTTCGTAATGGAGAATTCACATTCGTAACGTGGCAAATTATGAAAAGGCTTTTTTTTTTTTTTCTAGTGATATCGAGAATAATATTATTATTTTTTTTTTTTTTTATTTGGGCAAGTTACCACAACACCATTATCCCGTAGTTTTTAATCACTTTCAGACCGGACCAATTTGCAGCCAAAGGACCAGGCCCCTTTTTGCGATTCGGCACTGCGTCGTTTTAACTGACAATTGCACGGTCGTGCGACGTGGCTCCCAAACAAAATTGACATCCTTTTTTTTCCCCACAAATAGAGCTTTCTTTTGGTGGTATTTGTTCGTCCCTGCGGTTTTTATTTTTTGCGCTATAAACAAAAAAGAGCGTACATTTTGAAAAAAAACGCATTATTTTTTATTTTTTGCTATAATAAATATCCCCCAAAAATATATAAAAAAACATTTTTTTTCCCAGTTTAGGCCGATACGTATTCTTCTATATATTTTTGGTAAAAAAAAATTGCAATAAGCGATTGATTGGTTTGCGCAGAAGTTATAGCGTTTACAAGATAGGGGATAGTTTTATAGCATTTTTATTAATAATTTTTTTTTATTAGTAATGGCGGCGATCAGCGATTTTTATTGTGACTGTGACATTATGGCAGACACATCGGACATTTTTTCAATGCTATTTAAATGCATTGATTCCTGTATAAATGAAACTGGCAGTGAAGGGGTTAACCAGGGGGTGGCAGTGTAGGGGTTAAGTATGCCTAGGGGTGTGTTTCTTACTGTGGGGGGGCGTGGCTGTCAACTAGTGAATGCTGATCTCTGCTCCAATCACAGGGAGCAGAGATCGGCGTCACTAGTTGCTAGGCAGAATGGGGAGATGCTGTTTATTTCTGCATCTCCCCGTTCTGCCTTCCCGTGAGACGATCGCGGGTGTCCCCGCGGCGATCAAGTCCGCGGGACCCACGACCGGCCTCACGGGGGTCCCGACCGGCGCGCTCCAGATGGCACGGACGGCATTAAGGAGGGACTTATATATACGCCCTCCTGCCTGCCCGTGCCATCCTGCCGACGTATATCGTCGTGCGCTGGTCGGTTAAGATCAAAGATACAACTATGTTGATGTCCCTTGTCAATTTTACATTGTATTTTTTTAAATGTAACTGCCTACTCCCAAACCGTCATTTGAAGTAAAACACATAGCCAAGTATTATTCTACACAATTTTTTTATTGTGCATTAAAAAAAGAAAACAAATAAAATTAAACATGCTATCTGCCAATAGAACTTAACCAAAAAATGCATTCTATGCATCCAAAAATATAGAAAATATACCAAATCAAATCATTATTCAACCAAAAAAAAAAAAGCAATAACTCTAAGGCCAATAATAAATAACACGTTATCTCCTCCGAATCCGCAACATGTCTGGTTGACGAACGGCTGTTCAGAAACTAACTGAAAAGCACGAAATGAAAAACGCAAAAAGAAAAGCGTGAATCAACACTCACCAAACACGAAATTAGCAGAAGGAGCCCAAAGGGTGGAGCTAAAGAGCTGAAAAAACACTTAGTACGTCACTACGTTCGTAATTGATGGCCAACAATTGTGTGACCGTGTGTATGCAAGACAAGTTTAAGCCAACGCCCAAAATTCCATGGTTTTGTTGGCGGAAAGTCCGATCGTGTGTACGAGGCATTAGATTAGCTTCCAATGGAGACTACAAATGGCTGCATCATTATCAATATATTACAGAGGCATCAGGCATGGTCCACTGCATTTACCATCAAGAAAACCATCCTAAGAAATGGAGCACAATCCAAAAGCAAGAAATATACAGCTCACCTCTATCCAGCCTCACATCCATTTAGCAGGGCATGGAAATGAGTCCAAGACAAGACAAATATAGTGGAGAAAATGAACTACTGGCATTCATTTGCTCAACCAACCTAAGTAATGCCATGCAGCTATTGATCGAGTGAAATGCATGCAACAGCACAAAATTTTGGCAATTGTTTATGATATAGTACTTTAAAAAATAAAAGTTTGCAGCCACTTTTTTTTTTTTCAGAACTGCCTTGATTATTATTTTGAGTTCGGATGATAATGAGTATGTTAAATCCCCCCACACTAAAGTTCACACTAAGCTTTGACTGTAACTTGCAGCACTTGAACACATGACTAAAGAGTAGAATATGGGGCATCCAGCCAAGGAGTGCAGCTTGTGGCCAATACATATTTGCTCTGATTTTCCCACACTAGCAGAGTAAGTTTGTTGTGCATCAACCCTTCTCTCCGCCTCTCATCTGATCAGAATAATACATTCCCTTTGGTAAAGCATAGGACTGTCTCTTCTAACAATCAGTAACTGTTCTAGCAGAGCTAAGGCTAGGTTCGCATTTGTGCATTGCAGGGAAAAAAATCGCATTCTTTCCCGCAACGAGCAGCAATTTTCCAGACATGCGGCGATGCCATTAATCCTTACTGGCTCCCCCACGCAACAAGTACTATGCATTATGGCATAGCACGAGTTTTCAAAAGGGTCGTGCACTTCTTTAGTGCATTTTTTGCATGTAGGTAAGCTTATTGAAACCAATGGGCTACCCTAAACGCGATGCATGGTAAAACGTGCCTGCGCTCCGTTGCAAGTGTATAGGTGTAAACATTGATGTTGATGCAACTGCTCATGTTGCAGGATAGTTGCTCTTTTGAGCAAATGATGTATCCACTCCAAAAGTATTGCACTACATCCGCAGTCAGTTTAGAGTGGAACTAAACTAAAAAACTAATGTTCTTAACTAAACTAAATCTAGGGAAGCAACTGTCAGCACTGAGAAGACCCTCCATACTAAAGGAGAGCTGGGAATGTACCCGGCAAGAGGCCGGCAGGGGCCAGCACAGAGGCGGGTGGAGACAAAGAGGTGCAGGCACTAGAAAAGAGTAGATGGGTGACAGTCAGGAAGGGTAGAGTGGGGAAGTGCCAGGGAGACCGATCCAGGGCTGGAGCATCCCAATAAGTACGCTCCATTGAGTGACATTGGTGAAACCAGTCAGGGATCAGCACTGCTGGAGCTGAGGGACTCTCCTAGCTGCCGGGGGAAGAACTCCTCCAGTGAGAGTGGGGGGGGGAGTAAAGGGAATAGAAAGACGGATTCTGGTGGTAGGGAACACAGTTTTTAGAAGGACAGAGAGGGCAATCTGTAACAAAGACCTGAAGCGCCGAATTGTATGCTGTCTACCGGCCGCTTTGGTTCGGCACATCACGCATCTGGTGGACAGATTACTGGGAGGGGCTGGGGAAGACCCAGCTGTCATGTTGCACCAATGACAAAGTCAGAGGCAGATGAAGTGTCCTAAAGAACGATTTTAGGGACTTAGGAGCTAAATTAAGGAAAAGGACCTCCAAGGTAGTATTCTCATGAATACTATCGGCACCTCAAGCCACACCAGAAGGGCAGAGGGAGATTAGGGAGTAAATATGTGGCTGAGGAGCTGGTGTAGTAAGGAGGGGTTTGGGTTCCTGGAGGACTGGGCCGACTTCTCAGTTGGTCACCAGTACTACAGAAGGGACGGACTGCACCTAAATGAGGAGGGTGCAGATCAGCTGGGAGTAAAGATGGCCAAAAAGTTAGAGGGGTTTTTAAACTAGGCGGCGGGGGGGAGGGCCCAGAGGTACAGCTATTCAGCGCGGAACATATTCCAGAGGGTAGTATTGGGGGCATTAGTGGTAGGTTGACTAAAGCACATAAACCCAAGGTAAGTATAGTAACAACAAGAAGGAAGGGGGGTTGGAGGCGCCAACTCTAATGACACTCTCATATGATTACATGTTAGTGTAATACATACACTTACTGGTTCACAGGGTGGCGGTGTCCATCAGGGGTTGAGATGTCCTAGGATGTGCTGGTGCTGAGGTGCAGGCTCCGGTGGCAATCCTTTGGCTCTGGAGATTTTTAATCCTGGTTTAAAGGCTATTCCGCGGTGTCCATTGTGTGGAAGCTTCCTGGAATGCGGAAGCGGAAGTGACGTCAGCAGTGCACGGCAAGCATCCAGACACAGAATGAAGATTGTACAGGCTACGCACTCTGGGCTCACAGCTCCTTCTACTGGAGCACCGCCACCCTGTGAACCAGTAAGTGTATGTATTACACTAACATGTAATTATATGACAGTGTCATTAGAGTTGGTGCCTCCAACGCCCCTTCCTTCTTGTTGCTTGCTAACAGAGGCTATGGACACCCTACGAGTAAGGATGAGCCCGGTGTTCGATTCGAACCCATGTTCGAATCGAGCACCGGGTGTTCGCTCGCTCGGCGAGCCCAGAACTATTGGGACCGCTCGCATCAAATTCGTGTGATGCGAGCGGCCCCGCAATGCATTGCGGCCCGCGCAGTGCAATGCTGGCTGATGATTGGCCAAGCATGCACTGTGACCCCGCATGCTTGGCCAATCACAGCGCCGGCAGCGAGGAGAGCCATAATTGGCTACAGGCAGGATGCCTGTAGCCAATTATAGCTCAGGGGCTTTAATACACGCCCCACGGTATAAGAGGCCGCCGCTGCGGCGGCCTCGCATATTATGTTTCACTCACAGTGTCAGCGTGTCAGTGTGCTGCTGACTGCTGACAACAATATGTTCTTTATTTCTGGGGATATGTGTGTGCATGCTGTTAGAACAGCATTGCAGTATCACATCTGGGGGGTCTCTATAGGTGGCCTGTGAAGGGGGGCAGGTTTCCTGTGCTTAGAACTTTCCCTGCAAAAAAGTGTCATTTTTGCAGGAAGAAAGCTATTTAAATCACTCGCGGCTAATGAATTGATGGCTCCTGTAACACAGAGAGCTGTCATTCATTAATAAAAAACAAAAAAAAAAAAGCGTAGGGGTCCCCCCAAATTCAATAACCAGGCCCTTCAGGTCTGGGATGGATATTAAGGGGGATCCCAGCCAAAAAAAAAATAAAAAAATGGCGTAGGGTCCCCCTCAAAATCCATACCAGACCCTTGAGGTCTGGTATGGATTTTAAGGGGAACCCTAGCCAAAAAAAATGGCGTGGGGTCCCCCTCAAAATCCATACCAGACCCTTATCCGAGCACGCAACCTGGCAGGCCGCAGGAAAAGAGGGGGGGACGAGAGCGGCCCCCCTCTCGCCTGAACCGTACCAGGCCACATGCCCTCAACATTGGGAGGATGCTTTGGGGGTCTAAGACCCCAAAAGCACCTTGTCCCCATGTTGATTAGGACAAGGGCCTCTTCCCCACAACCCTGGCCGGTGGTTGTGGGGGTCTGCGGGCGGGGGGCTTATCGGAATCTGGAAGCCCCCTTTAACAAGGGGACCCCCAGATCCCGCCCCCCCCCCCTGTGTGAAATGGTAAGGGGGTACAAAAGTACCCCTACCATTTCACCAAAAAAGTGGCAAAAATGGTAAAAAGGACAGGAGACAGTCTTTGACAATTCCTTTATTAAAATCTTCTTTCTTCTTTCTTCATCCTTCGGTTTCTTCATCTTCTCCTTCCTTCATCTTCTTCCATCTTCTTCTTCCATTTTCTTCTTCCTCCGATCCGCTTCTTCTTGCGCTGGTCTTCTCGTCCTTCTCGTCCGGCATCTTCTTCCGTCGGCGTCGGCGTCGGTGTCTCTGTCTCTTCTTGGGCCGCTCCGCGCAATGGGAGGCTCCCGCTGTGTGAGGCTCCGCTCCGTCTGACAGGTCTTTTATAATGGAGGGCACCTGGTGACCCCGCCCCCTCTGACGCACAGGGACGTCATGGGGAATTCCATGATGGCTTTCCCCATGATGTCAGAGGGGGGCGGGGTCACCAGGTGCCCTCCGTTTTAAAAGACCTGTCAGATGGAGCGGAGCCTCACACAGCGGGAGCCTCCCATTGCGCGGAGCGGCCCAAGAAGACACCGACACCGACGCCGACGCCGACGGAAGAAGATGCCGGACGAGAAGGACGAGAAGACCAGCGCAAGAAGAAGCGGATCGGAGGAAGAAGAAAATGGAAGAAGAAGATGGAAGAAGATGAAGGAAGGAGAAGATGAAGAATCCGAAGGATGAAGAAAGAAGAAAGAAGATTTTAATAAAGGAATTGTCAAAGACTGTCTCCTGTCCTTTTTACCATTTTTGCCACTTTTTTGGTGAAATGGTAGGGGTACTTTTGTACCCCCTTACCATTTCACACAGGGGGGGGGCCGGGATCTGGGGGTCCCCTTGTTAAAGGGGGCTTCCAGATTCCGATAAGCCCCCCGCCCGCAGACCCCCACAACCACCGGCCAGGGTTGTGGGGAAGAGGCCCTTGTCCTAATCAACATGGGGACAAGGTGCTTTTGGGGTCTTAGACCCCCAAAGCATCCTCCCAATGTTGAGGGCATGTGGCCTGGTACGGTTCAGGCGAGAGGGGGGGCCGCTCTCGTCCCCCCCTCTTTTCCTGCGGCCTGCCAGGTTGCGTGCTCGGATAAGGGTCTGGTATGGATTTTGAGGGGGACCCCACGCCATTTTTTTTGGCTAGGGTTCCCCTTAAAATCCATACCAGACCTCAAGGGTCTGGTATGGATTTTGAGGGGGACCCTACGCCATTTTTTTTTTTTTTTTTTTGGCTGGGATCCCCCTTAATATCCATCCCAGACCTGAAGGGCCTGGTTATTGAATTTGGGGGGACCCCTACGCTTTTTTTTTTCATTTTTTTTTTTTTTTATCAATGACTTTTTTTTATGAATGAGTTTCAATGAATCACTGTTCTCTGTGTTACGGGAGCCGTGAATTAACATTAGCCGCGAGTGATTTTAAATAGCTTTTTTACTTTCAAAAATGACACTTTGCGCAGAGACAGTTCTAAACACGGGAAACATGCGCCCCTTTACAGGCATACTATAGACACCCCCCAGGTACGAAATTTAAAGGAATATTACACTTTTATTGTTTCAATTTAAGCATTATTAAAATCACTGCTCCTGAAAAAACGGCCGTTTTTAAAAAAAAATTTTGCATTGATACATGTCCCCTGGGGCAGGACCCAGGTCCCCAAACACTTTTTATGACATTAACATGCATATTAGCCTTTAAAATGAGCACTTTTAATTTCGAACGTTCGCATCCATTATAACTAATAGGGTTCTAAAGCTCGCACGGACTTTAGGTCCGTTCGCGGGTTCTGGTGCGAGCCGAACGGGGGGGTGTTCGGCTCATCCTTACCTACGAGGATGGTTGCCTCCTCTTTTTTTATAAAAAAAATACTAATTGATCTAGATGTGCTACTAAAGCTATTATTGCACCATTCTACTAAGACATTACAATATTCGGAGCTCCGGAATCCCTTCCTTCTTTGAAGTATAGTAACATGTCCTAGTTGCATTCTCAGAACACCCAATAAGAGGATAGTATGCGACCGGTCTAAACTACGTGGCATGCTCACCAATGCCAGGAGCCTGGCGGACAAGATGGGTGAACTAGAGATACTGTTGTATGAGGAGGATTTGAATTTTGTGGGAATTTCAGAGACCTGGTTCAACAGGTCTCATGATTGGCTGGCAACCATTTAAGGGTATACCCTTTATTGCAGGGAAAGAGGGTTAAAAAGGGGGAGGGGTATGCCTATATATCAAGAATAATATACAAATGAATGTAAAAGATGACATCACTAAGGGAGCTAGGGAGGAGGTGGAATCCTTATGGGAGTACGCTATAGGCCCCCTAACCTGAGGGAGGTGGGGGAGACGGATCTCCTATCACAATTTAGATTAGCAGCAAGGATGGGAAGTGTTATCATAATGGGGGATTTTAATTATCTAGACATAGACTGGGCAGAGGAAACCACCCATTCGTCTAAGGCTCACCAGTTTCTAAATGTCTGGCAGGACAATTTCATGGTTCAGATGATAGACGCACCAACTAGAAATAAAGCGTTAATGGCTCTTCTGATTACCAACAATACAGACCTGATCACGAATGTGGAAATACGGGGCAATTTAGGAAACAGTGATCACAGGTCAATTGGCTTTCGTATAAATCGCACAAATAGGAAACATAAGGGGAATACAAAGACACTGAAATTCCTGAACTACGAACCTTGCTAGAAGGAGGAGAGATGGGTTTGTTTTAAGAGCATATTAAATAAGGGCATTAGCCAATGCATCCTATTGAGTAATACATTTAAGAGAGCAAACAAAAGTATATATAAATAAAGAATGCAACAAGAAATGTAAGGGTGCAATTAGGGCGGCTAAGATAGAACATGAAAGACGCATAGCAGAGGAAAGCAAAAAAAATCCCAAGAAATTCTTTAAGTATGTAAACAGTAAAAAAGGAAGGACAGACCATAATGGCATCATAAAGAATAAGGAAGGACATCTATTTACAAAGGATAGGGAGATGGCGAAGGTACTGAATTTATTCTTCTCCTCAGTCTTCACGAGGAAATCGGGGGGGGGGGGGGCTTCAGTAACCAAAACTGCAGTGTTTATCCTCATGAAACATCACAGGAAGCACCTCCATGGTTAACAGAGGACAGAATTAAAATTAGTCTTGGAAAACTTAACATTAACTTAACATTAATAAATCACCGGGACCAGATGGCTTGCATCCGAGGGTACTTAGGGAACTCAGTCAAGTAATTGCCAGACCATTGTTCCTAATTTTTACTGACAGTCTACTGACTGGAATGGTACCAGCTGATTGGAGAAAAGACAATGGCTAGCATCAATATTTAAAAAAAGAGTCCAAAATACATCCCTGGGAATTACAGACCAGTTAGCTTAACATCAATAGTATGCAAGATCTTGGAGGGGACGATAAGGGACTATATACAAGATTTTAGTAATGAGAACGGTATCTCTAGAAGTAATCAGAATCATGAAGAATCGTTCTTGCCAAACCAATCTATTAACCTTTTATGAGGAGGTGAGTTGCCATCTAGATAAAGGAAGGCCCGTAGACGTGGGGTATCTGGATTTTGCAAAAGCATTTGACAGTTCCCCATAAACATTTACTGTACAAAATAAGGTCAGTTGGTATGGCCCATAGGGTGAGTATATGGATTGAAAACTGGCTACAAGGGCAAGTTCAGAGGGTGGTGATAAATGGGGAGTACTCGGCATGGTCAGGTGTGGGTAGTGGGGTCCCCCAGGGTTCTGTGCTGGGACCAATCCTATTTAATTTGTTCATAAACGACCTGGGGGATGGGGTAAACAGTTCAATCTCTGTATTTGCAGACAATACTAAGCTAAGCAGGGCAATAACTTCTCCACAGGATGTGGAAACCTTGCAAGAAGATCTGAACAAATGGATGAGGTGGGCAACTACATGGAAAATTAGGTTTAATGTAGAAACATTTTAAATAATGCATTTGGGTGGCAAAAATATGAATGCAATTTATACTCTAGGGGGAGAACCTCTGGGGGAATCTAGGATGGAAAAGGACCTGGGGGTCCTAGTAGATGATAGGTTCAGCAATGGCCTGCAATGCCAAGCTCCAGAGATAAAAAGATAATTCTCCTGCTCTACAAGACTCTGGTCCGGCCGCACCTAGAATATGCTGTCTAGTTCTGGGCAAAAAGAAAAAGGAGGGCGCACCGACCTAGTCAGGGCCGGATTAACATAGGGGCTGATGGAGCTGCAGCTCCAGGCCTTTGCCTTAAAATAGGCCCACTCAGCCAGCAGTATAAGCCCGATTTTCTCCTGTCCATAAACTTCTATGGGACAGGAGAAGCTGTATGTAAATGTAGGGGTGTTTGGCTGCATCTGTGTTGGCTTACTGTGGTTATTACAATGTCACAGTGCACAGTCCCCCCCCCCCCCTACACAAATGGGAGGGGCTGAGTCGGCTCTGCCTTTCCCCTCCCCTCTCCCTCTGTGAAGTTTGTGCAGTGAAGGAGCCGTGTGGGAGGGAAATTATGAACAGATTACACCAGCAGATAGAAGGTGAACAGGAAATCTCTGAGTGATGCAGAGACCATCCAAATGTGAGCTCAGTGACTGGACTCTTATCTCCCTTCCCTCGTTTTTAACTTTTTTTTTCCAGCAGTAGTTCTTATAACTGCAGCCAAAGTGTTTAGAATGGTGTCATCAGCCTGTGGTAGTACTTGGTCCCTTGTTCTTTTAGGTGGGTTCACACTGGTTTGCTATGTTTTGGCCCATTGCTGGTGTATCCACAGTTTTCCTGCGTTTTACCCACAGTCCTATTAATTTCTATTAGGTTGTGTGTTTTTTCTGCATTTTATGAAAGCGCACTAAAATTCCTACATGCTGCATCTTACCAGCAAAAACCTGCAACCTGATGTATACCAATAGGACTGCAGCTAATACTGCAGATACATAAGCAGTGCGGCCGACTGCAGCACACCAGTGTGAGCCCAAAGTTTTGCACACATAACCCCCCTGTACAACTTGGTCTGATCAATACTCCTGGCATACATACACACGGCCATACCATCCCAGCTCAGGATGGGTGGGGGTTCCAGGGATTTGATTGACTATGCAGGCCCTGTCCCTTCTATCCGTCTGGGCAGAGTGCTGCAGGGAGTGGCAAGTGGCACACTGTATCTGGTTACATGCTGCTGGTGGCAAGTGGCACACTGTATCTGGTGGCTTGCTGCTGATGGCAAGTGGCACACTGTATCTGGTTGCATGCTGCTGGTGACAAGTGGCACACTGTATCTGGTGGCATGCTGCTGGTGACAAGTGGCACACTGTATCTGGTTGCATGCTGCTGGTGGCAAGTGGCACACTGTATCTGGTGGAAGGCTGCTTGTGGCAAGTGGCACACTGTGTCTGGGGACAGGCTGTTGGTGGCAAGTGGAACACTGTATCTGGTGGCATGCTGCTGATGGCAAGTGGAACACTATCTGGTGACAGGCTGCTGGTGGCAAGTGGCACACTATCTGGTGACATGCTGCTTGTGGCAAGTGGCACACTGTATCTGGTGGCATGCTGCTGATGGCAAGTGGCACACTGTATCTGGTGGCATGCTGCTGATGGAAAGTGGCACATTGTATCTGGTGGCATGCTGCTGATGGCAAGTGGCACACTGTATCTGGTGGCATGCTGCTGATGGCAAGTGGCACACTGTATCTGGTGGCATGCTGCTGATGGCAAATGGCACACTGTATCTGGTGGCAGGCTGCTGATGGCAAGTGGCACACTGTATCTGGCATGCTGCTTGTGGCAAGTGGAACACTTTATCTGGTGACAGGCTGCTGGTGGCAAGTGGCAGACTGTATCCTGTGACAGGCTGCTGGTGGAAAGTGGCACACTGTATCTGGTGACAGGCTGCTGATGGCAAGTGGCACACTGTATCTGGTGGAAGGCTGCTGGTGGCAAGTGGCACACTGTATCTGGTGACAGGCTGCTTGTGGCAAGTGGCACACTGTATCTGGCATGCTGCTGGTGGCAAGTGGCACACTGTATCTGGTGACAGGCTGCTGGTGGCAAGTGGCACACTGTATCTGGTTGCATGCTGCTGGTGGCAAGTGGCACACTGTCTGGTGGCAAGTGGCACACTGTATCTGGTGGAAGGCTGCTGGTGGCAAGTGGCACACTGTATCTGGTGACAGGCTGCTTGTGGCAAGTGGCACACTGTATATGGTGATATGCTGCTTGTGGCAAGTGGCACACTGTATCTGGTGGCAAGTGGCACACTGTATCTGGCATGCTGCTTGTGGCAAGCGGCACACTGTATCTGGTGGCAGGCTGCTTGTGGCAAGTGGCACACTGTATCTGGTGGCAGGCTGCTTGTGGTAAGTGGCACACTGTATCTGGTGGCAGGCTGCTTGTGGCAAGTGGCACACTGTATCTGGTGATATGCTGCTTGTGGCAAGAGGCACACTGTATCTGGTGGCAAGTGGCACACTGTATCTGGTATGCTGCTTGTGGCAAGCCGCACACTGTATCTGGTGGCAGGCTGCTTGTGGCAAGCGGCACACTGTATCTGGTGGCAGGCTGCTTGTGGTAAGTGGCACACTGTATCTGGTGGCAGGCTGCTTGTGGCAAGTGGCACACTGTATCTGGTGGCAGGCTGCTTGTGGCAAGTGGCACACTGTATCTGGTGGCATTCTGCTTGTGGCAAGTGGCACACTGTATCTGGTGGCATTCTGTTTGTGGCAAGTGGCACACTATCTGGTGGCAAGTGGCACACTGTATCTGGCATGCTGCTTGTGGCAAGCGGCACACTGTATCTGGTGGCAGACTGCTGGTGGCAAGTGGCACACTGTATCTGGTGGCAAGTGGCACACTGTATCTGGTGGCAGGCTGCTGGTGGCAAGTGGCACACTGTATCTAGTAAAAGGCTGCTGGTGGCAAGTGGCACACTGTATCTGGTAAAAGGCTGCTGGTGTAAGGCTGCTGGTGGCAAGTGACACACCGTATCTGGTGGCTGGTGGCAAGTGGCACACTGTATCTGGTGGCAGGCTATGGGTGGCATCTGGGATACTGCATCTGGCGGCAGGCGATGGTGGCAAGTGACACGCAGCATCTGGTGGCAAGTGACAAGCTCAGGTTCCCACTGATTCTGCATCATGGTGAGTTGAACTATTTCACTATATATTACAATATAGTAATAGAAATAATGGAATTTGATCATCCTGACGCCATATCAAGCATAGTTTCAGGATGATTTTAAGTGCTAACACCAGCCATTTGCCCGAAAAATCACCCCCGCCACCTATTTCCCCATCAACTCCGAGACTACACCCCCCCTCATCTTTTTTTGGGAAGGGTTGATGTCCCTGAATGGCAGTTTGGAAATGTGGTCTCTCTATGTTGCTACTGTTAAGAGACCGCATAGCAGGTGGTATTGGGGGTGTTGCTGCTGCTCAAAGGCTGCACGGCTGATATTACTGGTGAGAGTATATTTTATTTGTTTTAGCAAAAAATGTTTGCATTTTCATTTTGTTTCCATAAAAAGGCCCACCAAAATCCTCAGCACCAGGCCCATGATGCTCTTAATCTGGCCCTGGACCTAGTGCATTACCACTGGTAAAGCTTTATTAAAGCATAAAAACAGCAAAGTGTATAAAGTACTCACAAACGAGCATTAGTAAAAGGCATTGACAATTGAGCAGGTTTGCTGTTGTGAACACCGACAAGCCAGGACCTGACGAGTGGATCCAAAGATACCTCAAGATGGCTTACGCGTTTCAGGGGAGTACCCCTTTCTTCAGAGCCTAAGCGGGCAATAACTCTAGTAAAGAATAGCAAACTGTGATCTTTACCGGCATAAATAAAAACCAAATGTAGACTTCAAAATAGCACGGAGCCAAACAACTTAAATTACTCTAAAGTGGCCTATGCACTCAGGCATAAAGGGGAACAGATCTGGCTTAAACATGGTCAGTCTGTTTCCCTCAAATCCTGAAATCACATCCTGAAATCACAGACCCAGGGAATGATCATGTGAGGCAATAGGCCACAAATGCAAATTATCACTAACAATTAACGTGAGAGTTCCCCTTTAAAGGTAACCAGTGCAATCACTAAATTACTGATACTGAAAGAGTAACATAAAGGGTCTTCACAATAGAGATATCTTTGGCAAGCCTGGCGTTGGTGCACTTGGTGTCCTGTTGAGCAGGATAAACAAAGTGTACTTGAAAGTATCCTGATAAGGCAAAGTGGAATGTAAGATGCTAGCAGTATCCTGGTAAGGCAGATTAAATGTAGTGACTGTTCAGCACAGTTCCTGCAAATGTGGGCACTGATAAGGCAATGTTGCCTGAATACAGTGTCTTTGGGATTAAATGAGCTTGTATCCGGTTATACTTCAAATACCAGAGATGTGAACAAAGACAATGGTGTCTGTATACAGTGTCTATGTGATTAAATTGGTAGGTGCCCGCTCACCGATACTGCAATTGAGGTTGCAGGTAGCGATGAAGATGGTAATGGCTTTTCAGGATCTCCCTCTGCGTCCTGGCTCAGGGAATGGTGTCTGACCTCCATCGCACACCCGGACCTAATGTGCAGGTAGCGTGGATGGAGCAGGAGTGGCCTCCAGGCTGCTGCTGAACAGTAAAGGTGTGGTATCCACAGATGCTCCAAGGATACACGTGGGGTAAATCTTCCTTTACCTTGGCCACAGCACATACAGACAGAGTCACTGCTTGCAGATCCAGGCCGGGGATCTCAAGAGAGCTATCTTGGCCTAGACCAGCCTTTTTATATCCCCTCCCAGAAGTCTGTTAGTCTCTCATCAGTAGTCTGGAATTTGTAGTCCTAAAACAGTGCAATCTCAATGTGAAACTTGAGTCCTGGAACTACAATTCCCTGTATGCTTAGCTTCCTGGTGTTAATCACTCTGCTGGCAGGATGTGATGACAGTCTTTGCTGCCACTAGAGGGAAACTGTTTCACTGCAGCAATGTTGCAAAGTGTCTGATACTGTATGTAAGATAGCTGGCTCCTGGCTACATCACTGCAGGTAATATAGCTGGCTCCTGGCTACTTAATTTTTTGTAATGGCGGTGATCAGGAACTTTTAGTGGGAATCAGATATTGCGGCAGACAGTCGGACACTGATACTTTTGACACTTTTTGGGGACCAGTGACACTTATACAGTGATCAGTGCCAAAAAATATACACTGTCACTGTACTAATGACACTGATTGGGAAGGGGTTAACATCAGGGGTGATCAAAGAGTTAACTGTGTGCCTAGGCAGTGTTTTATTACTGTGTGGGAGGAGTTTTTACTAGGGGAAGACATAGATCCATGTCCCTGCTTTGCAGAGACACAGGATCCATGCCTTGCCTCCT
Source organism: Lithobates sylvaticus (assembly GCA_028564925.1). Taxonomy (NCBI): domain Eukaryota; kingdom Metazoa; phylum Chordata; class Amphibia; order Anura; family Ranidae; genus Lithobates; species Lithobates sylvaticus. Next base: position 533,471,175 of record CM053029.1, read on the forward strand.
GTCAGAATGGCGATTTGCCTTGTTTACATAGGCAAAGTACCGTTTTGTCTCTCTGTGTGCCCCCTACCCGGAAGAGCCGGATCATGTATATATATGCATTTTGGCACACATTTGCTGCCCTGTAGCAGTACAACTGCTATGGGGTGGACCTGAAGTAGTTAAAGCACATTTAGACTCAAGCAAAAAAATTAAATATACTGCCAAGAATGTATTTTTCAACTTTATCGTCACCTTGTAATCCTGCCAGGAACACACTTCTTGTCCTAGGGTGACAACCAAACTTTATCTAGGAGAAGCAGGGTTGTCACCCTAGAAAGGGAGTGTGTTAGCACTTTATAACACCTCCCTTTCTCCGTAACATAGGGGGAGACGTTTTGAAGTCATTAGAGATAGCTGGGAACAGTCCACAGAGGAAGAGAGCACAGGACGTTATGAGTTCTTAAGATTTCTGGTTGGATGAACAGTTTGTCAGAATGATTTTGCACTTGTCAAACAGATATACATTTTTTTCAATAGTACATTTAACCCCTTTGCGTCCTTGTACGTCCTGCCATGCATGAGCTGTCTGTGCGTGGTGTGCTCTGTGATCAGCGAGTCTACGAGCGTGAGGAGAAAAAAAAACAGATCACCAGCTTCTCTCAGAGGGACATCGGTCCCAAACAGAGAGACACCACTGCCTCATCTGTACCCACCAGTGCCACCTGCCCGTGCCCACCAGTGCAAAACAGTGCTGCCTACGAGCGTGAGGAGAAAAAAAAAACAGATCACTGTCTTCTCTCAGAGGGACATCGGTCCCAAACAGAGCCACCAGTGCCACCTATCAATGCCCACCAGTGCCTCATCATCAGTGCTGCCTTTCAGTGTCACTTATCAGTGCCACACATCAGTGCTACCTATTAGTGTCCATCAGTGCCACCAATTGGTGCCGCTCAGTGTCACACATAAGTACCACCCATCAGTGCCACCTATCAGTGCCCATCAGTGCCACCTATCAGTGCCCACCAGTGCCGCCTCATCAGTGCCCACCAGTGCCGCCTCATCAGTGCCCACCAGTGACGCCTCATCGGTGCTGCCTTATCAGTGCCCATCGGTTTTGCCTTATCAGTGCCCATCAGTGCAGCCTCATCAGTGCAGCCTCATCAGTGCACATCAATGAAGGAGGAAAATTACCCGTTTGCAAAATTTTATAAAAAAATATGAACTTTTTTTTTGTTTTTTTTTTTCAAAAATGTTTTGTTTAGCAAAAAATAAAAACCCCAGTATTGATTAAATACCACCAAAAGAAAGCTCTATTTGTGTGAAAAAAATTATATCAATTTAATTTGGGTACAGTGTAGCATGACCACGCAATTGTCATTCAAAGTACGACAGCTCTGAAAGCTGAAAACTGGCCTGGGCAAGAAGGGGGTTTAAGTGCCCAGTAGGCAAGTGGTTAACAGGCCATAAGGAAGCAAATAAGAGAAAGTTCTTGTTAGAGTTTACATAACAGTACTGCTATCTCTTACTGCTGGCAATTTACAGGGATATTTCACTGCTGTACCACTAATTGTTCTCTTTGCTGGAGGCTGCGACACGAGGAAGCAACAGGGCGCCAAACACACAGGCCGAATGTCGGACATTTTTTAGTGAACCGGCCAATGTTGGCTGGCATTTGGCTCGTGTGTACGGGGCTTAAGAAGATCGGCTGCCGAGAGACCACAGGTAATATGGGCGACTAGTCCTTTGCTTGCCTTTTTAGGGTATATATCAGATTTATTTATTATTTATTTATCAGATTTATCACACCAGATTACATCTTGCATCAGTAAGTCTAGGCAACATTATGATTGTCCTCAAAAGGGCCGGTTGTATCTGTAAGATTAGATGTCCAGCGCATCCCATCCCCTTACATTAGATGTCAAGAGCCACCCCACCATCAGAAGTTGAGTCCCCTTGTCAGGGAAATACCGCATTCCGGCGCCGGGTTCCAAGAATGAGCACGCGCGGTAGAGCGGCTCGGCAGTCCACACAGGTACGCGGGGCAGCGGGTGCGCATGCGCAGGTGGGCCTATAAAAGGTCCTCCTCCTTTCCTTCACTAATTGCTGCATCAGCATTATGATTGACCATTTACCTGGCCTATAAAAGGTCCTCCTCCTTTGGTTGTCTCTACTTCCTGAGTCCCTGGCTCCAGTCCTTGTATCCTGTACCTTGTATCCTGTATCTGCCTGATTACCTGTGCTTGACCCGGACCTCTTCTGACCACCGCTGCTGTTACCTGTGTTTGACCCCTGGCCTGTCTTTTGGATATCCTTCTGCCTGATCCACTGTGCTTGACCCCCAGCTTGCCTCCTGAACATTCTCTGAGTTACTTACCTGTGTTTGACCCCTGGCTTGCCTCTTGGATATCCCCTGCTTGCCTGTGCTTGACCCTCGGCCTGCCTCCTGGACATTCTCTGAGTTGCTTACCCGTGTTTGACCTCTGGCTTGCCTTTTGGATACCCACCACCTGCACATTTCCTTCACGGAATTAGGATTGTGTTGCAAAAACTCTTTGCATAGGAGTATTTAGCACCATAGTATAGTAATTAGAGTAACTTTACTAACATCCCAAAACCTAACCACCTGCAACCCACCTGCTGGCAACCTGTGCATCCCATCCCCTTACATTAGATGTCAAGAGCCACCCCACCATCAGAAGTTGAGTCCCCTACTCTCCCTAACATCACAGCACCCCCTTTCCTTATGCTGCTGCTGTGAAGAAGCTGGATGCATTGCTCGAAAGCAGAAAGCAGAATGTAGGGGTCTGGAGGAGGACCAGAGGAGGGCTGGAGCTCTCCTGCAGCTGCAGGAGAGGTGCAAGGGCCACATGAAATGGCCTGGAGGGCTGGATTCAGCCTGCAGGCCTTTTGTTTGACACCTGTGCCTTAGATAGAGGGAACTCTGCATGGTCATGGCTGCACACTTACCCACTTTCTAATTTCTATGTCCAGTTTAAAGAAAATTAAGACATCACATTAGGATGCCGACAGTAACCTTCTCTTTAGTTCTGCTCAGGCCAGCTTGAGTCTTTCCATTAACCCTGAACTGCACACATAAACAATGAAAATGCTTCTCTAATGATGTACATGAGTTTTTAGTTTCTGAATGATTAAATACAACCTCAACAATGATCTGCATGTCACAGCTGGACCGTGTTCAAGCTCTTCAGATTTCAGTTTACCAGCTAACATGTTCACTTGCAAAATAACACATGGTCTGCTTTGATTTGACAGAAATAATTAAAGTGTTTGTAATCTGATCTTTTGAGCATAGAGTTTTACCAGCAATTACATTACCCATAGAATTCACAAAAAAGAGTAATACACCATCACATATGTAAATTATAAATCTGGTAAGGAATCGGGTGCTTTACTAGAGAGAACGTTCTTTTTATTCTCAAGGTATTTGAATCTTCTATTCTTATGGTATTTCAGTTTCGAGTGATGTAAAATAATATGGATTGGACTGCAGGGTCAACAATTGGTGTTGCATTGCTTTCTTTCAAGGAAATCTTTCCATAGTTGTTGTGTTTATGAGAAAATAGTGCCAGGTATCATTTGCAGAGTGCTAGTTTTAATTTAAACAGGTGCTGCATGGACAATTAGAACTTTAGGTCAAAGGGTCCAAGCACGATTTTTCCAACTTCCCCTATGGGTTATGGGTTTCTTAGAATTACTTTATTATTGGTACTGTAGTGATGGTACAATTGTTTTTTGATGTTGCATACAGTAAAGTATAAATGCTGAGCCTAAATAACTGAAAATTGTATCACTTACCGTAATTTTCCTTTCCTGGCGCCAATCCATGGCAGTATACATGTCATAGTAGATCCGCCTACCTCCGCCCACAGGACCAGTACAGCCTGTAAGTGGCCGTATGTGTATGTTGTGGCAATTATTACAGAATAGTGGTTGAAGGAAAGCGTGAGAGAAGGAGAGGAAATTGGTAACCTTGGGGGGATTTACAAGGGGTAGGACTTTTTATTTTATATTTCACCAATCCAATTGGTATATGCTGAAGTTACTCACAACTGAGATGTCATGAGATAGCTCAGTGAGAGGTTTACTACGTCTGATGGTAGGGAATGCTCTCCCCCTTGACAATAGATAGTACATTGGAAGCCGGCAGGTGACATCATACCAGTTTGTAGCGTGTTTTAACAAAAACACACACCAGTCACCAGTCTGCTGTAGTAATTCTGACTATCAGAAAATATCTGTAACACTCGCCACCACATCAGACAGGAATGTGACAGAGCTATGGCCAGCCATAGATGGTTTAAATTGTGTATGGGCAGGCTCAATGTACCACGTTAATCGATTGATCAACTGGAGTATAACCAGCATGGCTGTGATGGCTTCCCCTGCCACCCCCTACCCCCCACCAGGAGAACACAATGTCTTGGCAGGAGGGACTCCCCAGTCAGCACTGTGTGTTGAGCGTGGAATCGTGGTTGCAGCAAAGAAATTATAGAATATGTTAGCTTTCTATAAAGAGGCAAGGATACTTTGATTTCTGAATAGAACATTTAGAGAGTCGTCTTAATGCTTTTAAAAACATTTATTACTGAGGAAAGAAGAAAATAGAGCACAAAAATATTTTACATTAATAAAAGTGAAAAGGTACTTAATATAGTTCACCTGGTCTTTGGGTCTTGTGCACAGTAATTTGTTTGTATAGAGTCACCAACTCTCATAAGTGACTCAGCATTCCTTCATAATTCCAGCAGCTTTTTGTCACCCAATCAAAAAAGAGCTGAAGGGTGTGATGTAGGAGTACTAAAGTATTTTATTATACTTTAGTGGAGCCCCTCTTAATGCCATTAATTCTAACTATACCTATATTTCCAGATGACACGGTTTTACAATTTGACAACCGGCACATTATTAAAAGGAATAAGATTATGATTTAATAAAGACCAAACATATACGTATATTGAATGCATATAACGCTTAGGAGATTTAATGTGACCAATTTGCCTGCTGTGCAATATAGCACTTTGTTATACATTAGCGTAGCCTCTTTTATGAAGATGTATCCATTATAGCTGTAATTATGGAAAATGTATTCAACTTAACTCTGTGTTTAAAAACTAGACTTGCAGATATGTTTTGTAGTGTTACATACCAGACAGGTCATTTTATGACATGATTCCACTAGGAAACTTTGGCTTAATGGAGTTTTTTGACTAAGAATCTGGCTTAGGGGACATCCTGCTTTTGGGGTTTAAGTACAGTGGGTCTATGTCTTGTCAAAGGTGCTCCAACGGGAATGTTTTAATGTAAATTATGATGGATCTGTTTTGTTAATGACTTGCGTTCAGCACACATTTCCCTTTCTCCCCACTCAGCTTGGGGTTCATCAGACCTCATTAATGTCACACCTTCCCTCATTAGAAGGTCTCATGGAAGGCATTACAAATAATTTTTCAAAGCAACCAACCTTTTCTGGCTCTGGTTGCTGGGACCGCCTGCCTTTGCTGTTGTGGATACTTTCCTTCTTGTGCTGTATGATGAAATCGTATTGCTGAAGAATTGAGCTACAACAGAGTAGCTTGCCATTCTCAAAAAGCATTGGTTTGCACCAGAAACCGGCATTTGAAATCTGGAGCCTGTAATACAGGAGCACAGCCAGCACTTCCTTCAAGACCTTGAAGGACTTCTCATACTTTGATGTCTAGGAAAGTGGACTTTCTGTTTTGGTAAAGTCAGTCAATGGTTTAGCTAGGGTACTATAGTTGCACATAAATTTCCTATAGTAGCCAGCTGTCACCAAGAATGACATAACCAGCTTCTTGATATGAGAGGTAGGCCAGGCCAAGATGGCTTCCCCGTTTTAGGTCTCAGATACCTCCTCCTACCTGGTGTCCCATGTACTGGACTTCTGTAATGTCTGACACTTACTGGGTTTTACTGTCAGCTTAGCTTGTAGGCAGGCTGTCTACTGTGTGTGTAGTTAGGACCAGGCTGCCCAGGTCAGAGGGAAAGGGCTAATGTTTTGCTGCCTTTTCCCCCGGTGTGCATGGTCTTTCACTAGGGTCCAGCCTCCCTCCTGTGGTTTATAAATGGGAAGCGCTCCAGATCCGGGGGGGGGGGGTGCTCTGGAAAACACTTGGGGACCTGCGCTAAATACTTGCTGGAACCTATGGTCCACTGTGGAATGCCAAACCATTGGAAGAAACCTACAACATGGACTTTTCTACTGGAGCGCCGCCAAGTTTGGACTTTTCCCTAAGAGACCTCTCTGGTGCAGGTAACCTGGGGCAGCCATAGTTAAGTTTACTTAGGGAAAGGATGTTGCCGCATGTCTACCAAATGTCTAACATCACTCAAGGGGTGTAAAACACCACTACAACAAAAGGGTTAACTTGCAAAGAAGTTGTTATGGGTAATAGAAAAAAGAGGTACCTAAATCGGTGGCAGGTTCTCTGGTAGAGAGGGGGACCAGCATTCGGCTCCCTCCCTAGCTGTCTGTCTCTGTTGGTCACTGGGAGCTGATTAGCATTGCAGAAGTTGAATACCTGGTCACTTGGTACAGAACAAGAAGGATTGAGTGGAGGACCGGACCCCATTCTGTTACTGGGAGTGAAGTAATAGAGGTACGTTGACTGTTGAAGTGGACACAGGCTCTGCATGTCCCTGCTAATGCAACGCATACACCTTCAAGTGTGTGGGACAAGGGAAAACATTTTGGAAGAACGAATATAACACTGTACACAAGTGGCTAATTTTTAAGGTGAAGGACTGCCTTAATGTTTGACTTTCACATGACCGTGGCCCTCGTCTGGTCCTGGGCATTGGTGATCATGCATTCGGGCAAGTTGTTACCCCTGTGCTGGGATGAGTGACCTCGTTCATCACCTGGTATAGCCTAAAGAACCCACCCCAGGGTAGGCCTTCTATGTGACCCACACTTGGCACCCAACAAGTTAATGGGGAACATAGAGCACATGACAAACAACATCACCCTACCCTGACAAGCTGCTGACATTTTATAAAACCGATTGCATCCACTGTAGCAATTCTGGAAATGTATGTGACACTTGCAATTTGCTGCCATATTAAACAGGTATTTGACAGAGTTTAGAATATGGTAAGGGTTGCCAAGGATTCTTTAAAGTGTTATTAAACCCAGGACCCTGCATTCACTATATCTGGTCTCCCACAGTACACAGAACATGGAAATGCAATTATTTTAGTGAATATAAACTGCTAAATACCTTTTTCTCATCAGCAGTATATAGCAGTCTTGTGATTTCTATCGGTGTCTGGCTGAGCACTGGTTCAAGCTTGTAGGAGCAGTTTTCATTCTTCTCTGACTGTCCTATGAGGCTGCCTGACCTCTGACCCTCTGTATGGACAGTGCTGATTGGCCCTGTGCCAATCACATGCACCCTCCCATTTAAAAAAAAAAAAACCTTTTTAGAAATACACACCAAACTCAGTATGTGCAGAGTGCCTCCAAGGCTTTGTGCTATCAGCAGATTGATTGGGGACAGTAAAAGAAGGAGAGGATAGAGAATTACACAATGCAGAGGATTAACCCCTTAGGTACCTCAGTGAGTATCACAGGCATGCTTTACTGCATATACAGACTGATTTTACTGTTGTGGGTTTAGTAACATTTTAATTTCTGAATAGAGCACTTGGAGAGTCAAGTATAAAGACAGAACATACAAAAGATATTAACTCGATCAGCAAAAGAGTCTTAAAGAGGAGTTCCACCCCCTCCCCTAAAAAATAATTAAAAGTCAGCAGCTACCTATACTGTAGCTGCTGACTTTTACTAGGGTACTTACGTGTCCAGGCATCCGGTTGTGTCCTCACCCGGGCAGATTCTTGAATCTGCTCTCGGGTGCTGCCACCGTCATCTTGACTTAGGCAAACCGTCAGTAAAGCCTTGCGGCTTCACAGCCGGTTTTCTTACTGCAGATGTGCAAATCCTGCTGCGTTTTCTCAATGGGGCGGCTACGGGGGGGGGGGGGGCGAACTTATGTCTCCCTTTTTGAATTGTAGCTATGGAGACCAAATAGACTGTTATAAAAAGAAGTTTATAATTAAAAGTAAGTTATTTTCTTTAAAAAGATTTATTCATGCTAATTTCTTCAACACATTCTCTTGAACTAGGAGCATTCCTTTTTTCTTCTGGTCAATTTAATATTAACAGTATTCCAGTTAAGTAAGATAAGGTCTTCTGAGGTCAATTGAACATCATACTGGGTGAGCTTCCAGTGTTTCAAAATCTAAAATAAGAATCTAAATATTAATCGAAAATACTTTTTCCTTCATCTTGAACAAAATTACATTTCACTGCTGAGGTAGACAATGATTAGCTAGAAGAAGCACAAAGCAATTTTTACCAGCTGTTCCTAAGCCCCCATTAACACTAGTGCGGGATCTCATGCAGGTGCTTCTGTGCTGAACTTGAAATCATATTATTCTCTATAGTACTCGTTCACATCAATTCAGCACCATTGCAGCACATTTTTTGAAAAGGTGCAGGTGCTACTTTGGTACTGTTACAGCGAGATTTTGTACCCATAGACTTAAATTGAAATGCATGCAAAATGCATATACATGTGTTTTTAGTGCGCTTTTGGCAGTGTTTTAATAACAAAATCCAGTCTTCTTCTCCTACAAAACAAACTGCATGAAGTTTGCAAAACGTGTCAAAAATGCACACAGTCACAATACAAATGTAGCACTGACCCCCGAAGGAGCTGCTGGTTTTATTGGGCTTACCGTTACCTTCTTGGGTTTCCTGTGGTAGATGGCCCAAAGAAATGCAGAAACTGACACTTGATCTTCCTTTTTGGTTATTTATTTGAAAGATAACGCAGTCTCTTAATGTAGGGTAGAGGGTTAGGATGAAAGTTCAGGTACTTTTGGAACTGCAAGAATAGGAAGTCTCTTATAGAAGAAATCCAGAGAATAACTGTTTCACAGCTGGATGCTCACAACCACCGGATAGACCTCCTTTTACTAGGCCTAGCAGCCGGCAGGGTATTAAGTAAAGCAAAGTCTCTGCCACAGACTTGGATGTAGAACACTTGAACAAAGTCTCTGCCACAGACTTGGATGTAGAACACTTGAACAAAGTCTCTGCCACAGACTTGAATGTAGAACACTTGAACAAAGTCTCTGCCACAGACTTGGATGTAACTGAGGGACTTAGACAAATTTAGAGAGCTATCATACGGTACCAGTATCTCTTAGCCGCAGGGGCGGACTGACAACTCATGGGGCCCCCGGGCAATAGAAGATCATGGGGCCCCCTTGGTCCCCACACTCAAGGGGACCAAGCGCACACACAGGGGGGGGACACGCACACACAGGGGGACACTGGAGGGAGAGCACACACACAGGGGGGGACACGCACACAGGGGGACACTGGAGGGAGAGCGCACACACAGGGGGACACTGGGGGAGAGCACACACAGGGGGACACTGGGGGAGAGCACACACACAGGGGGGGGGACACGCACACAGGAGGACGCTGGGAGGGAGAGCGCACACACAGGGGGACACTGGAGGGAGAGCACACACACATGGGGGGACACGCACACAGGGGGACACTGGAGGGAGAGCGCACACACAGGGGGACACTGGAGGGAGAGCGCACACACAGGGGGGGACACGCACACAGGGGGACACTGGAGGGAGAGCGCACACACAGGGGGGGACACACACACAGGGGGACACTGGAGGGAGAGCTCACATGCAGGGGGGGACACACACACAGGGGGACACTGGAGGGAGAGCTCACACGCAGGGGGGGGGGGCAAGCACCCACAGGGGGACACTGGAGGGAGAGCGCACACGCAGGGGGGGGGGGCACGCACACACAGGGGGACACTGGAGGAGGAGCGCACACACAGGGGGACACTGGAGGGAGAGCGCACACACAGGGGGACACTGGAGGGAGAGCGCACACACAGGGGGACACTGGAGGGAGAGCGCACACACAGGGGGGCACACACACACAGGGCGACACTGGAGGGAGAGCGCACACACAGGGGGACACTGGAGGGACAGCGCACACACAGGGGGACACTGGAGGGACAGCGCACACACAGGGGGGCACACACACACAGGGGGACACTGGAGGGAGAGCTCACATGCAGGGGGGGGCACGCACACACAGGGGGACACACACACGGGGGGGGGCACACTGGGGGACACTGGGGGAGAGCGCACACACAGGGGGGCACACACACAGGGGGACACTGGAGGGAGAGCGTACACACAGGGGGGCACACACACAGGGGGACACTGGAGGGAGAGCGCACACACAGGGGGGCACTGGAGGGAGAGCGCACACACAGGGGGACACACACAGGGGGACACTGGAGGGAGAGCGCACACACAGGGGGACACTGGAGGGAGAGCGCACACACAGGGGGGCACACACACACAGGGGGACACTGGAGGGAGAGCGCACACACATGGGGGCAATGGAGGGAGAGCGCACACACAGGGGGACACTGGAGGGAGAGCGCACACACAGGGGGGACACGCGCACATACAGGGGGACACTGGAGGGAGAGCGCACACACAGGGGGGGACATGCACACAGGGGAACACTGGAGGGAGAGTGCACACACAGGGGGTGACATGCACACAGGGGGACACGCACACAAGGGGACACTGTGGGGTGGGGGGGACACGGTGGGCTGGGGGTGACACTGTGGGCTAGGGGTGACACTGTGGGCTAGGGGTGACACTGTGGGCTGGGGTGACACTGTGGGCTGGGGGTGACACTGTGGGCTGGGGGGGGGTGACACTGTGGGCTGGGGGTGACACTGACACTGTGGGCTGGGGGTGACACTGTGGGCTGGGGGTGACACTGTGGGCTGGGGGTGACACTGTGGGCTGGGGGTGACACTGTGGGCTGGGGGTGACACTGTGGGGTAGGGGTGACACTGTGGGGTAGGGGTGACACTGTGGGCTGGGGGGACACTGTGGGCTGGGGGGGACACTGTGGGCTGGGGGTGACACTGTGGGGTAGGGGTGACACTGTGGGGTGGGGGGACCCGGGGCCCGTGACTCTGTACCCCCCCCATCACTTGTGGCGGTCCTGGTAATTTACTAACCGATGCCGATGCTCCCCGCCGGCCCCTCCACTCTTCTCTTCCATTAGGGGCCCGGACTCGGCAGGTTGAAGCGGCTGTATTACATGCCGCGAATACTGCTAGCGGCGCGCGGCTCCCCGCCGGCCCCTCCTTCCCTCCCGTCCGTCCCAGGTGACGTCACAACGCATACAGTAGAAGCACCTGGGACTGACAGGAGGGAAGAAGGGGCCGGCGGGGAGCCGCGCGCCGTTAGCAGTATTGTTAGCGGCATCGCGGCATGTAATACAGCCGTTTCAAGTGACCCCTCATGTGGCCGAGTCCTGGCCCCTAATGGCCCCGGGCCCTCGGGCGGCGCCCGAGTCACCTACCTGTCAGTCCGCCCCTGCTTAGCCGGTCTGGCGATACCGTATAAGTGTAGATCATTTTAGTGTCCTTCAACTGAGCCTCCAGGCTCCTTAAGAGAAACCAGCCTTGTGCATGGCCCTCTCCCGAAGAGTCCTCCCCTGGATGCTTCTCCAGTTGCTGGGCCTCTCCTTAGATGAGATGGCACCGGACCACTCTTGAATCAATAGGCCCCGACATCCATTCAGGTCTGTCCCTGCAGTTGCTTCGCCTCGGGCTATCCAGCCCAGAGACTCGGAATTGCATGGATCCGCACCCCAGGCCAGGAGGGCCATGAGTGCTGGTCAGGAGGACCAGGACCAAACAGACAGAAGATCTCTTCTGGACCGGAACGGAACAAAACACGTGATCTCAGTACCTTAAACACCACCTCCCACAATGCACAGCAGGATAAACACTCCCACTGGGCTGGTTCTGAGAAAAGAATGATACCCAATATGCCCAGCTAAACTGTGTTCTCATACTTGCCGGCGGTGACAGCGACACCTGCGGCCAAGTAGGACTCAGTGCAATCCAGCCAGACTGGTACTGAAATCATAATTTGTCAGAATTAGCCCTAAAACCCAACTGTGGTTTCAGAACACATAGCGTGTGCTCGTCAGGAGCCAGCGCTACACAAAGAATGCATTGAAAAACACATCATGCTGCAGCTGGAGTCTGATTGAAAACCCTTGTTCCTCCGTGTAACAATGGCAGAAGGATTTCAAAGACTTAATTAATTATTTTTATTGCAGTTTTATAGAAAAGTAGAAATACAAACATCTGCACTTGTTAAAACACTAAGGTGTCAGACATTCTTAGCATTTCATTCTTGTTTCTAAACAAGCAGTCAATAACATCCAATATGAAAAAGCATTGAGAGTTTCTACCCCCAAGAGAAAACACATCACGGTCACGTCCCTAATTTAAAGTATATGACAAAATTGGTTGGAATGGGACTTGTGAAGCATGGATATCGAATACACTAATATATAATATAAAAAAAATAAAGATTTTATTGATCAAATCTCACTAAAACTTAATATAAACAAGAGAATAGATGTAATAGTGATCACAGTACAATTTGGGTATAAGTGTCTCATATTGTAATGCGTTTTGATATCCTCTCTTCTTCAGGGAACTGAAAAGTACATACACTAAAAATAAGCAAAAGCATAACATCACCACAGATTCAACATATCAAAAACAGAACAACCCATTCTAGTAGTTCATACAGTTGTACACTTACAACCCAGTGGATCACATATCATGCAAACTTTTTATAAGCTGACCTTCCACTACCCAGGCCAGAGCGCCCACCTACAGGCAGTGGGTGGTGAGATCCCGGGATGCATGTGTCTTGCCAGGGAAGGGGAAGCCTAAAGAATTGCCAAGGTTTTCTCGCTTCCAGAGGGAGATACAGAGAAGGGTTGCTTTGGAGTGGGGTCTGGATTACCCATATGTCCCCTCCCAGGTAATGGACATTGTGGAGAACTCCCGGGGAGAGTGGGAGGATGACCTTGTCTGGGATTTTCTGCACGTCCCAAAGCCTTTGCGGGTGCCAGAGAGTGATGCCTGGGCTCGGTTTATGGATATTCGGGAGGAATGGAAGCTGGGACATGCCATTTATAGGGGCCAAGTCCTGGTTGTAATGGCGGGTCGTCCTACCAGGAGCCATTCGGTCTCTGTCAGAGAGGAAGGGGATAGCAGGAGGAGATTGTTGGATCCCCGCTTCTATGTGTCAGGAGGACTGTTGTGCTGTACAGCCACCATAGAAGCAGCCACAAGGACTGCAGGGAAGTGGCAGAGTTGTGTGTGGTTTTCCTTTCTCACATTTTTCTTACAGGAACAGTTTGTGCCTGCCACCCAGTGTGCATGACAGAGGGACTGTGTGTTTCATGGACACTTTGGGTGTACTGTTCTGCTCTGGTTCAAAAGTGTTTCATGTGTCTAGCTGCAGGGACCTGTAGCTAGGATTGTATAGTGATGATGTAAAGTGTATATACGTGACAGAAATTGTACATATTTTTGTACGTAACTTATTTGCGCCATAGCCCTGTCCAAGTTATTTCCCTTCCCCATCCAACTAATTCATGGGATGCCCTTGCTCATGGGCCCAGGAGCCATTTTTCTATTTTTTTTCTCAGCTGGGGACCAGCTGTATTCTGGTGGGGCGTGAGTGTAGCACCCTCTACCTTAGGTAGGTAGGTGCTAGAGTATTGTTTTGTGTTTTTATTGCCAGTGCAGGTAAATTTAGGCAGGCCTAGCTGTGAGCTAGGCCTGTTTGTTTTTGATCTGTGGGCAGGGGAGTGGTTTAGTGTAGCAGCAGGTGACTGACATGTACTTCATCTCTCTGGTGCCTCCTCTGTTTCCAGTGAGAAGGTTCTGGAAAAGAGGCAGGGCAGAGTGCTGGAGTGACGTGGGGTGTATTTGGGAGCCCTGACCAATCCCCAACTAGGATTGTCAGGGGGCAGGCCCATGGTCAGCCTGTTTTTGGAGGAGTTGTCGGGTGGAAGAACTGAGATGATGGGGTGTTAGGCTGTGGTGGCCTTGAGGGACCCCCTTTCTGGGGGGGGGGTGTATCTCGGGCCTGGAGCTTGGGAGCTGAGAGGGAGCGTCTTTACATGGTCATTGAAAGGTGTCCTGGAACAGGAGCAGGAGGAAGACAGCGGGGAACACAGCCATGAAAGTCATTCAGGAGGGATCCATGCCGAGGTCGGTGAGTGAGAAACACAGTGAGAAGCTCTGGGAGAGACATGCCAGGATTGGATGTGGAGCCAGAGGAAGAGGGTTGGCAGGACTTGCATCAGACGTGCTGGGAGCAGTAGTCCACCAAGGATCAGTTAGCATAATTATCTTCTTCATCGAAAATGTTAGGACTTATTCAGAGTGAGGCCTAGCCATGTGCTAACGGTGACAGGAATCTAGAACTGGACAGTAAGGAAAGCAAGTGATCTCAAGTAGTGTGCTGGAGAAGATGTGCAGTATAAGACTAAGTTTGGATCCAATTACCTTTATTTCAACTAGAAATATTCATCATTTGGGCATCCCATGTGCCTTTTCACCATCCAAGTTTAATTCCCTAATAAAAACAAGCAAGAGACTGTTCATTGACTGGAGAAAGTGTGCCTAAAATGGATGTCTGATCAGCAGGGGGATGCGTGGATGCTGAAACATGCAGCGACCCCACGGGGGCTCTGCTACACATATGTGAGACCCCTGTGTAGCAGGGTGAAAGATCAGTTCAAGGGGCAGGCAAAAACATGGTCAACAGGCCAAGGTCAGTGCAATTAAAGGCAGAAATAGACGGAAGCCAGAGGCATAGTCAATAGTCCAGGGTCAGTTCACGTGAAAGGCAGAAACATGGCAGATAAACAATGCAGATGGCAGGCAGAGGCACAGTCGATTAACAGGCAAGGGTCAGTTCATATGGAAGACAATGATATGGTTGGTTGAGGCACCAGGAAATTATTCAGGACAGAAATTGAAAACGGGGAAATGGCAACCTATTAGAAATATGGGCTAATAGTTTACAAGAGTGTGATAGTGTCTGAAGCATTCTCCGATGCAAAGGCTAGGTTGGGAGGGACATTGCGGACAACGGAACCGGTGTCTTTCCTAACTCCTCTTTTGGTGCACACCCGACAATTTTTTGGGCGTCTTCTTCTGGTTGCTGATGGTGGACAGGTACTCTGATGAGCTCAGACAGGTACTGATGACAGGTCCTCCTTATTTGGGGGGGGGGGGGGCAAGCTGGGCACAGTATATTGACAGTAAAACTGTAACTCACTGTTTACTGCGATCTCCTCCTCACACTGGATCGGTGTGTGAGGAGGAGAACCCAGTAAGAGCCGTTACCCTCAGGTTTGTTGACGTTTGTGACTGGTTGTGATTGGACACAGCCGGTCACATGATAAAGAGTCAATTTCATTGGCTCTTTACCATGATTGGGGCTTGGCTTTGTCCGAGGAAAAAGCCTCAAACCAGATCGCCGCGCGCACACCGATCTGCATAGTGCCCGGCTGTGATTGGATACAGCCTGTCACGCAGTAAAGAGCCAATTTCATTGGCTCTTTACCCTGATTGGGGGGGGGCTGTGTCTCGAGGGACACCCCTGATCCGTAATCCTAGCGCTGCAGCGAGAAGCCGAGGATGTCATATGACGCCTGCCCAGGATGGCATCTGCAAACGTCATATGACTGTGGCTGGGTATTCAAGTGGTTAAAGCATGTTATACAGCACAGTGCTTGTGCTTTGTCATTTGGCCCCATGTATACCCTAAAATACCTGGCTGGTTCTGCCCTCCCCCTGTAAACTGACCATGGTTTATCATGGCTGCTGAACCCTGACACCATGGTCAGTTTACGTGCCTCCATCATCCGCAGCTCTCCTCTCTGCTCTTCCCCTCCCTTCCCTGCCTGTCAGCTCTGTCCACTCCCCAGCCCTCCCCTTATGCTGCTATCATAATGCAATTACATGGCTACAATCCCCTTTGCTATAAGAAATAATGTCCCCAGTGCATGCGCTTTTTAAAAAAAAAATGCAGCTGTGTACCTCCCTTCATAGTGCCGATTGGCGTTCCAGCCACCTCTCTCCTCTCCCGGCTGATGTCAGCGGGGATTTCTCAGCCCTGCCTGCTGTAGCTGTCAGATTGAGAGAGGGGAGAGGCGGCCAGTCACATGAGCGCCGATTGGAACTATGAAATGAGGTAAACAGCAGCATTTTAAAAAAACAAACGCATGCCCTGGGGACATAATTTAATATAGCAGAGGGGATTAAAGCAATGTCATTAAGTGGTTTAACAATCACTTTAAGTGTACTTCCAAGCAAAGGGCTGTATTTTCCTGCACCGAATGCACAGGTGTGCCATGCATCCACATTCAGGCAGTCCTATTAATGTCTATTAGGACAAAGCGTCTGCATGGCCACAGCCGCTGATCCCAATTCTACATGGGTGTGATCCCCGAATGCAGACAATGTGAGTTTGGGGTCAAGCACATGTATGGATGTCAAATCGGGAGCAGTTGCTGTGTCTGTGCTGCTGCTGTGTCCCAATAGACATGAATGGGTCTGCCAGCATGCAAATGCGCAGAACACCTGTGCATCCCATGTGGGCAAACGTGGCTCTTCGCAGGAATGTACACTTAAGTATGCCTGAGTGACTAAATATTGAAAATTCTTTAAAGCTGTCCCTATTTCCTACAATCCTTATGATCCATCCCCCTTTTGATATTGGCAATTAGAACACCTCTATTCATTAAAAAAACATCTTTATGCGGTCTGACATATGCGTTCTGTTACACATGGCCATTTACCGCCATATAGCTTTCTGCTAATGTGGTTGTAAGGGGAAGAAAAGATTGTACTGGCATCCATCCTCCTGTCAGTGACTTTACTGCACACTGAGAGCTGCATTGCAGATTCTCCTCTCACACAAGGCATGGGCTCAATATAGAAATGCAATTCCATCCATTGATCAGTCTAAAGGGTTAATAATGCTGTCATATATTGGTATTTATTTATTTTGTGACGTTCATATATCCATAGATAAGGGGTGGGGAGGGAGGTTTAGAGTCAACATTACTTATTCTTTGTGATCTCAAAGGCTGCAATGAGGTTGCTCAGCAGCACAATGCAAAGCTCGCTAACAATGGCTGCATTGTATTCTAGGATCAGACAGCTTAAAAGTGGCTCTAAGGTCTTTTTGCTAGAGGATTGTTCGAACAATTTTTCTTTTTGAGCACAATTAACAGTGATAAAGGCATTGTACTATGTCTATTATATACTGCTAGCACATTCAGCAATGTGTTGGTTAACTGTAGAGTATTGCAGTATAGGCTGATGCTGAATAATTGATTAAACTGGCGGCTCAGCTGATACTCATATAAACAGGGTTTTCCTGCTTTCAATCATTCATGGCATGCTGAAACAAGAGTGTGGTTTATAGATTCATTAAAAAAAATAATAAATAACAATCCCTGCAATTCTTAGAATTAAGGCTGGTTCATACCAGAACGCAGTGCAGGAAAGGGACGTTCCGTGCGCGTTTCTTGCACAGAGTTCAAAACGCACGTCCTATGCGATCTGCTGCAGTTGCCAGTATATTGGTAACAGCACCCCAAACACGGATCACAAACATGCATTTGCGGGGCACCAGATTGCATGGTAGTGCTTCTGGAATGACCGTTTGTGCGAAAAGCTGCTCAGCCCATAGGAGCAGGGGCGGCTTGTCCATTTGGGGCACCCGGGCGCATCCCCCTATATGCAAGGATAGATTCATGCATAGCTATTTATGCGTCCAGCCCCTTTCAGGGCACCGGGCGCATGAATTACAGCGGCCAGAGGCTCTAATAGGCTTCAAAATAGGGTGGGCTCAGGACGCAGAGAGTGCGACTGGAGCCCACCAAGGTGTTTTGCAACAGCGAATGAATAGTATAAAAGTATAAAAGTAAAATATGTTTATTAAGACATACAAAATAAAATCACAAATGGTTGTTATTGAACAACTTGGACAATAATACAGTTCAGATAGAAATATGCCGTATATAGGGATGTATCTTATCGTGTAGATAGTGGAAGTTATGGAATTATCCCAACATGTTTCGCCACCATGGGCTTCCTCAGGGGATATATTAAGTGACACGATACAGACTACCACATCAAACCCCCGAAAGCTTCAATGTGAATGCCTGAACCAACGGCAGGCCCCCCATCAGGGCACACAAGACGGTCAGACAGGATCTAATCTGACCAATAACAAACTGTGTTAGGAATTACTGATTGAAAGAGTAGATGAAAAATAAGTCTGAAGCTGTCTTCAGCACCCTTGTTGCATCAGGTTGACCTTATATTGCTGAAGACGGCTCCGGGCTTATTTTTCATCTACTCTTTCTGCCAATCAGAAATTCCTAACATCATACGGCACCCTTGATTTTTCTGTACTTCAATAGTTTGTTGTTGGTCAGATTGGATCCTGTCTGACCGTCTTGTGTGCCTCGCTGGGTGGCCCGCCGTTGGTTCAGGCTTTTGGGAGTTTGATGTGGTGGTCTGTATCATGTCACTTAAAGTGGTGGAACACCCTGAAAATGAAAACTAGATGAAATGAAAACTAGAAAAAATGTTAGTAACAATTTAAAATTAAAAAAAAAAAATTTTTTTTTTTTTACTTACCAGAAATGGCTGTTGCTAGGCAGATCGTCCTAATCTGCCTCCTCCAGCGCCGCGGTGATCTTCTCTTCTTCCGTCTTCAGGTAAATGGGGCGCGGTGTGTTATGGGAACTGTGTCCCACAACACACCGCGTTCCCCATTCACAAATGACACTCGCGCATGCGCAGTAGGCCGCGTGCCGACTCGCACATGCGCAGTAGGCCGCGTGAAGCCGTTTCCCTTACGGAGGATGGCGGCGCTGGATCCGGACAGCGGAGGGACATCTCAGCCTCCACGAACGACATCGCGGGCGCCCTGGGAGGGTAAGTGTACTTATTAAAAGTCAGCAGCGACTTTTTTTTTAGCTGCTGACTTTTAAAACATTTTTTTTGAAGGTGAAACCCCGCTTTAATATATCCCCTGAGCAAGCCCATGGTGGCGAAACTTGTTGGGATAATTCCATAACTGCCACCATCTACATGATAAGATACTTCCCTATACGGCATATGTCTATCTAAACTGTATTATTGTCCATGTTGTTCAATAACAACCATTTGTAATTTTATTCTGTATGTCTTAATAAACATATTTTACTTTTATACTTAATATCTGTTTTCACTGTATCAGCACCTAAAAAATCCAGCCACAAAATATCCCTCTGTCTATACTGTCTATTCAGGGATGTTGGTGCTTGATTTGAGTTTGTCACTAACCCATTTCACCACTCTTGTCCTATATTAAATGGAAGTGATTCATTATTTTAAAGATGATTGTGCTAAGTGTTGCACCGATTCTAGTAGAGTTTTATTTAACCATGTCCCTTTAAGACCCTCCTACTGTTAGCGCAATTGATCACACCCATTATGCAGTTCAGAGTTCTGTGCACACTGCTCTATTAGGCTGCTTTCACACTGGGGCGGTTTGCAGGCGTTATTGCGCTAAGAATAGCGCCTGCAAACCGACCCGAAACAGCTGTTGCTGTTCCTTCAGTGTGAAAGCCCGAGGGCTTTCACACTGAAGCGGTGCGCTTGCAGGACGCTCAAAAATGTCCTGCAAGCCGCATCTTTGGCTCGCTTTAGGAGCGGTATATTTACCGCTCCTATAGCGCCCAGTCCCATTGAAAACAATGGGGGAGCGCGCCGAACCCGCCCGCAAAACGCCGCTGCAGCGGCGGTTTGCGGGCGGTATTGACCCTTTTTCGGCCGCTCGCGGGGGGTAAAACCACCCCGCTAGCAGCCGAAATGCGCCGCTAAAACGCCGGTAAAGCGGCGCTAAATATAGCGCCGCTTTACCTCCAGCGCCCCCACCGCTCCAGTGTGAAAGCAGTCTTACCGATAGTAATTGTGCTGAAAAAAATGGAAACCTGTAAGAGGCTGGCATGGCTTTACCTTGTTGTAGGCCCACAGGGGGCCCAAATTATGATGTTGCACACAGGCTCACTGCATTCAGAAAACACCTGCCGGTAACGCTGTGCTCGGGATACCAGCTGACAGGATGAGAAATCTTAAACACCACACCTTGTATCAGAAGAAGGTTGTAGGATTACATATACTTTAGGTAATACAAGTACAGGCTAGCAACAATGGAATCAATATTAATTCCCTTGCACTGTGATGGATGTAGATCAAAGTGCACCTGTCATTTTTTAGAAACCTCCCTCAAAAGGTTAGGGTAGGGCAACACAGAAACAAATTCATTTCTAATTTTAAGTATGCTCTATTTTTTAAATGTGACGTCTAAATACTAGTTTGATATTATGTATTGCCCACTCTGCCTCATACCCATGCAACCCTCTATTCTTACACACCACCACCATGCTCAGCTGCTTCCACAATATGTGCGGATTTATTTTCAATCTCTATGGTACAGGATCTCTCTTTTTTTTTTCATTGATATAGGTGAGTAAGTGAACATTGGAGTTCTTGTTGCAGATCTTAAAGGTGGACTCTAGACAGACATCAAAGACACAAATTACTGCAGCTCTGTAATTACTATTATATTTTAATGTACACAAAGTACATTTGACCTGTTGTCGGCCTCTTGCAGTTTCTTTACTGCAGGGCTGGAGTGTTAAAAGAACCAGCAGTACCAGGAGTCAATTGGTTTATCTGCTGACAAGGAGTATGCTGATGGAAAAACCAGAGTGATTAAGACCCCTTTCACATGAGCCGCCCCAGGCATCAGCGGTAAAGCGGCACTATTTTTAGCTTTACCGTAGTTTTAGTAGCACTATTCAGCCGCTAGCGGAGCGGTTTTAACCCCCCGCTAGCAGACGAAAAGGGGTTAATTCTGCACGCAAAAAGCCACTGGAACTGCGTTTTGCCAGCAGTATCGCAGCGCTGCCCCATTGATTTCAATGGGGAGAAGCGGTGAGTTCACCACTCCTTCACTGCTCCAAAGAAGCTGCTGGCAGGACTTTTTCTAACGCCATGCCAGTGCACCCTCAGGCTTTCACACTGGAGTGTATGCAGCAGCTGTTTTAGGGCATTTTGCAGGTGCTATTTTTAACGCTATAGTGCCTGCAAAACGCCCTCAGTGTGAAAGGGGTCTAAGAGGTGAGCTCATCTCTGTGTTGCTTCTCTTTTCACTGTTCAGTCTCAGGTTGGGGCAGGTCAAAAATGACCAGGGCTCAGAGGAGGTACTGAAAGTTAATAATGACGACTATCAGACTAAGGACAACGAGTGGGAGAAAAAAGTACAGTGGAGGAAATCTCTGGTTTGAAGGTGAATATTGCAGTAAAAATTTATTTTGTTATTTTTTCTCTTGGCTATGCATGTTTATGAAATTAGAGGTTACTTTAGAGAGTTACTTTAGTAATGGTATACAGGTATTTTAACCATATAAATTTAAAAAGTGTGCAGCATGACTGCTATAACCTCAGCCAGGCAGTCAGTAATCTTTATTATTGTAGTACGCTTTAGAATATGACAATACATATCTGATCTTACATTGTTTCACTATCTTTCAAAAAAGTTGCATTTATTTTGTGGTGGTTTAGGGCACTGTGCTTCAGTTACTAACACCAGGGTCCTAATAATCAATAATTATAATAATATATGTTATATCAGAATAATAACCTGTAATACCCAATGAGCAGTATGCAAGAGAGTAATTCAATATTGCTCTACAACAGTGATTCTCCACCTCAGTCCTCAAGTACCCCCAATAGGCCATGTTTTGGGAACTTCCCTTAGATAAAATAGCTCTTATCAATACCATGTCATTGATATTGATTTAAATCAGCTGTGCAAAGTAAAGGAAAACCTGAAAACATGGCCTGTTGGGGGTACTTGAGGTCTGAGGTTGAGAACCACTGCTCTACAATACACATGGGGTGTGCTATGGTCTGTACCAGTACTACCCTTAGGTTTGTACAATGTGTGTCTGTTCTAGAATGAATAGACATCATTGGTTCATTTTCATTTTATTAGATTTTTTTAGTTTCTCCAGTGTTACTTCCAGGTCAAACCTCGGCAGTTAAGAATAGTATTAATCTATTTGCAGTATAGAGTGCATACAAGATCTATGTCAAAAGATTTATAACAGGGTTTCAAGACTATCATGTGAACAGTTATTTTAAAGATGGGGATATCAGTAGCACATGTGTGTCCTCTTTGGATAAGCAAGACCCAATATATTCAATGAGTTATTACCTAAAATGGCAGCATGACATTATAAATCCCCAGTAATTTTTATAGGTTTTTATTGCCCTCTAAAGTGTTTTAGCTGATGAAAGCATTTAAATGGGACTGTGGATTTCTTATGTGTACAAGATTCCACTACTCTTCATGTTTTGTTTATCAGTTTTCTTTTAAATAGAATTTATATATTTCTGACTTAAAGTGGTTGTAAGGCTACTTTCACACTGGGGCGTTGGCGGTAAAGCGCCGCTATTTTTAGTGGCGCTTAACCGCCATTTTTTCTGCACTTTAAACCCTCGCTAACGGGAGAAAAAGGATTAAAAGTGTGCACAAAGGTCCACTGTAGTGTCGTTTTACTGGCACTTCGGCGGCGCTGCCCATTGATTTCAATGGGCAGGGGTGCTGTAGGAGTGGTCTATTCACCGCTCCTACAGCGCCTCAAAGATGCTGCTTGCAGGGCTTTTGTTGTTCTGGGTTTTTTATGACCTCCCGGATGAGGTGTCGTCGTGCTCTTGGAGTAATTTTGGTAGGCTGGCCACTCCTTGTAAGGTTCACCACCGTTCCAAGTTTTCTCCATTTGTGGATAATGGCTCTCATTGTGGTTCACGGGACTCCCAAAACCTTAGATATGGCTTTGTAACCCTTTCCAGACTGATGCATGTCAATAAGTGTGTTACTCATCTGTTCTTGAATGTATTTAGATCACAGCATGATGTGTTGTTTTTTGAGATATTTTAGTGCTTTACTTTGTCAGACAGTTTCTATTTAAGGAATTTCTTGATTCAACAGGTCTGACAGTAATCAGGGCTGGGTGTGGCAAGTGAAATGTAACGTTCCAAAAAATATGGTTAATTACAGTTCATTCATGATTTAGCAAAGGGAGGAGGGGGTAATTACTTTTTTTACACCACTGTATTATCTCTTTGTTATCTCTCTATTCAGGTGTGATAGAAAGGCTAAGGTCTTTCTCCTATTTAAACAAGAAAGAGGAATGAAAGAATTAGTTAGTTGTATAAGGAGTTTATAAGTTAAGACAGGGGGACCAGACTTGGAATACAATTGTTCAAATGAGTTGTGTTAGTGTGGTGTCTTATTTGGAAGTAACAGAGAGAAAAGGAAGGAGTCGCTGGAGTCACCAGCTGTATTTTGGGAGTACTATCTTTGATAGAATATCTGCTGATGTTTTGAGCCATGTGCCGCAGAGAAAGTCCTTGAAGCCCAACTCCAGAAAAAATAATCCAACCCTGCAATGAGGCCCCATGTACTGCAAGGGTTAAATGCTCATTATTTATTTATTTTATTTATTTAATGCTCATCACCGCATCCGTCTCACAGCAGGGGTCTGGTGCGTCCTGGTTCACCGCTTCAGGTTCGATTTCAGACCGAATTTTGGGCTGAATTCCGACCTGAAACGGATCAAAAGACACACAGCATTTTTGTGCAAAGATATGTGAGAAGATATGAGAGAGCCAGTTAAAATATCCTGCTATTGCAAATTAGATGTGGGGAATTCGCAATGGTGTGAACCCAGCCTTAAGCTCTAGTCTGTCAGCAGAATCTTGGCATCATCAAGTACGATACAGGAACATTAACCCTAAATCTGGAAGGAGCCTGCTGGAGCAAGGGGTAAAGATGGCCATACATGGATCGAAATTTGGCCAGTTTAGCAGGATATTGCGCTAAACTTGTACATAAATAGAAGAACCAGAAGAGTGGGTTTGATTATATGGCTGGGAGTGTCTCCACCCGGGACAGGGCCTCTGTGAACAGAGGGGATTCCCTTCCTGGGAAATTATTCAGTAATCTAAACAAAGTAATTGGGAGCAGAAGATCAATAAACAAAAATATATAGATGTACACCAGTGTAGAAATACAAGAAGTACAAGCTTTATAGTAGAAGAGATTAGTGGTAGTACAAACATCCGATGTACAAACAGGTATTATCAGCAAAAGGGCCTGATAGGAGTTTTGGTGGAACTGTGCACGTATACCCAGGTATATATAGTTAATAATAAAGATACCTCCAGATGAATGTTGCAGCAAAGTCCAGTTGCAAGGGCTTTGAGAATGGATGATGTGGTATCTGTCTTTTTGTTGGAGACCTGAAAACAAGATCAGCAGTCACTGGAGGATTTGCCAACTGTTGCCCAGCTATATGACAATGTGCATGTGAGTAAATAACACAAGAAGACAGAGATAATCTGTCTGTCATAAGGTGTCACGTACCTGGTAAGAGACTGAATTGGTGAGGTTGACCTCTCTTGTATCTCCAGCCCAGGCCCCACTGAAGGTGGAACAGATGGTGCCAGGGGACAGGGGCAACACGAGTGCCAGCAGGTGTTGGTAGCAGAACTTGCAGCAGGAGATGCAGGTTTAAGTCAGGCAGGACATCAGTCCAGGAGCAGATGTGAATCATGCCGGACCAGCTGAGGCTAAGAGGGGCACTCCACATGTACTGCAGGTTCTGGAAGCGTGGCTTATTGAAGCTCTCAGCAAGCTTTAGGCAGGAACACACTGCAATGACTGGAGTGATTATGAAGGACAGCCGAAGCAGACACTCAGAAGTAGTATGAAGCCAAGTCGAAAGCAGGAGCGAGGTCACAGAGGTAGCCAAGGTCAGTAGCATGTGGGCAATGAGATACAGAAGCGTAGGTGTATGCATGGTCAGGAACTAAGCCAGGGTCAGGAACAGGTGAGCAGAGGTACATGCAGAATCCAGAATCAGGTCATTATCAAGCTGGGTCCTCAATGGAAATCAGATACAGGATACACTCCGGACACAAGAAAAGTTGAAGACCAGTCAGCACTGACAGTGAGCAAGAGCATCTCTTAAACACGTGTGCGCGTGGGCCTATGCTCACTTCTATTAGCAATGGGCCTATGCTCACTTCTATGAGATGCGCCACTCACTATACTGGAATTCCCTTACATAAGGATTCAGATGCCCACTTAAGAAACTATGGGCAGCTGCAGTTAAACTATTAGAACATATGAATACTTGCATAGTCTGCAATTCTGGTCTAAGTAAAAATAAAACAGCAGCAATTCTCCTGGACAGGACATGTGGCTGAAACTTTCTCTCTTTACTTCTTCCCTCTGGGGTTTTCAAATCCCCTTTCCGAGACAGCAAGTGTTAATACATAACTATATTTAATACTATGATATTAGCAGCTAACAGTTGAGGGCAGCAGATTTTCCTACACTAGCAATGCCTCTGCCTACAGGGTTGGTTAGGTGGTCTAAAATGAGGGAGGATAAAAGATTAAGACTATGCCCTAGGCAGGGTAGCAACTTTACCTACCATCATTTCAACTGGCTTGATAAGGACTGCAATAGAAGAAGCTGCACCATTTGCATTGTTTATACTGACATGGCCTGCCCCATCAGAAACCAACTGCCTATAAGTGCACCCCCCCCAAGCACTAGTCATTTTGTTTTTTTCATTCAACCCAGCAGGCCAAACGAAAAAAAAAAACTTAAGAGCTCAGGAGGAGCCACTGTACTAACAACCCCCCCTGCCAGAACACATTGGTGAGCCGATAGACACCCCTTTTTTGGTCATGCCCCTTTGACAAAAGTCGGCCGAATGGCCTTCTTCTGTCGGACCGGCTGCTGTACACAGAAGCCAAATGTCATCTGGTTTCTATTGAAATATTAGACCCGTGTGTAAAGCTTCCCCTAGGCTCCTGTCTAGGTTGCCTTATGGATGATCTGATTTTCTTATCCCAAATCTCTGAGGATTCAAACACTTTCTTGTCCTATTCCATGTTCCATTGCCTTATTGTTGTCCCATTGCTGTAGACTTCCACGTCAATAATAAAATCTACCCTGTGGTGTAAAGTGTAAATAAAATCATCAGTTACTTTAAATACAGATTTTTACTGACCTCCTGGCTGAGATTATTTATTAGAACATTTAGATTAGTCATGCTGTGCTACAATATACTTACAAGAAAGGCCTATTGAAAGACACAGCAGGAAGCTGTTCAGCAGCTCAGAGGAATAATACTTCCCATCCAATAATAATACAAAATAATATCCCAGGACTAACCTGCTCATATAAGCAAGATGTACTTTATAGTTCTCCTTTGCTCTAATTTCATCAAGAACAGCAGGACAAACATCAGGTTGGAGATTTATAGGTACCGCACTCGCCAACTCACCAAAACAAAGAAAAATGCAATATACTGAAAATACAAAACACATGGTTCAGCTAGAAAAAGTGTGTTACTCACAGTTATACCAGTCAAGTTCATCCACCCCAAACTCGCTCATTAATGTCTTTATAGACCTTGCTTTGTGCACTGGTCCAAATCATTTGGTGGAGGGGGGATTATGATGTGGCGTTGTTAATCAGGGGTTGGGCTTGGCCCCTTAGTTCCAGTGAAGGGAACTCTTAAGACGTCAGCTTACCAAGGCATTTTGGACAATTTCATTCTCCCAACTTTGTGGGTACAGTTTGGGAATGGCTCCTTCCTGTTCCAACATGACTGCGCACCAGTGCACAAAGAAATGTCTATAAAGAAACAGATGAGCGCGTTTGGGGTAGAGGAACTTGACTGGCCTGCACAGAGTCTTGAGCTTAACCTCTAGGATGAATTTGAGCGGAGACTGCGAGCCAGGCCTTCTCGTCCACATCAGTGCCTTACCTCACCAATGGGCTTCTGGAAGAATTATCAAACATTCCCATAGAC
This sequence comes from Lithobates sylvaticus, assembly GCA_028564925.1. Taxonomy (NCBI): domain Eukaryota; kingdom Metazoa; phylum Chordata; class Amphibia; order Anura; family Ranidae; genus Lithobates; species Lithobates sylvaticus. The sequence goes on from CM053029.1 coordinate 533,498,128, forward strand.
ACACTCCTAAACCTTGTGGACAGCCTTCCCAGACGAGTTGAAGCTGATATAGCTGCAAAGGATGGGCCAACTCAATATTGAACCCTACGGACTAAAGCCTCGTACACACGATCGGATTTTCCGCAGACAAATCGCCAGACTTTTGTCCGAAGGGCGTTTGCCAGGAACTTGTCTTGCATACAAACAGTAACGTGCTACGTGGAATTTCAGCTCTTGAGTGCCACCCTTTGGGCATCTTCTGCAAATGTTGTGTTTGGTGAGCATTGATTCTGAGCATACGTGTTTGTACTTTGGACTTTTGTGTGACGGACTTGTGTACACGCGATAGGAAAATCTGACAACAGACCGTTGTCCGCTGAAAATTTACTAGCCTGCCATCCAACATTTGTTGGTGGAAAGTTGGCCAACAATTGTCTGATGGAGCGTACTAACCGTCGGATTTTAGGCAGTCTGTCGTCACACAATTTCTGGATGAAAATCCAATTGTGTGCACGAGGCTTAAGACTGGGATGCCATTAAAGTTCATGTGCGTGTAAAGACAGGCGTCCAAATACCTTTGACAATATAGTGTAGTTTGGGAGCAAGAGCTTCTTCTTGGGTCATATCTGTTACCTTTTGTGGTTGATCTTCAAGGAGATATCTAGATAGCCCCTTTGAATAAAATGTATCATTTCAACAATATGTAACATCACAGAATCTTCAGAAGTACTGTAGCACTTGACTCAAAGCATTTACTACTGTGACGCTTGCTGTATAGAATTATTTATTCTGGAGTTCTGCACTTCCTACAGTTCTCTTGCTGCTTCTTGAATATTCCTACACCAGTCATCAGAGAGGCAGCTCTGATATCAGAAAGCAAAACCATCCACCCCATAATGGCCGCCACCATACAGTGCAGAGCAGGACATTGTAAGTCAGGAATGAGGAAATGTGAGATGGATACTAGATTGTAAGCTGCTTTTAGTACAGTGTCTGCAAAAAATTTAATTTCTGTATCAATACATAAACCATACCTCCCAACTTTTTGAGATGGGAACGAGGGACACCTATTAGCAAATATATTTAGGCATAGGACACACCCCCTTAACCGCTTCCCGACCGCCGCATGTACATATACGTCGGCAAAATGGCACGGCTAGGCAAAGGCACGTATATATACATCCCCTTTAATTGCCTAGCCGTGGGGGGCGCACTCGCGACCCGGTCGGGAGCTCCGTGACCACGGCCGCGGGACCAGCGGACCCGATCTCCGCTGGTGTCCCGCGATCGGGTCACAGAGCTGAAGAACGGGGAGAGGTCTGTGTAAACAAACCTCTCCTCGCGCTTCCTACTCCTACAATCACTGTCTGTCATTGATCGGCTGTTCCCTGTCATCGGGAAAGCCAATTAATGACGTCAGACGTACAGCCAGGCCCCCCTACTGTAAAAAAAAAACACAACACGTCACACTTAGCCCCTCCCCGCTCCCTAGTGGTTAACTCCTTCACTGCCACTGTCATTTACATAGGAATCAGTGCATTTAAATAGCACTGATTTCTATATAAATGACAATGGTCCCAAAAATGTGTCAAATGTCCGATGTGTCCACCATAATGTCGCAGTCACATTATAAATCGCTGATCGCCGCCATTACTAGTAAAAAAAAAATATTAATAAAAATGCCATAAAACTATCCCCTATTTTGAAAACGCTATAACTTTTGCGCAAACAAATCAATAATCGCTAATTGCATTTTTTTTTAGCAAAAATATGTAGAAGAATACGTATCGGCCTAAACTGAGGGAAAAAAATGTTTTTTTTATATATTTTTTGGGGATATTTATTATAGCAAAAAGTAAAAAATATTGCATTTTTTTCAAAATTGTCGCTCTATTTTTGGTTATAGTGCAAAAAATGAAAAACCCAGAGGTGATCAAATACCACCAAAAGAAAGCTCTATTTGTGGGAAAAAAAGGACGACAATTTTGTTTGGGAACCACGTTGCACGACCGCGCAATTGTCAGTTAAAGGGACGCAGTGCCGAATCGCAAAAAGGGGCCTGGTCCTTTGGCTGCAAATTGGTCCGGGGCTTAAGTGGTTACGCTTGAAGTTTAACAGGTAGATAGAGCTCATTATCTATCTATAGGCCATTTTCTAAAACTATTTGCAGAGCATTTTAAAGCATTTTCATAAAATACAACACAATTTTGGAGGACGTGGCCATCTGTACATGGATGTCTACTAGAAATGTAGGTCATGTGGTGTAAATGTCACTGTGCATCATGCATGATAAAACTGCATAAAATGACACAAACGTTGATGACTGCCGTGTAGGATCATTAACCAAAAAGGGAAACCTCCCACATCACTTAATCATCTCTATGTATTCTATTCCCATCCCCCGAGAACAGGATCCCCATACACAAAGACAGATCCAGCGAAGCAAAGCCTCCATGCTGCCTGAAACACCCACTGCAGGATGCTAATCTGATAACATTTATCAGCCTACATTCTGCCATGGGTGATGACTATAAGATGCAATAAAAATACATTGAAATATAATTGGAGATCCTTAGCACCTGCTCTCTGGAGAATGCAGCGTCTTTACTTCTACTCGTTTTTCCACCGTTTGCTTTTTCCAAACTTTAACTGAAAACATGCCAACATATTTGCATTTTTGTTCTAAAAGCCTGCAATTTTTTTTCTTGTATTATTCATTTCCTGGCAGTACACAGCGAGCAGGTTTTGGAAGTACATCTGATTTAGAAATAAACTTACAAATACATTAAAGCTTTCCTTACCGGAGGATTTCTAATCAGCATTTTAGGAACTGTGGGTCAGTGCTAGGCTGTTAACCACTTGCAGACCAACCGCCGTCATTATACGGTGGCAGGTCAGCACGTTCCCACAAATTGCCATACCTGTATATCAGCTCCTTTAAGAGCCATAGCACGGCGGGGGACCCAATGCGAGTGGCCGGCGGCCGCGATGTATGACTGCCACCCACGAATCATGGAAAAGAGAGCCAGAACGGGGATCTGTCAATGTAAACAGACAGATACCCGTTCTGACAGGGACATTTACACAGTAATCAGTGCATATTTATAGCACTGATCGCTGTACAAATGTCAATGGTCCCTGTGACGAAACGCTCCCACACTCCTCTTGAGTGCTTTCATCATATACCACTTCCTCCCAGTCTGAATATGGATCTCAGATATTCCAACCGCTCCCAAACACTAAACGAGACAAGAATTGCTTAGTGCTAAAAATTGACTGGTTTATTAGAACCAAAATGACAGTATTTATAATAAAGTATAAGAGAAGATCCCCCTCCTGCTCATACTACTCTAACAATACACCTGTAACAAATTAACATAAACTAATAAACTAATCCCTTTAAGCAGCCGATGTGACTCTGTGCCCATCAGGATTTCACTACAGGTCAGACTTGTTGTCACCGAGCTTCACACATGTTAGATGCTAATATCATCAACTCCAGCCACCTGTCTGTTGTCTTGTATAATGCAAATGAGGCTAATCTGTCTTGACACAGATTCTAAAGCGTATTTCACCTATTGTTGTATGTGCTAATTAACCCTGCAATTGAATCTGACTAGCACAGATTATTGATGGTTGGGGTTCTCCTTCACCCTGTGCCCCTTAAAATCCAGGGCCCATAATCGGTTGGCAGGAGGCTCGCATTTAGTCCTCTCAAAAAGCCTGTGTCCCGGCTAGGTCTGTCACAGTCCCAAAAATGTGTCAAAAGTGTCTGATCTGTCCGCCGCAATGTCACAGTGCCGCTAAAAATCGCAGATCGCTACCATTACTAGTAAAAAAATAAAAGTGGCATAAATCTATCCCCGATTTTGTAGACGCTATAGCTTTTGCGCAAACCAATTAATATACGCTTATTGCGTTTTTTTTTTTTTTTTTTTTTTTTACCAAAAATATGTAGAAGAATACATATTTGCCTAAACTGATGAAAAAAAAAATGTTTTTTTCATTTGGGGGATATTTATTATAGCAAAAAGTAAAAAATATTGTTTTTTTTTTTTTTTTCAAAATTGTCGCTCTTTTTTTTGTTTATAGTGCAAAAAATAAAAACCGCATCAAATACCACCAAAAGAAAGCTCTATTTGTGGGAAAAAAATGGACATCAATTTTGTTTGGGTAAAACGTCGTACTACCGCGCACTTGTCAGTTAAACCGACGCAGTACTGTATCGCAAAAAATGGCCTGGTCATTAAGGGGGCCAATCCTTCCGGGGCTGAAGTGGTTAACCACTTACCGACCACAGTGGGGGTTCTGATGCTCGTGACCGGCGGTCGCGATAACCACCGGCCACGAGGGATCGCGGGCACGAGAGGCAGAACAGGGACGTGTAAACACCCACATTCCAGTTCTGTGAGGAGTGATTGTGATCTCTCATCTCTTATAGTCAGTCCAATCCCCCACAGTTAGAACACACACCTAGGGAATACAGTTAACCCCTTGATCGCCCCCTAGTGTTAACCCCTTCCCTGTCAGTGACATTTACACAGTAATCAGTGCATTTTTATAGCGATGATCACTGTATAAATGCCAATGGTACCAAAAATGGGTCAAAAGTGTCCAATATGTCCACCATAATGTTGCAGTCCCGATAAAAATCGCAGATCGCCGCCATTACTAGTAAAAAAATAATAATAAAAAAAATGCCATAAATCTATCCCGTTTTGTAGACGCTAACTTTTGCGCAAACCAATCAATATACACTTTTTGCAATTTTTATTACCATAAATATGTAGAAGAATATATATCGGCCTAAACCAATTCTTCCGGGGGTGAAGTGGTTAAAGACAACTGGCAGCATGGTTCCACAGAGGTATGTGTTAACTGGAGCTACAATAGGTAGTTACAGTCAGGTTGAAAAATACACAAGTCCATCTAGTTCAACCAACAGAAAAAAATAAATAAATAGAATAAACAAAAAATAGAGAAGTTGGTCCAGAGGAAGGTAATAGAAATCCAGTAATACGTGGTCCAATTTGCTCCAGCGGGTAAAAATACATTTATAGTTAATTTCTTTAAAAAAATAAAAATAAATGGGTGCCGTACCCTGATGATCTTTGATCTCTTTCATGTTGTTCAGGTAGATCTCCACCTCTTACTGCTTGCCTACCCCTGCTCCAGGGTATTCAAAGAATTGAAGAGGTATGTCAAATTGTTTTTCCAAAATCTTTTAAATTATCCTCTCAATATGTAAATAAAGATCTGAAATACCCCTTTAGCCACTTGAAGTATCATGGCACATTCCGTTTATATTTGGTAATTTATAGCGCTGCACGTTTCTTTACTATTTGTTTTATGGTTGGTATCATAACTCTTGGTACTAGATGTTGTGTTATATTATACTAAGGCTGGGTTCACACCTATGTGAATTGGATGCGGATTCACATAGCAGGAGATTGTGCCTGGCACTCTATGGAGCAGGTTCACATATGTCCGCAGTGGTTCCGGTGTGAATTGCACAGAAGCCCTGTGCGTCCTTAGGTCCATTTCAGGTCCGAATTCAGCCCAAAATTTGTGCTGAAATCAGACCTGAAATGGTGAATGGAGATGCACCGGACTCCTGCTGTGAGCCGCTCCATGTTCTAGTGTGAACCCAGCATTATGCCTAAGCGCAGGGTTTCCATTATAATAAAGCTTAAAACCACTGCACGGAACTCTGTGGATTTAGTTGTGTTTACATTACTATGCTTTAAAACCACTTCAGCCCCGGACCAATTGGCAGCCAAAGGACCAGGCCCCTCTTTGCGATTCGGCACTGCGTTGCTTTAACTGACAATTGCGCAGTCGTGCGACGTGGCTCCAAAACAAAATTGGCGTCCTTTTTTTCCCACAAATAGAGCTTTCTTTTGGTGGTATTTGATCGCCCCTGCGGTTTTTATTTTTTGCGCTATAAACAAAAATAGAGCGACAATTTTGAAAAAAATTCAATATTTTTTGCTTTTTGCTATAATAAATATCCCCAAAAATATATAAAAAAAACATTTTTTTTTTCCTCAGTTTCGGCCGATACGTATTCTTCTACATATTTTTGGTAAAAAAAAATCGCAATTAGCAATTATTGATTGGTTTGCGCAAAAGTTATAGCGTTTACAAAATAGGGGATAGTTTTATAGCATTTTTATTAATATTTTTTTTTTTACTAGTAATGGCGGCGATCAGCGATTTTTATTGTGACTGCGACATTATGGCGGACACATCGGACATTTTTGACACATTTTTGGGACCATTGTCATTTATACAGCAATCAATGCTATTTAAATGCACTGATTCCTGTATAAATGACAGTTGTAGTGAAGGGGTTAACCACTAGGGGGAGGGGAGGGGTTATGGGCTGTGACGTGTGTGTGTTTTTTTACATTAGGGGCGGGGCTGACGTCTGACGTCATTGATCGGCTTTCCCGATGACCGGGAACAGCCAATCAATGACAGGCAGAGTAGGAAGCGCGGGGAGAGGTTTGTTTCCACATACCTCTCCTCGTTCTTCAGCTCCGTGACCCGATCGCGGGACACCAGCGGCGATCGGGTCCGCTGGTCCCACGGCCGGGGTCACGGAGCTCCCGACCGGGTCGCGAGCGCGCCGCTGGCGGCGCGCACGCGACCCACGGGCAGGCATTTAAAGGATCACGTATATGTACGTGATTTTGCCTGCCCGTGCCATTCTGCACACGTATATGTACATGAGGCGGTCGGGAAGCGGTTAAGTTGGTTGACTTTAATTTGCCAATACATTGTGCTAATTGGAGCAGCAGACACAGCACATGCATTGAAAGGTAAGAGGGGATTTAAGCCTAGTACATACTAATCGTTTTTTTATTCCTTCCACCCCATCTCCGGTCCGACCTGCTGTACTAATGATTCAATGTTAGTACAGTGACCTCCCCCGCTGAGCTGTTGTGCCCCCCCCCCCGCCAGAACACTCCAGTCAGCGCTCTCAGCCGATGGCTGAGATCGCTTTTTGGGAGCCGGTTGGCTGCTGCCTTTCCAAAGGCCGGCTTCTGTCGAACCGGCTGACATACACACGGCCTGTGTACTAGGCATAAGTCTCTGAATTATAACTTTATCACCCATTTGTATAAGCTCTGCCTTTCTAATTAATTAGGGGTTGGCCCCTTAACTTGAAATTTTTTACACATTTTTACCCAGTTGAGGTAAATCTGGTGCACATTTTAATACATTGAGAATGATATATGATCCTACATGTTCAGAATACCATTTTTCCATCAAGTATGATTTACTTTGCCAGGATTTAACAAAATACAGAAAGAAGATATTGAGTCACACAACCCAAACAAGATAATCTTATAAACAGATATGTGATATAAGTATACAGGAAACTGGAATGGTTTGTAAGTCAATAATTTTTTTTTTTTTAATTTCACTAATATTTTATATCATATTTAATAAAAAAATATGTTTTTACAAATTTATATATAATAATGGATAAACCAAAGACAATGTTTTTGCAGAACTTTGTGGGTTTTCTTTTTTTAATGTGTATTTATTATTTTACCAAAATTATGCAAAGAATTCTGCATCATGAGGTTAGTATACAGTATATGGTTATATCACTGCGTCTGTATGTTACGGTATATAAAAAATATTACTAGTTAAGAAATACACAACAGATTGATAGAGAGTTAATCAAATCCTTTTGCAAGGGCCATAGCCCACTTGCCTGTTTTATTTTATTTTATTTTTAAACTTGTAGCTTTGGAGTTTTGTTTTCCATGTTGACCATATTGAAAAGTCCACATCACAGTTCCTATAATAAATTACAAACTTACAAACAAAAAAAAAAAAAAAAAAAAATTAGGTAATACTCTATAGACATTGGTATGTATCTGCTTGAAAATTCAACAGAAAGAAAAGGAAAGGAAGAAAAGGCTTAGGTAAGCATAGGAGGGAATCATAGGGGTATAGTGGCTTGAGGGAGTTTTCCCATGGGGTGATCCCTCTGGTCTGATTATGGCCTGGTAGATAGGTATTATATCAAGGAATCGCAGACCTACTGAAATTTTTCAAAATTGTTGTTTAATATAGCTGACAATTTGATGCGGTCAGGGATTAGGCTGGGAGGTCTATAGCTATAACAGTAGAGAGGTTCACACCAACCAGCTGGAATAGGTCACTTTAGAAAAAAAATTGCAGCAAATTTGGGTTAAGTTGATGTGGTGACAGAATGGATAGAGTTGTAGATTTTGAACCAAAATCAGTGGACCTTTGTGGAGAACCATTACAGGCCGATCAAAGCCCTGAAAGCTTTGGAGATGTACTTTTCTATGTGAACAGGTACCACGTACCACCTGAAAATAACTTTATAATTATCTCCAATAAGTTTGGTATTGATAGAAACTGCAGTCAATTTATGCCATTCTTTCCTTCATATTTTGTTCCCAAATTATTATATAAGACATCTTACTAATGTAAGGAAGACGTGGCCTTCGGGTCTTCGCCCAGCAAAATGGAAATTATATGGAAGGTCTGCTGAGATATATACATCAAACCAGTTGCTTCCTGGGCAGATATTATGTTGACATCCAGTGCTGTATTATAATTTTTTACTGCCATGTTATAATATAATTTCTGTCTGGAGGAAAGTTATATTTAGTTATGGTCTTGATATTGTTATCGGTTTCTGTCAATAGTTTGTTGTGGAGGAAGAGAATATTCTAGTATCTCCCCAGGGCGATTGGTAATTATACTATTCTGCAGGCACAAGTTATTTATAATATCCCCCCAGGCAATACTCAATTATGTGGGAGGGGCAGGAATAGTATAATTACCAGCAGTTTGCAGAGAGAGGGGGTTATAATGATTTTCTGCCTGGGGGATACTATAACTAAACCTAAACTCCCAGCAGGAAAAAAAAATTAAATAAAAAAAAATGCAATTTTATATTTACTATACAATTACAATTAGTGTAAACACATGAATTTTCCTAAAATGTAACCCTCACATACTCTTCTGTACAGCAGAGGGAGTAGCAGTCTAGGGGCAATTAGCTGACCTCCATGCATATACCGTATGCTGATAAGGAACATGCTGAAAGGAGGAGAGAGCAGAAGGATGAACATTATCAGTCTGTTGCTGCTCCTCTTCTCTCCAATCAGAGGCTAGGAGATGTTTAACTGCAGTAGAGTAAAGTCAGGTCACCAGCCTGGTTCTGCTATCTCAAAGGGATGCGTATACAGACTGGATGGACAGAAATACAAATCCCAGGCTAGGTTAAAAAACTCATATCTAATATATCTATATATCTATAGTAGGGCTGTTACTGATTAAAATTTTCGTGTTCGATTAATCGATTTTTTTTTTAATCAATTAATCGACTAATTTCAATTAATTATAACGCACATACAGATCCAACTACTTTTAGCTGATCTCCTTGCATTGCAACTCTGCATTAGTCAGTGGTAAATGTGGTATACACTCTATACAATCACCCGACACTAGTTAGTTTTCACAATCCATGACTTAACTTCACAGTTCACACAAATACGTTTTAAATTCAAACTGTAGCACTAACGTAAGTAATTTTTTTTCCACAGTAGCTTGACAATCCCTCCACCTCCGGTCTAACTAATCACTCTCACCTTATGGCATGGACCCCTGTGCAAGCAGGTGGTCATGCAAGCGGGTTTTCCCTCTTCTTCACCATCCCTGGCTGGCGAGAAGTCTGCTCTGGTATTGGCCTCAGCTCACTCACTGTGATCCCTCACTCACTGTGGATGGTCCCTTGGTGGGGACAGCTTCCCCTCTACCTCCAACCACAACTGGTTCCCCAGCCGGTGGAACCGTTACATCTGGTTGGACTACAAGCCTGATGCTCCTACCCTACGCTGCTTCTGGATAGGCCATCAGACAGTCTAGCAGCCAGATGTCCCCAGGATAGGCCTTAGGTTTCTAGCCTAGCAGCCCAGGGCAATACAGCACACGTCCACCCAGACAGCCATCCAGGTGGCACAGAACACCGATCACCTGACTCCACCCAAATAAATAGGTTCGCCCAGCAGGCCAAGGGACCCAAGAAAATCCCTGCCCATTGGCTGAGATACCCCATTTATTTCTAATCTGTCCTTGCAATGCCCTTGTCTTATCTAGTGTCACCAGATACCTGGCCACCTAGTGACAAAATAGAGAAGTGCAGCAATTCCAGAATTAGGGCAAAATCAATTGACCTAACAATTGGCCAAGGCAACTATCACTTGGCAAATAAATTTAATAGCAACCCTGCCTAAACATCAGGGTGCTACACTTGATTTTCACCTGTGAATAACACACTTCCTGTCCTTGCTTTTATCTCCACTGTATTAATGGCAGCCATAATTGGGCTTCAAACGTGTATGCCTTTGTAGATTTTCATTACATGGTGGATTGATGGGATAAGTACTTCTTTGCACTTTCTTGTTAGCTTACAGGAAATGACAAGAACACTGCATCTTCTGCGAGATCAACCAGTATTTTCTGTGCTTGCCCAAAATTATCTTAGCCTGAAACATGAAAACTACTGCAGCCACCACATCTGACTGGCATGATGCAATATATTACATTTTTGTTTTTGAGTTAAGATATATTTTTATATATTGAATGTAACTTTCACCCAAAATTCACTGGTAGTGAATCAACCAATGCCATTTAAAAACACATGGACGTGGAAGATTTGCTGTTTGGAAAGGATATTATCACGAATTTCTGCCTGGACTGTTATGAGTTTCTGTTTGGATGGAGGTGTAACATTTAATTTCTGCCTTGATGAGGGATATTATAATTCCTCTGGGTAAAGGGGCAATATTATATAAAAACAAAAAAAAAAAAACACTGTAGCCTGCAGGTTTGGGATATTATGATTGTTTCCTGAAAAAGAGATATTCTAAATTATTTCTATTTTATTATAATTATTTGGTACTTGGGTACAGCAATTGCTGCCTGTAGAGTTGACATTATAATTGTTGCTTGCAAGTTAGAAATATAATTAATTTTCCCCTGCAGGAGAGTATTTTAAAAATAATTGGGGCAGCACAGTGGCTAAGTAGTTAGCACATTAGCACATTAGACACATTAGGGTTGTCTGTTTGAATCCCAACTATGGCACTACTTGCATGGAGTTTGCATGTTCTCCCCGTTTCCTCTGGGTATTCTGCATTCCTCACACACTCCAAAGGTTAATTGGCTCCTATCTTAATTGGCTTTAGTATGTGTATGTATGAATGTGAATTAGGGGTCTTATGCCGTGTACACACGATCGGATTTTCCGACGGGAAATGTTGGATGTGAGCTTGTTGGCGGTAAGTCGGACATTTTTTGTCGGACTTTCCGCCAACAAATGTTGGCTAGCAGGTTCTCAAATTTTCCGCCAAAAAAGTTTGTTGTCAGACTTTCCAAAGTCCGTCATACAAAAGTCCATGCATGCTCGGAATCAAGTACGAATCAAGTACGAGATGGAAGCGCTCGGTCTTGTAAAACTAGCGTTCGTAATGGAGACATCACGTACGTCCTGTACGTTACTACATTCGTAATTGTTGGCCAACATTTGTGTGACCGTGTGTATGCAAGACAAGTTGGAGCCAACATCCTTCGAACAAAAATCCACGGTTTTGTTGTCGGAAAGTCTGATCGTAAGTACAGGGCATTAGATTGGAAGCTACTTATGGGCAGGGACTTATATATACAATATATTCGTAAAGTACTGCATAAATTGATGGCGCTATATAAATACCTGTAATAGATACTGTAAATAATAATTGCTGGAAGTGGTGACATGTATATAATAATTAATTGATGGCTTCGGGGGGGGGGGGGTATTAGAATTAATTGTAATATATTATAGGTAAGATCTGTCATTTAGACAGATTTATTATAATTCATTGCTACTTGCCTTTACATTATTGTATCCATTATTCCCTGTTCTAATTGCTGACTACATTGTTTAGAGGATGAGAGGTCTGGTGCTCTTTAACAAGGCCTCTTAACCTAAACCCACATTTTGAATACAACTAAAATTCTGATTGCTATGAATGCCACAGCATGTATAGCCAGCCATAGTGGTGATCTTTTTTTTTTGTTATAGAATCCTAGCACTGCCCTTTGATTTTATCGTACATAAGCATAGGTCGTCCTAAATGCAACAAAATTACATATTTGCTAAACCAAAGTCGCTTTGCCAAAAAGCTGGGTTCTACTGCAGTCTAATCTCCACCTTGGCTGAAACTGTTCCAAAGGAAATAGATGTTAGAAAATCAAAAAATGTACAGTTGCCCTTTTACTTATCATGAGCAGAACAGACACCTATTGCATAGTTTATTAGCAATGCTAGGCAAAAGGAGGTCCTAAAATTCCCAGAGCACTAAAACCATCTGGTAATTGTACAGCAGGGTAGGGAATGCACAAATCTTGTATGACTGTGTGTATGATATTTGACTACGGTTTAACCATTAGAAAATGGTGTTGTATCACCTATTATTATAATCTTATAATTATATCATCTATATTATATTCTTATGTTATTATTGAAAACCTCAGTAAAAATCATTGGAAAAGAAAATAGTGTTGTTCAGCTTTGTATTATAAGGTTTTGAAAATAATACAGCCTTTGAGATAGCGCCTAATTGCAGCCATTTTTATTTATTTTTACAGATTGTGGAAAAAACTAACATACATGGTTTGACTTTTGGCTGGTTCCTGCTGAATTTCCTAAAATTCAAGCCAAGCATGTTCAATCAACTTTTTCAGTCAGGCAGGCAGAAAATTGTCCACTATGCAGCCACTGTCTTAGTACTCTGACTGCTGCGGGTTCGGATTCAATAGCTGGCAGAGAAGGTTTGTCTATTCACACTGTTTAGCGTGACCACAGATGGCAGGTTGAACAAAAGAAGTCTATGCATGTATGGCCAAATTAAAGTATATCTAAATGCAAAGCTTTTTTTAAAATCTTTGGTCTTTAATTCTTGTTCTTAAAACAGAGATCCTGTTCAGAAACGGAAAAGGATAAGAACATTATGTAGATTTTGATTCGATGGGAGTGCAGCAGCGTTCATTTTAACATACCAACCAATTAGATAGAAAAAATTTAATAAAGGGCCACTTACAAACTGCCCGCATTTCATTCTTAAGTAAGTACTGTATGATTTTGGGTAGCCTTCAAACTTATATCTGTCCCAGTACTCAATATTACCTACCAACCGCACGTTTATTGGTACTTTTCAGAATAATCTATTTGGTCTTTCTGGCCGCTTTACTTATTGATTTATATTGATTTGTTTAAAGATACTGGTTATTGAATTGCTCTCCCATGACACTTGGCACGTCATTCTTTGCGGGCACCTTGTAGATGTAAGTGGCCAATTTTTTTCTATCTAATTGGTTGGTATGTTAAAATGAACGCCGCTGCACTCCCATCAAATAAAAATGTAAATAATGTTTGACCTCTTGACACTGTAATAACAGAGATCTATAATCTACATATGATCGAGCATATTGATCAATTGATTTTATTTGTATAATATTTTAAACTATATTGTAATAAAGATATTTAGCATTATTTTGTTTAGATGTCCTTCACTGGTACCGTTAATGTCCGCCATACCAGTCCTATCTTTTAAAATATTCTACAGAATGAGGTACCCCCATAGCCCATTCAACCTTTCAAGTCTTACCAGAGAGCCTGGACCCTATATTATCAAGGGTCAAACAGGCTTGATCAATGTGTCCCAGTAGGGGCCATCAGCAGGGTGTACATGCACAAAGGAACCACATCAGGAACAGCTCCAGAGCATCCAGGGGACTCCACCCAAACGACGATCATGTAGTCAGAACCAAATAAAACGCTGGAGAGTGTAAAACCTCTTAAGGGTTGCATTGAATATTAAGTATTGCACTTACACATATCTATACTAAAAAGAGCATTGCATGGTAAAAAAGGAAGGCAGCCGCCAAAGATGTAAAATGCGCAATAGCAGCAACATACAGCTCAGCCCAACTGGTTTCGTCGACAAAATGATTTCTTCCAGGGCGTGAGCATTATTTACTGCCATTGCGCTAAATAAGGAACCTTGCGGTTCAGGCCTCACTTTAATCTCTGCAGCCTGAGTGAGGGGAAAGGACGACAACCAAGCCTCACTTTCACATTAAAAGGAAAAAGCTCATGTCTCATTCAGATTTAGACAAGACAGAGCAGTGAAGTAAATCAAACCAGCCTCACCCAAACTTAAGTGTCCCCAAGGGAAGGAGGCAAGGTAATTCCGTACGTCCCCTGCTGATGACCCCTACCAGGACATATTCATCAAGCCTGTTTGACCCTTCATAATAAAGGGTCCAGGCTCTCTGGTAAGAGTCCAACCTATTGTGGTGGCGGCGTGTTCACTTGGTGAAGGGATTGGAAAACCTTATCCCCAGTTAAATCATGGAGTTTGCCATTTGACCATTATGGTCCATTTGAGAGACTTATTTTTCTGGACTGTTTATTTATAATTCTTTTTCAGTATTTTTAACCACTTCAGCCCCGGACCAATTTGCAGCTAAAGGACCAGGCCCCTTTTTGCAATTCGGCACTGCATCGCTTTAACTAACAATTGCGCGGTCATGCGACGTGGCTCCAAAACAAAATTGGCGTCCTTTTTTTCCCACAAATAGAGCTTTCTTTTGGTGGTATTTGATCGCCCCTGCGGTTTTTATTTTTTGCGCTATAAACAAAAATAGAGCGACAATTTTGAAAAAAATTCTATATTTTTTACTTTTTGCTATAATAAATATCCCCAAAAAATATATAAAAAAACATTTTTTTTCCTCAGTTTAGGCCGATACGTATTCTTCTACATATTTTTGGTAAAAAAAATCGCAATTAGCGATTATTGATTAGTTTGCGCAAAAGTTATAGCGTTTACAAAATAGGGGATAGTTTTATAGCATTTTTATTAATATTTTTTTTTTTATTAGTAATGGCGGCGATCAGCGATTTTTATTGTGACTGCGACATTTTGGCGGACACATCGGACATTTTTGACACATTTTTGGGACATTTGTCATTTATACAGCAATCAGTGCTATTTAAATAGCACTGATTCCTATGTAAATGACAGTTGTAGTTAGGGGGTTAACCACTAGGGGGCGGGGAGGAGTCAGTGTGACGTGTGTGTGTTTTTTTTTTACAGTAGGGGGGCGTGGCTGTACGTGTGACGTCATTGATCGGCGTTCCCGATGACAGGGAACCGCCGATCACTGACAGTCAGTGTAGGA